>JARQOD010000006.1:446067976-446162929 GCA_033576555.1 Oophaga sylvatica
CCGGGGCCCGGGGCCCGATCCTTTCTGACATCTGGAAGAGTCGCCCGATTCCCGACATGAGATAAAAAAATGTTTTCCGAGGGTCAAACCCCCAAAACCCCATAAAGATCGGCCAAACTTTGGGTTCTTTGTCTAATCCCTGAACGATCTCTTGGGGGAAAATTTCCCTTTTCAGGGGGTTTCCAGATAAAGTCCGGTGTCCCCATGATTTTTCCACTCTTTTACTGCCCCTGGCTGCAGACTTTGGGGCAGTGTGAACAGCGCTCACCCCCCTAAAAATGCTTTTAGCGAGAATCCCCCTATAAACGGCCCCGAGCCCCCAAGGATAAGGAAAGACTCCCCCCAAATGTGATCCCCCAGAGGGGGGAATTGAACCACTCTGCCCCTAGACAGCTACTTTTTTTGAAGCCTGCCCCCCGCCATGAGGATCATTTGGGCAGGAGTTTGGGGATCGCTCGATCCTATTTATAGTGGATCCTGAAGTCAGAAGTAAAGTTACGGAGATTATTAATATTTGATTGTTTTACTATTGAGGGAAATATGAAATCAACGTGAGAAATATCCGGAGATAATTGCACTGAATCTGCGGCTCCGACCACCGCTGGATATTGCTGCGGAGCATTTCCATGTTATTTGCATAGAAGCCGGCAGCAATGCATTGTGGGAGATGACGGAGCGTTCACCTTCCCGCTGTCGGAGCGACCTTTGAGCTTGTAGTGAGATCCGGACACAGATTAGACCTTTTTGACCTGTGAACTGCAGTCAGGGAATGTCGGAGTTAAAAAAGTACAAATCTCATAATGATCAGATTTGCAGCTGCAAAAACAAAGCTGCAGTGTAAAGCATGGAGGAGGGACAGATCAGGAAAACACTAAGAGGATACATTTTAAGATTCTCATCACAGACTCTAGTGCCCATAACCTGTGATATTATATTTACCAAGAGACATCCAGACCTCCTGGTACTTTTCTAGTGAATAAACCATTACAACATCGTGTCACAAAGGATCCATAATCTCACTTCTCGAACAGTAAAGAATCCATAATCTCACAGCTCATACAGTAAAGAATCCATAATCTTACTGCTCGTACAGTAAAGAATCCATAATCTCACTGCTCGTATAGTAAATAATCCATAGTCTCACTGCTCATACAGTAAAGAATCCATAATCTTACTGCTCGTACAGTAAAGAATCCATAATCTCACTGCTCGTACAGTAAATAATCCATAATCTTACTGCTCGTACAGTAAGTAATCCATAATCTTACTGCTCGTACAGTAAATAATCCATAATCTTACTGCTCGTACAGTGAAGTATCCATAATCTCACTGCTTTTTCAGTGATGAATCCATAGTCTCACTTCTCTTACAGTGAAGAATCCATAATCTCACTGCTCACACAGTGAAGAATCCATAATCTCACTGCTCTTACAGTGAAGAATCCATAATGTCACTGCTCATACAGTAAAGAATCCATAATCTCACTGCTCTTACAGTGAAGAATCCATAATCTCACTGCTCTTACAGTAAAGAATCTATACTCTCACTGCTCTTACAGTGAAGAATCCATAATCTCACTGCTCTTACAGTGAAGAATCCATAATCTCACTACTCTTACAGTGAAGAATCCAAAGTCTCACTGCTCATACAATAAAAAATTCATAATCTCAGTGCTCTTACCATAAAGAACCAATAATCTCACTGTTTTACAGTAAAGAATCCATAATCTCACTGCTCACACAGTGAATAATCCATAATCTCACTGATCTTACAGTGAATAATCCATAATCTCACTGCTCTTACAGTAAATAATCCATAATCTCACTGCTCATACAGTGAAGAATTCATAATCTCACTGCTCGTACAGTAAAGAATCCATAATCTCACTGCTTGTACAGTGAAGAATCTATAATCTCACTGCTCTTTCAGTGAATAATCCATAATCTCACTGTTCTTACAGTGAAGAATCCATAATCTCACTGCTCGTACAGTAAAGAATCCATAATCTGACTGCTCGTACAGTAAAGAATCCATTATCTCACTGTTCGTACAGTAAAGAATCCATAATCTGACTGCTCGTACAGTAAAGAATCCATAATCTCACTGCTCGTATAGTAAAGAATCCATAATCTCACTGCTCTTACAGTAAAGAATCCATAATCTCACTGCTCTTTCAGTAGAGAATCACCTCCTGTGACTATGATTTACCTTCTTTCCTCTAGCTGTAGATGATGCCCCCTCTGTCTCCTCATCTAGCTTGTGTAATAGGTGTCGGCTGCGGCGTTGTGATGCAGCGATGTCCTCGTGATGCCGGACGTCCCCCGGAGTCGGTGGCTCTGTGCTCAACCACAGTGAGCAGTATTTGTGTCCTGAAGACGCAGATACTGATAACAGAGTCACAATCAATGCCAGTTGCCTAGGGCCCCCGCTGCTCCAGGGGCCCCCAGCCGGTGGCGTGTTGCTAATAGCGGCACACCACGCAGCTGCCATGGGGGCCCCGTGCCAGCGGAGCAGCAGCGGGTGACAGGAGGCAGGAGCCCCTGTCCCCGCTGCTAAAGAGAAATGAATATTCACTGCTTCCCACGCCCATGTGGGCGTGGGAAGCAGTGAATATCATTACTTACCTGTCACCCGCTCCAACCGCTGAGCGCCGCTGTCATCGCGTCCTCTCTTGCTGCGATGTTCAGGCAGAGGGCGCGATGACATCATTAGTGAGCGCCGCGCCCACTGCCTGAGCATTCACTGCCGGAGGACCGAAGACAGCGGCGCTCAGCGGTGGACCCGGTGACAGGTAAATATCGCAGGTGCCGGGGCCCTGAGCCAACGGTGACACCGGCACCTGTCACCCATAGCGCGCCGGTGTCCCCGCCTGCTCAGGACACCAGCACCTGGCCCCCAGCGACGAGAGGTGAGTATGTCTTTTTTTTTTTTTGTTGCAGCATCTATGGGGGCATAATCTGTGGAGCATTTATGGGGCACAATCTATGGAGCATCTATAGGGGCATAATCTATGGGGGCATAATCTAGCATTATGGGCATAATCTATGGGGGCATAATTGTGACTTATGGGGGCAATCTATGGCATCTAAGGGCATATCTATGGGGCATAATCTAGGGCATTTATGGGGGCATAATCTGTGGAGCATTTATGGGGGCATAATCATGGCACAATCTATGGAGCATCTATAGGGGCATAATCTATGGGGGCATAATCTAAGGAGCATTTATGGGGCATAATCTATGGGGGCATAATCTGTGGAGCATTTATGGGGGCATAATCTATGGGGGCATAATCTAAGGAGCATCTATGGGGGCATAATCTGTGGAGCATTTATGGGGGCATAATCTATGGGGGCATAATCTATGGAGCATCTATGGGGCATAATCTATGGAGCATTTATAGGGGCACAATCTATGGAGCTTCTATGGGGGCATAATCTATGGAGCATCTATGGGGCATAATCTAAGGAGCATTTACGGGGGCACAATCTATAGAGCTTCTATGGGGGCATAATCTAAGGAGCACTTATGGGGGCATAATCTATGGAGCATCTATGGGGGCATAATCTATGGAGCATCTATGGGGGCATAATCTAAGGAGCATTTATGGGGGCATAATCTATGGAGCATCTATGAGAGCACAATCTGTGGAGCATCTATGGGGGCACAATCTATGGGGGCATAATACATGGGCAGCATATGGGGCACAATCTATGGAGCATCTTGTGGGGCATAATACATGGGGCAGCATATGGGACATAATCTCATTTTCCACTCTAGGCTTATACTCGAGTTGATAAGTTTTTGTGGCAAAATTAGGGGGGTCGGCTTATACTCGAGTATATATGGTATCTATCTATTATCTATCTATCTATCTATCTATCTATCTATCTATCTATCTATCTATCTAATCTATATATATATAGCATTATACCCTATGGGGGGGGGCAGCATTATCCTCTATGAGGGGTGCAGCATTATGCCCTATGAGGGGGGCTGCTTTATAATCTATGAGGGAGGCTACCCCAACTCCTGCTACATAATTAAGACATGTACTACCTTATATTATACCCGGATATTAGTGTGTTTTACTGCACAATTTGTGGTCTTGTATTTATTTCTATGTAGCTACATAGTGGGCCCCAAGAATGATTTTCTCTGGTGGGCCCAAGGTGTTCCAGTCGACTCTGCCGTCTGACATCTGGAAGAGTCGCCCGATTACCGACACTGAGATAAGAACTGATTACCGAGGGTCTGAAGCCCCAATCCCATAAAGATCGGCCGACATTGTTCTATGTCTAATGCTGAACGATCTCTTGTGGGAACTTCCTTACAGGGGGCTCCAGATAAAGCTCCTGGTGTCTCCATGAGCGTCCATCTCTTATACTGCTCCTGGCTGCAGACATGGGGCAGTGTGAACAGCGCTCAGCCCCCTATAAATGCTCTCAGCGAGAATACCCCTATAAATGGCTCCTGAGCTTCCAGGATAAGGAAAGACTTGGTCTCAAATGTGGGATTGAACCACTCTGTCCTTAGACAGCTACAGGTTTGAAGCCTGCACCCCAAACCACTGAGGATCATCTGGGCAGATCTGGGATCACTCGATCCTATTTATAGTGGATCCTGAAGTCAGAAGTAAAGTTACGGAGATTATTAATATTTGATTGTTTTACTATTGAGGGAAATATGAAATCAGCGTGAGAAATATCGGGAGATAATTGCACTGAATCTGCGGCTCCGACCACCGCTGGATATTGCTGCGGAGCATTTCCATGTTATTTGCATAGAAGCCGGCAGCAATGCATTGTGGGAGATGACGGAGCGTTCACCTTCCCGCTGTCAGGGCTACCTGGAGCTTGTAGTGAGATCCGGACACAGATTAGACCTTTGTGACTTCTACACAGCAGTGAATAAACATGAAATAGAGAAGAGCCGCGGTCTGTCCACCACTGTGATATCCATGGTTTATCTGTACCTCTGTGCTGTCACACATGACAGGGTTAGATATAAGGCTCAGCAGACAGTATCACACAGGGTGGCCGTGTATCTAATCCTATAATGTGTGATACTGCATGCTGAGCCGTGTATCTAATCCTATCTTTGTGTGATACTGACTGCTGAGCTGTATTATTATTATTTATTTATATAGCGCCATTATTTCATGGTGCTGTACATGAGAAGGGGTTACATACAAAGTTATAGATATCGTTTACAGTAAACAAATTTACAATGACAGACTGGTACAGAGGGGAGAGGACCCTGTCCTTGTGGACTTACACTCTACGGGATAATGTGGAAGAAACAGAAGGTCGGGGGTGCGGCAGCTCTGGTGGTGATGGTGAGGCGGCAGCTCTGGTGGTGGTGGCGAGGCGGCAGCTCTGGTGGTTGTGGTGAGGCGGCAGCTCTGGTGGTTGTGGCGAGGCAGCAGGTCTGGTGGTGGTGGCGAAGCGACAGCTCTGGTGGTGATGGTGAGGCGGCAGCTCTGGTGGTGGTGGCGAAGCGGCAGCTCTGGTGGTGGTGTTGAGGCGGCAGCTGGGGTGGTGGTGGCGAAGCGGCAGCTCTGGTGGTGGTGGTGAGGCGGCAGCTCTGGTGGTGGTGGCGAGGCGGCAGCTCTGGTGGTTGTGGTGAGGCAGCAGCTCTGGTGGTTGTGGCGAGACGGCAGTTCTGATGGTGGTGGCGAAATGGCAGCTCTGGTGGTTGTGGCAAGGCGGCAGCTCTGGTGGTGGCGGTGAGACGGCAGCTCGGGTGGTGGCGGCGAGGCGGCAACTCGGGACGGTTGAAGGTGTGTGAGTGTATATAATGACCTCTAGTGGTGTATTCCTTCAGTGCACCCTTCAAGGAGATATGAATCCAGTCCAGCTGGGCTCCACAGCAGCAGAATGGTCATTGCAGGCTGTAGGCTTTCCTGAAGAGATGGGTTTTCAGGTTCCGTCTGAAGGATCCAAGGGTGGTGGATAATCAGACATGTTGAGACGTGGAATTCCAGAGGATGGGTGATCTTCGGGAGAAATCTTGGAGGCGGTTGTGTGAGGAACGAATAAGTGTGGAGGATAGTAGGAGGTCTTGGGAGAATTGAAGTTTACGTGAGGTAAGATATTGGGAGATTAGTTCAGAGATATAGGGAGGGAACAGGTTGTGGACTGCTTTGTAGGTCAGTGTTAGTAGTTTGAACTGGATTCGTTGGGGAATTGGGAGCCAGTGGAGAGATTTGCAGAGGGGAGAAACAGGTGAATAGTGAGGAGAGAGGTGGATTAGTCGGTCAGCAGAGTTGAGGACAGACTGGAGTGGTGCAAAAGAGTTGACGGGGAGGCCACAGAGGAGGGTGTTGCAGTAATCAAGGTGGGAGATGATGAGGGCATGCACAAGAGTTTTAGTAGATTGAGGGCTGAGGAAGGGGTGGATTCTGGAAATGTTTTTAAGTTGGAGGTGACAGGAGGTGGCAAGAGTTTGGACGTGTGGTTTGAAGGACAGGGCAGAGTCGAGAGTTACTCCGAGGCAGCAGATTTCAGGTGCGGGAGAGATCGTGATGCCATTTACCATAAGAGATAGATCGGGTAGGGAAGATACGTGAAAAGGAGGAAAAATTATGAGTTCGGTTTTGTCTACATTGAGTTTTAGGAAGCGAGAGTTGAAGAAGGAGGATATGGCTGATAGACACTCCGGGATTCTGGACAGCAGAGAGTGACATCTGGGCCAGAGAGGTAGATCTGAGTGTCGTCCGCATACAGGTGGTACTAGAAGCTATGGGACTTTATGAGCTGTCCTAGGCCAAGGGTATAGATGGAAAAAAGTAGGGGCCCCAGGACAGAGCCTTAAGGGACAGCGAGGCGGAAGCTCGGGTGGTGGCGGGGAGGCAGAAGCTCGGGTGATGACGGCGAGGCGGAAGCTCGGGTGGTGGCGAGGCAGTGAGTCGCCCTCCAGAGCAATGGGAACTCGGATCTGAGCCTATAGACTACTATGGGGGATGTCACGGCAACACAGCTCAGTCCGTGGCTCTGGTGCTCACCCTTTAATGTGGGATATTTACAGGTGAATTGAATATTGGAATGGGGATTCGTGACGCCACCTGTGGTACCTGGTCAGGGTGACCAGCGCTGCTATGCAGATCCACTGAAGGGTTAATATTGTGCAGCAAGATGTTAGGCCTTCCACAGGTAAGGCTGAGTCCTTCAGGGCAGATAGATGTGTAGGGATGCAGGACAGATGGGGACCCGGCAGTCAGGGGTAATAAGGTAGACACACACATAAGTCACTTTGGTACCTTTACTGAAGATGTTGCAGGCACTCCCTGGAGCACTGTAGGGTGAAGGGTGCACATCCAGATTCCTCCACTGAGTAGGTGTGTGGCCTCCTATTCCTTGCCTTTTTGTAATAAAGTCCTGGCCTGCGTGTAGCTGGGCCTAACTTGGTCTCCGTCTTGTACCTGGCTGACCTTGTGATTGGACCTTCTCTGGAAGGACAGGATCCTTGATGGCGGATCCTGCCAGACTCCATCCTCCTGATCCTGCTACGTATCAGCTCTGTGGTATTCCTGGGACTTATAGTCCTCCAGGAACTCCGGTGTTCACCTAATGGGTAGTGGAGATCCCTATAGGCTCGGACCCCGGTGTCCGGTCAATACTTGCTGAGGTGAGCTATGAAGGCTCCTCTGCCTCATTCACTTTCCACTTGCCTTCGGCCTACCCGGGCCCTCACACGATCACACACTGGCAGTTGGTGGGCTGCCTCTTCACCGCTCTCCAAGCGTCGGCACGCTTTCTCACTGAGCTGCACTCACTTGTTTCAGCTCTGACTAGGCTGGAGTGGTTTCTGTTCCACTTTTACTAGCCTCCACTCTGTTGAACTGAACTGCAGGCTGCAGTCTCCTCAGCTACCAACTGAGCTCTCCTCAGAAATAACTCTCTTCTGCACTCTCTGAGGTGACTAAAACTTGACTGGCTTGTTCTTTCTGTGTTCACCCTCCTTTATATGTCTAAACAGCTCCCTCTGGTGGTCTTAGGGACGGTTGAAGGTGTGTGAGTGTATATAATGACCTCTAGTGGTGTATTCCTTCAGTGCACCCTTCAAGGAGATATGAATCCAGTCCCAGCTGGGCTCCACAGCAGCAGAATGGTCATTGCAGGCTGTAGGCTTTCCTGAAGAGATGGGTTTTCAGGTTCCGTCTGAAGGATCCAAGGGTGGTGGATAATCAGACATGTTGAGACGTGGAATTCCAGAGGATGGGTGATCTTCGGGAGAAATCTTGGAGGCGGTTGTGTGAGGAACGAATAAGTGTGGAGGATAGTAGGAGGTCTTGGGAGAATTGAAGTTTACGTGAGGTAAGATATTGGGAGATTAGTTCAGAGATATAGGGAGGGAACAGGTTGTGGACTGCTTTGTAGGTCAGTGTTAGTAGTTTGAACTGGATTCGTTGGGGAATTGGGAGCCAGTGGAGAATTTGCAGAGGGGAGAAACAGGTGAATAGTGAGGAGAGAGGTGGATTAGTCGGTCAGCAGAGTTGAGGACAGACTGGAGTGGTGCAAAAGAGTTGACGGGGAGGCCACAGAGGAGGGTGTTGCAGTAATCAAGGTGGGAGATGATGAGGGCATGCACAAGAGTTTTAGTAGATTGAGGGCTGAGGAAGGGGTGGATTCTGGAAATGTTTTTAAGTTGGAGGTGACAGGAGGTGGCAAGAGTTTGGACGTGTGGTTTGAAGGACAGGGCAGAGTCGAGAGTTACTCCGAGGCAGCAGATTTCAGGTGCGGGAGAGATCGTGATGCCATTTACCATAAGAGATAGATCGGGTAGGGAAGATACGTGAAAAGGAGGAAAAATTATGAGTTCGGTTTTGTCTACATTGAGTTTTAGGAAGCGAGAGTTGAAGAAGGAGGATATGGCTGATAGACACTCCGGGATTCTGGACAGCAGAGAGGTGACATCTGGGCCAGAGAGGTAGATCTGAGTGTCGTCCGCATACAGGTGGTACTAGAAGCTATGGGACTTTATGAGCTGTCCTAGGCCAAGGGTATAGATGGAAAAAAGTAGGGGCCCCAGGACAGAGCCTTAAGGGACTCCAACAGAGAGAGGGCGGGATGAGGAGGTAGTGTGGGAGTGGGAGACGCTAAATGTGCGGTCGGAAAGGTAAGCAGCTGTAACGGGGTCTACTGTGCTGTAATACCTCTTACATTACCACCCCGTGTTTCAGGAGGTCCACTCTGCTTTTCCTGACTTCTGAATGAAGGACGCTGGCTCGAAAGGCTTTGTTACATAGGAACATATAAAAGATCACTGCTTCTCCACGTATTTCCAGTGTGACAACCTTTTACTCGCAGGTCTCAGAATATATATACATACAGAGGACAGGACAATCCATATGTGGCGAGCCAGTAGATAACAGGCTCCAATTAAGACGCCAGACGTACATTACAATAGCTGCAGGTGGCCGGCGGCCCCGATCATTTACCGTGGGATTTACAAAGGTGGGGAAAGGTCAGAAGTGGGATATCTCGTTTACCTCTGCCCAAGGGTCACAGCCGGTCGGCTGATGCATTAGGGACATGCATCTCACATTGCACCTATCATACATGCATATCATATTCGGGGTGCTGTGGGGTTCTGTAACACGGCTCCCCTTTTCAGCGACGCGATCGGCATACACAGTCTGATCCTTAACGGATCGGCTTGGGGATGACCGAAGTTTATGGGGTTGGTACAAGTTCCGTTTGTCGACTTAGTCCATTGGCGTTACCATTTTGTTTGCCGGGTCTGTAGTGGATGGTGAAGTCTAGAGGTTGTAGGGCTAAACTCCACCGCAGTAATCTAGCGTTGTCTCCAGTAACCCGATTAAGCCACACTAGGGGATTATGGTCCATTAGGAGAGAAAACTGTCGTCCATACAAATATGGTTATAACTTCTTGAGTGCCCATACTACTGCCATATAATATGCAAATTGCCTCTTCAAAAAAAGAGGACTTGAACTCTATAGCGCCACCTATTGGAAGTAGCGATCCTACAAGTCACAATCAACCCTTTAACGAGTCTTGTAATATGACGTAGGATAAAAGCCAAATCAGTATCTCCATTTGCAGATACGATGTTTCGGACTATTGGTCCTCGTCAGTGCAAAGTAGGAGAACTGATTTGGCTGGATGAGCACTCCTTCTCGATGGCTACAATAGTTTCCGACTCAGGTAAGCTACCGGGTGGTCTTGGCCGTCCGGCCCGACTTGGCTCAGCACTGCCCCCAATCCAAACATAGAAGCGTTTGTGTGAACAAGGAAACATTTAGTTGGATCGGTTGCGGCCAATACCGGGGTATTTGTGCGGGCGTCCTTTAGCTGGCGGAAGGCTTCCTCACACTGGGGGTCCAGGTTACCTGGCGGGGAGGTTCTTATGGGTCAGATCAGTGAGGGGTTTGGCTATGCTGCTGTAATTGGGGACAAATTTCCTATAATACCCTGCAGTCCCTAGAAACGTCATGACCTGGGTCTTAGTGCGTGGGGTGAGCCTTTTGGCTACGGCTTCATTCTTGGCTGGTTCTGGTAGCTGTTTCCCACTTCCCACCCAATGTCCTAAATACTGAACCTCTGCTTTGCTCACGTGACACTTGTTGGGGTTCAGGGTGATTCCGGCCTTGTGGATCCTGTCCAATAATGTCTCTACGTGATTTAGATGCTCATCACATGTCGCGCTGTAGATGGCGATGTCACCCAGGTAGGCACAAGCATAATCCTGGAGACCATCTAGAAGCCGGTCAGCCAGCCTCTGGAAGGTCGCAGGGGCATTCTTCATCCCGAATGGCATAACTCGAACTGGAATAAGCCGAACGGGGTAACAAATGCAGACTTTGGAATAGCGTCAGGGGGATCGGCCAATAGCCTTTGCATATATCGATGGTGGTCAAATACTTTGCCCCCACCAGCCAGTCTAACAACTCATTCACACGCGGCATGGGATACGCATCCGTCACCGTTTTCTCATTTAGCTTGCGATAGTCTACACAAAACCAGGTAGTCCCATCCTTCTTGGGCACTAACACTACGGGGAATGCCCAGGGACTATCTGACTCTTCAATGACCCCTAAACGCAACATCTCTTGTATCTCTTGTCGCATCCCTTCTCGTACAGACTCAGGGACGTGGAAGGGGGGTTGTCTCAGGGGGGTCTGATCCTGGGTCTCAACCTTGTGTTGTGCCAGGCGGGTGTATCCCGGTCTCTCTGAAAACATCCTCTGTCGCTGCCTCAACAACGCCTCCGCCTGCTGTCTCTCCCGGGGCCCTAGGTTTTCTCCCAAGTGTACCTGGTCCCATGTTTTAGACTGAGTCCTCTCCCCTAAGACATCAGGCAAGGGGAGTCCGGCAAAATCCTCTGCTTTGGGTGCACAGATGGCCACTATCTCTTCAGGGCGCTCCCGGTAGAGCTTCAGCATATTCACGTGGAACATGCGGATAACCCTGGGGTCGTCACAATGGTGACATTGTAGGTGGTGTCAGCTATTTTCCCCACTACCTGGTAGGGCCCCTGCCATGCAGCTTTGAACTTGTTCTGCTTGGTTGGTTCTAACACCAGGACCTTCTGTCCTATCTCAAAGGTGCGGTCTCTGGCCCTCCGATCGTACCATATGCGCTGATGCTGCTGGGCCGCCTGCATGTTCCCACGTACAGCCTGAGTCAGCTCCTGTAGGCGGTCCCGGAATTCCAGCACATAGGGCACAATAGGTATCCCTTTTATGGTTCCCTCCCCATCCCAGTGGTCTTGCACTAAATCTAGGGGTCCCCTTACCCGCCTCCCGTATAACAGTTCGAACGGGGAGAACCCCATGGATTCTTGGGGCACCTCCCGATAGGCAAACAGGAGGTGTGGCAAGAATTTCTCCCAGTCCCTGTAGGTCCTGGTAAAAGTACCAATGAGTTGTTTTAACGTTCCATTAAAACATTCACACAACCCATTGGTTTGCGGGTGATACGGGGCGCTTCTAATAGACTTTACGCCGCACAGCTTCCACAGTTGGTTGGTCGCCTCTGCTGTAAACTGGGTACCCTGGTCCGAGATAACCTCCCCGAGGAAATCCAACACGTGAGAAAACCTGGAGCAGGGCAGCCGCCACCGTCTCTGCCAGTATGTTAGGTAATGCAACCGCCTCTGGATACCGTGTGGCATAATCTACCACTGTCAATACGTACATACTTTTTCCCTGACGGACTGGGTTTGGCTAACGGCCCTATCAGATTGACGTTACTCAGCTAAATGACTCCTCCACAATGGGGAGGGGGTGTAATTTGGCCTTGCAGCGATCTCCCCTCTTGCCAATGCGTTGGCAACTGTCACAGGTCTGGCAGTACTGACGAACATCATAGGTTTGTGTCAGACAATGCCTGGTGCGACTGACGTCGAGGTGCCCGGCCAACGGTATGTCATGAGAGATTCGCAGTAGCTCCTGCCTATACTTCTTGGGAACTACCAGCTGTCGTTTTATAGTGGGGCTCGTCCCTGTGTGGCGCTGATCTGTAACCCAGTAGAGGAGTCCCTGATGCCATACAAACTGTTCCCCTTCCAGTACTCCTCTCCCCTCCTGTGCCTTCCCACTATACCCCTGTAATGAGGGATCCTCAAGTACCTCCCTTTTAAAATCAGCTGGGGTGGCCCAAGAAATGTGTCTGGCAATGGGAATACTTGTAGGGCTGGGGTGTCTTACCTGGGCCTCCTCTGAGTCTGATTCCGCCTCCGCAGCTCAAGCTTGTCTCCGGGTGGTCACAGGATAGGTCTCAGCCAGAGGGGTGACCGAGAATGCAGACATGGGCCCCAAGTCATTTCCCAGCAAGACGTCTGCAGGCAAATCCTCCATCATGCCAACCTCAACAAGGTCATCCCGACTCTCCAGTTCAGGTAAATCCTGGCAGTGTGCAGTCGATGTATGGCTCCCCTGTCACACGGACTGCCACTGTCCGGTCTGTCTACTCTTGGTCCCGGACGAGATGAGGCTTCGCAAGGGTCAAAGTTGCTCCGGAATCTCTTAGTCCCTGCATACGTTTCCCATTAACCCACACCTCCTGTCGATGCTGTTGTCGATTATCTGCCCGGGCTGCCTGCACGGGGTCTACTTCATGCAGCACTTCCTCCATATCTTCTATCCCCGGATTAGTCATAGCCCCCAATGCCAGGTCAGCTTCGCCTTGGTAGCAGTGTACAGCGGCCCGGTTGACTCTAGCCATTCCCACCTTTGGCCACTGGGTACGCTGAGTCCGGTTGGGACATTGTCTTTGCAGGTGGCCCAGCTGATGGCAGGTGTGGCATTGCTCCCCAGGGGGACTCTGGTAGTCCAAAGTTTTAGCTGGTCCCCTGACAATCTTCTGTGGCTTAGGGGCCTCCAGACCCATGGGAGGGCCCCTAGTGATAGTCTTTGATCCTGACAACTGAGACCTCCTGGCAACATGATGTTCATCGGCCAGACGAGCGGCCTCCTCAAGAGTCATTGGCCGTCTGTCCCGAAGCCATTCTTGTGTCTCGGGGGTTAGTCCAGTAAAGAATTACTCTAACAAGAAGAGCTGGAAGACGTCGTCCTTAGTGGTTGCTTGGCTCCCTTGTACCCACTGTAGCAGTGACTGCCGTAGTTTACAGGCTCATTCAGCGTGGGTATCTGTTACCTATTTTATAAGTCTGCGGAACTTTTGGCGGTATGCCTCTGGGGTCAGCACATACCGGGCCAAGATCACTTCTTTGACCCGCTCATAGTCCATACAGTTCTCATCAGGTACCGTGCGATAGGCGTCCGCTGCCCGGCCTGTCAGTTTGCTGGCCAGAACCTGAAGCCAATCCTCGGCTTCACTTGATGAAACACACAATGCCGCTCAAAGTCCTGCAGAAAGCCATCAGTGTCTTCCTCTGCCTCCCCCAACTGTCGGAAGGCATTATACTGGATTTTTTTGTGGCTTACTGCTGACGATACCTGGGCGGAGGCCAGAGCTCCCCCTGCTCGCTGACTCTCCTCTCTCCGCTCTGCCATCTCCATCTTGGCTAGCTCTATCCTGGTCCGCTCTGCCATCTCCATCTTGGCTAGCTCTATCCTGTTCCGCTCTGCCATCTCCATCTTGGCCAGCTCTATCCTGTTCCGCTCTGCCATCTCCATCTTGGCCATCTTCATCTTGGCTAGCTCTATTTTGGCTAGCTTTACTTTGGTCCGCTCTGCCATCTCCATCTTGGCTAGCTCTATCCTGGTCCGCTCTGCCATCTTTTCCTTCAGATCAGTACGCACATCAGCCATCACCTCTCATACGATCTCTACTGCAGGGTTTAGGCCATAGAACGCCAGTCTGCTCTTTACCTCCCTCTGGAATTCAGTCTCTTCCACGTTCACATTGGGGGGCGCTGCACTGTCGTGTTCCATGATGGCTGCTATCAAACCTGCTTTTGTTTTGTTGCTGGTAATTAACCCTCGAGCTTCCACCAGGTCTTTTAATGTATTCCTCTTTAACTTCTGGTTGTTGTTTTCCATTCAGTCCTTTACTCCTGTAGACGGGGTATCATATCCCGCTGTCTGCCACCAGTGTAATGGGGTCTACTGTGCTGTAATACCTCTTACATTACCACCCTGTGTTTCAGGAGGTCCACTCTGCTTTTCCTGACTTCTGAATGAAGGACTCTGGCTCGAAAGGCTTTGTTACATGGGAACATATAAAAGATCACTGCTTCTCCACGTATTTCCAGTGTGACAACCTTTTACTCACAAGTAGAGTTGAGCGATACTTTCCGATATCCCTAAGTATCGGAATCGGAATGGTATCGCCGATACCATTAAAATATCGGCGATACCCGATACCGGAAGTCCCATGTAAGTCTATGGGAACAAAATATCGGAACTAAAAAAACCCCATTCTTTCCTTGTAAACACTAAATATAGACACATAGAATACATATATATATATATATACATGTCATTGTGACATATATATTACATATATGTATAGTTTATACACTTCTACATAGTAAAATATCCTCTGATTCAATTGCCGGGTAAAGCCGGCTTCAGTGAAAAGACAGAAGCACCCGACATGAAATGACACTTGGTGTACATAGGGTTAACCATGTCTTTTCATGTCGTTTGCTATCTAATTTGCACAAACAATTAAATCAGTCTATGTTGCAAAATTTCACACCTGTAGGGGTTAATTAAAGGTGTAAATTCGTTGTAAAAAAAACGACTTTTTTGCTACGAATTTACACCTTTAATTAACCCCTACAGGTGTGAAATTTTGCACACATAGACTGATTTAATTGTTTGTGCAAATCAGATAGCAAAGGACATGGTTAACCCTATGTACACCAAGTGTCATTTCATGTCGGGTTCTGCATTTTCACAAAAGCCGGCAATTGAATTAGCGGCTATTATACTATGTAGAAGTGTATGAACTATAAATATATATATATATATATATATATATATATGTGTCACAAACTCAATGACATGTATATATATATATGAGGTGTAAAATTGCTGAAAAAAAATGCGTGGGCTCCCGCCCTATTTTCGCAACCAGACAGACAAAGCCAGTGAGTGGGGGCAGATAATAATAGCCCAGAGAGGGACCATTATTTTTGGCCCCCCCCCGGCTACTAACATCTGCCCCCAGACACCCCAGAAAGGGCAAATCTCTAATTAGATTTGCCCTTTCTGGCACTTTGCCCGTCTATTCCCATTGCCCTGTAGCGGTGGCGAATGGGTTAATAAGGGGTTAAAATGACCTTGCAATTGAAAGGTCACTTTAAGCCAGGTTAATAATTGAGAGCTGTCAATTAGACAACTATCAATTATTAATCCTATTGTATGAAAGAAAAATCAAACACACACACTTTAATAAAAAAGAAGTTTAATGAAATAATCACACAGTTTTTGACCATATTTTATTTACCTGCTAAAACCATTTCCTGTAATAAAAATAAAATAATAAAGCAAAATTATTCTTACCTATCCGATGCACAGTCAGGTCCCACGGTGTAATCCTTCAGAAAGGGTTAATGTTTACTGCAGGGACCGCAGCTAATGCTGCAGCCTCACAGTAAACCCCCAAATGAATGAGTTCCTCTCCTGGCTGACAGGAGAGGAAGTGGAAAGCTTAATTGATTGCTTTCCACTTTCACTTCAGGTCAGCCAGGGACACCATCAGTGACGTCAGAGGGAACTGATTAACAAAAATAGGGGTTCCCTTCGAAAAAAAAATGGCGTGGGGTCCCCCCTATTTTTGTTAACCAGCCAGATGAAGCAGACCGCTGAGGCCTGGATTTTCAGGCTGTTAAGGAGCCAAGATCCATGGACCTTGCCAGCCTGATAATACCAGGCCACAGCAGTCTACATATCTTGGCTGATTAACAAAAATAGGGGATCCCCTCGAAAAAAATTAGCGTGGGGTCCCCCTATTTTTGTTAACCAGCCAGATGAAGCAGACCGCTGAGGCCTGGATTTTCAGGCTGTTAAGGAGCCAAGATCCATGGACCTTGCCAGCCTGATAATACCAGGCCACAGCAGTCTGCATATCTTGGCTGATTAACAAAAATAGGGGATCCCCTCGAAAAAAATTAGCGTGGGGTCCCCCCTATTTTTGTTAACCAGCCAGATGAAGCAGACCGCTGAGGCCTGGTTTTTCAGGCTGGTAAGGATCCAATATCCATGGACCTTGCCAGCCTGATAATACCAGGCCACAGCAGTCTGCTTAGCTTGGCTGGTTAACAAAAATAGGGAATCCCCTCGAAAAAAAAAACGGCGTAGGGGTCCCCCTATTTTTGTTAACCAGCCAAGTAAAATGCAGACTGCTGCGGCCTGGTATTAAAAGACTGTCAAGGCCCATGGATTTTGGCCCTTAACAGCCTGATAATACCAGGCTACAGCAGCCCCACATTTGGCGCATCAAAAGATGTGCCAATTGTGGCACTTTACCCGGCTCTTCCCACTTGCCCTGTAGCGGTGGCAAGCGGGGTAATAAGGGGTTATTGTCACCGTTGATTGCACGGTGACAATAAGCCCGGTTAATAATGGAGAGGCGTCAATAAGACACCGATCCATTATTAATCCCAAAGTTATTAAATGTATAAAAAAAAGACACAGCAAGAAAAAAGTCTTTTAATGAAATAAAAGAGACAACACAGTTTTCATTTCTTTTATTATACTCTCATTCCTGCGACGCCATCGATCTCCTGTAAAAAAGTAAAAAAAACAAACCAGCAGTATACCACCTGTCCGACGCAGTCCATAGGAACGATTGTCCCACGACGATCCAGCTCTGCTACATCGGAATGACAGGCAGAGCCTGTCATCGCAACGCAGCACAGCTGATTACCTGCTTACCCGGCGGTGACGTCATCGGACTGCTTTACGGCCGCGATTACCCAGCAGTCACTGCAGTTATCGCGAGATACTGCATGTGACCGCCGGGGAGAAGAGGATGGCGGCCATTAAGCAGCCCGGGATGTGACCGCCGGAGATCTTCTGCCGGGTAAGTGCCGCTGACTCCTGACAGACCCGACCGACCGACACAGACACTGACAGTGACATTCCGATTCCAGTATCCGATATGACGAAAATATCGGAACTCGGAATCGGAATTCCGATACAGCCAATATCGGCCGATACCCGATATTTGCAGTATCGTATCGCTCAACACTACTCACAAGTCTCGGAATATATATACATAGGACAATCAATATGTGGTGAGCCAGTAGATAACAGGCTCCAATTAAGACACCAGACATACATTACTATAGCTGCAGGCTGCCGGCGGCCCCCAATCATTTACCCTGGGATTTACAAAGGTGGGGGAGGGTCAGAAGTGGGATTATCTAGTTTACCTCTGGCCAGGGGGTCACAGCCGGTCGGCTGATGCATTAGGGACATTCATCTCACATTGCACCTATCATACATGCATCACATATTCGGGGTGCTGGGGGATTCTGTAACAGCGGCGATCCAGGACAGGGCAAGGTCTTTGATGCCAAGGGAAGAAAGAATCTGTAGCAGTAGGCAGATGACAGGTCAAGGAGGAGGAGGATGGAGAACTGTCTTCTAGCTTTGGCTGTGAGTAAGTCATTAGTAATTTTGGTCAGGGCAGTTTCAGTGGAGTGGTGGGGGCGGAAGCCAGATTGGAGGTTGTCTAGAAGAAAGTTAGATGAGAGGTGGGAGGAAAGTTGAGCGTGGACATGCTGCTCAAGGAGTTTGGAAGGAAACGGGAGCAATGATATTGGGCGATAGCTGGGCATAGCAGTTGGGTCAAGGTTTGTTTTTTTGAGGATGGGTGTGATGGTGGCATGTTTGAAGGCAGAGGGAAAGGTACCAGAAGAAAGCGATAGGTTGAAGAGATGGGTTAGGGCTGGGATGAGCGTGTTAGTGAGGTTGGGGAGCAGGTGGGAAGGGATGGGGTCAAGTGCACAGGTGGTGAGGTGTGATTTGGAAAGGAGATGAGTAAACTCTCCTTCAGTGATGTTGGAGAGGGAGGTTAGCAGGGAAGGGCAGAGGTCTGGTATATGGAGTGGTTGGGGTGGTGGAACAGTAAAGGTTTGCCTTGCTTGGTCGATCTTATTTTTGAAGTAGGTGGCAAAGTCCTCGGCAGAGATGAGGGGAGTTGGAGGTGGCAGTGGTGGGCGGAGGAGAGAGTTGAATGTGCTCAACAGTTGTTTTGGGTTGTAGGATAATGAAGATACAAGGTTTGTGAAATAGGTCTGTTTAGCAGAGGTGAGGGCTATTTTGAAGGCAAGTTTAGCTTGTTTGAAAGCAGTGAAGTCGTCTGGCAGGCGTGTTTTCTTCCAATGCCGCTCCGCGACCCTGGATGATTGTCAAAGTTTTTTGGTAAGATTGTTGAGCCAGGGTTGCCTATTGATTCGTCGCACTTTGCCGTGCGTGAGAGGGGCGACTGAGTCTATGGCAGATGTGAGGGTGGTGTTATAGAAAGTGGTGGCGCTGTCTGTGTCGTGGAGTGAAGATATGGAGGACAGAGGTAGAAGAGAGTCTGAGAGTCTGTGAATGTCTAGGTGTGCGAGGTTTCTGCGAGGATGTGCCAGTGGCTGGACATAGGGGGCAGGTGAAGAGGACAGGGATGAGAAGGTGAGTAGGTTGTGGTCAGATAGGGGAAGGGGAGAGGTTGTGAGATTAGATAGGGAACAGAGGCGGGTGAGGATGAGGTCTAATGTATGTCCGTCTGTGTGGGTGGCTGTGGAGGACCACTGAGTAAAGGCCCCGTCACACATAACGAGATCGCTAGTGAGATCGTTGATACGTCACGGGTTTTGTGACGCAATAACGATTTCGCTAGCGATCTCGTTACGTCTGACAGGTAGCAACGATCAGACCCCTGCTGTGAGATCGCTGATCGTTACAAAGCTTCCTGGACCATTCCTGGGTCATTGCGCTCCCGCTGGGCAGTGTGCATCGCTGTATTTGACACCTAACCAACGACCTTGTTAGCGATTCAGAACTGAGACACGTAGGCATGCATAAATTGGACTTTTCTGCGCCCCTCGTCCCCGATTGGTGGTCGCTACAGCATTCTCATTTCCCGCCATGCATAAAGAAAGCAACAGAATAGCGATTCCATCCTTTGTTTCTGACCTCGTGCTGGATTGCAGATCTTAGCAGAATTCTCCGGGTTGTGTGGAGTCACAGCCGAAGAACACTGCAATCCACAAACCAGAACGCTTGTCAGGAACAAAGCCCAGATGAATGGATACAGAGTCACAGCCGAAGAACGCTGCTACGATCCGAACCAGAACGCTTGTCAGGAACAAAGCCCAGATGAATGGATACAGAGTCACAGCCGAAGAACGCTGCTACGATCCGAACCAGAACGCTTGTCAGGAACAAAGCCCAGATGAATGGATACAGAGTCACAGCCGAAGAACGCTGCTACGATCCGAACCAGAACGCTTGTCAGGAACAAAGCCCAGATGAATGGATACAGAGTCACAGCCGAAGAACGCTGCTACGATCCGAAACCAGAACGCAAACAGGAACAAAGGGATGGAATTGCTACAACGTAGCTTTATTTTAAACCTGCCGCCCAATCAGAACGCAGTAGCGTCCACCAATCAGAGATGATTGGTGACACAGTACAGCCCCTATCAAGGTGTGGATCGTTGGGATAGCTGCTGTGTGAAAGCGTCCCAACGAGCAACGAGATGGTTAGTTAGATCGCTGGGGCGGCCGAAATCGTTGGGAAGTTCTGCATGTTTGACAGTTCCCCAACAATCACGATACAGCTCTCCAGCGATCTCAAAACCGTGACATAATAACGATCTCGCTAGCGATCTCGTTATGTGTGACGGGGCCTTTAGTCCAAAAGCTGTATCTAATCTTATCTTGTGTGATTCTGGCTGCTGAGCCGTCTCTCCTCGGGTGATGGCACAGTGGTTCCACTACAACGTGTGTTACAGGTGTAGTGAAGAGATATTGGAAAATACAACAGCTGCAGGCTTGTGCGGTGACTGCACTGAGCAGACAGCAGATGGCGCCATGTAAGCTATTATAATTTGTTAATACTGTACTGTGTGACCTCTTTGATTTGTGTCTGTTCTCATCTTTATTCCTCCATGTAGTTGGTAATGCAGATAACAGTTTTTGTACATTCCAAGTACAAGAGTTCATTATCCCACTATGTCTGAATGCTGATGGTTCTGCTGATCCATCCACTCTTCCATTCTTTCTTCCTTTCTTCCTTCCATCAATCTATTCATTGTTCCATCCATCGTTATCAGTCCTTCCATCCATCAACCATCCATTTATTCTTCCATTTATCCATCTTTCCTTACATCGCTCCACTCTTCCATCCATCCATTCTTCCATCCATCCATCCATCCGTCCATCCATCCATCACCTGTCCATCTATCCATTCTTCCATCCATCCATCCATCACCCGTCCATCCATCCGTCCATTTATCCGTCCGTTCATCCATCCGTCTCCCGTCCATCCATCCATAATAATCTTTATTTATATAGCGCCATCATATTCCGCAGCGCTTTACAGTTTAACAGTTTCAAAACACAAGTCATAAGTAACAACGTTAACAATACAATAATTAAAGCAGAATCAGCCGCCCCTGCTCGTGAGAGCTTACAATCTACAATGAGGTGGGGGAGATACAAAGTACAGGTGTGTATATACAATGGTGCATTTACAATGATGGTCCAGCCATCTTGAGGGAGTGAAGGATGGATGGAGATAGTGAATGGGCTACACACACACACACTTACACAGAGAATGACTTTTATTAGGGATCCATTCTTCTATCCGTCCATCCATCTGTTGCCTGTCCATCCATCCATTCTTCCATCCATCCATTCTTCCATCCATCTATTCTTCCACACATTCATCTATCCATCCATTTATCCGTCCATTCATCCATCCGTCACCCATCCATCTATCTATCCTTCTCTTCTTCCATCCATCCGTCACCCATCCATTCATCCATTCTTCCATCCATTCATCCATCTATCCGTCCATACATCTATCCGTCGCCCATCCATCCATTCATCTATTCTTCCGTCCATCCATTCTTCCATCCATCCATTCATCTATTCTTCCATTCATCCGTCCATTCATCCATCGCTCATCCAGCCATCATCCATTTTTCCATCCTTCCATCCATCCAGCCAGCCATATAATTCTTCCATCCATCTGTCTATCAATCCATCGCCCGTCCATCCATCCATTCTTCCATCCATCCATTGCTCGTCCATCCATCCATCTGTCCATCCATCTGTCCATCCATCGCCAGTCCATCCATTCTTCCATCCATTTGTCCATTCATCCATCCATTCTTCCATCCATTTGTCCATTCATCCATCCATCCATCTATCTATTCTTTCATCCATCCATTTGTTGCCAGTCCATCCATCCATTCTTCCATCCATCCATCCATCCATCCATCCATCTTTACATCCATCGCTCTTCCATCCTTCCATTCATCCATCCATTCATCCGTTGCCTGTCCATCCATCCTTTTATCCATTTTTCCATTCATCTGTCACCCGTCAATCCATCCGTCTGATGATCCGTTGCTCTTCCATCCATTCTTCCATCCATGCATCCATCCGCCGCCTGTCAATCTATCCATCATTCGCCCATCAATCCATCCATCCCTCTATCCATCCATCCATCGCCCATCCCTCCATCCGTCGCCTGTCCATCCATCCATTCTTCCATCCATTCTTCCATCCATTCATCGCCTGTCCATCCATCCGTCGCCCGTCCATCCATGCATCACTCGTCCATCCATCCGTCACTCTTCCATCCATCCATTCTTCCATCCATCCATCCCTCACCTGTCCAGCCATCCATCGCCTGTCCATCCATCCGTCACTCTTTCATCCGTCGCCCATCCATCCATGCATCACCCGTCCATTCATCCATCCATCCATTCTTCCATCCATCAATCCATCTGTCACCTGTCCATCCATCCGTCGCCCGTCCATCCATCCGTCACTCTTCCATCCATCGCCCGTCCATCCATGCGTCACCCGTCCATCCATCCATCCATTCTTCCATCCATCAATCCATCTGTAACCCGTCCATCCATCCATCCATCACCTGTCCATCCATCCGTCGCCCGTCCATCCATCCGTCACTCTTCCATCCATCTATCCATTCTTCCATCCATCCATCGCCCGTCCATCCATGCATCACCCGTCCATCCATCCGTCGCCCGTCCATCCATGCATCACCCATCCATCCATCCATCACTCTTCCATCCATCCATCCATCCATCCACCTGTCACCCATCCATCCATCGCCCGTCCATCCATCCGTTGCCCATCAATCCATCCGTCACTCTTCCATCCATTCTTCCATCCATCACCTGTCCATCCATCCATCCGTCGCTCATCCATCCATCGCCCGTCCATCCATCCGTCGCCCGTCCATCCATCCGTCGCCCATCCATCCGTTACTCTTCCATCCATCCATTCTTCCATCCATCCTTCCATCCATTCTTCCATCCATCCATTCTTTCATCTATCCATCCATCCGTCGCCCGTCCATCCATGCGTCACCTGTCCATCCATCCATCCGTCGCCCGTCCATCCATCGCCCGTCCATCCATGCGTCACCCGTCCATCCATCCATTCATCTCCCGTCCATCTATCCATCGCCCGTCCATCCATCCATCGCCCATCCATCCATCTGTCACTCTTCCATCCTTCCATCCATTCTTCCATCCATCCATCCATTCTTCCATCCATCCATCCATTCATCGCCCATCCATCCATCGATCGCCCGTCCATCCATCCGTCGCCTGTCCATCCATCCGTCACCCGTCCATCCATGCGTCGCCGGTCCATCCATCCAGTCCACAGATGAGTCCTGTCGCTCCGTCGTTGCCTCGACCTCTCCGATCATCTCTTCCATTTATCTCCCCTCCTCCGTTCTTTTGGGAACGAGCCGCTAATAATAAAAGCCTCAGAAATGACTTGCGGCCAGTGTCAGGGGAAGTAATGAGGGTGGTGTGAGGAGGCGCAGTGCAGCGGGCTGATGATGAGAGGTGAGCTCGGTGCAGCCTGCGATTACAGCCTCTCCTGCTGAGCAATGGGCCGCATTACGCCCGCAGACGGGTTTAGTATTGACTCATTTATAATGCGGACACCATCACTGTTGCGGGTAATGGAGATTATCAATTTTGCCTTTGGCCTTATCTGACTTCTCCTATTACTTAACTCTGGGAGCCCAGGACGGAGTCAGAGTCGTCGGCGGCTCCGCGTCGCCGGCCGCTCAGACAACTTGATTTTTTCCCATCTTGACGCTGTTTACTCACATTGCATCGAGGCTGGGGGTGATTTTATCGCGGGTGATGTATGTCATCTCCTCCGGACCCGACGTCCTGCATATAAGAAACACGCGAGGAGGAACCGCATCGAAACGAGCGGAGAGAGGTCGGAAATCACACGGTCACGCGGCAAGGATGAAAGGTGGCAAATACATGAAATAATAAAAAAAAGCCAGCGAGAGATTACATCATATATATTATATATATATATATATATATATATATATATATATATCAGTCTGCTCAGCCTTGTATCTAATCCTATCATGCTCTATTGCTCTCTGTTATCAGCCGGCTGATGTCCCTCTATAACGCTCCAGCCCTGTTATAAGCTGCACAGTTTATGGCACTGGCACTTTGTCGCCTTCTGAAGTTTCTTCCTGGCTAGAGAATTTCCTCCTCGTTGCGGATTTATCTCGTCACCTGTCGTCAGCGGATTTTACACGATGCGACTGGCGCGGAGGACGAGGCTCCGCTCTGTGCGTTTCAGGCTGCATCTCTCCCTGACAGATTAGCACATGCAATCAATTCTCCATCTAATGGGATCCGTGCCGCCTTATAATTATTTTCTGATTAATAAAGATTTGTATCTGCGGATTATTCCGCGTGTCGCCCTCAGCGTCGCTGATTGGGATGTAAATTTATTCATTGGCGTTTTAAACACCCTTGTTTTTGTGAGATCCGAGCCAGGAACTAATTGTGGAGCCGCCATTTCTCATCCCTCAATTCTGGAGGATATCGTTCATATAACGTCTGATGTCTCGAGTGGAAAAAGAGTAAAACAATCCCTCAAGGTCAATGACAAAGTACAAAAACAGACTCCGGGCCTGAATGATGAGCTACATGTTAAGGGGGCACTCTGTCATGTCACTCCACTATGTGTGTAATCCACACCCTCAGTGCAAGACAAAAAGTACCTGAAGTTTCAACAGACACAGGCACAGGTACAGACACAGGTACAGACACAGGTACAGACACAGGCATAGACACAGGCATAGACACAGGCATAGACACAGGTACAGACATAGGCACAGATACAGGCACAGATATAGGCACAGATACAGACACAGGTACAGACACAGGTACAGACACAGGCATAGACACGGGCATAGACATAGGCACAGATACAGGCACAGATATAGGCACAGATACAGACACAGGTACAGACACAGGCACAGACACAGGCACAGACACAGGTACAGACACAGATACAGACACATACACAGGCACAGACACAGACATAGGCACCGATACAGGCACAGACACAGGTACAGACACAGATACAGACACATGCACAGACACAGACATAGGCACCGATACAGGCACAGACACAGGTACAGACACAGATACAGACACATGCACAGACACAGGCACAGACACAGGCACCGATACAGGCACAGACACAGGTACAGACACATGCACAGGCACAGACACAGACATAGGCACCGATACAAGCACAGACACAGGTACAGACACAGATACAGACACATGCACAGACACAGGCACAGACACAAACATAGGCACCGATACAGGCACAGACACAGGTACAGACACATGCATAGGCACAGATATAGGCACAGATACAGGCACAGACACAGGTACAGACATAGGCACAGACACAGGTACAGACACAGACATAGGCACAGATACAGGCACAGACACAGGCACAGACATAGGCACAGACACAGGTACAGACACAGGCATAGACACAGACATAGGCACAGATACAGGCACAGACACAGGTAGAGACACAGGCATAGACTGTCATGTGTGCATCGCCACGAAGATCGTCGCGGTTGCACATTCTGACTTCTCACAGCTGAGTTGCTGTTTCTTTGTGTTTGGCAGTTAGGGAGTTAATTCTGTCTGTGCTCAGTTCTGGGACTGGGTGCAGTTTCTCCCGGCTGCAATTAATTATTTGTTGATTGGTTTCCTTTAAATCTCTGGTTGTCTGTGTTGGGAGTTGCCAGTGAAATTCTTCATGCAGACCACAGATAGGATTGTATCTGTATAGACTTAAGTTAAATAGCTCCTTAGTTGTTTTAAGCTCACCTTGCTTAGAGTTTAATATCCCAGATCATTTATGTTCCTTCTGTGTTTGAGTGTGTATGCAAGTCTGTGTTTTCTCCAGTCTGTCTTATATGTCTAATCTGTGTATTTAGCAGAGATCAGCCCATATCCCTTTGGTGGTAATCAGTATCCTTCTTAGGACTGATTACAGGGTTCAGGGACTGATAGGAGACAGGGTTAGGCTGGAGACTTGGACCTCTGAACCATTATCAGTACCTCCAAGGTGAGGGATTAGTTAGGACCCCAGTTTAGGGTCAGGTTAGACCCCCGGTCCTCCTCTTTCCTGTGACAGTGTATCAAGTCCTCAAGATTAACCCTGAGTTCAACGGATATCGTGTCAGGTAAATCTATTCTATATTTACATGCTGATGTTGCTAATCTATATGTTGTATAGAGTGTTGTTCTTTTAAGAATAGTTTGCTGACATCATACACATATCATAAGACCGCGTGACATTTTCACTGGCCAATAAAATTATTCCAGTTGCCATGGATCCAGTAGCCCAGCTGGCTCTGCAGTTGCAGGGATTATCCATGGAGCTGACGGACATTAAGTCCAAAGTTTTGTCTCCCTCGGAGCAAACCAGATTTGAACCTAAAGTAGCTCTCCCGGACAGGTTCACTGGTGGGCGAGACAAATTTTTTACCTTCAGGGAAGCATGTAAATTGTATTTTCGGCTTCGGCCTCGATCATCAGGGAGTGAAGAGCAGAGAGTGGGAATTGTTATCTCGCTCCTACAAGGGGACCCTCAATCCTGGGCCTTCTCCCTTCCTCCGGGATCCCCGGCTCTACAGTCAGTAGATCGATTTTTTACTGCCCTGGGTTTGGTATATGATGACCCAGATCGGGTCTCTCTTGCTGAGACAAAATTACGTAAGATACAGCAGGGAGATCGTCCGGCGGAGGAATTTGCTTCTGAGTTCCGTAGATGGGCCACAGATACTCAGTGGAATGACCCAGCTCTTAGAAGCCAGTTTTGTCATGGGCTTTCTGACAAATTAAAGGACGTTTTGGCTCAGTATGAGTCTCCTCATTCACTGGAGGCTGCTATGGCCTTAGCTATCCGTACTGATAGACGGCTTCGGGAGAGGGGTGAGGTAACTCCACTCCCTGTTGTTTCTCCACCTACTACTAAAGTCCCTTATGTTGAGGTTCCCCTTGTCTGTTCGGAGGAGCCTATGCAGTTGGGAGGGACATCATTTCGTAGGAGGGGATTGGCGGTACGCCGCAGGACTAGAAGGTGTTTCTTCTGCGGGAAAGAGGGACATTTTGTTGGGGGATGTCCATCCCGTGCCTTGTTGAGCAAAAAGTCGCCGGAAAACTGTTAATCCCAGGTTGTGTGGTGGACGACAACCTGGGAGTATGTATTTCGTCCGCTAGTTCTTCTCAGTTCCTTGTACCAGTGGAGGTGGTGGTTGGTACGAGAGTGGAGAGATTTTCTGTTCTTCTTGATAGTGGGTCCGGGGCTAATCTGGTTGACGCTCAGTTTGCTCAGGCTCAAGGTATGCATCTGAGTGTATTGGTCAAACCGATCCCTATATTCTCCATTGACGCCAGGCCTCTCGGCCAAGGTAGCTTTGTTCATGAGGTTCATAACATTGACCTTCGGGTAGGGGCAATACATAGGGAACTATTATCTTGTTATGTGTTGGAGGGTCTACCTACTCCTATTGTGTTGGGACTTCCTTGGTTGGTTAAACATAACCCTGTGATTAATTGGCAGTCCAGAGATATAAGCCAATGGGGGAGTTTTGCAAAAGTAACTGCATGAACACAGTCATCAGTGCGGTCGTGCCTAGTACTTTGCCTCCTTTTTTGGAGGACTTTGGGGATGTGTTCTCTGAGGAGGGGTGTCAGGAGTTGCCTCCTCATCGCGTGTATGACTGCTCTATTAATTTACTTCCTGATGCTAAGTTACCTAAAGCTAGGTTATATAACCTTTCTGGTCCTGAGAGGCAGGCTATGAAAGATTATATTTCGGAAAGTCTGGCCAAAGGGCATATTAGACCTTCATCTTCCCCAGTGGCCGCGGGGTTCTTCTTTGTGAAGAAAAAAGATGGAGGCCTACGCCCTTGCTTGGATTTCCGCGAACTTAATCGGATTACTGTTCGAGATCCGTATCCACTCCCTCTGATTCCTGATCTCTTCAATCAAATTGTTGGCGCCAAATGGTTCTCTAAATTGGATCTCAGGGGGGCGTATAATCTGATTAGGATAAAAGAGGGGGATGAGTGGAAAACGGCGTTTAACACGCCGGAGGGACATTATGAGAACCTTGTCATGCCTTTTGGTCTGACTACTGCACCAGCAGTATTCCAACATTTTGTTAATGACATTTTTCGTCATCTGGTGGGGCTGTTTGTGGTCGTATATTTGGATGACATTTTAATTTACTCACCAGATCTTGTGTCTCACCAGGAGCATGTGAGACAGGTGTTGCAGATCTTGCGAGACAATAAACTATACGCCAAACTGGAAAAGTGTGTATTCGCCATACAGGAACTTCAGTTTTTGGGTTTCTTGGTGTCAGCCTCCGGTTTCCGTATGGACCCTGAAAAGGTGAGAGCAGTGCTTGAATGGGATCAGCCAGAGGATCTTAAGGCTCTGCAGCGTTTTTTGGGGTTTGCTAACTACTACCGGAAATTTATTTGTAATTTCTCATCTGTTGTCAAACCTCTCACTGACATGACAAGAAAAGGGACGGATTTTTCTAAATGGTCGGACAAAGCTTGCCAAGCTTTTTCCTCTTTGAAAAAATGTTTTGCTTCGGCACCCGTTCTCATCCAACCAGATGCATCACAGCCGTTCGTTGTGGAGGTGGACGCGTCTGACGTAGGGGTGGGTGCAATATTGTCCCAGGGTCCGTCCCCTGGTAAATGGCATCCGTGCGCTTTCTTTTTTAAAAAATTGTCGTCCGCCAAAGGAATTATGATATCGGCAATAGGGAACTTTTGGCCATTAAGTTGGCTTTTGAAGAATGGCGTCACTTTTTGGAGGGGGCAGTCCACCCGGTCACCGTCATTACTGATCACAAGAACCTGCTGTATTTGGAATCTGCTAAGCGTCTGAATTCCAGACAAGCTCGATGGTCGTTGTTTTTTACCAGGTTTAATTTTGTTGTCACTTATCGCCCTGGATCTAAGAATGTTAAGGCGGATGCCTTGTCTCGCAGTTTCCCAGGGGCCGGGAAAATGGATGACCCGATTCCTATCCTTCAGGAGGGGGGTGGTAGTGTCGGCTGTATGTTCTGAGCTTGAGGAGGAGGTTTAGAGGCTCAGGGGGACGCCCCTGCAGGACCTCCAGGGAGACTGTTTGTCCCAAATCTGTTGAGACAAAAGGTTATTGAGGCACATCATAATTCTGCTTTAGCAGGACATCCAGGGAGTAAGGCTACTTTAGATCTCCTTTCTCGCCGGTTTTGGTGGCCTAACGTTAATAAAGATGTTTTAACTTTTGTCGCGTCCTGTGGGGTTTGTGCTCGCTCTAAGACCCCTCATACCCGTCCGTCTGGGACCCTCTTACCCTTGAAACTTCCGGAGCGTCCATGGACTCATTTGTCTATGGACTTCATCAGGACCTTCCTCAGTCGTCAGGGAAGACTGTCATACTGGTGGTTGTTGACAGGTTCAGTAAGATGGCACATTTCATTGCTCTTCCTGCCCTCCCTAATGCTAAAACTCTGGCGCAGGTGTTCATTGGGGAGATTGTGAGACTTCATGGGTTGCCTTCTGATGTGGTGTCAGATAGGGGGTCTCAGTTTGTGTCCAAGTTTTGGAGGGCATTTTGTTTACGTCGGGGGATGCAATTGTCATTTTCCTCGGCTTTTCATCCGCAGACCAATGGTCAGACAGAGCGTCTGAATCAAAGCCTAGAGACTTATCTTCGGTGTTTTGTCTCAGAGAACCAGGAGGACTGGTCTTCTTTCTTGCCTCTGGCAGAGTTCGCTCTTAACAACAGGCGGAGCGAGTCCACTGGTAAGTCCCCGTTTTTTGGGGCATATGGTTTTCATCCCCAGTTTTGTACATTCAATGGGGGGGGCCCTTCTGGGGTTCCTGAGGAGGAGCGTTTCTCGTCGTCACTTGCTTCAGTGTGGAGAGGTGTATTGAATAATCTGAGTGCTATGGGGAACCGTTATAAACGTATGGCTGATAGGAGGAGAGTTTCTGGTCCAGATCTTAATGTGAACGATCTGGTATGGTTGTCTACCAGGAATATAAAACTTAAAGTTCCCTCCTGGAAGCTGGGCCCCAGATTCATCGGGCCGTACAGGATCAGTTCAATAATTAATCCTGTGGCATTTCGTCTGGACCTCCCTCCTACGTTTAAAATCCACAATGTGTTCCACAAGTCATTACTTAAGAGGTACGTGGCACCAGTCATACCATCACCTCTACCTCCTCCTCCAGTGGTGGTCAATGGTAACTTGGAGTTTCAAGTGTCAAAGATCATTGACTCACGTCTGAATCGCCGGTCCCTTCAGTACTTGGTGCATTGGAAGGGGTATGGTCCAGAGGAGAGGACGTGGGTTCCTGCGTCTGACATTAACGCAGATCGTTTGGTGCGGACCTTCCACAGAACTCACCCGGGCAAACCTGGCCCTGAGGGTCCGGAGGCCCCTCGTAGAAGGGGGGGTACTGTCATGTGTGCATCGCCACGAAGATCGTCGCGGTTGCACATTCTGACTTCTCACAGCTGAGTTGCTGTTTCTTTTTGTTTGGCAGTTAGGGAGTTAATTCTGTCTGTGCTCAGTTCTGGGACTGGGTGCAGTTTCTCCCGGCTGCAATTAATTATTTGTTGATTGGTTTCCTTTAAATCTCTGGTTGTCTGTGTTGGGAGTTGCCAGTGAAATTCTTCATGCAGACCACAGATAGGATTGTATCTGTATAGACTTAAGTTAAATAGCTCCTTAGTTGTTTTAAGCTCACCTTGCTTAGAGTTTAATATCCCAGATCATTTATGTTCCTTCTGTGTTTGAGTGTGTATGCAAGTCTGTGTTTTCTCCAGTCTGTCTTATATGTCTAATCTGTGTATTTAGCAGAGATCAGCCCATATCCCTTTGGTGGTAATCAGTATCCTTCTTAGGACTGATTACAGGGTTCAGGGACTGATAGGAGACAGGGTTAGGCTGGAGACTTGGACCTCTGAACCATTATCAGTACCTCCAAGGTGAGGGATTAGTTAGGACCCCAGTTTAGGGTCAGGTTAGACCCCCGGTCCTCCTCTTTCCTGTGACAGTGTATCAAGTCCTCAAGATTAACCCTGAGTTCAACGGATATCGTGTCAGGTAAATCTATTCTATATTTACATGCTGATGTTGCTAATCTATATGTTGTATAGAGTGTTGTTCTTTTAAGAATAGTTTGCTGACATCATACACATATCATAAGACCGCGTGACATAGACACAGACAGGTACAGACACATGCAAAGATACAGGCACAGATACCGGCACAAACACAGACACAGGCACAGGTACAGACACAGGCACAGACACAGAAACAAACACTGGTACAGGTACAGACACAGGCATAGACACAGACACAGGTACAGACACAAAACAGTAGACACTTGAAAAAGGCCACTGAATGGCCGAAACGTCGTTGTTTATGATGGCAGAATAAAGCTTTTCTATTTTTCTTCACCTGGATGGATGCTGCTCCCTTCTTACACAGGTACAGACACAGGCATAGACACAGGTACAGACACAGGCATAGACACAGATACAAGCACAGACACAGGTACAGACACAGGCATAGACACAGGTACAGACACAGGCATAGACACAGGCATAGAGACATACAGGTACAGACACAGGCACAAATACAGGCACAGACACCGGCACAGACAGAGGCATGCACTATAAAACACCACTAAATGTGTCGCCATACAGTCACTATATAATACACCTGATATGAGGTCTCTACAGAGTATCATCATGCTGCTGACGGTGCACAGAAAGATTAATCACAGACCAGAAGCTATAATAAACTGGGACCCCAGACAAGACCAAGTAACTTGTGTCCTTAGACCAGACCCCCAAAATAAATTGTGACCCCCAGACCAGATTATAAAATAAAAGGAGAATCCCAACAACCCCAAAATATACGGAAACTTGAGACAAGACCCCATAATAAATAGAGACCCCACATAAAGCATTTAAAACAAATTGAGACCCCAGACCTGACCCCCCCAAAGAAAACCTCAGACCCTACTACAACATAAATCCAGACCACAGACCAGACACCAAAATATAATCTCACACCAGACTCCCATTATAATTTGAGACCCCAAAATATCTCACCAGGCTCCAAGATTAATTGAAACCTCAGACAGACCAGACCCCTTAGTAAACACAGACCCAAGATCAGACTCTATAATTATACCCCAGACCACATTCTGCAATATACAGAGACCCCAGACCAGACCCTGCAATATATAGAGACCCCAGACCAGACCCTGCAATATACCGAGACCCAAGATCAGACCCTGCAATATACAGAGACCCCAGACCAGACCCTGCAATATACCGAGACCCCAGACCAGACCCTGCAATATACCGAGACACCAGACCAGACCCTGGAATACAATGAGACCCCAGACCAGACCCTGCCACATACTGAGACCCCAGACCAGACCCTGCAATATACCGAGCCCAGACCAGACTCTGCAATACATGAGACCCAGACCAGACCCTGCAACATACAGACCCCAGACCAGACCCTGCAATATACGAGGACCCCAGACCAGACCTGCAATATACAGAGACCCCAGACCAGAACCTGCAATATACAGAGACCCCAGACCAGACCCTGCAATATACGAGACCCAGACCAGACCCTGCAATATACAGAGACCCAGACCAGACCCTGGAATACACTGAAACCCCAGACCAGACACTGGAATACACTGAGACCCCAGACCAGACCCTGCAATATACAGAGACCCCAGACCAGACCCTGCAATATACAGAGACCCCAGACCAGACCCTGGAATACACTGAGACCACAGACCAGATGCTGGAATACACTCAGACCCCAGACCAGACCCTGCAATATACCGAGACCCCAGACCAGACCCTGCAATATACTGAGACCCCAGACCAGACCCTGCAATATACCGAGACACCAGACCAGACCCTGGAATACAATGAGACCCCAGACCAGACCCTGCAACATACTGAGACCCCAGACCAGACCCTGCAATATACTGAGACACCAGACCAGACCCTGCAATATACTGAGACACCAGACCAGACCCTGCAATATACAGAGACCCAGACCAGACCTGAATACACTGAGACCCCAGACCAGACCTGGAATACACTGAGACCCCAGACCAGACCCTGCAACATACTGAGACCCCAGACCAGACCCTGAATATACAGGCCCCAGACCAGACCTGCAATATACAGAGACCCCAGACCAGAACCTGCAATATACAGAGACCCCAGACCAGACCCTGCAATATACTGAGACACCAGACCAGACCCTGCAATATACAGAGACCCCAGACCAGACCCTGGAATACACTGAGACCCCAGACCAGACGCTGGAATACACTGAGACCCCAGACCAGACCCTGCAATATACAGAGACCCCAGACCAGACCCTGCAATATACAGAGACCCCAGACCAGACCCTGCAATATACGAGACCCAGACCAGACCCTCCAACATGCTGAGACCCCAGACCAGACCCTGCAATATACAGAGACCCCATACCAGACCCTGCAATATACTGAGACCCCAGACCAGACCCTGCAATATACTGAGACCCCAGACCAGACTCCATAAATAACTGAGACCTCAGACCAAACCTCAAAATAATTGAACCCCAGATCAATTCCCACAATTCATTTATACTCTAATTGGCCTCAAAATAATAATATAATAATAATAATAATAATAATCATAATAATAATATTAAATACATCCCCACAAATGCCAAAAATAAATTGAGACTCAAGACCAGATTATAATAAAAATTAAAACCCTAATCCAAATCCCAAAATAATTCAGACCCAGAACAAACAAATCGATCGAGCCCTGCCTGCCTCCCAAACGATTCACAAGTCTCTAAAATACACCAAGGACCCCTCTATTCCTGCTCCTGGGTCCTCCCCATCTCTGAGCGCTGTCCGGACTCCTCTGTCCTCCACATGGGCGCAGGTTACAGATCATTGTCCCATTATTTTCCCCCAGGGTCACTGATCCGCAGGGTCTCTCTGTTGACCTCCCAGGACTCCGCTGTGGATTATGTTAATCTGAGATTTCTCCTGGTAGAGCTTACCGAGCACCAAAATCTCTTGAAGAAATGAGCAAGTTCTTTGCCAAAATTTGCAGATAAGTAATGTGCGTCCCCGGCCGCTGTCACATGGGCTCTTTGCCAAGTTTAGGATTAGCTTTTGTTAAATGTAGATAAAAAGTTGAATTGGTTTATTGAAATGAGTTGCAGGCCACACAGACACATTGACATCTGCCCTTTATATGAAGCCGCTCGTTAGATCTGATCTGACCTTTAAATCTTCAGTCACCCCTCACACAAATATTTAGGTCCAGAAAAAGATCTTGTTGTTAGAGCCCATCTCGCACTGTGCACTATGCCCGATCTCACAGTGTGCACTATGATCAATCCCACAGTGTACACTATGCCCGACCCGGCAGTGTGCACTATGCTCAATCCCACAGTGTGCACTATGCCCGACCCGGCGGTGTGCACTATGCTCAATCTCACAGTGTGCACTATGCTCAATCCCACAGTGTACACTATGCCCGACCCGGCAGTGTGCACTATGCTCAATCCCACAGTGTGCACTATGCTCAACCCGGCAGTGTGCACTATGCTCAATCCCACAGTGTGCACTATGCCCGACCCGGCAGTGTGCACTATGCTCAGTGCCACAGTGTACACTATGCCCGACCCAGCAGTGTTCACTATGCTCAATCCCACAGTGTGCACTATGCCCGACCCGGCAGTGTGCACTAGGCCCAATCTCACAGTGTGCACTATGCTCAATCTCACAGTGTGCACTATGCTCAATCCCACAGTGTACACTATGCCCGACCCGGCAGTGTGCACTATGCTCAATCCCACAGTGTGCACTATGCCCAACCCGGCAGTGTGCACTATGCTCAGTCCCACAGTGTGCACTATGCCCGACCCAGCAGTGTGCACTATGCTCAATCCCACAGTGTGCACTATGCCCAACCTTGCAGTGTGCACTACACCCGACCTGGCAGTGTGCACTATGCTCAGTCCCACAGTGTGCACTATGCCCAACCCTGCAGCGTGCACTATGCTCAATCCCACAGTGTGCACTATGCCCAACACTGCAGTGTGCACTATGCCCAACCCTGCAGTGGCACTATGCCCGACCTGGCAGTGTGCACTATGCTCAATCCCACAGTGTGCACTATGCCCAACCCTGCAGTGTGCACTATGCTCAATCCCACAGTGTGCACTATGCCCAACTCTGCAGTGTGCACTATGCCCAACCCTGCAGTGTGCACTATGCCCGATCTCGCAGTGTGCACTATGCCCGACCCAGCAGTGTGCACTATGCTCAGTCCCACAGTGTGCACTATGCCCAACCCGGCAGTGTGCACTATGCTCAATCCCACAGTGTGCACTATGCCCAACCTCGCAGTGTTCACTGTGCACTGTTCCTGACCTGGCAGTGTGCACTATGCTCAATCCCACAGTGTGAACTATGCCCACCTCGCAGAGTGCACTATGCCCAACCCTGCAGTGTGCACTATGCTCAATCCCACAGTGTGCACTATGCCCAACCCTGCAGTGTGCACTATGCTCAATCCCACAGTGTGCACTATGCCCAACCCTGCAGTGTGCACTATGCCCGACCTCTCAGTGTGCACTATGCCCAACCTCGCGGACGGTCTCGATGGTTTGTTACAGTGTATCATTGCAGGTAAAATATATCAGTTCACCTATTCACACATAGAGGAAATATCAATTATGTATTTTTTATACATATTTAATCATTTTCATTACGGCAAAAGGATTAAAGATTTTTAAAATAAAATGATATTTTTTCTAATGTTTTTTATTTATTTATCTTTCCATTAGTTTCCATAGTGGACTTCAGCCTGTGACTGATGATCATACAATACACTACAATACTACAGCATTAAGGACTAGTATAGAATTAAAAGTGTTGTCCACCTTTCGGGACATAATTTACATTTTTGCATTTTTAGCTAAAAATAATTTTTGTAATATGGGTTCCATAAAAAACGTTGCACCGTTTGCCTTCTACACCCTTTGTGTTGCTGAAAGCAGGAGTTACCTGAGCACCTCTCAGGTGATTTATGAGCACAGGCCACATCAAAGTTGAATGTGAAGGAAAATAAAGAGACTGAAGCCAAAAGGTGCCAGATGTTTAATAAAACCCAATTGCAAAAATTATTTTTCATCCTAAATACATGCATTTAATATTCCCAGAGATGGACAACCTCTTATGAAGCCTCTCAGATACCCCATTACTAAACTCCTAAATGCTGCTGCCACAATTGAGAAAGTGGCTTCTAACAGGTTAAATTCTAGCAATTGGAGATAGCTACAGAAATTACTCACTGCAGACCTGTCACTAAGGGGTTAAAGAAGATTGTCTCGATTGGATACATTGTATCGCTGCCAGCTAAAAGTTCATATGTTTCCAATGGGGAGAGAGGGGAAAGGTGATACCAGACACTTCTGGCAAAGGCTGAAAACAAAAGGATTCTCTCCCCCCACATAAACTGTAGGGAAAGAGGAGGCCCCCATAGTCAGCCGAGAAAGAGGAGGCCCTCATAGCCGAGAAAGAGGAGGCTCCCAAAGTCAGCCGAGAAAGAGGAGGCTCCCATAGTCAGCCGGGAAAGAGGAGGCCCCCATAGTAAGCCGAGAAAGAGGAGGCCCCCATAGTCAGCTGGGAAAGAGGAGGCCTCCATAGTCAGCCGAGAAAGAGGAGGCCCCCATAGTCAGCCGGGTAAGAGGAGGCCCCCATAGTCAGCCGAGAAAGAGGAGGCTCCCATCGTCAGCCGGGAAAGAGGAGGTTCCCATAGTCAGCCGGGAAAGAAGAGGCCCCCATAGTCAGCCGAGAAAGAGGAGGCCCCCATAGTCAGCCGAGAAAGAGGAGGCCCCCATAGTCAGCTGGGAAAGAGGAGGCTCCCATAGTCAGCCGGGAAAGACGAGGTTCCCATAGTCAGCCGAGAAAGAGGAGGCCCCCTAAGTCAGCCAGGAAAGAGGAGGTTCCCATAGTCAGTCGAGAAAGAGGAGGCCCCCATATTCAGCCGGGAAAGAGGAGGCCCCCATAGTCAGCCGGGAAAAAGGAGGTTCCCATAGTCAGCCGAGAAAGAGGAGGCCCCCATAGTCAGCCAGGAAAGAGGAGGCCCCCATAGTCAGCCGAGAAAGAGGAGGCTCCCATAGTCAGCCTGGAAAGAGGAGGCTCCCATAGTCAGACGAGAAAGAGGAGGCCCCCATAGTCAGCCGGGAAAGAGGAGGCCCCCATAGTCAGCCGAGAAAGAGGAGGCCCCATAGTCAGCTGGGAAAGAGGAGGCCCCCATAGTCAGCCGGGAAAGAGGAGGCCCCCATAGTCAGCCGGGAAAGAGGAGGCTCCCATAGTCAGCCGGGAAAGACGAGGTTCCCATAGTCAGCCGAGAAAGAGGAGGCCCCATAGTCAGCCGGGAAAGAGGAGGTTCCCATAGTCAGCCTAGAAAGAGGAGGCCCCATAGTCAGCCGAGAAAGAGGAGGCCCCCATAGTCAGATGGGAAAGAGGAGGCTCCCATAGTCAGCCGGGAAAGAGGAGGTTCCCATAGTCAGCCGAGAAAGAGGAGGCCCCCATAGTCAGCCGGGAAAGAGGAGGCCCCCATAGTCAGCCGGGAAAAAGGAGGTTCCCATAGTCAGCCGGGAAAGAGGAGGCCCCATAGTCAGCCAAGAAAGAGGAGGCTCCCATAGTCAGCCGGGAAAGACGAGGTTCCCATAGTCAGCCGAGAAAGAGGAGGCCCCCATAGTCAGCCGGGAAAGAGGAGGTTCCCATAGTCAGCCAAGAAAGAGGAGGCCCCCATATTCAGCCGGGAAAGAGGAGGCCTCCATAGTCAGCCGGGAAAAAGGAGGTTCCCATAGTCAGCTGGGAAAGAGGAGGCCCCCATAGTCAGCCGAGAAAGAGGAGGCCCCCATAGTCAGCCGGGAAATAGGAGGCCCCATAGTCAGCCGAGAAAGAGGAGGCTCCCATAGAAAAGTCTAGTCAGACGAGAAAGAGGAGGCCCCCATAGTCAGCTGGGAAAGAGGAGGCCCCCATAGTCAGCTGGGAAAGAGGAGACCCCCATAGTCAGCCGAGAAAGAGGAGGCCCCCATAGTCAGCTGGGAAAGAGGAGGCCCCCATAGTCAGCCGGGAAAGAGGAGGCCCCATAGTCAGCCGGGAAAGAGGAGGCTCCCATAGTCAGCTGGGAAAGACGAGGTTCCCAAAGTCAGCCGAGAAAGAGGAGGCCCCCATAGTCAGCCGGGAAAGAGGAGGTTTCCATAGTCAGCCGAGAAAGAGGAGGCCCCCATAGTCAGCCGAGAAAGAGGAGGCCCCCATAGTCATCTGCGAAAGAGGAGGCTCCCATAGTCAGCCGGGAAAGAGGAAGTTCCATAGTCAGCCGAGAAAGAGGAGGCCCCCATAGTCAGCCGGGAAAGAGGAGGCCCCCATAGTCAGCCGGGAAAAAGGAGGTTCCCATAATCAGCCAGGAAAGAGGAAGCCCCCATAGTCAGCTAAGAAAGAGGAGGCCCCCATAGTCAGCCGGGAAAGAGGAGGCTCCCATAGTCAGACGAGAAAGAGGAGGCCCCCATAGTCAGCTGGGAAAGAGGAGGCCCCCATAGCCAAGAAAAAGGAGGTTCCCATATTCAGCCTGGAAAGAGGAAAGGCCCCATAGTCAGCTGGGAAAGAGGAGGCCCCATAGTCAGCCGAGAAAGAGGAGGCCCCCATAGTCAGCCAAGAAAGAGGAGGCCCCCATAGTCAGCCGGGAAATAATATAATAACAGCCTTCTTCAGGTGAATAAAACACAACACGTTTCGGCTCAATAACAGCTTTCTTCAGGTGAGGAAATCACAACGCGTTTCGGCTGAATAACAGCCTTCTTCAGGTATAGAAAACAACGCCTTTTGGTTGAATAACAGCCTTCTTCAGGAGTAAAAAACACAACGCGTTTTGGCTGAATAACAGCTTTCTTCAGATGAGGAAAACATAACGCGTTTCGACTGGATAACAGCCTTATCAGATGAATTAAGCACAAGCATTTTCGCTGAATAAAACACAACTCATGACACGATTGTGTTTTACCATACACAGGTGTCCGGAAGTGCGTCACGATTGCATCCTGGAAGGTATCTGGAAGTTGCTGTTAGAGGGAGATGATGGCTGTGAAGCACAGCCGGCACCTGCCCTGTGTGAATCATTCTCAGCTCCTGCACTCACTCCATACAGCCCATCCCACCCAATATACAGGTCGTGAGTGTGAAGGGGTTAATGTCCACACAGCGACGATCATGACTGACTCTGCGGTCTGCGGTGACGCAGAGCCTTCGGCAGGTGGTGAAGCCGTCGTTGCCGTCGCGGCTCCTTCCCCTCCTTTGTTACACTTGGAGTCGGCAGTAAATTTCGCTGTTTCCATGAAAGCCGTTATTGGGAGAAATCTATTATTTGTTGTTTCGGCTCAATAGTCGCTCGTCTCGTAAATATCCGCGTCCTGCGAGGAATTTAAATATTTTTGCAAAGCGTTCGCCGCTGATCGGCTGATTGTCCCACCTGACAGACCGCCTATTATTTATGGAGACTTTCCGCCTATTCTTGTTTTTTTCTGTGTCACAAATGTTTCAGCAAGAAATACCTTATGTATCCAAACGCACAATCAAGTTCCTTTTAAAAACCTGTTGCCGTGGATACGGTAATGACTCGAAGCTTTAAATTTCACCTATGAATAATGCAGGACTACCTGTGCCGAGGGAGGAGAAGCCCGTACATCAAGCTCCGCCGCCGACTCACCAATCTATCTCCCGGTATAACTCCTCTTATTGTTGTGCAGATGGCAGCTGTTGATATATACGCTGCGCCGTGGCTTTAAGACTTTATCAGGCGCTGATATAAATCCTCTCGACAAGCCGAAAATGTCTGTATCATCAGATAATGCGAAACATTCCAGAACAATCGCCATTATCATATAACCCATGGTCACATGGGAGGGCGTGGTCACCTCTACTCTGACCAAAAGGAACCAATCAGGCATGGGCCATGGGTCAGAATACAGGTGTATTGCGCTATATGCGTATTCATACCGGGGAGGATACAATGTATCGGTTTTCTGATACTCATGTAACTTTTAAAACTCCGCCCCTGACTCATATAATTATTACTAAACTAAAAAAAGTGAAATGGTAAAAATATACCGAAGATCTGGAACTGCGATCACTGTAATGAAAAGCATATTTAACAGTGGACTTTCTGTTGCAGTGCTCGGAATACTGAGCTGTGTATATCCCCGCCCACACCACTGGATTGGCAGCTTTCTGTGTATAACCTCGCCCACATCACTGATTGGCAGCTTTCTGTGTATAACCCCGCCCACACAACTGGATTGGCAGCTTTCCGTGTACACTGTATATTGACAGAAAGCTGCTGTCATGCGTCTGAACCCTTGAGCTTTGCTTTGTGTTCGGCTTCCCTGTGTAAGGTTCTTTGTCTCTGTTGACATGTTCCTTGAAACTCAGTTTTCCGTCGGCCATTTTGCTTTCTGTCTTTCTGCAGCTCTTGCCCTCAGTTAATATGGAGTTTCCAGTTTTCATGTTCCCGCCCTGATTCTTCCCTCTTGCTTCTTAAGCAGCCTCAGCTGAACAATCAGTGCTCCTGAATCAAGCCTCAGTCAGTCTGTGACCTGACTCCTGGAAGCCTTGGACTTGTACTCCAGCTATTCCCTACTGAGGAACCTTGGAACACTTTTGGACTCTGGAAACCTGCTGTTTGGTGAATCCATGTTTGCAGAGGAATTACGGTACAGAGAAGAGATCCTGAACCTGCTTGGAGAGTTATTGTAGTGCTTGAAGTTACTCTGGCCTGCTGTGTTCTCCTGCCTCTGTTCCTGCAAACTGTGTGAACTTTTCAGCATGCTTGTATGAAGTAATACAAGTCATTTCATATCAACCTGTGTCTCATGTGTTTTCCTCGCACCCAAGCACAAGACGCTATAGGAACTGTACACTATACATGACAAGATTCAGGAGCCAATGTTTAGTGTCTGCTGGGTCTGGGAAAGCCGTGTCTGCTGTGACTGTGGATATCAGATGTCCGTTTAAATACCTTATGTGATGACAGTGGTTGTGACTTCTCACAACCATTCCAGGTGAGCGCATTCCCTTAAAATTTTACTCTGGAGTGTTACCACAGGTAAACACTATTGTTTTTTTTTTTTTTTTTTCCTTTCCTCTTCTCCTTCCAGCACTTCTGCCTTAAAAGATCTGGAAGATGGAGGCCCGCATAAAGGAACTTTGCGGAGTGACTGATACAATCCTTTCAGATGTACAGACTTTAAAAACCCATTTTGCAAGCCTACAGGACCTCACTAATCATAATTTGCAAGTGTTTGGATAGACTACCCAGGAATTGCGAGCCAGGATTGAGGCTCTAGAGGAACGAGCCCAGGCTCCTGCCATAACCCCGAGTTCTGGGATCCCCAAATTACCTCCTTTTCGTTTTGGCGGTGAACGTGAGAAATTCAGGGGATTTATTAATCAATGCAATTTATTTTTCTCTGCACATGCTTCACAATTTCCCACTGAACGATCCAAAGTGCTTACTATAATCATGTTGCTTACCAATAAGGCTTTGATGTGGGCAAACCCTCTGATTGAGACTGAGGATGATTGTTTGAATCACCTTGATGCTTTTATTTCAGCCATGGGGCAGGTGTTTGATGACCCCAATCGAGGTGCAACAGCTGAAGCAGCCATGTTAACTTTGCGCCAAGGTAAGCGTTCAGTAGCCGAATATGCCCTGGATTTCAGGAGATGGGCTCTTGATACCACTTGGGACACTTCCGCTAAAAAATCTATTTTTCGGAAAGGGTTGTCTCCACTGATTAAGGATGAACTTGCTCGTGCCGACCCTCCCACTGCGTTAGGTGACTTTATTAACTATTGTATCCGTATTGATGCTCGTCTGACTGAACGCAGGCAAGAGAGATGGTTCGAAAATAATCGCACTAACCTTTTACTACCTCCCTCCTCAGCTAAGGAACCTTTGAGTAGGATCACAAGGGAACCAGAACCTGAACCCATGCAGGTGAACTCTTTACAAAGACGGGTTAGTGATGCACGCAAAGAACATCGTATAAAGGAAAATCTATGTTTCTACTGTGGTAAGTCAGGGCACTTCATTATAAACTGCCCCAGCCGTTCTCGTAAGACTACTGCAGCAGTCATTCACTGTGAGTGTTGCGAGAGGAGCTCTGTCATGTCCGAGCCTCAGGCTCCAGAGAGATCTGCTGCAAGAGATCTTGATTTCTCTGACTTAAACTCTGTTAGTTCTGGGGACGATGACGGTATAAACGCTGCAATTTTTCAAGTTTCCTCAGCGGTGTCCCAGCTGAGTTGTAAAAGAAACAATTCTCATTGCTTCCTTTCCATCAAACTCTGGGTTGACTCAGTCTGGGTGTCTAGCTCTGCTATGATCGACTCAGGAGCAAGTGGAAATTTTATGGATATCTCCTTTGCTCTGAAACAGGGGATACGTTCAGTGAAGAAGGCTACTCCAGTACAGATGGAGACTGTGGATGGCTCTCTACTGACTTCTGGACCAGTGGATCAAGAAACAGAGCCTTTGAGGGTCCTTATGGGTAAAGATCATCAGGAGAAAATGTCTTTTATGCTTATCTCTTCTCCCCACTTTCCCATTATTCTAGGGCTACCATGGCTGCAGGCGCAGAATCCTACGATTAACTGGGAGACCAAGGAATTACACTTTCCGGAGAAACAGATGAGTCAAGGAGTTTCAGCTTGCTCTGTTCCTAAAGGAACCATGTCAGTCCCTGAACTACCAGCTGTATACCAGGACTATGTGGATTTATGTGACAAGAAGAACGCTGATCAGCTTCCTCCTCACCGTCCATATGATTGTCCAATTGAATTATTGCCTGGAGCCGAGATACCTTTTGGTAAGATCTACCCCCTAGCGGGGCCCGAGCTAAAAGCTTTGAAGGATTATATAGACGAAAATTTAGCCAAGGGCTTCATACGCCCCTCTTCATCTCCCGCAGGTGCACCCATCTTCTTTGTGAAGAAGAAAGATGGATCTCTGAGACCCTGCATAGACTATAGGGAACTCAATAAGGTTACTATTAGAAACCGTTATCCATTGCCTTTAATCCCTGAGTTGTTTGAGACAGTGCGGCATGCCAAAATTTTCTCTAAACTGGATCTCCGTGGGGCCTATAACTTGGTCCGTATTAGACCTGGGGATGAATGGAAGACTGCTTTCAGGTCACGCTATGGACACTTTGAATATCTAGTTATGCCTTTTGGTCTGAGTACCGCCCCAGCCACTTTCCAACACTTCGTGAATGATATCTTCAGGGATCTCCTAGATACATTTGTGGTGATTTATCTGGATGATATTCTAATTTTTTCTAACTCCACAGAGGAACATCATGGACATGTGAGAATGGTCTTAGAACGCCTAAGACAAAACCATCTCTACATCAAACTTGAAAAGTGTGAATTCCATAGGACCGAAATTCAATTTCTGGGGTATGTACTATCTACGCAAGGGATTAGTATGGATGGAAGCAAGACCCAAGCCATCAAGGATTGGCCAATTCCTAGAAATGTGAAGGAGGTGCAGCGCTTCATCGGGTTTGCCAACTTCTATAGACGTTTCATTAAGAATTTTTCTGAGGTAGTGTCACCTATCACCCAACTTACCCGGAAACAGTCTAGGTTCTCCTGGACCCCGCAAGCTCAGGAAGCATTTTCCTGTTTAAAGGATAAATTTACCACCGCACCTATCTTAGTACATCCCAACCCGAGCTTGCCTTCATAATAGAGGTAGATGCTTCAGACTGTGCCGTTGGAGCTATACTCTTTCAGAGAACAGGTGAGAAGAATGTCTTGCATCCCTGTGCCTTCTTTTCCCAGCAGTTGTCTTCGGCTGAGAGGAACTACGATGTGGGCAATAGAGAATTGTTGGCCATTATTGCCGCCTTCAAGGAATGGAGACACCTTCTTCAGGGAGCTGCACAGCAAATAGTCGTCCTGACAGACCATCGTAACCTTGAATTTATCAGGTCGGCTAAGTGCCTGACTCCTCGCCAGGCTCGCTGGAATCTTTTCCTAAACCAATTTAATTTTGTCATTTCTTATAGACCAGGATCGCGTAATGGAAAGGCTGATTCACTCTCTAGGATTCATTCAGCAGAGACACGTCCACTTACTCCTCCTAAGACTATTCTTCCTGACTCTAGATTCCTGGGAGTGATTCATAATCAAGACCTACTTAAGGACATCAAGGAAGCATACCATGCGGATTCTTTGTTGGCTCAACCCCCAAGGGACGTAAGTCTTGTCTTTAAGAATGGTGTGTGGATTCAGGGACAACGTCTGTATATACCTGAAACAGTCAGATTGAGAGTATTGCAACTCATCCACGATTCCAAGATAGCCGGGCATAGGGGAATTCTAAAGACACAAGAATTTCTTTCTCGTTTCTTTTGGTGGCCCACTTACAGGAAAGATGTTTTAAACTATGTCACTTCATGTGAAGTCTGTGCAAGATGCAAAACACCTCGCTCCTCACCAACTGGTCTGTTGCAACCTCTTCCCACCCCGTCCCGCCCGTGGGGATCCATTTCTATGGACTTCATTGTGGAGTTACCAACCTCTCAAGGGAAGAACACCATTCTAGTGGTGGTTGACCGTCTAACAAAGGCAGCTCATTTTATCCCTTGTGTCGGCTTACCCACTGCAAAACAGACATCAGACTTGATGATTAAGAATGTGTTTCGCTTACATGGAGTACCGGATGAGGTCATTTCGGATCGAGGGGTGCAATTCACTTCAAGGTTTTGGCAAAATTTCTGTGCAGCATTGGGCATTTAAGTAAACCTTTCTTCTGCTTTTCATCCCCAGACTAATGGACAGACAGAACAAACCAATCAGACCCTGGAGCAGTATCTCCGCTGTTTTATCTGCCACCTACAAGATGATTGGGTGGATCTACTTCCACTGGCTGAGTTCTCTTATAACAACTCTCAGAGCGCCTCCACTAAGCAGTCTCCTTTTTACTCCAATCTAGGTTATCATCCTAACATTCTTCCTCGATTTCCCATAGATACGCCCTTGCCGGCAGTGGCTGAAAGAATCACTTCTTTACAAAAGAATATGGATCTTCTAAAGGAAAATCTAGAATTGGCTCAGGAAAGGTACAAGAAAGCAGCAGATAAATTTCGTAAACCTGCACCAGCTTTCAAGGTAGGAGATTTGGTCTGGCTGTCAACCAGAAATCTTAAAGTAAAGATTCCATCGTCTAAATTGGGACATAAGTACATTGGACCTTATAAGATCAGTAAGATTATAAGTGCTGTTGCTTGTCGTCTTCAACTGCCCAGAACTATGAGAATCCACCCTGTCTTTCATGTATCCCTACTAAAGGCTGCAACACCCAATACGTTTCCTGGACGTTCTTCTCCTTGCCCTGATCCAGTGCTGGTCGATGGTCAGGAAGAATTTATGGTGGAAAGTATTCTAGATTCCAGGTTGTACAGAAATCAGTTGCAATATTTGATTAAATGGCAGGGCTACCCAGTGGAGGACAACTCATGGGAACCAGTCAATAATGTAAATGCTCCTCGCCTGCTCCGCCAGTTTCATCAGAGGTACCCTGACAAGCCTGGTCTGAGGTCATCCGGAGGTTGTCCCTAAGGGGGAGTAATGTAAGGTTCTTTGTCTCTGTTGACATGTTCCTTGAAACTCAGTTTTCCGTCGGCCATTTTGCTTTCTGTCTTTCTGCAGCTCTTGCCCTCAGTTAATATGGAGTTTCCAGTTTTCATGTTCCCGCCCTGATTCTTCCCTCTTGCTTCTTAAGCAGCCTCAGCTGAACAATCAGTGCTCCTGAATCAAGCCTCAGTCAGTCTGTGACCTGACTTCTGGAAACCTTGGACTTGTACTCCAGCTATTCCCTACTGAGGAACCTTGGAACACTTTTGGACTCTGGAAACCTGCTGTTTGGTGAATCCATGTTTGCAGAGGAATTACGGTACAGAGAAGAGATCCTGAACCTGCTTTGGAGATTTATTGTAGTGCTTGAAGTTACTCTGGCCTGCTGTGTCTCCTGTCTCTATTCCTGCAAACTGTGTGAACTTTTCAGCATGCTTGTATGAAGTAATACAAGTCATTTCATTTCAACCTATGTCTCCTGTGTCTTCCTCGCACCCAAGCACAAGACGCTATAGGAACTGTACACTATACATGACACCCTGTCCGCCATGCCACAGCAGATTCACCTTTTCTCCTGGTGTTCAGTTTCTGCTATCCTTGCTTCAGTCTTTTTAGAGTAACAGATGTTTTCATTTACTCATTTGTCTGCCCTATCACCTTTCGGGTGCACCTTATATACTTTCCTCCTGCTGGTGTTCTCCTCTGGTGATAGTCTCATTTGGATGTCCAGCTACAGTTTAACTTTCTGCTGCTCATGTTCTTTTCCCTGTACCCATCTTCTGTTTCTTTATAGGAAGTAGGCTGCATATTCACTAACAGAACATAGTAAATCCTTTATTTTGTATTTTGTGCTTTGTTTTACTCCCTCTGGGATCTCTTTCTATTTCAGCACACTTTCCCTTCTGTAGGTAATTTACACTCTGCCCTGCCCTCTGGATATTTAGGAAAAACATAAAGCGCTCACGGCCTTTCAGGCATCACAGGTCTGAATTGCCATCGTCTAGTGTGTGCTTAGGGTTATCTAAGCTCATGCAGGAACCACTAGGGACTGCGAGGTCAGGATCACTAGTGTGTTACCTATTTTTCCTAGTGAGTTGCTACACTATCATAACAACTGCCAACCAATGGTGGGATGAGGTGGGACCAGGAGGCATGAAACACCTAGTCCTGATAATTCTCTGGTGATAAAACACTGATTTTATTGAAATCACAACATGCAGTCAAGTAAGTGATATTGAAATCAGGGTCTCTGCTCTTACATCATTCTGCATTAAGATTACTTGACAAATACCTGTTCAAAGTTTGCCTTTAGGCTACTGAAAAATGGGTAAAACCCAAGAAAAAAACTCAATTAGCAAATACCCTACAGCAAGTAAATAAGTCAATAGTAATAGTGCATGCAAATAACAGAGTTGCTTAGGTAATACTACTTTGATAAAAAAAAAAAACTTAAAAGTCATCCCACCGCGACAAATTGTACCCCAATCAGGATGGTCCTATCCTGTCTTTAGTGTTAAAACCTCACCTTGTTTCAGCCGACCTCAATGTAGATAAAGAAAGAGCAGGACAAAAAACACAACAAAGAAAGTTATGCCTTGTCTTGGCTGGTGGGCTCTCATTATTTGGCTGATTTATGCATTGAGTACCTGCATTATAAAAGTTTTATAAAATGTGTTCAAAATGCTGCCCTTGTGTTGGATTGTCAATGCAACCCTCTTCTCCCGCTCTTGACACACTGATAGCAACACCGCAGAAGAAATGCTAGCACAGGCTTCCAGTTTTAGTTGTTTCAGATGCTGCACATCTCATATCTGAAGGCAATTGTCTATGCTGTGAAGATATGAGATGTACAAGATCCGAAACAACGGATACTGGAAGCCTGTGCTAGCATTTCTTCTGCGGTGTTGCTATCAGTGTGTCAAGAGTGGGAGAAGAGGATTGCATTGACAATCCAACACAATGGGCAGCACTTTGAACGCATTTTATAAGTGGTCATAAACTTGTAAATAACGCTTGAAAGAATAAAGTTACGTTAAAACCAAGCACAGCATTGTTTTTCTTGTGAAATTCTCAATACGTTTGATGTGACCCTCCTCCCATTGGATAAAATAAAGTTGGATCCAAAATGGCCGACTTCAAAATGGCCGACATGGTCGCCACCCATCTTGAAAAGTTTTCCCCCTCCCATATACTAATGTGCCACAAACAGGAAGTTATTATCACCAACTATTCCCATTTTATTTAGGTGTATCCTTATAAATGGCCCACCCTGTATTATCTATCTACAGTTGTGCTCAAAAGTTTACATACCCGGCAGAATTTTTGCTTTCTTGGCCTTTTTCAGAGAATATGAATGATAACACCAAAACTTTTTCTCCACTCATGGTTAGTGGTTGGGTGAAGCCATTTATTGTCACTACTGTGTTTTCTCTTTTTAAATCATAACGACAACCCAAAACATCCAAATGACCCTGATCAAAAGTTCACATACCCTGGTGATTTTGGCCTGATAACATGCACAGAAGTTGACACAAATTGGTTGGAATGGCTACTAAAGGTAACATCCTCACCTGTGACCAGTTTCCATGTAATCAGTGTGTGTGTATAAAAGCTGAGTGAGTTTCTGGGATCCAGACAGACTCTTGCATCTTTCATCCAGCCACTGACGTTTCTGGATAGTGAGTCATGGGGAAAGCAAAAGAATTGTCAACGGATCTACGGGAAAAGGTAGTTGAACTGTATAAAACAGGAAAGGGATACAAAAAGATATCCTAGGAATGGATAATACCAGTCAGCAGCGTTCACACTGTGATTAACAAATGGAAAATCAGGGGCTCTGTTAAAACAAAATCACGGTCAGGTAGACCAAAAAAAATTTTGTCCACAACAGCCAGAAAAATTGTTCTGGATGCAAAGAAAAACTCACAAATAACATTAGCTGAAATACTGGACTCTGAAAACTAGCGGTGTGGCTGTTTCAAGATGCACAATAAGGAGGCTTTTTAAAAAAATTGTGCAGCATGGTCGATTCTCTAGAAGAAAGCCAATACTGCGCAAATGCCACAAAGTATCTCGCCTACAATACGCAAAACAGATCAGAGACAAGCCTCAAAACTTCTGGAACAAGTAATTTGGAGTGATAAGACCAAAATTTAACTTTTTGGCCACAACCATAAACGTTACATTTGGAGAGAGGTCAACAAGGCCTATGATGAAAGGAACACCATTCCTACTGTAAACAAGGAGGTGGATTGATGTTTTGGGGATGTGTGAGCTACAAAGGCACAGGAAACTTGGTCAAAGGTGAAAGAAAGATGAATGCAGCACGTTATCAGCAAATACTGGAGGCAAATTTGCAATTATCAGCCCGAAAGCTGCGCATGGGACATACTTGGACGTTCCAACATGACAATGATGCAAAACACAAGGCCAAGTCAACCTGTCATTGGCTACAGCAGAACAAAGTGAAGGATCTGGAGTGGCCATCTCAGTCTCCTGACCTCAGTATCATTGAGCCACTCTGGGGAGATCTCAAGAGCGCAGTTCATGCTAGACAGCCCAGAAATTTACAGGAACTGGAGGCTTTTTGCCAAGAAGAGTTGGCAGCTTTACCATCTGAGAACATAAAGAACCTCATCCACAACTACCACAAAAGACTTCAAGCTGTCATTGATGTTAGAGGGGGCAACACATGGGATTAAGAAATGTAGTATGTGAACTTTTGATCAGGGTCATTTGGATGTTTTGGGTTGTCATTATGATTTAAAAAGAGAAAACACAGTAGTGACAATAAATGTCCTCACCGAACCACTAACCATGAGCGGAGAAAAAGTTTTGGTGTTATCATTCATATTCTCTGAAAAAAGGCCAAGAAAGCAAAAATGATATTATCTATCCAATATCTATCTATCCATCTGTTATCTATCTATTATCTATATCATTGTTATCTATCTTTATCTTATATATCTATATTTTATACTATTTTATATCTATTATTATCTATCTATGTTATCTATCATATATTTATTATCTATTATCTATCTACAATCTATCGTTATTATTATCTATTATTATCTATTCTCTTGTTATTATTATCTATCTATCTATCTACTATCTATCTATCTATATTCTATCTATCTACTATCTATCTATCTATCTATCTATCTATCTATCTATCTATCTATCTATCTATCTATCATCTATCTATCTATCTATCTATCTATCTATCTATCTATCTATCTATCTATCTATCTCTCTGTCTATTATCTTTCTTATCTATCTATCTATCTATCTATCTATCTATCTATCTATCTATCTACATGTGAGTAATTCAAGATTCAATTAAAAACACCGCAGTTTGTGAAATGTAAATCATCATATTTCTCAGAAGTTAGATCTATAAGATTACATTGACGGCGGCTTTTTCTATAAAGAAAAAAAAAATCTCAATTTTTATATCCACTTGGAAAATCAATGTCGTCTATAAGTAATTCTCCTAAATTTGGCATAAAGATTTCTTATGAGTTGTGTGTGGCCGTTACAAAAAGATTTGTCTTCAATGCCGGGAATGATCGAGCCGTATGTTTAATTTACTGGATACGTATAGAGCGGCTTCCCATAAATAACAGACAACTTTACCGCATCCAGAAATCCCCGACCGCCGATAACAATGGAGGAGCGGCCAGATTTATACCGCGATACCGCGTAATATATTCATGAAAGTTTCCAGCATCGATCGAAGAAATATTCATTGTCAAGAAGCATATTGTATATCCCGTCATTTACATACACAGGATAAAGAACACAAAATATAGAAACACAATCACCAGTCGCATTATGGTTCCAAGCCGGAATATACCATAAAACAATGGGCAAAAATACAACACAAAGATCAAATGACAAAAGGAGAAATAAATGGAGCTCTAAGGCTAAAAACCACTTTATTAATACAAAATGTAAAGAAAAACAGTCACATCAATCAGAATCAGACAGACAGACCGGTACCAGGGGGCAGATGGTGGTAAGCCATGGGTGATAGGGTTCAGATCCTACGGGTGGATAGGGAGGAAGACTACAACATTTTATTACTTTAATATCGTGGACGAAATGTGTTACCATAAAGTTTTTAACTCCTTCACACCCACAAATATCAAGAAACAATTAACTAAGGCCTAAAAAATAATTGCCAAACCTTACCCATTCCAATAGACAATCCCCCAAAAACAGACAAAATCCCCAACCCGAGTTTTGCTTCTTTATTCCATGGCTTCCTCAAGGGGAAATAATTAGAGGAAAAAGAGCCCTGCAGGACCTTATATCCATGGTCACATGGCCCGTAACCAACCAATCGGATCAGTTGTCGGCACATGCACAGATCACCCCCAGCCAGTCCGGGAGCGGGGGCGCATTGCCACTCCTCCCAGACATGCGCACAGCGGCATAAAGAAGCGGAGGAACAGACAGAGGCGCGAGGCGGAGAATGTTGCACACGCACTCTGATCACAGGGGGAGCAGGGTGAAAATAGACACCCGGTACTCATATCCTGGCCCAAATGATATAACGCAACGTAAAACAGGTATGGAAGTAAAGAAAGGGGGGAGGGAAACAAGGAAAGAAAAATTGGAAAGGAGAGGAGAAATGCAAAGAAAAATACACTGGATGGAGTAAATATTGCCCAAAAATGCAATATTATAATCGGCAACCTGAACTCAGGCGTCACAATAAATATAACCTAAACAATCACAAATTCATGATCAAAGTCGTCCCGGATTATTCCAGACTTCTCTCCCACGTTATATAAGGTAGGTATAGATGGTTGCAGTCATAGGGCAAGGTCATATCAGGTCTAATGCAGGACTAAGGGTAAGGCCGGCATCACACACAACTACAAAAAATCGGTCCGTTTTAGTCGGTCGATTATCGGAACAAAAAGCAAACATCAGACATCTGCCTGGCATCCGATTTTCCTTCAAAGATGCGATTTAGTCGCATGTGTGTGTACCTTGTAACATCCGATTTTCATCCGACTTGCGAGAATTTCTCGCAGGCTTGCAAAACTGACATATAATGGATCCAAAAGAATAGTATTAAAATCACAAAAGAAAGAATAGATATATACACATAGAACACATATATATATATATACATGTCATTGTGACATATATATATACATATATTTATAGTTCTTACACTTCTACATACTGTAATAGCCGCTAATTCAATTGCCGGCTTTTGTGAAATCACAGAAGCCGACATGAAATGATACATTGTTTAGACACAGTTAACCATGTCATTTCATGTATTTTGATATATGGTTTGAACTTACAATTACATAAGTGTATGTGTACAAAATTTCAGACATGTAGAGGTTAATTAAAGGTGTAAATTCGTTGAAAAAAAATGCATGGGCTCCCGCTGTATTTTCTCCACCAGACAGACAAAGCAAGCGAGTGGGGGCAGATAATAACAGCCTAGGGAGGGTACATTTTTTTTGTGCCCCCCTGGCTACTAACATCTGCCCCCAGACACCCCAGAAAGGGCAAATCTATAATTAGATTCGCCCTTTCTGGCACTTTGCCCGTCTATTCCCATTGCCCTGTAGCGGTGGCGAATGGGTTAATAAGGCGTTAATGTCACCTTAGTATTGAAAGGTGACCTTAAGGCAGGTTAATAATTGAGAGCTGTCAATTAGACAACTATCAATTATTAATCCTATTGAAGTAAATAAAAAAACACAAACACACTTTAAGAATAAATAATTTTAATGAAATCAAAACACATATTTTTGACCATCTTTTATTTCACTCTTAATCCGTTCGAAGCCCTTGTTCTTCTAAAATAAATATAAAATAATAAAACAACATTATTCTTACCTATCTGGCGATCTGTCACGTCCCACGATGTAATCCTTCACAAAGGGTTAACTAGCAATCAGATAAGCAGCGCAAGTAATCCTGCATGCTCATCTGATAGCTCCTGAATGAATGAGCTTATCTCCTGCCGACAGGAGAGGATGTGATTCATGAATGAAGCTTAATTGATTGTATCCACTTTCACCTTAGGTCAGGTCACTGAAGTGAAAGTGGCAATAAATCAATTAAGCTTCATTCATGAATCTATTCCTCTCCTTTCACTGGGAGAGTAAGTTATTTATTCAGGGGGTAAGAGCTCAGCAGACAGCATTATAGCTCTCTGCGAGCTCTAACCTGTTAACCCTTTCTGATGGATTACAGCGTGGGACCTGACTGTACATCGGATTGGTAAGAATCATTTTGCTTTTTTATTTTATTTTTATTACAGGAAATGGTTTTAGCAGGAAAATAAAATATAGTCAAAAACTGTGTGATTATTTCATTAAACTTATTTTTTAGTAAACTGTGTGTGTTTGATTTTTCTTTCATACAATAGGATTAATAATTGATAGTTGTCTAATTGACAGCTCTCAATTATTAACCTGCCTTAAGGTCACCTTTCAATACTAAGGTGACATTAAGGTGAGATTATTAACCCATTCGCCACCGCTACAGGGCAATGGGAATAGACGGGCAAAGTGCCAGAAAGGGCGAATCTAATTATAGATTTGCCCTTTCTGGGGTGTCTGGGGGCAGATATTAGTAGCCAGGGGGGGCACAAAAAAATGTACCCTCCCTAGGCTATTATTATCTGCCCCCACTCGCTGGCTTTGTCTGTCTGGTGGAGAAAATACAGCGGGAGCCCACGCATTTTTTTTCAACAAATTTACACCTTTAATTAACCCCTACATGTCTGAAATTTTGCACAAATACACTTATGTAATTGTAAGTTCAAACTATATATCAAAATACAGGAAATGACATGGTTAACTGTGTGGAAACAATGTATCATTTCATGTCGGCTTCTGTGATTTCACAAAAGCCGGCAATTGAATTAGCGCCTATTACAGTATGTAGAAGTGTAAGAACTATAAATATATGTATATGTATGTGTCGCAATGACATATATATATATATATATATATATATATATGTATTCTATGTGTGTATATCTATTCTTTCTATTCTTTATTAAAGCTGTCAGTGTGATTTTACAGTATAGCCGGGGATGAATTTGCGGCTTTTCTAAAGGACACCGATGCGATTTAATCGCAAGTCACACGTGCGGTCCGTTTGTAATCCGATTTTTCATCGCTCCCATAGACTTGCATTGGCGATAGTCGACACACAATCGGTGACAGTGGCAGCATGCTGCGATTGCACACGGACGTTTAAAACGGACCACAAAAAATCTGATACTGGGAGCTGCTCCATAGATTAACATAGGGCAGACTGCAATGCGATATTTCATCGTATTGCTGTCGTCCGATTCTGTCGCCAGTGTGACGCCGGCCTAAAACTAAAAATATTACAAACAAAAAACATAAAAGAAATGATGAAAGATCACAAATAACAACGGGAAGCAGGAAAGATGGTGGCAGGTGCTTACTATAGGAAGGATGAAAAGCTCAGTGTCTCATAGCACCCAGGGAGACAATCCACCTTGCCTCCCACTGTGCTGAAACCTTCTTTGTATCTTCTCCCCTTATGCCCTCGTGAATGACCTCGATCCCTCGCGCTTTAAAGGTCTTGTGGTTACAGTCATGGTGCATCCTAAGGTGGCACGGTATTGTTTTTGGATCCGTGACGTCGACCACTGTCTTGGCCAATAACCCTCACATGTTCATGTACTCTAATACGCAGTTCCCTTATCTTCAGCCCCATGTAAATTGTAGGGCAACCACATGTGGCATAATAGACCATATTGGTGCTACTGCACGTAATGTAATGATTGATTGAAAAATGTTGTGATCCATCAGCAGAATCAAATAAAGTAGTGCAAAGGACATTGGTGAAGGCAAAACAGCGGAAAAAAAGCCAGGACCGGGACCCCTGCTGGCAAAGGGGCTCACAGAGTGAGGTGCGTAATGGCTCCTTACTAAAAGATCTTTTACATTTTTTGAACATCTCGAGGTCATGAGGAAAGAGAAGGTCCTAAAGATGGTTCAGTTTTAAGAATTAACCAATGCCTATTCAAGATTGCTGCCATATTTTGCCACTGATTTAATATACTGTAGATAAGAATCTCACCTTCCCATCTTGTTTAATATGCCTGGATGGGTAATACAAGAGTGAAATACATGAGATCAACTTTGCTTTTTCTTAAATCCTTTGCTCACATGCACCTCCAATTTTTGGTCCGCCTCATCCTGAGGAACTGACCAACCATGACAGCCCAAATAGTTGCCGCGCTATGAGCGGATGTGCTATGAATCAACTTATTGACAGACGTGGACTTACTGAACACATCGGTTTGGATACAAGCATCCTCATCTACTTCTATACTAATGTCCGTCACTAAAGAGGGTCCTCTCCCAGAAATCCAGAAACAGGTTGGCATACAGGTTGCGCCCATCACAGTGCCACATTTCTGTAAATAAAAAATAATTATTAAACAAAAAAATTATGTGTGAGAGCAAAATGGAGCAGCTCAAGTACTAATTCTCAATTCTGACAGTCTTGCTGCCCTCAGTAAGAAGCGGACTGGCTCCAACCCGTCATCATGTCTGATGCAGGTGTAAGGGGACTTGACGTCACCTGTTACTAATAGGAATTCTGATTCCACAAAGATCCAGTCAATCCTCATTAAGACATCAGGTGTGTCTTTAACGTACAAGGAAAGAGTCTCAACCAATGGTTTAAGATAAAAATCAATGATCTGGCAGATGGGGTGGCATAGAACGTCAATGACGGACACGATAGGACATCCCGGTGGGTTCACGGGATCTTTGTAGACTTTGGGGAGGAGATACAAAGTAGAGATCTTTGGTGAGGATAAAGAACACATGCAACCCCAAAACCGGGCCAGATTAAACCTCTGTACATATAGAAAAAATAACTCCTAAAAGTATATAAAAACTGCCAGAAAATGCAAAGTGTATTTTAGTTAGTAGCAGTATTATAGTAGTTATATTTTTGTACATAGGGGCAGTATTATAGTAGTTATATTCTTGTACATAGGGGAAGTATTACAGTAGTTATATTCTTGTACATAGGGGCAGTATTATAGTAGTTATATTCTTGTATATAGGAGCAGTATTATAGTAGTTATATTCTTGTACATAGGGACAGTATTATAGTAGTTATATTCTTGTACATAGGAGCAGTATTATAGTAGTTATATTCTTGTACATAGGAGCAGTATTATAGTAGTTATATTCTTGTACATAGGAGCAGTATTATAGTAGTTATATTTTTGTACATAGGGGCAGTATTATAGTAGTTATATTCTTGGACATAGGGGCAGTATTATAGTAGTTGTATTCTTGTACATAGGGGCAGTATTATAGTAGTTATATTTTTGTACATAGGGGCAGTATTATAGTAGTTATATTCTTGTACATAAGGGAAGTATTACAGTAGTTATATTCTTGTGCATAGGGGCAGTATTATAGTAGTTATATTCTTGTATATAGGAGCAGTATTATAGTAGTTATATTCTTGTACATAGGGACAGTATTATAGTAGTTATATTCTTGTACATAGGAGCAGTATTATAGTAGTTATATTCTTGTACATAGGAGCAGTATTATAGTAGTTATATTCTTGTACATAGGAGCAGTATTATAGTAGTTATATTTTTGTACATAGGGGCAGTATTATAGTAGTTATATTCTTGGACATAGGGGCAGTATTATAGTAGTTATATTCTTGTACATAGGGGCAGTATTATAGTAGTTATATTCTTGTACATAGGGAGCAGTATTATAGTAGTTATATTCTTGTACATAGGAGCAGTATTATAGTAGTTATATTCTTGTACATAGGAGCAGTATTATAGTACTTATATTCTTGTACATAGGGGCAGTATTATAGTAGTTATATTCTTGTACATAGGAGCAGTATTATAGTACTTATATTCTTGTACATAGGGGCAGTATTATAGTAGTTATATTCTTGTATATAGGGGCAGCATTATAGTAGTTATATTCTTGCATATAGGAGCAGTATTATAGTAGTTATATTCTTGTACATAGGAGCAGTATTATAGTAGTTATATTCTTGTACATAGGGGGCAGTATTATAGTAGTTATATTCTTGTACATAGGAGCAGTATTATAGTAGTTATATTCTTGTACATAGGAGCAGTATTATAGTAGTTATATTCTTGTACATAGGAGCAGTATTATAGTAGTTATATTCTTGTACATAGGGGCAGTATTATAGCAATTATACTCTTGTACATGGGGCAGTATTATAGTAGTTATATTCTTGTACATAGGAGCAGTATTATAGTAGTTATATTCTTCTACATAGGGGCAGTATTATAGTAGTTATATTCTTCTATATAGGAGCAGTATTATAGTAGTTATATTCTTGTACATAGGAGCAGTATTATAGTAGTTATATTCTTGTACATAGGAGCAGTATTATAGTACTTATATTCTTGTACATAGGGGCAGTATTATAGTAGTTATATTCTTGTACATAGGGGAAGTATTACAGTAGTTATATTCTTGTACATAGGGGCAGTATTATAGTAGTTATATTCTTGTATATAGGAGCAGTATTATAGTAGTTATATTCTTGTACATAGGGACAGTATTATAGTAGTTATATTCTTGTACATAGGAGCAGTATTATAGTAGTTATATTCTTGTACATAGGAGCAGTATTATAGTAGTTATATTCTTGTACATAGGAGCAGTATTATAGTAGTTATATTTTTGTACATAGGGGCAGTATTATAGTAGTTATATTCTTGGACATAGGGGCAGTATTATAGTAGTTGTATTCTTGTACATAGGGGCAGTATTATAGTAGTTATATTTTTGTACATAGGGGCAGTATTATAGTAGTTATATTCTTGTACATAAGGGAAGTATTACAGTAGTTATATTCTTGTGCATAGGGGCAGTATTATAGTAGTTATATTCTTGTATATAGGAGCAGTATTATAGTAGTTATATTCTTGTACATAGGGACAGTATTATAGTAGTTATATTCTTGTACATAGGAGCAGTATTATAGTAGTTATATTCTTGTACATAGGAGCAGTATTATAGTAGTTATATTCTTGTACATAGGAGCAGTATTATAGTAGTTATATTTTTGTACATAGGGGCAGTATTATAGTAGTTATATTCTTGACATAGGGGCAGTATTATAGTAGTTATATTCTTGTACATAGGGGCAGTATTATAGTAGTTATATTCTTGTACATAGGGAGCAGTATTATAGTAGTTATATTCTTGTACATAGGAGCAGTATTATAGTAGTTATATTCTTGTACATAGGAGCAGTATTATAGTACTTATATTCTTGTACATAGGGGCAGTATTATAGTAGTTATATTCTTGTACATAGGAGCAGTATTATAGTACTTATATTCTTGTACATAGGGGCAGTATTATAGTAGTTATATTCTTGTATATAGGGGCAACATTATAGTAGTTATATTCTTGCATATAGGAGCAGTATTATAGTAGTTATATTCTTGTACATAGGAGCAGTATTATAGTAGTTATATTCTTGTACATAGGGGCAGTATTATAGTAGTTATATTCTTGTACATAGGAGCAGTATTATAGTAGTTATATTCTTGTACATAGGAGCAGTATTATAGTAGTTATATTCTTGTACATAGGAGCAGTATTATAGTAGTTATATTCTTGTACATAGGGGCAAGTATTATAGCAATTATACTCTTGTACATGGGGCAGTATTATAGTAGTTATATTCTTGTACATAGGAGCAGTATTAAAATAATTATTTTCTTGTACATAGGAGCAGTGTTATAGTAGTTATATTCTTCTATATAGGAGCAGTATTATAGTAGTTATATTCTTGTACATAGGAGCAGTATTATAGTAGTTATATTCTTGTATATAGGGGCAGTATTATAGCAGATATACTCTTGTACATAGGAGCAGTATTAAAGTAGTTATATTCTTGTACATAGGGCAGTAGTTATAGTAGTTATTCTTCTATATAGGAGCAGTATTATAGTAGTTATATTCTTGTACATAGGAGCAGTATTATAGTAGTTATATTCTTGTATATAGGGGCAGTATTATAGCAGTTATATTCTTGTACATAGGAGCAGTATTATTAATAGTTATATTCTTGTACATAGGGGGCAGTATTATATAGTAGTTATATTCTTGTACATAGGAGCAGTATTATAGTAGTTATATTCTTGTACATAGGAGCAGTATTATAGTAGTTATATTCTTGTACATAGGAGCAGTATTATAGTAGTTATATTCTTCTACATAGGGGCAGTATTATAGTAGTTATATTCTTCTATATAGGAGCAGTATTATAGTAGTTATATTCTTGTACATAGGAGCAGTATTATAGTAGTTATATTCTTGTACATAGGAGCAGTATTATAGTACTTATATTCTTGTACATAGGGGCAGTATTATAGTAGTTATATTCCTGTACATAGGAACAGTATTATAGTAGTTATATTCTTGTACATAGGAGCAGTATTATAGTAGTTATATTCTTCTACATAGGGGCAGTATTATAGTAGTTATATTCTTCTATATAGGAGCAGTATTATAGTAGTTATATTCTTGTACATAGGAGCAGTATTATAGTAGTTATGTTCTTGTACATAGGAGCAGTATTATAGTACTTATATTCTTGTACATAGGGGCAGTATTATAGTAGTTATATTCCTGTACATAGGAACAGTATTATAGTAGTTATATTCTTGTACATAGGAGCAGTATTATAGTAGTTATATTCCTGTACATAGGAGCAGTATTATAGTAGTTATATTCTTGTACATAGGAGCAGTATTATAGTAGTTATATTCTTGTATATAGGAGCAGTATTATAGTAGTTATATTCTTGTACATAGGGGCAGTATTATAGTAGTTATATTCTTGTACATAGGAGCAGTATTATAGTAGTTATATTCTTGTACATAGGAGCAGTATTATAGTAGTTATATTCTTGTATATAGGAGCAGTATTATAGTAGTTATATTCTTGTAAATAGGGGAAGTATTATAGTAGTTATATTCTTGTATATAGGAGCAGTATTATAGTAGTTATATTCTTGTACATAGGGGCAATTTTTATTGTAAAAACCAAACAAATACAAATATACTGACATTCCTCCAGTAATATAAAACTAAATTCACTTGGATTGTACATTCATTCATTACATATCCGGATTATACATATAAAATTATCTTAAAGAGTCCATACACCTGGTTGGAAAAAAAAAAAAACATCATATTTCAACCCAGTGACACATCCTTCCATAACTTAACATTTCCTAATTTTCCTAATGATTTTATCTATCTGGGCTCGGACATTATGTGGTTGACAGCGTCACAGATCTGAGTCGGAGTTATTCTGGTCACCGCCGGTCTCCATTTCAGACTCTACCCGAGAGCCCTCAGGTAATGGCTTCCGCTTGGGCGGAGGACAGTCCTCTACGTCCCTATCAAACTCTGCGTCAATTCTTCTAAGGTCATCCTCAAAATCACCGTCAGACTCAGACAGAACACCAAACCTATTAGATAAGTCCATTACACCTGCAGAACTCTGGACCTTCTTCCTGGCTCCTTGGCCAGTGTCATACTCCTTCTCAGGTTTACGGGAGGTCTTGTCCTTTTTCTTCCTTTTAGTCTGAGACACAGATGGTAGTACTGAAGTAATGCTTCCCTGTGACTGCTGCCCCTGAGGGACAACCTCCATACTTCCCTGTACACCCTCTGAACCCTGCTGCTCTGGTGTCACCTGAGTAGACCCCTGGTGGGCCTCCGGTCTGGCCAGTATTTCCCCTGACAGTAAAGCTGCCTCCTCTAGAATCTCTGCCCCTGCCACCAAATCCTCATCAGGATAGTCCTTACAGATATTGTGCCAGGCGTCAGGACAGTCCCTGTGAGGGTGACCGATCTTCCCACAGAGGTTGCACCTGATGTTCTGGCAGTCTGCAGCCACATGGCCGACCTCCCCACACAGGTTGCACTTCACCACAGTACACGTATTTGCCAGGTGACCCGCCTTGCCACATTTGAAGCACTTACGAGGCTGCCCAGGATAGAAACACACACCCCTCTCCCTCCCAATAAAGAAGGAGTTGGGTAAGTGGGCAGTGATATTATCGCACTGGTGCAGTTTCACCAAAACCCTCCACCCTCCCGTCCAGATACCATCATTGTCTCTGCTTTTGGTGAGGTCAGAGACCAGGTCACAATGCCTCCGGAGCCACACCACAATGTCCTGCGGGGGAACAGACTCATTCCAGAAGATGAGATTTACCGTAACGGTATCTGGCTTAGAGATAGGAATAAAGCTGAACTTACTCCAGCCCTCAGAGTCTCTAAACTTGGGGAAATTAGACCAGAACCTGTCCAGGTCACTCATGAGCTTAAAGCTGACGTCATAGCCCTGCCTGTCTGGAAGATTAATCACCGCCAAGATGCTGACTGGCGCAAACCCCATCTGGCGACACAAGAGCTCCCTGACCACAAACCTTCTATCTGGCAGATCCTCCTTGGCACCTCTGTGCCGGAAACGCACAATGTTTCTCCGTTTAAACGCCTGGCCGGTATAATTGGCACCAGAGGTGAAGGACGGAGCACCACGACTCCAGGCATTACTGGGGGGAACCTGCGGGGTCACACTAGGCTGACTGACGGGGTGAGGGTCTGCAGCAGGGGGGGCTTCTACACCTTGTGTGCTCGGAATTAAAGGGGGGAAATCACAGACATCATCATGCACATTGTTATTGTGTAGCCCAGCTTCGCAGGCACACATGAAAATCCAGGAAAGTGCACTGGATGGTAACAGCCAAAGCTTGATATGCATTCACTCATGTCACTCACACTCTTTAGACACACCCATAGGGGTATATAAGTTTGGTGGGTGTCAGCATAGAGGGTGTTCAGCTTCCTGTCCTAAGACAGAGATTCAGTCAGTTAGCTCCGGGAGGCTCAGGAGTGAGTCATCCCTTGGATAGTTACCTGTCTGAGTAAAGGGTATGCCACACTAAACAAGAACGCTAACGAGATCGCTAAAAAACGTCACTATTTAGCGATCTCGTTAGTGACGTGCTTGTGTGTGGCATATAGCAACGACGTGGCCCCTGCTGTGAACTCGCTGATCGTTCACTAGCGTTCTGGACCGTATTTTTATCGTTGGCGTCCCGCTGGTGAGCATATATCGCTGAGTGTGGCACCTTTTTTTTAGCGATGTGCGGTGTTTTAGTACCGCCAAAGTCGTTAAGGAGATCGCTAACCGCGATAGCGTCCTTAACGACATCGCTAAATTAGTGCGCTACTAGCGATATTAAAACGATCCCGCTAGCGATCGCATTAGTATGCGTCGTTATCGTGATCGCTAGCGGGGCGTTTAGTGTGGCAGTACCTTTAGTCAGTCAGATTGGTTTCCTGCTGAGTTCAGAGCAGAGACTTCAGCCGCCTGTCCCAGGACAGTGAAGTTCAGTCGACAGAGGTCCTGGACTAGGAGAATACTGAGAGCTGCTCAGCGAACCCAAACAGGGAATCTGTGATTCGACTTCTATGCAGCAGTGCTTATGTTAAGAGCGGAAAGCAGGGCGAAGGGCACAGTGGAGAAGACAGAGCAGTGCCTTAGGTATTGGATTACCTGCACTAAATCACCGGTCACTGGGGACCGAAGCGTTGCTATTGTTTCAGGCATAGTAACAAGAAAACCAGAGGCATCTGGACTACAGGTCGCAGAGAGCAGCCCAAAGTGTCAATACGTAACCGGAGTCAGGTGGAACAGGGACTTTGAGCTAGGCCAAGCAAAAGTAAGGACTTAGTTCCATCACCTAGAAGGCTTCACCACAACGTTGGCCGGGCAGTACAGCTATTGAGACAGCTGGAGAGTTTAGAGTTAACTTCGCTTCAGGCAAGTTGGACTCACATTATATGGAAGTTAAGGAGGCCTCTAACCTGCTCGGCTGCTACCTGAAAGTGCACTCTCCACCCCGACCAGCTCCCCGGGACCTGCTTGAACCATCATCAGTAAAAGGTATGAAAAGGAGCTACCTTGTGTGTGACTGAATTATTACTACACCCTGCATCATCTCCACCATAGACTTCCAGGGACCCGTCTCACCTGTGGGAGACTTATTACCAAGCTGCCCCATAACATCCCCTGTGAAAGTCCTCATAGCAGCGCTGGTACAATTACCAGAAACCACAGGTGGCGTCACGAACTACCTACCTAATAATCCCCTGTAAATATCCCCCATTGCACGACCGCCAGGGCCACGGACCGAGCCACCGCTACCAGTGACAACTCCCATAGATTTCCATGGGTTCGGCTCCGAGTACCCCATAGCCCTGGTATCCACAATTGTGGTGCGTGGTCGCAACATTATCATCAACATCAATGTCACTATCAGACTGCGCAGCGTCCACCAAAGATACTGTGCTCCCCCAAACCCCCGACCCCTCAGATACAGCGCGGTTATCCCCAGCATCAGAGCCCTGCTGGGCACCATCAGGAACTACCGGCACATGTCCACTGCCCAACTGTGGTGCATGGCATTCTGAGACTTGTAGTCCCTCTGCTGAAAAATGTCCATGCTGCTGCTTGGAATCTGCTGCAGGCGGCTGTACTGGGCATTCTGCGACTTGTTGTACCTCTACTGGAATGTGCCCTTCATGCTGCTGCTTGGAATCTGCTGCAGGCTGTTGTGCTGGGCATTCTGTGACTTGTTGTACCTCTGCTGGAATCTGCACTACATGCTTCTGCTTTGGATCTGCTGCAGGCAGTTTTGCTGGGCATTCTGAGACTTGTGGTACGTCTGCTGGGGTCTGTACTACAGGCTGCTGCTGGTGCGGCATTTGCCCCTTTTGGAAGCAGAAACTTGCAGGCTGCAGCACTGGCCGCACCTGCTTCTGGGGTCCACCTGGGACAATGTCTGACCTGGAACCTGCAGAGTTCTGCTTCTGTGGATTAAACAGTTCCTGGTTCCTATAAGTCTCCGCCAGGGGCCCCACCCTCTCTAGGACGCAGTCCATGTCCCTCACCACTTTTGCCAGCAATACACCCAGTGTGTTCAGAGTCTCATCATAAAAATCATGACTCCCGGGATTAATAGCCTTTAGCTTATAGCCAGTGTCTATCTGCATCTGTAGTGAGTCTTTCTGCTGCTGTAACTCACTGAACTTCTTGACCAGTCCTGGGATCTCCTCTGCGAGCTGAAGCTCAGGTGCACATGGCGTCTCCTCCTGGGATCCTGCATTCAGCGATGTCCCCGGCTGCTTGAACCCAGACGTCTCCTTAATTTTCACCACCGCTGGTTTCATGGCTCCAGGCTCCACAGCACTTTTACTGCTGCCACCTGACTGCGACCGTGTGCGTCCTGACCGCGCCATACTGCCATGCTGCTGTAAGTTTTCCTGGATGGTTTGTCTTTCCAAAGACGTCCGTCTCTGCCTGGGAGCAGGAGAGGTGATCTGCACAGCTGGGCTGATCTCACCTGTGCACCCGGCAGGAGCTGCTTGCTGACTGGGGAGTTACCTGACTTCACATTGTGCTGTAACCCATCACTGACCGACACTTTTCCTTCTTGCTTCTTTGCTGGACTTGGAGAAGGTTTTCCTCCCAAAACTTTACTGACGGCTTTTTCCTCCTTCACAGAACTGCTGCAGCTTTGGCTCGCTGCATTCACTGGTCTGACAGTGGCTCTGGGATTAACATTCCCATTAGGAGAGGCCTGGGAGGCTTGTCCCAGTGTAGGCCGGGAAGCCTGGGCCTTGCCTGGGGAGCTTCCCCGCCCAGGGTGGCCCCTCCCTGGGCTTGCTCCAGACATCAGGAGAGCTACAAACACACAACCTCTCAGCTAGGAGGCAGTATTATAGTAGTTATATTCTTGTACATAGGAGCAGTATTATAGTAGTTATATTCTTGTATATAGGTGCAGTATAGTAGTAGTTATATTCTTGTACGTAGGGTGCAGTATTATAGTAGTTATATTCCTCTATATAGGGGCAGTATTATAGTAGTTATAGTCTTGTACATAGGAGCAGTATTATAGTAGTTATATTCTTGTACATAGGGACAGTATTATAGTAGTTATATTCTTGTACATAGGAGCAGTATTATAGTAGTTATATTCTTGTACATAGGGTGCAGTATTATAGTAGTTATATTCTTGTATATAGGTGCAGTATTGTAGTAGTTATATTCTTGTACGTAGGGTGCAGTATTATAGTAGTTATATTCCTCTATATAGGGGCAGTATTATAGTAGTTATAGTCTTGTACATAGGAGCAGTATTATAGTAGTTATATTCTTGTACATAGGGACAGTATTATAGTAGTTATATTCTTGTACATAGGAGCAGTATTATAGTAGTTATATTCTTGTACATAGGGGGCAGTATTATAGCAGTTATATTCTTGTACATAGGGGCAGTATTATAGTAGTTATATTCTTCTACATAGGGGCAGTATTATAGTAATTATATTCTTGTACATAGGGGCAGTATTATAGTAGTTATATTCTTGTACATAGGAGCAGTATTATAGTAGTTATATTCTTGTACATAGGGGCAGTATTATAGTAGTTATATTCTTGTATATAGGAGCAGTATTATAGTAGTTATATTCCTCTACATAGGGGCAGTATTATAGTAGTTATATTCTTGTACATAGGGGCAGTATTATAGTAGTTATATTCTTGTATATAGGAGCAGTATTATAGTAGTTATATTCTTGTACATAGGAGCAGTATTATAGTAGTTATATTCTTGTACATAGGAGCAGTATTATAGTACTTATTTTCTTGTACATAGAGGCAGTATTATAGCAGTTATATTCTTGTACATAGGAGCAGTATTATAGTAGTTATATTCCTGTACATAGGGGCAGTATTATAGTAGTTATATTCTTGTACACGGGGCAGTATTATAGTAGTTATATTCTTGCACATAGTAGCAGTATTATAGTAGTTATATTCTTGTACACAGGGCAGTATTATAGTAGTTATATTCTTGTACATTGGGGCAGTATTATAGTAGTTATATTCTTGTATATAGGAGCAGTATTATAGTAGTTATATTCTTGTATATAGGGGCAGTATTATAGCAGTTATATTCTTGTACAGAGGAGCAGTATTATAGTAGTTATATTCTTGTATATAGGATCAGTATTATAGTAGTTATATTCTTGTACATAGGAGCAGTATTATAATAGTTATATTCTTGTATATAGGGGCAGTATTATAGTAGTTATATTCTTGTACATAGGAGCAGTATTATAGTAGTTATATTCTTGTACATAGGAGCAGTATTATAATAGTTATATTCTTGTATATAGGGGCAGTATTATAGTAGTTATATTCTTGTACATAGGAGCAGTATTATAGTAGTTATATTCTTGTACATAGGGGCAGTATTATAGTAGTTATATTCTTGTACATAGGAGCAGTATTATAGTAGTTATATTCTTGTACATAGGGGCAGTGTTATAGTAGTTATATTCTTGTACAGAGGAGTAGTATTATAGTAGTTATATTCTTGTATATAGGATCAGTATTATAGTAGTTATATTCTTGTACATAGGAGCAGTATTATAATGGTTATATTCTTGTATATAGGGGCAGTATTATAGTAGTTATATTCTTGTACATAGGAGCAGTATTATAGTAGTTATATTCTTGTACATAGGAGCAGTATTATAGTAGTTATATTCTTGTACATAGGAGCAGTATTATAGTAGTTATATTCTTGTATATAGGAGCAGTATTATAGTAGTTATATTCTTGTACATAGGGCAGTATTATAGTAGTTATATTCTTGTACATAGGGGCAGTATTATAGTAGTTATATTCTTGTACATAGGGGCAGTATTATAGTAGTTATATCTCGTACATAGGAGCAGTATTATAGTAGTTATATTCTTGTACATAGGAGCAGTATTATAGTAGTTATATTCTTGTACATAGGAGCAGTATTATAAATAGTTATATTCTTGTATATAGGAGCAGTATTATAGTAGTTATATTCTTGTATATAGGAGCAGTATTATAGTAGTTATATTCTTGTACATAGGGGCAGTATTATAGTAGTTATATTCTTGTACATAGGGGCAGTATTATAGTAGTTATATTCTTGTACATAGGGGCAGTATTATAGTAGTTATATTCTTGTACATAAGAGCAGTATTATAGTAGTTATATTTTTGTACATAAGAGGCAGTTTTAAAATAGTTCAATCACAAGGTTTCACAATTCAATCTGCATAAATTTCATAGAATCCTTGAATGTTAGAGTTGGATGGGACCTCCAGCATCATCGTGTCCAACCCGCTGCTCAATGCAGGATTCACTAAACCACCTCAGACAGATTTATTGCAGTACTGTTCAAGTTTTAATCAGGTGTATTGTCATCAATTAAAAAAAATGCAAAGTGAAGAAAAGAGAAGTGTAAGTCACATCAGTATCTGGTGACCACCATCTGTCGCCTCCATCATCAGTATCTGGTGACCATCTGTCACCTCTATTCTGTCCCCGGGGCCTGTGGCTGTAAATATGGCTCTGTGAGATGCTGGTCTCTTCACCTTACTTACAATTGGCGACGGTCGCAGATAGCTTAACTCAGCTGCCGGCACACATGTTATGAAGAATCCAGAAGAGACTTTGATTTCTGTAAGAATTCTTGTTGAATGCATACAAACAGCAGCAGGTAAAAAAGACTTTCTTCAGACAGACTGAAAACACATGTGATTCTGATAAAATCAAGATGGAGAATGAAACACAGGAGAAAGAAGAAGGAAATGACATCATACCAGAAGAGGGAGACAGAGAGACAGGAGGGACAAACTTGATGTAAAGGGAGGATTTCAGCTATGCAAAAACAGGGACACATAGCAACAGTAAACAATATGAGAGACTGCAATACAGCATGTAAAATACACAAGACAGTCTGTAAAATGTCTCATTCATGGGACATAACACTCCCCATCTGAAATCTATAGATTTCATAATTTTATGATGTCCACTGGAAATGTCACTGTAGACCTGAAAGACAAAAGGAAAAAACAAGCATGCAGGTAATAACAACAACAGTTGAAGTCCAATTGGCAAGGTCCAATCTTCAGTTGGAGGCATGAAGTCCTCAACAGCAGAATAGTCCGAGTCCAAACGAAAACCCATCTTCGGACTGGGGAAGCCGCAACGTGCAAACACTTCCACCAACCCAATAATCCGATGGAGAAAGTTAAAATATTACAATGTTCCAACACAGCTGGAGGAGTATATGACGGTAGGCTCCCCGCCGTGAGCTGTGTCCATAAACAACGACTTTCATGTGATGTCCTCCTTTGTTAAAAGTAGCACAAGCTCAGTGACTGGACGGAAGAAAATACGAGTTGAACCGCCTTTCGTAACCTTGACTTCTACCTTACGGATCTTCCCGTCATTGCTTGGCGTAACTTTGGTAATAAGACCCATTGGCCAGTCGTTGCGATCAGTTTCTTTATCTTTAAGGAGGACGAGGTCTCCCTCTTGGAGATTAGGTTTTGCAGTCTGCCATTTGTGACGGCTTTGAAGCAAGTGCAAGTATTCGGTTCTCCAGCGATGCCAAAAGACATTGGACAAGTGTTGTACCTGTTTCCACTGACGTTTGTAAATGTCCCCGTCCACAAACTTCCCTGGAGGAATTGCTGCAGCTCCAACCTTCTGAGTAAGAAGTGTAGCAGGAGTAAGGATCATTGGTGCATCAGGGTCCGATGTTACTGGTACCAATGGTCTTGCGTTTATCACGGCAGACACTTCGGCCAGGAAGGTAGCCAACACTTCATGGGTGAGGGGTAACTTGTGATCCAGCAACATTGAATCTAGGATTCTTCGAGCAATGCCGATCATACGTTCCCAGGATCCTCCCATATGCGAGGAATGTGGAGGGTTGAACACCCAAGTACACCCCTTGTCAGTCAAAAAGTTGTCCAACTGTAGTTCCTTGCATGCTCCCACAAAGTTAGTGCCACAGTCAGATCTGAGCTGCTTGGCGGGTCCCCGGATAGAAAAGAATCTTCTGAGGGCATTGATAAAACAAGAGGAATCCATGGATTCAATTAACTCAATGTGAACTGCTCGGATGCTAAGACAGGTGAACAGTACGGCCCACCGCTTACTGTTTGCAGCTCCACCATGGGTCCTTCTTGTAACAACCGACCATGGGCCAAAAACATCTACACCAACGTATGAGAATGGCTGGTCTGTGTTTAGCCGGTCTGCTGGAAGATTTGCCATTTGCTGATGCTGTTGTCTTCCTCTTAATTTTTGACATTTAATGCATTTATGAAGCACTGAGGAGACACATCTCTTCATCCCCACGATCCATAGGCCAGCGGACCTTATAGCACCTTCGGTAAACTGTCTTCCTTGGTGCTGCACTCGTTCATGATAGTGGCGGACCAACAGCGTAGCGATATGGTGCCGACCCGGGATGATGATAGGATTCTGCTCCTTATCACATAGGTCAGACTTCTCTATACGACCACCCACTTTCAGCAATCCGTGATGATCGATTACTGGGTTCAATTCAAACAGAGAACTGTTCTTAGACAGGCTAGTACCCCTTGTGATACTGTCAATCTCATGACCATATTCTTCCTGTTGCACGCATCGAATGATGAATTGTTCGGCATGTCTGATATCATCAACGGTAGGGTGTTCTCTACACATATGCCAGCCACAACAATCTGATGTCTTGTTACTGACAAAAGACTGGATGATGTGAATAAGACGAGCTATGGCCCGCACGACCGCTGACCATCTTGAGAAGCGCTCAAAACGGAGAGATCTCAGTTTCAATTTTGGCGACACAGAAGTATAGTGAGTAGAAATGATTGGTTTGATCTCTTTGTCAGACTCTGGTTCCACCAGCTCGTAAATGTTGTTGGAGTCCCTTGAACTGGAATCCTCATACAGGAGCCTTGGAGGCGACACCCATATGTTGTCGTTGAGTTTAGACGCGGCGGTGAGTCTCGTCCCTCGGTCGGCTGGATTCATATCAGTAGGGACGTAGTACCACTGGTCAGGGGTAGAAAAGCTTCTGATACGCTCTACTCTATTGCTGACGTAGACATAAAATTGTTTTGTTTGGTTATAGACGTAACCAAGTACCACTTTACTGTCAGAGTAGAAGGTAAATGAATCAATAGCAATGTCCATTTCGTCCTTTATAGCTTCACCTAACTCCACTGCCAGAACGGCAGCACAAAGTTCAAGTCTTGGAATAGAGTGAGCAGGTTTCGGGGTTAGTTTTGCCTTACCGAGGATGAATCCACAATGTACCTTGTTACTTTCTTCCAAAGTCTTCAGGTAGGCTACGGCAGCTATAGCCTCTGTAGAAGCGTCGGAGAAAATGTGGACTTCTCTTCTGATGGTGGATGAAAGGGTGTCTGGGGAATAACAACGTGGGACTTGGAAATGCTCTAAGACCTTCAGAGACTTCTTCCACGCCTCCCACCTTTGTAGTTTCTGGGACGGTAGCGGAGTGTCCCAATCCGTACTCTCGGCGGTCAACTGTCTCAACAGTATCTTGCCTTGAATGGTGATAGGTGCGATAAACCCGAGAGGATCATAGATGCTGTTTACAACAGATAGGACTCCTCGTTTAGTGAAAGGTTTATCGCAAGCTGACACCTGGAAAGTGAACGTGTCCTGCTTAATATCCCAAAGCAGACCGAGGCTGCGTTGCGTGGGAGGAACGTCGGAACCCAGGACAAGATCCCTTACACCAGCAGCGTGATCCTCAGATGGAAAGGCTTTCATTACCTTTTCACTGTTGGAGATGATTTTGTGGAGTCTAAGGTTTGCTGTTGACAGCATTTCCTGAGTCCTAGAGAGCAGATCGATAATCTCTTCACTTGTGGGGAGAGACTTAAGCCCATCATCTACGTAGAAGTTTCTTTCCACGAATAGACGAGCATCAGACCCATACTCTCTCTCACCTTCCTGTGCTGTCCGTCTTAGTCCATAGATGGCCACTGCAGGTGAGGGGCTGTTCCCGAAGACATGCACCTTCATCCTGTAGTCTATGATCTTGTTGTGGACGTCATTGTCTTTGTGCCATAGGAATCTGAGGTAGTTTCTGCTGTCTTCTCTCACGGTAAAACAATGAAACATTTGTTGAATGTCAGCCATTACTGCGACAGATTCTTGTCTGAAGCGAATCAGTACTCCTATAAGGCTGTTGTTTAGATTAGGCCCAGTGAGGAGCAGGCTATTTAGGGGATGCCTTTATACTGAGCACTGGAGTAAAACACCACTCTAATTTGGTCGGGTTTGCGAGGATGGTAGACACCAAAGGATGGAAGATACCAGCATTCTTCACCCTCTTTTAACGGGGGTGCGGGTTCCGCGTGACCTCTATCGAAGATATTCTGCATGAAGTCGACAAAATGTTTCTCCATCTCCGGCCTTCTCTTCAAGGTGCGTTTTAGGGATGAAAATCTTGTCGTTGCTTGTTGCAGATTATCAGGTAGCCTTGTTCTTGGAGAACGAAAAGGTAAAGGTGCTACCCAGCTATTTGAATCGTCTTGGGCGAATTCCTTTTCCATGATCTTTATAAATTCTTTGTCCTCCCTTGCAGGTGCTAGCTGGTTGTCTTCTCTTGTAGAGTTGAACACTGTTGACCCGAGGTCATCATTACGGGACAGAAATATGTTCGTGTCGTCAGAGGTTTCCTTCTTCCACATGTCGCTTATCTTCTCTTTCACCCAGTAATGATGTGGGCATGGTTGAAAGTAAGTGCTGCGACCATTCGGTAGGACGTGAGTCTTGAATGAGGAAATCCTCGTGGGTCTCTTCATCTTTTCTATACAGACATTGCCTATGATAACCCAGCCTAGGTCAAGGCGTTGAGCAAATGGAGCGTCGTGTGGCCCGTTGATTTGCTGACGTACCTTGTGAAGTCGCAGAATGTCCCTGCCAAGCAGGATCAGGATGTTTGCGCTGTTGTCAAGAGCTGGTATCTTGCCTGCTAAAGTCTTTAGATGACGGTGATGAAGTGTAGCCTCTGGAGTAGGAATTTCCTCTCTGTTGGACGGTATCTGGTTGCATTCAACCAGAGTTGGTAAGGGTATCTCCAATTGTTCTCAAGAGAAGACACCATGAGTCCATTGGCTCTTCTCCCAGAGACCTCCGTAACACCGCTGCAGGTGCCCAAGGTGTAGGGGTGAGAGTTTCCCTTTAAGTCAAACATATCAAAAAGTTCTGACCTTGCAAGTGACCGGTTGCTCTGATCGTCCAGGATAACATACACCCTTGTGGTTTTCTCTGGTCGACCCTTGGGAAACACATTCACCAGGCATATCTTCGCACACGACTTGCCCCAGAGGCCTTCTCCGCAGACTTCTGTGCATGAAGAAGATATTGAGATAGAACTCACTGTTTGAACAGCATCCTCCCCGCCTTTCCTTGTGGTGGGAGAAGGCGTAAACTGTGTGGTGTTAGATTGGGATGGATGGAGCGCTTGAACATGCTCCTCACTGTCACACTCCAAACACTTAATAGATATTTTGCAGTCCTTGGCAAAGTGTTCAGTAGAAGCGCAGCACCTGTAACATATCCCAAGGTTCTTCAGAAGCTCTTTGCGTTCCTGGAGTGGTTTCTTTCTGAAGCCGATGCACTTTTTTAAGGGATGAGGTTTCTTGTGAATGGGGCACATACGATTAGGATTCTCAACCTTCTCGCTTTTGTCGTTCTTATCTTGTGATACTGAAGGTGCCAGAAGAACATCAGTCTTCTTGATGGACATTGGAGCTTGGTGGCTCCTGTAGTTAAGACGTGGACTGTCGTGTTTAGTAGATGAAACAGGGTCGCTGTGTTCTCCATAGGAAAAACTTGGATCGGTCTTACACTCTGCGATATTTTCGATGAACTCGCAGAAGTAGGAAAATGGAGGGAAGGAGACTTGGTTTTCCCTTTTGTATTTTGATCCAAGCATGGCCCACTTATTTTGGATATTGGACGGCAGCTTGGAAACTATTGGGGTTACCCCATGAGCAGTGTCCAGGTAGCTGAGGCCAGGAAGGTACGGGTCTGCTTTGGCCAGCTGAAGCTCTAACAGGAGGTCGCTGAGCTCTTGGAACCTTGTACTGTCTTTATTAGATACCTTTGGAAAATCCTCTAGTCGTTTGAACAGGGCCCTTTCTATGACCTCAGGACTGCCATAGCTTCTTTCTAACCTCTTCCATGCAGCAGTGAGACCAGCAATGGGATTACTGATGTGGACAGATTTAAGTCTCTTGACCCGATCCGTGGATTGTGGCCCAAGCCACCTGATTAGCAGGTCTAGCTCTTCAGCGGCGGTGATGCCGAGATCACTGATCGTGGTTTCAAAGGTACACTTCCAACCCCTGTAGTTCTCAGGTTTATCGTCAAACTCTGTAAGACCGGTCTTAGTTAGATCGCGCCGAATCATGTACCTTGCGAGGCCAGTCATATCAGCATTCTCCGATTTTGGAAGGACCGATGCTGGCTGGATAGCTTTGTTCATACAGTCTGTGATTTGACCTGGGAATGCAGGTACGTATGGGGCAGCGTAGGCATTCAGTCCATTAACTGGCTTAATGAGCTTAGTTTCTGCTACACATGGGACTGGAATTGTGTGATTGACCGGAGTGTGGTGACTGGCCTGCATATTGGCCTGTACGTAGGATTCTGAGTATAAGATTTGGTGATTTGCAGGTTTTTGGTACATTTCGGTGCACAGAGGTGGATCAGGATACAAGATTGGCAGCGTATTGTAATTGTACTGACCTTGGGTGCAGGATGGGGATAAACGCTCTGTGTCCTGTTGCCTCAGGGGAGCATCAGTGTGGTCAGGAAGGATTGCAGGAGCAGGGATAGCGCTGTGTTGGCTTTGTACATAGTCTCTAGTACGCTTAAGAGGGTCTTCAGTATCAAAACCACTTAAACTGATGCTGTCTCTTTGGCTCCCACTGATGGCTTGTTCCAGGACCTTTAACTTTGCCATGGCTATGGCGTGTTGGCGTTCCTTCTCTAGGGCCTTAGGGCAGCTTGTATTTTAGTGGCCTCAGTTTTCATTTCTATGGCCTCTAGGGCAGCTTGTATTTTAGTGGCCTCAGTTTTCATTTCAGTTTCCTTTTGAGCAAAGGCAGCTTGTATTTTAGTGGCCTCAGCTTCCGCACGTGCTTTTATGAGCTGTTCGCTGAGGGTTGAGGATTTTGAAGAGCGTGACTTAGATGTTCGCTTTGACTGTCTGGCAGAGCCAGAAATGCAAGATGACATCTCGGCTATTAGTGCGATTCTTGCCTCTGTTTTGGCTTTTATATCGCGCACCATGCTTTCTCTCTCAGAGTTAAGTTTTTGGAAAGCTTGCAGCTCTTTGCAGGTAACTGATGGGTTAAGTCTTTTTAACACTGCGATATATTGGTCTGTTATTTCTGCTAACATTGATAATCTGAACACAGTTGTGCGAGAGCTCCCTCCAGTGGTCGTTGGAGAGAAGCAGGCTGAGACAGGCTATTTATGTGGCATAAGAGTTTTTGCCATAGCTCTGCTGTTGCACGGAGAAGATCATGTTTACTGGATTCTAGATTCTCCCTTATTTTCCATGTTGGCTTTGTGACACGTCTAGCCTTCTCACTAAATGGTGGATCAGGGTCTATGCACTCTTCCTCTGACAATGGGTCTGGCAGAGACCGTGTAGTCATTCCTTCAGCCATCCTGCTGCACAGGGAGAAGGGGAGCTGTATAGACTCTTATATGTTGAGAGCGGATGCTCTGCAGGAAGTTCTGTAGCTTTATAGAAGCTGTGGGTTTTACAGATGAATCTGAAGAGTCTTTTTTACTATTCTGTCCCCGGGGCCTGTGGCTGTAAATATGGCTCTGTGAGATGCTGGTCTCTTCACCTTACTTACAATTGGCGACGATCGCAGATAGCTTAACTCAGCTGCCGGCACACATGTTAGGAAGAATCCAGAAGAGACTTTGATTTCTGTAAGAATTCTTGTTGAATGCATACAAACAGCAGCAGGTAAAAAAGACTTTCTTCAGACAGACTGAAAACACATGTGATTCTGATAAAATCAAGATGGAGAATGAAACACAGGAGAAAGAAGAAGGAAATGACATCATACCAGAAGAGGGAGACAGGAGGGACAAACTTGATGTAAAGGGAGGATTTCAGCTATGCAAAAACAGGGACACATAGCAACAGTAAACAATATGAGAGACTGCAATACAGCATGTAAAATACACAAGACAGTCTGTAAAATGTCTCATTCATGGGACATAACAACCTCCATCATCAGTATCAAGTGACTGCCCGTCACCTCCATCATCAGTATCTGGTGACTGCCCTTCACCTCCATCATCAGTATCTGGTGACCATCTGTCACTTCCATCATCAGTATCTGGTGACCGCCCTTCACCTCCATCATCAGTATCTGGTGCATCTTCACTTCCATCTCAGTATCTGGTACCCTTCCCCATCATACAGTATCTGCTTTTGGACCGCCTGTCACCTTCATCATCAGTATCTGGTGACCGCCTGTCACCTTCATTATCAGTATCTGGTGACCGCCCGTCACCTCCATCATCAGTATCTGGTGACCGCCCTTCACCTCCATCATCAGTATCTGGTGACCATCTGTCACTTCCATCATCAGTATCTGGTGACCGCCTGTCACCTTCATCATCAGTATCTGGTGACCGCCTGTCACCTTCATCATCAGTATCTAGTCCTCGATTCTGGTGCCTGGATTTCTCAGCATTGAGGACTGCAGGAAGTAGATACAGCAGAAACCCAAGGAAACTTAGTGCAGAAGATGAAAGACATATCATCATTTTTTTCTCGCTATGCCGTTTAGCGATCAGGTTAATCCTTTTTTTTATTTTATAGATCGGGCGATTCTGAACGTGTCGATACCTAATATGTGTAGGTTTGATTTTTCTTTTATTGTTTTATTTTGATTGGGGCGAAAGGGGGGTGATTTGAACTTTTAGGCTTTTTTTATTTTTTTAAATTTTTAAACACTTTTTTTTTCTACTTTTGGCATGCTTCAATAGCCTCCATGGAAGGCTAGAAGCATGCACAACTCGATCGGCTCTGCTACATATGGGCAATGAGCAGATCGCCCATATGTAGCAAATTTACTGCATTGCTATGAGCGCCGACCACCATGTGCCTGCAACAACCATAGAGGTCTCTATGAGACCTCTGGTTGTCAAGGCAATGCGTCGCTGACCCCCGATTATGTGACTGGTGTCGGCGATGCGCTCACTTCCGGCCCGGCAGCCTGAAGCGATAGTGAAATGCCCGATGTCAGCTTTGACAGCGGGTTTTAACTAGTTAATAGGCGCGAGTGGATCGTGATTCCGCTCGCACCTATTGCGGGCACATGTCAGCTGTTTATAACAGCTGACATGTCGCGGCTTTGAGGTGGGCTCACCGCTGGAGCCCACCTCAAAGCAGGGGATGCTTACCGATGACATACTATCTCATCATCAGTAAGGAAGGGGTTAACCCCCTCTGGCCTGAAAGGAAAAAAGTTTTAAACTGAGTGAACCCGGAGCTGCCACAAATCCAAAAATGGATCGTGACAGTACCCGCCCTTTCAATGAGGGGCCTCTGGACCCTCAACACCGGACCTCACCAGGAAACAACATACGGTGAGGACTCCTTGATCCACCAGAGTTCACCTCGGCAGTCACCTGACCCTCAGGTTTATGGCAAACACAGACCGATGGAGGTGACAACAACGTAGGCTCCGGAGGCGCCACAAATCTCCAGAGCGCCGACCTGTGGAATGAGTTGTGTACGTGCATTACTGGCGGTAACTCCAGCTGGAAAGTCCCAGGGCTGAGAATGGCCGACACCTGATACGGCCCGATCACCCTAGAACTCCAGGTCCCAGTAGCACACTTCCACCTGATGTTTTTGGTGGACACCCACACGTACTCATTCACACACAGATCCGGACTTGAACGTTTATTTCCACGTATGCACCTGCCACAAGATGGAGAACTCTTTAAGGATCCAACAATAGAGGTGTCCCCCTGTGTCACCAAACTCATACCCCCACTACCCACAGAGGGAACCACCACCCTCCCCTGACCCTGTAAGGGGGTGAAGAACAAGGACAGACAGAAGGAGGTTACCTCCCTTGCTCCGTGTCCGGAACCATTTGGTGGGGCAGCAGGGTTGCAGGGGGGAAGACTAAGTGACCTGGACCGACCGCACCATGTGACCGGTAGGAGGCGTGGGGCACGAGTCAGGACTTTGGACCGGAAGTGAGAAGGGCGTGTGGCACAAAAGCAGCGCATGCAGAGAAGGGAGCAGAGTGTGTTGCGCAGAGCAGAGTCCATGTCCTCGCGCTGCAGTGAAGAGGGGACCCTCAGCCAGTGCTCTGACTTGTCAGGACGTGACATAGCGAGACTCATCTGCAAGGACTTGAGTACGGAAGCCTCGGTGTTTGGAGGAGGCTTCCCTCAGGAGAGTGCAGAAGCGGTAACCCTTGGTGACGATCCTGACTTTTCCCCCAGTGACCGGCCAGACCCCTGAGTGTTCCAAAGAGAGACTTGCTAGTTTTCGGATCAGCGTTCCTGTTCAGTGACTGTCTTTCTGGAACATAGAGACTCAGAGCAGGGGACACTCAGCTCTTTCCCGTGCTTTCTTCCTCCCATTTCAATACCAGAGTTTTCCCACTGTTTGCCATGATTAGGAGAGACGTGTAGAAGCAGAAACCGTGCGCACTACTACTGGTTATTTAGTACTACAAATAAACTATTCATCACCAGCATAAAGTTGAGTGCCAGGTCTTTTTTTCTATATGATTAGGAGAGAGACTTTGGAGGCTGTTAGTGCCGCTGCTGACGGTGCCTTTGCTGGAGAAGACGGACTCATCAATCAAGGCTTCATCGAACTGATAAGTTCTCAGAATATTCTTTTTGCTTCTCTTGTTGTTTAATGAACTGTCTGTTAATTCCGTTTAGCTTAAGTGAACTGTTGAAAGTACGTTTATTTCCCACATTTTCTCCCTGCGTGGAGATACTCTCCCCTGTAAATAAATCCTTCAGTTGTTGATCTGCCTCTGGTCCGTGGTGACATTCTTGATTCCTGCACGATTATTACATTTTTACAACCCCTCCTCCTAAGAGGACTCCTAAACTCAGGGTTTCCTTTTGGTGAGGGTTGAGGCTTGCCCCAACTCCCTGGCAGCACCTCTACTCTCCCCACCGGAGAAGAAGGGGTAGGTTGCAGGATGGCAGAGATCATATTTCCCGGGCAGCAGTCTTAAGACGAATGGTCCCAACTGACTACTTCCCTGGATCGCCAATCTATGACTGCGTTGTTTTTTCAACCAAGGGAGGTCTAAAACAATGGGAGTTGGCATTCCCTCCAAGAAGTAGCACAACAGGGACTCTTCATGAAGAGTCCCTATACGCAGGTGTATATTATCTACGACTTGGGTCACCCTCCCCTGGCTGAGTGGGACAGAGTCAATTGCCTGAACACCTAGGGGTCTCGCCAGTGTCCTACGCCTCAGACCATGGGTCTGGACAAAGTGAGAATCCACCAAATTGACGCCAGTCACCCCGCCAACCACCACTTCAGCAGGGATGGTGCACTGAGAAGAGAAGATGGAGGAAATATACACACCCTGGTCATCTCCCTCCACACGACCAGGTGGACGCGGCTTATGAGATGGTGATGACACTTTGGCTCGAGTCGAGCTGACACCGATGAAATGACCATTCTGCCCACAATAGAAACATGCCCCCAAACCACGCCGAACTGCAGGCAACCCTGATTGTGATGAAACTCCTCCCATCTCCATAGGTTCGTCCATCCGCCCTGATGTGTTCTCCTCCCTAGAAAGGACAACAGGGGGCAGATTTGGTGTATGCCTCTCCCTGAGGCGTCTATCCACCCAGATAGCAAGTGACATGGCGGCTTCCAATGACCTGACAGCCGCGTACTGCACCAGAGTATCCTGTAGCCTATTTGACAGATGCTAACAAAAATGGCTCCTAAGGGCAAGGTCATTTCACTGCGTGTCCAAAAATGGATCGTGACACATATAGTTTTAAATACTCTGTGCTGCTGAAAAAGTTCTTATTCCATCATATAACTATCACTATGTGGCTGACAGCATAATAAGCAACTAAAATACTCTGAGGTGCTGGTAGTGTCCTTCTTTCACTTAAGGCTGTTTCAGACGTCCGTGCAAATTGATCCAAGCATGGACAGCTATTGAAAGGACTGGCCGCAGATCTACAGAGTGCGAAAACCTCATAAAAAATACATAAAGCTGTCATGCTCGGGTCAGGAGACCAGCAGCCAGTCCGTGCCTTAGCCGTCCGTGCCTATATTAGCCGTCTATACATTAGCTGTCCATGCACGAGTCATCCGTACATTAGTTGTCCGTGCATTAGTCGTCCATGCATTAGTCGTCCGTGCATTAGCCATCCGTCCGTGCATTAGCTGTCCATGCATTAGTCCTCCGTGCATTAGCCATCCGTCCGTGCATTAGTCGTCCGTACATTAGCTGTCCATGCATTAGCCGTCTGTGCATTAGTCGTTCGTGCATTAGCCGTCTGTGCATTAGCCATTCGTGCATTAGTCATCCGTGCATTAGTCGTACATGCATTAGCCGTCCATGCATTAGTCGTCCGTGCATTAGCAGTCCGTGCATTAGCCTTCTGTGCATTAGTTGTCTACAGTAGCCGTCCGTACATTAGTCGTCTGTGCATTAGCCATCCGTGCATTAGTCTGTGCATTAGCCGTCCATGCAATAGCCTTCCGTGCATTAGTCGTCCGAGCATTAGCCATCTGTGCATTATCCTACCGTGCATTAGCCGTCCTTACATTAGCCATCTGTGCATTAGTCGTCCATACATTATCAGTCCGTGCATTAGTCGTCCATGCATTATCCTTCCGTGCATTAGTTGTCCGTGCATTAGCCTTCCGTGCTTTAGCCGTCCGTGCATTAGTTGTTCATGCATTAGCCTTCCGTGCATTAGTCGTCCGTGCATTAGCCATCCATGCATTAGTCGTCTGTGCATTAGTCTGTGCATTAGCCATCCTTGCATTAGCCTTCCGAGCATTAGTTGTCCGTGCATTAGTCTTCCGTGCATTAGTCTTCCAAGCATTAGTTGTCTGTGCATTAGCCTTCCGTGCATTAGTCGTCCGTGCATTAGCCATCCGTGCATTAGTCATCCGTGCATTTGTCATCCGTGCATTTTCATCCGTGCATTAGTCATCGTGCATTTGTCATCCGTGCATTTTCATCCATGCATTAGTCTTCCGTGCTTTAGCCTTCCGTGCATTAGCCGCCCGTGCATTAGCCTTCCGTGCATTAGTCATCTGTGCATTAGTCATCCTTGCATTAGCCATCCGTGCATTAGTCATCTGTGCATTAGTCGTCTATGCATTAGTCTGCATTAGCGTCCATGCATTAGCCTTCCGAGCATTAGTTGTCCGTGCATTAGTCTTCCGTGCTTTAGCCTTCCGTGCATTAGTCATCTGTGCATTAGCCGTCTGTGCATTAGCCATCCGTGCATTAGCCTTCCGTGCATTAGTCGTCCGTGCATTAGCCATCCATGCATTAGTCTGTGCATTAGTCTGTGCATTAGTCGTCCGTGCATTAGCCGTCCGTGCATTAGTCGTCCATGCATTAGCCTTCCGTGCATTGGCCATCCGTGAGTTAGTTTTTCATGCATTAGCCTTCAGTGCATTAGTCGTCTGTGCATTAGTCGTTTGTGCATTAGCCTTCCGTGCATTGGCCATCCGTGCGTTAATTTTTCGAGCATTAGCCTTCAGTGCATTAGTCGTCTGTGCATTAGTCGTTTGTGCATTAGCCTTCCGTGCATTGGCCATCCGTGCGTTAATTTTTCGAGCATTAGCCTTCAGTGCATTAGTTGTCTGTGCATTAGTCGTCCATGCATTAGCCTTCCGTGCATTGGCCATCCATGCGTTAGTTTTTCGTGCATTAGCCTTCAGTGCATTAGCCGTCCGTGCATTAGCCGTCCGTGTATTAGCCGTGCTGCTGGTATGACCTAAATCGTTTCATTTATGCTCATTCCCTTCTAACTAGATCTGCACAATTCTCTCTTGAAATATTCTGCGCTGCTGGGGAGCACTGCGTGCACTGTTACCTAACCCGATATCGCCACACTCCCCTTCTGAAATACTCTGTGCTGCTGGTATGATCCTACTCCTTCCACTCTTTAACTCTCAGTTAGCGACTTCCCATGAAATCAACGCACAGAGCTGTTCGAGGTACAGCTTTTTTATAGCGATGACACTCACTTGGTAAATAATACCACTATCAATGGCACATTATTTCCCTAAAGGACTCATTGGAGAAGCCTGGAGAGATATGGTTGTCCTGTTTGGCACTTGCACCATCCCAGCATTGGAGATAGATGGCTGCTGGTTCTTCTTGCAGCAGGTAAGTTTTCCATGATGCATTATTCTTCCTGTGACAGTTGTGAAACGCGTGGGGAGGGTTATTCCTTAACATTTTAATGGAGGTAGACATCCACCATATGTCATAGGTCTGTATACCGTTACTGATTCATGCATCACAATTAAACTCGAGACCTGAATAACGCTGCCATATTTATGGGTAATTTATGGCATCATTTTCTGCTGTCATGTCGACTCAGAAGATGCAGTAAATTGATCAAATTGTCAAAACTGTCTCAAAAAAAGGCTGAGAAAAATAATGTACTCAGAGACCTGCAGTTCTACAAAGACACTGATGGTGGCAGCAAAGTATAAAAACCGCGCACCTCCTCCGCCCTCCGCTCCAAGCTTTTATATTTAAGTCTAATATTTAGCTTCATCCAGACATCGGAGACCCTTTAATTTTCTACTTCTGAAATGCGTGTGAAAATTGAGAAAGTGCTGGAAATAAAGTCGAACATTTTATACTTAACTTTATTATAATTGTAATAGGAACGAGAGGCCGTTTTCGCTTTTAGCTGCATTGTGCCGCATCCAAGAGCGTAATGCACTGTAATACCGCTCAGAATCTGGATCTATTAACGCCAATAGCAATAGACAATGGCTTCTTGCTGGAATTCTCATAGTGGGGGCTATGCTTTCTGCATTCTCGTCTGCGGAAGAACGAAGTGTTAAAGGGCCGGTTCACCTCTAAATGACACTTTACCTTATATTAAAAAATTATGGTGGGTTGTAGTTTTTTTGCTCATGTTATAAGAGGGGGAAAGTAGACCGGATGTGACAGCGACTTCTGTAGAGTGTCCCGAGTGTACACGGGTTTCCCAACAAGAAACCAATCAATGGAAACAGTTCAACATAACTTCATTTCTAGTCATCCATTATACAGGGAAAAAGCTTAAAAATTACTAAGGGTATAACACTGTGTCTCCGCATTCGCCCTCCTTCCCCAGCTTCTATCTCCTCTCTTTTTCCATCAAGGTGGTGTATTACTCCTTTCACCTAATGGATGACTGTACTCCTTTGGAGAGTCACGGAAGCAATCTCTTCTCTGAAACCTGATCATAACACAATTGAAATCATTTCCACTGTAACAAGTCCTCTGTTACTGACACAATCCCTGTGGAACTGACACAATCCCTCAGTAACCGCAATAATCCCTCTGCAACTGAGACAAACCCTCTGTAACTGACACAAACCCTCTGTGACAGCCACAATCCCCCTGTAACTGACACAATCCCTCTGTAACTGACACAATCCCTCTGTAACTGACACAATCCCCCTGTAACTAACACAAGATCTCTGCAACTGACACAATCCCTCTGTAACTGACACAGCATCTCTGTACCTAACACAAGCACTCTGTAACTGACATAATCCCTGTGTAACTGAAACAATCCCTTTGTAACTCACACATGCCATCTGTAACAGCCATAATCCCTCTGCAACTGAGACAAACGCTCTGGAAATTACACAATCTCTGCGTAACTGATACAAACCCTCTGTAACAGCCACAATCCCTCTATAACTGACACAATCCCTCTCTAACTGACATAAGTACTCTGTAACTGACACAAGTCCTCTGTAACTGACACAATATCTCTGTAACTGACACAATCCCTCTGCAACTGAACAATCCCTCTGTAACTTACACAATCTTTCTGTAACTGACACAATCTTTCTGCAACTGACACATGTCCTCTGTAACTGACACAAGTCCTCTATAACTGACACAATCCCCCTGTAACTAACACAAGCCCTCTGTAACTGACACAATCCAATCTGTAACTGACACATCTCTGTAACTGACATAAGTCCTCTGTAACTGACATAATCCCTCTGTAACTGGCACAAGTCCTCTGCAACTGACACAAGCCATCTATAACTGACAGAAGTTCTATGTAACTTGCACAATCCCTCTGTAACTGACACAAGTCCTCTGTAACTGACACAATCCCTCTGTAACTGACACACTCCTTCTGTAACTGACACAAGTTTTCTGTACTGACACAATCCCTCTGTAGCAGCCATAATCCTTTTGAAACTGAGACAAACCCTCTGTAAATGACACAATCTCTTTGCAACTGATACAGGTGCTGGAGCATCAGCCCTGTAGTGATTGCCTGGCTTTGTCAGTGTTATAGACCCGAATGGAGTGAGAGGCTGCATGCGCGACCTGCTGCTCCATTTAATTCCTCCATGGCATGGTCATATGGCCAAGGGAAAATGAGGAAATTTAGTCTCCTGTTATGATGATCTTTTAGGGTTCCAGCAGTGGACATCACCCTGATCTAACAGTAATCACTCATCCAGTGGACTGGTGATAGTTTTTGTGTACTGGAATACGCCTTTAATTAACCCTCTATGTTGCACAGTTTGTTGGGCCTATAACAAGCTTCCTTCCTCACAGCTCTGTGTAATGTATATATCCACATGTTTAAATTATTCACTTGGTCGATTAGGTGTCCCTGTTCCAGAAGATGATGGAGAGAGTCTGCTAGGAAGTGGGGTGAGGAGCTACTGGAGGCAACTGTGGGTACCTGGTAAATGGAATCAATGTGCCTGCTCCGCATGGGTGGAGCTAGTGACCTAATATATATAGCATTCTACATATGGGTGGTGGGGCGTATTAATGGTGATGGCGGAGTGACCTAAAAGATAGAAAATAGTTCTGGCTCTTGGGTGTTAAGCAAGTCAACGAAGCTGAGCTGTGAGTGAGGCAGCGGTGAAGGATGTAATGCACCGTTGAGTGTAAGTCGTCATTAGAGCATATCCTAAAGCGATACCTCACCATTTCCCTATCTCAACTTAACTATATACGCTCGTCGGGTGAGATACTATGAAAGTCTTTCTATATAGGCTAGTAAAGTAGTGCTTGGTAATGGGACTATCACCCCAGAGTAGAGTAGCGATGGAAAGCTGTGCACGACCTGAAAAGTAGCAGTAGACATACCGAGGTTTTCCAGTCCAGTGACCTAGGACAGAAGACACCTGTCATGGGTGCATCGCCACGAAGATTGTCGCGATTGCACATTCTGACTTCTCGCAGCTGAGTTGCTGTTTCTTTGTGTTTGGTAATGAGGGAGTTAATTTTACCTAGCTCTTTGCTAAGACTAGGTCCAGCCTCGCCCGGCTGCTTTTGATTATGTTATAATTAGCTTCCTTTATATAGCTGCCAGTCTGCTGGTTAGATGCCGGTGAAAGCATTCATACAGACTGCAGATAGGATCGGTTCTGAGAAGACTTAAGCTAAGAGCTCTTTTGTTGTTTCTCCTCACCTTGCTTATAGTTTATCTCCTAGACCTTTGGTGTTCCCTCTGTGTTTTAATGTTGTATGCAAGACAGTATTTACTTTATCCCCTGTCTGTCTCGTTTGTCTATACTGTTTGTTAACCTTTACCTGTCCATTCCCTATGGTGGTAATCAGGGTCCTTCTAAGGACTAGATTACAGTGGTCAGGGATTTATAGGAGACAGGGTTTACGCTGGTGGCCTGGACCTCTGTACCATTAACAGTACCTCCAGGTAGAGGGACTAGTCAGGACCCCAGTTTAGGGTCAGCATAGACCCCGGTCCACCTCTAGCCAGAGACAGCGTGAAAAGGATTCAGTATTGACCCACAGGATATTATGTCAGGTAATACTATGCTATATATACATGTTAATGTTACCTATTTATATGTTATATAGAATGTTGTCCCACTTGATAGATTACTGACATTATATATTTATACATCTGCTAGACAGCGTGACAACACCATGCTGACCAAATATTTTGCTTAATTAATTAACTTGAACTGTGAGTTAACGGTAACACCCTTGTGAACGTTGAGGCAATACTATAAATCACAATGGTATTCAGTGCTTGTATAAATCCGATCACCACTGAATTCAATGGGAGGCATAACCAAGCGCATAAACAACACCTGTTATGAATGTTTTAGAAATGAATTTTGAGCAGAAGCTCCCTCTGGAGGTTACAAACAGTACTGAACCATTCAATGAGGATTGCAATCAGGAATTACAGACTGGCTGGATATAAGGGAGGTTCCCCCCATCATGGTTGCCGGTGATCAATTGTTCTTGTCTCAACGTTGTTTCCTGGTTCACTTGGAAGCTTGCTGAGTCTTGCCTCTTCTCCTGCTCTCAGATAAGATATTTTCTGTTTTTTGTTTTTGTGCTTGCCATTTGCATTTTTCTCTGCATTTCTGTGAGGTTGGCCAGGTTCCCCTCTCGGGGGGCTTGGGCTCCTCTCGGTTCCTCTGGAGCCACTGTTGTTTGTTCATTTGCCTTTTCCAGTTTTTTCTGTGGCTGCGGCTTAGCTTTGTTACACCAGAGAACTAATTTAGGTGGTAGAGGTCGTGTGATCTCAGGTGTTTTTGCAATTAGTAGCGTTGGCTTTTTTTTAGGTTTTTTTGGAATTGCAGTAAGTATTCTTCCTATCCTTTTCTGTCTGGGCAGATTGGGCCCCAGCGTTTGCTCATACTATTTTCTGTCTGTGTCTGTATTTCCTCTAGTCTAACCACCATTAAATGTTTGGGGGCTTCCTATGTTCTTTGGGGATCTGCTCCAGGGCAGATAGCTTTCCTCTTTCTATCTGTAGGTGTAGTTAGCCTCTCAGGGTGTGATGAGGCGTCTAGGACCAAGTAGGAACGCTCCACGGCTGCCTTTAGTTGTGGTGGTTAGTCAGGGTACTGCAATCCAGTAGATTCCAACCTCTCTGGTGTATTGCCGTTTTTGCCTGCTCTGCTCAGCTACCAAAACATAACAAACACCTTCAGGTAGGCACAAAAGCTGCCAAACCAGTTCAAATTAGGGGCAGACACCAGAAAAAGTGGCATCAATTGACCCATCAATTGCACTATAAATAATTTAAAAAGCTTGATGTGGATTCCCTTGTATTTTTGATAACCAGACAGGCAAAACTGACAGCTGGGGGCTGCAACCCTCAGCTGTCAGCTTCATCAAGGCTGGTTATCAAAAATAGAGAGGTCTCCACTGTTTTTTATTTAATTAAATAAATAAGTAAAAAAACTGTGTGGGGTCCCCCCATTTTTGACAACCATGGCTGGTATTCTCAGGCTGGTAAGAGGCCATGGATATTGCCACCCCCAGCCTAAAAACAGCAACACGCAACCGCCCAGAAAAGGCCCATCTATTAGATGCCCCAATTCTCGTGCTTTGCCCAGCTCTTCCCACTTGCCCTGTGGCGGTGGCAAGTGGGTTTCACATTTGTGGTGTTGATGTCACCTTTGTATTTTCCAGTGACATCAAGCCCATGGCTTAGTAATGAGAAGTGTCTATAAGACTCCCCCATTACTAACCCCGTCGTGATATTGTATAAAAAAACAGACAACCAGAATAAAGTCTTTTATTTGAAATAATGAAACAGACTCCTTTATTGACTTTAAATTAAACCATACTCACGTCATCGCCCAGTGTCAATGTCCCCTGAAAATGAATTAGAATAATAAAGTACCATATTCCTCACCTGTCTGAAGTGAAGACATAATCCATAATATCCCACGATGATCCTAATGACTTTAAGAGCAGTCACCAATGTGACTGCTCTACCCCACAGCCGGCGACACACTGACAGGCGTGTGTAATCACTCCTGTAGTGTGTAGCACTGAGCTGCTACGAGAGAGGTCACATGAGCTCATCAGCTGATGAGCTCTGGTGATCTCACTTACGGCACCTCTGCTGCATGAGGGCTTTCTCACGCAGCGGTGCCGTAAGTGAGATCACCGGTGAACTTTTTCAACGCAGCTCAGCGCTACACACTGCAGAGTGATTACACGCTCCTGTCAGTGTGTCGCCAGCTGCTGGACAGAGCAGATGCATCAGCTGATGTGACTGCTCTACAAGTGAACCGAATCGTCGTGCGACAGTATGGATTACGGCAGATAGGTGAGGGATATGGTGGTTTATTATTTTTTCTCTTTTCCAGGTGACATAGGCATCGGGGATTAGGCATTAAGGGGAGAATATGGTGTTTTTTTATGTTTTACAGAAGACAAGGGCTTCAGGGATTAGGCATAAGGTGAGTACATACTGTGTTTTTATTTCAATATTTATTTTACCTTTTTTTTTCTTTACTTTGAGCACAATCGCCAGCTGATGATTTCCCCATCAGCCGCCGCCTGCTCCAGCTGTTATCAGTGACAGCAGGCGTAGGCTGATGGAAGTAGTAGTCTCTCATCACTCGACATCTGTGACCTCCAGTAAGCTTTTTATCACAGCGTGACCCCACAGTACTCTGACCGATGGTAACGATCTTACCGGGCTTCACGTTAAAGCCGATCAGAAACGCCGTGTGCACACAGCCTTAGCGGAAGCTCGATCATTTACCGAACTTTGGCCAAATTTTGCCAATTTTGAGGAAAATGCTCAGGAATCCGAACACAAATCCAAATGTGCAAAGTTCGTGCCGACTTTGAGATTGACGAACGGTTTCCGAAAAAGTTCACTCATCTCTAGTGCCATCCAGCATATTCAGCTCTGCTGTTCCAGCTATTGTTCCAAGCTACTCCTGGGGCTGTCCAGAAAATTCATCTCTGCTGTCCTGAGTATGCAGGTATGCCATTCCACGCTGCTCCAAGATGCACTCTAACATACCCAGCTCTGCTCTTCCACATGTGCTCCAAAATGCCCTCCAGCATACCCAGATCAGCTGCTCCACACTGCTCCTAGATATGCTCCAGCATACCTAACTCTGCTGTCCAAGCTGCTTTAAAATGCTCACCAGAATACCCAGCTCTGCTGTTTCACGGTGCTCCAAGATGCCATCCAGAATACCCAGCTCTGCTGTTCCATGATGCTCAAAGATGCCTGTCCTCCAAGATACCCAATTCTGTTGTTCCACGCTGCTCCTAGATACGCTCCAGCATACCCCGGCTCTGCTGTTTCATGCTGCTGCAAAATGCCCTCCAGAATACCCAGCTCTGCTGTACATTGATGCCCTCCAGCATACTCAGTTCTGCTATTCCATGCTGCTCTAAGATGCCCTCCAGCATACCCAGCTCTGCTGTTCCACTATGTTCTCAGCCTATCTGCTACTGCAGACATTAACACATATTCAGCTTCATTTATTTGCTCCACCAATTCCTCAGGTCCATGCTGCATATCCACACATGTGGCATAGAGAATCCACCTTGCCAGATAAGACTTCAGAAGAATGAAGGTGAGTTTTATGTGGTTGATCTTAAGTAGTCATAAAATGTATGCTGCAGCATTTCTCTTTGGAGAGTTCTCAACAGACGCCTTGATATCAATGCACACCCTTGCCTTATACTACATCAGGCACAACCATCACTTGCTATGAGCTATAATAATGGATCATTCTTCATGTACCATTTTGCTAAGTTTGGTACAGTTTATCTCCTCTTCACTATCTCATACTTTATACCATAGGTGAATAATATTTGTGTAACCTGGACCTAATAATGTCACAAATGTCAGTTATAAACTTTAAGAAAATTGTGAATTATGAAGTGATTGTATCTTTCTCTAAATCTGCGACTATAGAGATTGTCACCTCTGATTCCAAGATCCGTTCTATTTGTAGAAGGCATCTGTGTCCCCGCTCCTGCCATGTTGATACATATGGTTGACTCTGTAACATTACGAATGTCACTGTAAGGTTCTTTGTACATGTTCTTGAAACTCAGTTTTCTGTCAGCCATTTTGCTTTCTGTCTTGCTGCAGCTATCTTGCCCTCAGTCAATATGGAGTTTTCAGCTTTCATGTTCCCGCCCTGATTCTCTCCCTCTTGCTTCTTAAGCAGCCACAGCTGAGCAATCAGTGCTTCAGAATCTAGCCTGCGTGTACCTGTGACCTGACTCCTGGAAGCCTTGGACTATGTACTCCAGCTATTCCTACTGAGGAACTCTGAACACTTGTGGACTCTGGAACCCTGCTCTTTGAAAGATCCACGTTTGCATGGACTTACGGTAACAGAGAAGAAGATCCTGAACCTGTTGTGGAGAGTGATTGCTGAGCTTAAGTTACTCTGGCCTGCTGTGTCTCCTGCTTCTGTATCTGCAAACTGTGTGACTATTTTTGCTACTTGTATGAAGTAATACAAGACCTTCTATATCAAACCTGTGTCTCATGTATTTTCATCGCACCCAAGCACAAGACGCTATATGAACTGTACTACATACATTACAAGATTCTGAAGCCAAAACGTTAGTGTCTGCTGGGTCTGGGAAGGCTGTGTCTGCTGTAACTGTGGATATCAGACGTCCAGTTGTACTTTCTGTGATGACAGTGGTTGTGACTTCTCACAACCATTCCAGGTGAGCAATTCCCTTAAGTTTTTTTTTTCTGCAGTGTTACCACAGGTAAACACTATTGTTTTTTTTTTTCTCTTCCCTCTTTTGTGTCTGCTGTAACTGTGGATATCAGATGTCCGGTTGAACTTTCTGTGATGATAGTGGTTGTGACTTCTCACAACCATTCCAGGTGAGCAGTTCCCTTAATTTTTTTTTTCTCTCTGCAGTGTTACCACAGGTAAACACTATTGTTTTTTTTTTTTTTTTCCTTTTCTCCTCTCCTTCCAGTACTCCTGTCTTAAAAGATCTGGAAAATGGAGGCCCGCATAAAGGAACTTTGCGGAGTGACTGATAATATCCTTGCAGATTTACAGACTATAAAAACCCGTTTTACAAACCTACAGGACCTCACTAATCACAATTTGCAAGTGTTTGGACAGACTGCCCAGGATTTGCGAGCCAGGATTGAGGTTCTAGAGGAGCGAGTCCAGGCTCCTGCCGTAGCCCCAAGTTCTGGGATTCCCAAGTTGCCCCCTTTTCGTTTTGGCGGTGAACGTGAAAAATTCAGGGGATTTATTAACCAATGCAATCTGTTTTTTTCTGCACATGCTTCACAATTTCCCACTGAACGATCTAAAGTGCTTACTATAATTATGTTACTTACCAACAAGGCTTTGTGTTGTGAATGGGTTTGAGATGAGTTCTGAGCAGAGGCTCCCTCTGGTGGTTACAAGCGGTACTAGTGAGGATTGTGAGGACTGGGAATCAGGTGTTACTGATTGGTCTTATATAGGGGAGTCATTTTCCCATCAGGGTTGCCGGTGATCAATTGTTCTGGTCTGAATCCTTCTTTCCAGTTTCCCTTGTAGCCTGCTGTGTCGTGTCTGCATCTCCTGCTATCAGATAAGACAATTTCTTATTTTGTGTTTTTGCTATATTTTTGCATTTTGTCCTGCACTTCTGTGGGGGCCTTCAGGGTCCCCTCCGGGGGCTTTTGCCCTCTCAGTTTAGTTCAGCCACTGAGTTTTGTTCTTTTGCTTTTTCCAGTTTTTTCAGTGGCTGCTGTTTTGATTTTGTTACACCAGAGAGCTAATTTAGGTGGAAGAGGTCGTGTGATCTCAGGTGATTTTGAAATTAGTAGAGTTGGTGTTTTTTCAGGGTTTTCTGAGATTGCAGTAAGTACCCTTCCTATCCTTTTCTATTTAGATAGTTTGGGCCCCAGCGTTTGCTCATACTATTTTCTTTCTGTGTCAGTATTTCCTCTTGTCTAACCGCCATTACATGTTTGGGGGCTTTCTATTATCTTTGGGGTTCTGCTCCGGGGCAGATAGCTTTCCTATTTCTATCTTTAGGTGTAGTTAGTTTCTCAGGCTGTGACGAGGCGTCTAGGACCAAGTAGGAACGCTCCACGGCTGCCTCTAGTTGCGGTGGTTAGTCAGGGTACTGCAATCTCATAGATTCCAACTGCTCTGGTGTATTTCCTTTTTTACCTGCACTCCTCAGCTACCGTAACATAACAGTATCACCGGCCATAAAAATTGTATGGTACTCACAGAAGGGAAAAAATATTTTGAAGGAAGAAAAGTTGTCAGAGATATTTTTTTGTTTGTTGCATAACAGCTTTGATGTGGGCAAACCCTCTGATTGAGACTGATGATGAATGTTTGGATCATCTTGATGCTTTCATTTCAGCCATGGGGCAGGTGTTTGATGACCCCAATCGGGTGCAACAGCTGAAGCAGCCATGTTAACTTTGCGCCAAGGTAAGCACTCGGTAGCCGAATATGCCTTGGATTTCAGGAGATGGGCCCTTGATACCACCTGGGACAGTTCCGCCAAAAAATCTATTTTTCGAAAGGGGTTGTCTCCACTAATTAAGGATGAACTTGCTCGTGCCGACCCTCCCACTGCGTTAGGTGACTTTATTAACTACTGCATCCGTATTGATGCTCGCCTGACTGAACGCAGGCAAGAGAGATGGTTCGAAAGCAATCGCACTAACCTTTTCCTACCTTCCTCCCCAGCTAAGGAACCTTTGAGTAGGATCACACGGGAACCTGAACCTGAACCCATGCAGGTAGACTCTTTACAAAGACGGGTTAGTGATGCACGCAAGGAACATCGTTTTAAGGAAAATCTATGTTTCTATTGTGGTAAGTCAGGGCACTTCATTATAAACTGCCCCAGCCGTTCTCGTAAGACTACTGCAGCACTCATTCACTGTGAGTGTTGCGAGAGGAGATCTGTCAGGTCCGAGCCTCAGGCTCCAGAGAGATCTGCAGCAACAGATCTTGATTTCTCGGACTTAAACTCCGTTACTTCTGAGGACGATGACTGTGTAAACGCTGCAATTTTTCAAGTTTCCTCAGCGGTGTCCCAGCTGAGTTGTAGGAAAAACAATTCTCATTGCTTCCTTTCCATCAAACTCTGGGTTAACTCAGTCTGGGTGTCTAGCTCTGCTATGATCGACTCAGGGCAAGTGGGAATTTTATGGATGTCTCCTTTGCTCTGAAACAGGGGATACGTTCAGTGAAGAAGGCTACTCCAGTACAGATGGAAACTGTGGATGGCTCCCTGCTGACCTCTGGACCAGTGGATCAGGAAACGGAGCCTTTGAGGGTCCTTATGGGTAAAGATCATCAAGAGAAACTGTCCTTTATGCTTATCTCTTCTCCCCACTTTCCCATTATTCTAGGGCTACCATGGCTGCAGGCTCAGAACCCTACCATTAACTGGGAGACCAAGGAATTACACTTTCCAGAGAAACAGATGAGTCCAGAAGTTTCAGCTTGCTCTGTTCCTAAAGGAAACATGTCAGTCCCTGAACTACCAGCTGTATACCAGGACTATGTGGATTTATGTGACAAGAAGAACGCTGACCAGCTTCCCCCTCACCGTCCATATGATTGTCCAATTGAATTATTGCCTGGAGCAGAGATACCTTTTGGTAAGATCTACCCCCTGGCGGGGCCTGAGCTAAAGGCTTTAAAGGATTACATAGACGAAAATCTAGCCAAGGGCTTCATACGCCCCTCTTCATCTCCTGCAGGTGCACCCATCTTCTTTGTGAAGAAGAAAGATGGATCTCTGAGACCCTGCGTAGACTATAGGGAACTCAATAAGGTTACTATTAGAAACCGTTATCCATTACCTTTAATCCCTGAGTTATTGGAGAGAGTGCGGCATGCCAAAATTTTCTCTAAATTGGATCTCCGTGGGGCCTATAACTTGGTCCGTATTAGACCTGGGGATGAATGGAAGACTGCATTCAGGTCACGCTATGGACACTTTGAATATCTAGTTATGCCTTTTGGTCTGAGTACCGCCCCAGCCACTTTCCAACACTTGGTGAATGACATCTTCAGGGATCTCCTAGATACATTCATGGTGATTTATTTGGATGATATTCTAATTTTTTCTAACTCCACAGAGGAACATCATGGACATGTGAGAATGGTCTTGGAACGTCTAAGACAAAACCATCTTTACATCAAACTTGAAAAGTGTGAATTCCATAGGACCGAAATTCAATTTCTGGGGTATGTACTGTCTACACAAGGAATTAGTATGGATGGAAGTAAGACCCAAGCCATCAAGGATTGGCCAAGTCCTAGAAATGTGAAGGAGGTGCAGCGCTTCATCGGGTTTGCCAATTTCTATAGACGTTTCATTAGGAATTTCTCTGAGGTAGTGTCACCTATCACCCAACTTACCCGGAAAGAGTCTAGGTTCTCCTGGACTCCCCAAGCCCAGGAAGCATTTTCTCGTCTAAAAGATAAATTTACCACCGCACCTATCTTGGTACATCCCAACCCCGAACTTGCCTTCATAATAGAGGTGGATGCTTCAGATTGTGCCGTTGGAGCTATACTCTCTCAGAGAACAGGTGAGAAGAATGTCTTGCATCCCTGTGCCTTCTTTTCCCAGCAGTTGTCTTCGGCTGAGAGGAACTACGATGTGGGCAATAGAGAGTTGTTGGCCATTATTGCCGCCTTCAAAGAATGGAGACACCTTCTTCAGGGAGCTGCACAGCAAATAGTCGTCCTGACAGACCATCGTAACCTTGAATTTATCAGGTCGGCTAAGTGCCTGACTCCTCGCCAGGCTCGCTGGAATCTTTTCTTAAACCAATTTAATTTTGTCATTTCTTATAGACCAGGATCGCGCAATGGAAAGGCTGATGCACTCTCTAGGATTCATTCAGCAGAGACCCATCCACTTGCTCCTCCTAAGACTATTCTTCCTGACTCTAGATTTCTGGGAGTGATTCATAATCAAGACCTACTTAAGGACATCAAGGAAGCATACCATGCGGATTCCTTGTTGGCACAACCCCCAAGGGACGTAAGTCTTGTCTTTAAGAATGGTGTGTGGATTCTGGGACAACGTCTGTATATTCCTGAAACAGTCAGATTGAGAGTATTGCAACTCATTCACGATTCCAAGATAGCTGGGCATAGAGGAATTCTAAAGACACAGGAATTTCTTTCTCGTTTCTTTTGGTGGCCCACTTGCAGGAAGGATGTTTTAAACTATGTCACTTCATGTGAAGTCTGTGCAAGATGCAAAACACCTCGCTCCTCACCAACTGGTCTGTTACAACCTCTTCCCACCCCGTCCCGCCCGTGGGGATCCATTTCTATGGACTTCATTGTGGAGTTACCAACCTCTCAAGGGAAAAACACCATTCTAGTGGTGGTTGATCGTTTAACAAAGGCAGCTCATTTTATTCCTTGTGTCGGCTTACCCACTGCAAAACAGACATCAGATTTGATGATTAAAGATGTGTTTCGCTTACATGGAGTACCGGATGAGGTTATTTCGGATCGAGGGGTGCAATTCACTTCAAGGTTTTGGCAAAATTTCTGTGCAGCATTGGACATTAAAGTAAACCTTTCTTCTGCTTTTCATCCCCAGACTAATGGACAGACCGAACGAACCAATCAAACTCTGGAGCAGTATCTCCGCTGCTTTATCTGCCACCTACAGGATGATTGGGTGGATCTATTTCCATTGGCTGAGTTCTCTTATAACAACTCTCAGAGCGCCTCCACTAAGCAGTCTCCTTTTTACTCCAATCTAGGTTATCATCCTAACATTCTTCCACGATTTCCCATAGAAACGCCTTTACCAGCAGTGGCCGAAAGAATCACGTCTTTACAGAAGAATATGGATCTTCTAAAGGAGAATCTGGAATTGGCTCAGGAAAGGTACAAGAAAGCAGCAGATAAATTTCGTAAACCTGCACCAGCTTTCAAGGTAGGAGACCTGGTCTGGCTGTCAATCAGAAATCTTAAGTTAAGGATTCCATCGTCTAAGTTGGGACATAAGTACATTGGACCCTATAAAATCAGTAAAATTATAAGTGCCGTTGCTTGTCGTCTTCAACTGCCTAGAACTATGAGAATCCACCCTGTCTTT
>JARQOD010000006.1:446163029-446194654 GCA_033576555.1 Oophaga sylvatica
CCATCAGTACATGAATACATCACCAAAACTACTATCACCAAAATTAATACGCTACCAGAACCTCAATCAGTACATGAATACATCACCAGAACCACCATAAGTACATAAATACATGACCAGAACGAAGAGTGCTTAAATACAAGAACAAGCTTAGTACAACAAACTATTGTAATATTAAGTCAACCCCATAAACCATTGTATAGCATGAACCTACAACCCTACAACTCCCAGTATGTCCTTAATAATGATGAGTTACTGGGAGTGGTTATTAACAGCCATCATCAGGAACCACAGTACTGATGAGAAATAGTCAGTACCACAAATAAAAATTTACACCCAGGTACCTTATAGATTACCTATTCTCTTTACACCTCCCTTTATTCCAGTCTTTTGCATCACATTCCAACACACTGCCCTTAAAAATAAGTGTGATTAAAATTCCCTCTGCATAAAAATATCTGTTCGTATCATGATCCTAAATAAGCCTCCAATAGTATTTGGTCTCCTCACTGTCAACCATTATCAGCTATTTATTTATATTACTCATATATATAGCACCATTAATTCCATAGCGTTTTACAGACATTATCATCACTGTCCCCGATGGCGCTCACAACCTAAATTCCCTATCAGTATGTCTTTGAAATGTTGGAGGAAACCCACACAAACACGGGGAGAACATACAAACTCCTTGCAGATGTTGTCCTTGGTGGGATTTGAACCCAGGACACCAGCGCTGTAAGGCTACAGTGCTATCCACTGAGCCACCATGCCGCCAGCTATAACTGCTCTTATGGGCCGCAGCCTATACCATGGATGTCCCATCTCTAATTTTCCATTACACTTTCTATATCTCCACAATGTCCCCCCGCCATGATAACTCTTCTCCATATTGTGCATCCATTTCACACTGTCGCCTCTCCATATCCATTATGTGCCCCTTTTCACACTATGCCCACTAATGCCCATCATGCTGCCCTCTTCAAACTGTAAAGACCCGACACACTGTACCCCTACACAGTATGATGGTCACCACAGCTGCCCATATGGTATTATATCCACAACAATCCCTCAATATATAGTATGGTCACCCTCACAGCCCCCCATATATAGTATGATGTCCACCACAGACCCCATAAATAGTATGATGTTCAAAACAGCCCAGATGTATACTATGATCCCCATAACACCCCATACAGTATTATGGCCCAGAAAAACATCCCCAACAATATATTAGTCACAGTCCCCTATCCAGTATGCTCCCCACAGCCCCCAGAATAATGACCTCTACAGCCCCATATAGAGTATGGTCACTACAGCTCCTCATATACTTTGCTGTCTCCCTTCACAGCCCCACATTACATCCCCTCATTTTATGGCCCCCTGCACAGACCCTCATTTTATGCTCCCCTGCACAGTCCCTCATTTTATTCCCCTATTCTGCACAGCCCCTTATTTTATGCTCCCCTGCACAGCCCCTCATTTTATTCACCCATTCTGCACAGCCCCTTAGTTTATTCCCAAATCTGCATAACCCCTCATTTTATTCCCCCCTCTACACAGCTCCTCAGCTTATTCCCCCATCAGCACAGCCCCTCACCTCATTTTATTACCCCCCAACAGCGCAGCCCCTCACCTCATTTTATTACCTCTCAGCAGCACAGCTCCTCACCTCATTTTACTACCCTCCATCAGCCCAGCCCCTTCATTTTATTATCCCCATCAGTACAGCCCCTCACCTCATTTTATTCCCCCATCAGTACAGCCACTCACCTCATTTTATTCCCCATCAGTACAGCCCCTCACCTCATTTTATTATCGCCATCAGTCCAGCCCCTCATCTCATTTCATTACCTCCATCAGCACAGCCCCTCACCTCATTTTATTTCCCCATCAGTACAGCCCCTCACCTCATTTTATTCCCCCATCAGTACAGCCACTCACCTCATTTCATTCCCCCATCAGTACAGCTTCTCACCTCATTTTATTACCCTCCATCAGTCCAGCCCCTCAACTCATTTCATTAGCCCATCAGTACAGCCCCTCACCTCATTTTATTCCCCATTCAGTACAGCCCCTCACCTCACTTTATTCCCCCATCAGTACAGCCCCTTACCTCATTTCATTACCCCCATCAGCACAGCCCCTCACCTCATTTTATTCCCCCATCAGTACAGCCCCTCACCTCATTTTATTAGCCCCATTAGTACAGCCCCTCACCTCATTTTATTACCATCCATCAGTCCAGCCCCTCACCTCAATTTATTACCCCATCAGTACAGCCCCTCACCTCATTTTTTTTCCCCCATCAGTACAGCCCCTCACCTCATTTTATTCCCCATCAGTACAGCCCCTCACCTCATTTTATTCCCCCATCAGTACAGCCTCTCACATTTCATTACCCCATCAGCACACCCCCTAACCTCATTTTATTTCCCCCATCAGTACAGCCCCACACCTCATTTTATTCTGCCATCAGCACAACTCCTCACCTCATTTTATTCTCCATCAGTACAGCCCCTCACCTCATTTTATTTCCCCCATCAGTACAACCCCTCACCTCATTTTATTTCCCTCATCAGTACAGCCCCTCACCTCATTTTATTCTGCCATCAGCACAACTCCTCACCTCATTTTATTCCCCATCAGTACAGCCCCTCACCTCATTTTATTTCCCCCATCAGTACAGCCCCTCACCTCATTTTATTTCCCCCATCAGTAGAGCCACTCACCTCATTTTATTCCCCCATCAGAGAATAGCGCTAGAAAGGAGACCTCACATCCCACCTGAAATAAGGAGATTCCTAAATTGCTTTCAGGCTGACCGACTCCAGCACCATCTGTAACCTGAGCCCTGGACACTTTGCCTGCAGAACTATGAGTAAAGGTTTGGAAACTGCATTTGACTGTGTCATCTCCAGTTCTTCCTGCAACACCAACTCAACACTGCTACATCCCTTGCTAAATACTACATCTTTACCATCTACCTTACATTACATCTGCCTGGGACATAGCTTCACCTGTGGGAAGCTTTACCAACTCTGCTGCATCACCATCAGTCCCAGAGGATCTGCACTGCAGCGCTGGTCACCTCTGACCAGAAACCACAGGTGGCGTCACAAACACTCTATTACAAACTCTATTATCACCTTGTAAATATACCCCTTTTATTGGACGCCCAAAGCCACAGACCGGGTCACTGCCACAAGCAAGAGCCACCATCAGCTTATTAGTGGATGATGCTCAATTAATACATATAAGAAATGAAGAAACAGCGAAAGGAATGTGGGAAGAATTAAGAAAGCTATGTGAAAGACCCAGCTTAAATCACAAATTATTTTTATTAAGAAAGCTTTACAGTATGAGACTAAGTGCAGACAGTGACATGCAGAAGCATATATTCTCAATGATACAAGTGATATCACAGCTAAGATCTATTGGTGAAGACATTAAAGAAAGTCATATAGCAGCTATATTATTGTGCAGTTTACCAGATTCATATACTGCTTTAATAAATGCACTAGAGACAAGACCTGAAACAGACATTACATTAGAGTTTGTGAAAACAAGTCTCATAGATGAAAATCAGAGAAGAAAAGAACAAAGCAATGATTCTTCTACTGAAAAGGACAGTGAAAACGCTCTTAAAGCTACAGAATTTAAAAAACCCTATAATAAAGAGACAAGAGAATGTTTCAGATGTAAGAAAAAAGGTCATTTAAAGAAAGACTGTACCATATGGAAAGCAGAACAACAAAAATTACAACATAAAAAGCATACACAGAAAGTAAAAAACACAATTTCCGATTCGTGTGAGAATAATTGGAATGGCACATTCAAAATAACAGACAAGAAATCATCACTTGGTTTATTGACTGAATGTTGTATAAAATCCAAAGCCACAAGGATATCTATTCCAAAAGAAAGTGAGATGAAAAGCGAAAAACAACTTGATTTGGTGCATACTGATGTATGTGGACCCATGAAAGTGACTACATCAGGTGGCAATGGATACATGTTGACTTTTATAGACGACTACTCAAGATACACAGTCACATACTTAATTAAGAACAAAAGTGAAGTTTTGATAAACTTGTAGACTATGTAACAAGATCAAGTAACAAATTTCAAAGGAAGCCAATTGTCATCAGAAGTGATAATGGAGGTGAATTTACAGGTCACAGAATAGAAGACTACTTAAGAAAAAATGGAATAGAACATCAGAAAACTGTTCCATACACACCTGAACAAAATGGAGTAGCAGAAAGGAAAAACAGAACTCTAACAGAAATGATGAGATGTATGTTGACAGATTCTAAACTACCAGAGAAATATTGGGGTGAGGCAGCAATGACAGCTACATATCTACAGAACCAACTTTTTTCCAGAAAACTGAAGAAAACTCCATATGAACTGTGGCAAGGTATGAAATCTAGTGTCAATCATTTAAAGTTTTTGGATGTAAAGTTTTTATATTCATTCCAACAGAAAAACGTTCCAAACTTCAAAACAGATCCATGGAAGGAATATTTGTTGGATATAGTGAAAACTGCAAAGGATATAGAATCTTAGATCCCAAAACAGACAGAGTTACAGTGAGTAACAGTGTGACATTCATTGAAGATTTAAATGAAGACATTATGATTTCAGTTGAAACAAAAAATGAGAAAAACAATAGTGACATAACTGAAGAAATATCTGATGAGAAAGAATTAGAAATTAATGAAGAACAAAATACTGAAAGTGAAGAATCACAACTACAAACACAGAACCAAGACGTTCAATAAGAGAGAACTAAGGAAAACCACCAAAACGTCTCTCATACAAGACTAGTATATGAAAAATCCATGAGCCTACCTCTTGGAAGACATATCTAAACTTCCTGAAGAAGAAGCTAATAATTGGATAGAAGCAACAGAAACAGAAATTAAATCCATGCATGATTCAAATACATGGACACTAACAGATTTGCCAGAAGGAAGAAAAGCCGTAGGATGTAAATGGATTTTTAAAGTAAAATACCAAACAGATGGCACACCTGAAAGATATCGAGCAAGACTCGTAGCTAAAGGGTATTCTCAAAAATATGAAGAAGACTATGATGAAACATTTGCTCCAGTTGTCAAACACACTACAATAAGAACTTTACTTACAGTTGCAGCAGTGGAACAGATGGAACTAAGACATCTGGATGTAAAGACAGCTTTTTTGAATGGCGATTTAACAGAAGACATTTACATGGAACAACCTCCAGGATTCAAAGATGAAAGAAATCCAAACAAAGTTTTTAAACTACAGAGAAGTATATATGGTTTAGCAAGCAGCTAAAGCGTGGAATGACAAAATCACGGAAGTACTAGCAAATGAAAAATTTCAAAGAAGCAAAGCTGATCCATGCTTGTACACAAAAATGCTGAGTAATAGATGGATTTATGTACTGATATATGTAGACGACATTTTTATTTGTTTTAAACAAGAAAGGGATAAAGAAAACTTCTAAAAACCCTGAAACAACATTTTGAAATCAAAGACTTAGGAAATGTAAAAGAGTACCTAGGAATACAGATAGAAAGAGAAGAAGACGGAAGTTTCCTACTGAATCAAAATCACATGATTCAAGACATAACAGAAAAATTTGGACTAAAGGATTCAAAAACAGTAAAGTCTCCAATGGAAACTAATTATCTCAAGAGATGAACAGTGAAAAGAATATGCTACCAAACAATGAAGAATAAAGAACAGCAATAGGAAAACTACTGTATCTAGCGACCGTTACAAGACCAGACATTGCAGCAGCAGTAGGAATCCTGAGTACAAAGGTATTAAAACCAAATAAAGCTGATTGGAATGCCGTGAAGAGAGTAATACGTTATTTGAAAGGAACTAGCAATGTTAAGCTGAAAATTACCCACAGGTGATAATTGCATTTTTACAGGATATGTTGATGCAGATTGGGCTGGAGATCCAACTGACAGAAGATCTACCAGTGGACATATATTTTTTCTCTCAGGTGGACCAATAAGTTGGACAAGTAAGAAACAGTCAATTGTGACACTGTCTTCAACAGAAGCAGAATATGTTGCAGCAGCACATGCGAGTCTAGAAGTACTGTGGTTAAGACAATTGTTGACAGACCTAGGACAACCACAGTTGGAACCAACAAAACTAAAAGAGGACAATCAAGGATGTCTTGTTCTTGCTCAGATGGAAAGAGCCAATCCAAGAACCAAGCATATTGATGTGAAATATCATTTCTTGAGAGATCATCAGGACCAAGGAGTCTTGAAGTTGGAGTATTGCCCTACTGAAGAAATGACAGCAGACATTTTCACGAAGGCATTGAATGCTGATAAACATCAGAGACTAATAAAAAAGTTGGGTTTGATTGAATAAGTCCTTATTGTTGAGAAAGGGTGTTGGCATATGCAACAGATTAGGACTTATTATAAGTAAAAGGAGGACTTTATGCAGACCTGACAATAGATGGCGATGTTGTGTAACGTTTCCTTCTGTTTTAATGTAATGTATAAGAAATAGTCTCACTTGTAGTTTCACTTTCGTTTTGTTCCTGTTTCCTGATGCAATGCTGAATTGACTGTGCATTATTCTTTTACCTCATGTTGTTAGAAGTAAAAGCTTGTTATCCCATGCAGCCTGCTCTGTGAAGTTTTCTACTGCAAAGGTGTGGATTCAGAAGCTGTGCAAGACACTGATGGGTGCAGCTAGCTCTGATACAAATACAGGGACCTGAGAACTGACTCACAACATTGCACAGGCACCTCCATGTAGGAGGAGGCGGTTTAAATAGAAAGAAACCTCCTGCTATTGGCTGGAGTTACTTTAGAGGAATGCGTGCACGCTCTCTAAGCAAAGTGCATGGAGACCTGCTAGGAGTGCACGCACCCCAGGCAGCAGCAGACCCGGCAGGTGCAGGACGGGATCCTTGGCAGTGAGTACGCTGATGTCTCTACAAGGAGAGAGGGACTGCAGGCAGAGATGTGGGCGCTACACTCAGTAATTACTTTCTTAAACTATGGTCTTCGTCTAAGACACTGAAGGGACAAGCCAGTAGCTGAAGGATATAAGGTTGCACCTTAAGTAGACAGTAAATAAAGGGGGGCAAAATTGGGGTCATGAAGGAAGTCTCTTCTGAAGAAGCACTTTATTGGAAGACCGGTGGCTCTGGGACTAAATGAGGAATACCTAACCTTAGACACTTGGAAAATGCTGCAAAATTTTTGATTTTGGAGCCATTGAAAAAAATAGAAGCCATCCTCATTTTAGCAAGAACAGTAACAAAATATTATGCAAGAGGATGAGAGTTGAGTCCCAAACCTTGGAATGATGAGGTCATACCTTCATGGTGTGAAGTATTGAAGATGTACTGGAGATACAAGCGATCGACATAGACTCATGGTTCAGGCATCTGACACTACCTGATGGATTCCTCGTGTTACACCTTATTTTAATGTTCCACTATTTCTCTGTAAACTACACTATCATTGACAAACTTTTGGAAAAAAATAAATGAGCTGTCAGTGGAGTGATACATTTCACCAGGATGGTTCTCTTCGGGATGGGTTAGCAGAGTGAAGATTCAGATGAAGCATCTGGAAAGAGTCACATTCGTTCTCCATCTATCACAGAAGATGGAAGTGTCTCCTTGGCTCCTTCAGGCTAAGTTCACACGTTGCGGAATTGCCGCGGAAATTTCCGCGGCAATCCCGCACTTCTCCCGCAGGAAATACGCACGTTTTTTTATGCTGATTCCCGCCAGAATAATAGCGTTTTGCAAGCGTAATTAGCTTGCAGAATGCTAGCGTTTTCCTAGCGATCTGTAGCATCGCTTGGAAAACTGATTGACAGGTTGGTCACACGAGTCACACATAGTGTTTGACAAGTGTGACCAACTTTTTACTATTGATGCCGCCTATGTCGCATCAATAGTAAAAAGATCTAATGTAAAAATAATAAAAAAAATAATAAATAATGATATTCTCACCTTCCGGCGGCCCCCGCAGCCTTCCCGCCTTCAGCGACGCTCCCGGCAACTCCGGTCCCAGGAGTGCTTTGCGACAAATCACACCGATGACGTAGCATCTCGCGAGACCGCTATGCCATCTGGGTGATTCTCGCAAAGGACTCTTGGGACCGGAAGTTGCCGGGAGCGTCGCTGAAGGCGGGAAGGCTGCGGGGGCCGCGGGAAGGCTGCGGGGGCCGCCGGAAGGTGAGAATATCATTATTTTTTATTTTAATTATTGTTTTACCAGGGATATGGTACCCAGGGCCTGGAGGAGAGTCTCCTCTGCTCCAGACCTGGGTACCACCGCACATGAACCGCTTACATTCCGCAAAATTAATGAACATGTTGCTATTTTTTCCGCAAAGCGTTTTTTTTCGCGGAAAAAAACGCAACATGTGGCCAAAACATGCGGAATCAATTAACATGTATAGGATGCTTAATGCTTGCGTTTTTATCGCGTTTTACCGCGGAAAACCGCGGAAAAACCGCGAAAAAAAACGCAATTATTCCTGATCGTGTGCACTTAGCCTGAGTGTTTGCTGAAACCACAAGATCAACATGTGGTTGTAGCATTTACTGAAATGAGAAGAATTTGCTCTTAATAGTATGACTCACTCGGTGTCAGGAGATATGAGATCAGACACAGAAGAGAAGGAATAACAGTAAAGATGAAAACTTCAGATGAGGAATGGAAGAAGTTACAGTTCTAGCTGATTCATCTATTGTGTGATCAATACAGCTGGACCACCCAAGTCATCACAGGATGCGTGCAATGCCTAAGGGGACCCCTGCAAAAACGGATAAAAAGGCTCAAAATTCGTGATGTGGTTTTGAAAATCTCGTGATATATTTTCTTAGTGGTTAGTGCTACATTCAGCATCTTTTCCCTGGTGGTTAGTGGTACATTTAGCATGTTTTTCATGGCTGTTAGTGGTACGTTCAGCATCCATTTACATGGTGTCGCATCTCTATCCGCACCTACTCCAGTGTCATTTGCCTCTGTCGCCGCTGTTTTAATTCTACAGGCTGTGCAGAAGATGGGATGTTACAGTGAGAATCTGTGGGTAGAGCAGACATGTCCTGCTAGCGATACTGGTTTGATTGGGACCAGTGGTTCCCCCAACCAGCAGAATGGATGTCCTCTCATTTATGGCCAATGGGGCAGCACTTAAAACTCCTGGCTGTCTGCTGGGACCTGCCAGATATTGTGCTCCTTTAACCTCAGACATCTCTGGTGTTATTCCTGTTGATATCCTGCTATGTCTTTATCTTGACCTTGGCTTATTTGTTGTCGCTCCTGACTTTGACCTTGGCTTATCTGATCTTGATTTGTCTGACCTTCTGGTATCTGACCTCAGCCGTTCCACTGACTGCAGTTTTGTCTTATAATTGTGTCCCAGTTTTAAGTCCCTCTTGATTCCGATCTGGCTTTGTTTGCATTACTGCCGAATGCTTGATCCTCTGGCCAGAAGCCACTTTGTGGTTGCAACCCAGCGGTCCCTGGTTTAAGTCCAAAAACCCTGGATAGGAGTAATATTGCAGTATTGTGTAATTGCAGTATATAGTATAAGCGAGCAGATGATCGCAGGTTCAAGTCTCCTGAAAAATGAAGTAAAGAATAGTTTTATAAATCAAAGAAAAAGAAAAATCTGAATTACCCTCATGTTACCTTGTCAAAAATACATTTGAAAAATAAACATATTTGGTATTGCCTGTAAGGTGGCTGTTAGAAACATAGGGGGTGGGAGGTAAACCTGGAGAAATTCTTTAGTTACTATAGGACTAAAAGGGGTTAATTGGCCTTGACAGGTTGATTATGAGCAGCTGAAGAGTGACTGCTCACCATATCTCCACCCCTGGGTGTGGTTCACTTTGTAAATTGTTGTCTCACACATGACTGTGTGTATGGAGGTGTGCAGATCTCCTGGATTGAGTGCCTTTTCTAAAGGTCTAAAGAGCAGAACTCTAAGCCAGGCAGGTTAACCAGCACTATTGTATGGACTTTTTACTTTATGTTGTACTTTGTGCTGGACAAAGGCTGCATTTACGTCTCCTGTGATGTGGCTTGTGAGGACTGAAATAAAACAGCCGGACTTTAAATAGAAATGGCTCCTGTGATACCTCAGATCGCTCCCAATTGAGCAGCATTGTTAAATGCCATATAAGTAAATGGACTATCATAAAACATCAAAGTATAACATTCGCTCTCTCACACAGTAAATGCTGTAAAGCAGGAAAAAATAGTGATGAAAACATTGTAAGTATCCCAGATTGTGGCTCATAGGTTTAGCTGCTTCCTGCTATGATACAGATTGCGGGTTTAATTCCTACAGAGACTGAATTAAAAGGAAAAATTGCATTGTTGTAATTATTTTTCAGTAATTTTACATGAAGAAATAAATCTGACTTTTACTTCCCTTTAGAATACAGGTCCTTAGAAATGCACTGCTATGTACAGATGTATCTCTATGTACTAGTATAATCTGCCTGTTGTGTCACAGCCTGCACTGCTTTTTCCAGTATTCATAATTCTACCATGCTGATCAGTGCAGACTGTGGCTCGCAGCTATAGCTGCTGCCTGCAATGATACAGGTTGTGGGTTCGTTTACTGGGAAAACACAGATCACAAATAAAGAATTGTTTAATTAATATAAGTGTGTGCAGATATGCTGGTCCTGCCCCAAGGTAGAACTATGATGATGCCAGAGACAAGAGATTGAGTGGAAGTTGGGGCGAAGCCATGACCTGCCCCCTCCAAATTGGCACAGTTACGGGTTATGCCATGGGTGCAACCAGGGCTTCTGCACAGGGGCCTAACAGATAAGGGGGCCCACTTACATCTCCAAAGCAGGTGGAAATGTGCAATATGATGAGCTAGTGGACTGCAAAGGACCCGCACCTTCTTCTTGCACAGGGCCTTCTGCCGTCAGTCTCCTGCCCTGACTGCTAAGCTTTTAGACTTTCCTTCAAGTCAGGTTCCAGCTGCTTTGGATTCTGAGGGAATCGTCAGAGACTTAATAAAACTGTCTCGGGGACTAATGAATTATTTAAAGACTGCATAAAGAAATTGTAACCTATGCATTTCAAGTAGGGAAATCTATTTTGAGTCGTCATTCTACACTCTTTATCAATCTTGCCAGCTCTTAATTCATATATCGGTATTTTGTTTGTCTAAACCCAATGAATTCCAAATAAAAAGCAGAATTGTCATTTCATTTGGCTCGATCCTTTACCCTGGATAAATTTGTATCGATCAAGAGCTTTCTACAACTGTATTACGCTACCGAGGGCTTTAAAAAGAATTTATTTTACAATAAAAATCTATAAATCCTGGGGGACCTTTAAAGAGCACAGAAACTGAGACTTTTTTTTCCGATAACCTTTCCTGTCTTGGGTCAGTCCACCCAATCGGAGCCGCACTGCTGCTGCAAACTAGCAAACAATGTTACCGCGCGTGGTTTCTGCTGCAAGCCCATTATAATTCCATTTTCATTATTGTTGAAATATAACATTTCTTTAATACAATGTCATAAAATTACCCCAGAGACCAGATTACCAGGAAGAGTAGAATGGAATAGCATTATGCTCCAGCAATTATTTTGGGCAAAATACATAAAATTTTCTTCTTCTTTTTTTTTTTAAATTCCCGGAGTATCTAGGAAAGGTGAGGCAAATTCCAAGATATTACTCGAAAAGTGAAATGGAACCTATGATGGGGCCCAACATCAACTTACATGGACTGGCAGCCACCTTGTCTTGCAAAGGGATGAAGATGTGGGTATATAAAAGTGAGTATGGTCACCTTTGCTGCTTAGGACATTTGCTAAATAATAGATGTCTATTTTGGCAAGTTTTTCAGTGCAGATAGTGACCATATAATAAAGCTCATAAATAAAACAGTCATATGGTATTTATAAATAATGATGCCATATAGTACACCTTCATATATCAAAACAATGCCTCTGTCATAGGACTGATAGCGCTGCACTGGCCTCTTTTTCCTCCAGCGCCATCCTCCTGATTCTCTAGTCAAGTGCAACATTTTTCTAGACAATCGTTGCTCGCCAATTATGTTATTGGGAGGGACATCAGTCTACTTTTTATCAAGCGCAGTCCTCAGCTTTTGCCAGAGTGTCCCGTTTGGCATCTGCACCCCAGAAGATTCAGCCCCAAGCCGTATTTTGTGTTCCAGCTACAGTTGTGCTTTATGGTCTCCATGTTCCAGGTTACAGCTTGTGTCCACACTTTCAGTCTCCATACTCCAGGTTCCAACAGCTGGGTGTATTTCCAGTCATAATGTTCTTGCAGACTATAAGCATAGGCAATTAAGAGAGCTAGAAACATGGAGACCAAGAGCATGACATGAGATGGAAACATTTTTCTGGTTCCCGCTATTACCCATGCTCCCAGTTTCCATGTTTCTGATTCTTCCTACTGTCCATGTTCCCGGTCTCCATGTTCTGGTTCTCTATTTTGCCCATGCTCCTGGTCTCCATGTTTCTGGTTCACTCTACTGCCCATGCTCCTGGGCTCCATAGTTCTGGTTCTCTCTGTTGTCCATGCTCCTGGCTCCATGGTTTTGCTTCTCTCTAATGTCCATGCTCCTGATCTTCATGTTCCTGGTTCTCTGTACTGCCCATACTCCTGATCTCCACATTTCTGGTCCTCTCAACTGCCCATGCTACCGGTCTCAATGTTTCTGATTCTCCCTACTGCCCATGCTCCCAGTCTCGCAGTTTGTTTCTTGCTATTGGTCATGTTCCTGCACTCCATGTTCCTGTTTCCTGATACTGCCCATTTTCCTGCTCTCCATATTTCTGGTTCTCCCTACTGTCCTTGTTCCTGATCTCAATGTTCTGAATCTCTCTATTGCCCATGATTCTGGTTTACTCTACTTCCCATACTCCTGGTCTCCATGTTTTGGTTATCCTTACTGCCCGTGCTCCTGACCTCCATATTTCTCGATCTCCCTACTGCCAATGTTCCTGGTCTACATGTTTCTGGATTCCACTACTGGCCATGCTCCAAGTCTCCATGATTCTTTCTTCCGCTACAGTCCATGCTCTTGGTTGCCACATTCTGGTTCTTTCCATTGCCCCTGTTCATGGTCTCCATGTTTTGGCTCTTCCAACTGCCTATGCTCCTGGTTTTGATGTTTCTTTTTCTCCCTATTCTCAATGTTCCTAGTCTCCATGTTTCTTGTTTCCACTACTGCCCATGTCCCAAGTCTCCATGCTTCTGGATTCCACTAATGTCCATGCTCTTGGTCGCCATGTTCTGGTTCTCCCTACTGCCCATGCTCCTGGACTTGATGTTTCTGTTTCTCCCTACTGTTAATGTTTCTGGTGTCCATGTTTCTGGTTTCCACTACTGGCCATGCCCATGCTACTGTCCATGCTCTTGATCGCCATATTCTGGTTCTCTCTACTGCCCATGCTCCTGGACTCGATGTTTCTGTTTCTCCCTACTGTTAATGTTCCTGGTGTCCATGTTTCTGATTTCCACTACTGGCCATGCCCATGCTACTGTCCATGCTCTTGATCGCCATGTTCTGGTTCTCTCTACTGCCCATGCTCCTGGACTCGATGCTTCTGTTTTTCCCTACTGCCCATGTTCCCGGTCTCCATGTTATGGTTCTTCCTACCATCAACACTCCTGGTCTTTATGTTGGCAGTCTTCACATTCTGGCTCGCCCTAATGTCCTTGTCCTGGCCTCCACGTTCTGGTTCTCCCTACTGCCAATGTTCCTGGTCTCCATGTTTTTGGTTTCCACTTCTGCCCATGCTCAGTGCCGGATTAAGGTAATGGAGGCCCCTAGGCCGGTAAAATTTTGGGGGCCTTCCTCTCATCCATGCGCCACAGTCCCGCCCACTACACCTCAGCCCCACCCACAATGTGTCAGGACCCCACCCACTAAGCACCATAGCCCGCCCACAGTAAGACCAACTGCTGTTTGTCAACAGTGCCTTAGAATCTTAGTTGTTACTTGCGCATTTAGCACCTGAATGAGACAATGAGGCCTTAACAATACTGTAATAAAGTATTCTTAATAAAATAAAAAGCATAGCACTGGTATGTGCATCACAAGTCACAACACATCTGTATAACAGGGCACAGCATCAGACAGGCAGCAGATTTATCATTCGGGTAATCGGCCATGCTTTTCAACGGTGCAATTTTTCGTGGAAAATGCCCTTAACCCGGGAACAGCAGTGAGCAGGCGAAGCATCTGTCTAACTGGGCACAGTAGCAGGCATCAGAACCACCTCTTTAGCTGGAGACAGCAGGCAGGTATCAGAAGCATTTCTTACTGGGAATAGCAATAGGAAGGTATCGCACACATGCGATTTGCACACTTAGTCATGTACTGACGAGCTGCTCTCCCTAATGCTCTTAATATTCAGTGAAAATCTGAGAGAAGCAGAAGAGAAGCTCGTTGTCACAGGACCATAAGTATGAAAATGCATATGAGTGAAGTGTCCATGTGATGACTGCTGGAACCTGCAGAGCTGAATCCTAACATTGCAGCTTCTGAATCCTCACAACGAATGCACTGCACACTTTTAGGATTCTCACTTGCCGATGGACGGTCATGTCAGCACAAGCATGTGATTTATATACTTCTGGCCACATTCCCACTAGATGTGCCCGGCCTCGCTCTGTTCCTTTTCATTGAGTAGCCACACATGTCTAGTCAGCACATGACCGCATGTATGTAAATCACCGACACGAGAGAATCCTAACAGCGTGCAGTGCGCACTGTGAGAATTCAGAAATTGACTAATTCTCATGTCTTTATTTGTTAGGAGCATTAAAGGGGTTGTCCAGGTTTGTGCTGAGTCTGCAGTCATTCTATGTGACACAGACCTGGAGAACCCCTTTAATGCTCCTAACAAATAAAGACATGAGAATTAGTCAATTTCACAAATAATATTTACATCCAGATACCTTATAGATGACGCTGTCTCTGGAGTCGTTCTTCTTTTCTTCATCTTGTCCACACCCCATGATGAGTTTTCTCATCCACAGCCATCTCTGCAGACCTCCATCTTCTCCGCTCTTCTGCACCAACTCTCCACGCGATGCCCTTAAAGACAGAAGAGTCATTATAATGCCCCTAAATAAAAATATCTGCAATATACTGTCACCTCACACTATTCCCCTCCCTCCTCACACTGTCTCCTCTCACATCTCCCTGTTCACCCTCACTCCCCATACTGTGTCCACATACATTCACCCGTTCGCTTCCCATACTGTCTGCACCCATTCCCCATACTGTTTCCTCATGCATACTCTTCAGTACCCTCAAATCCCCCCACACCCATTAAATCCCCCCATCCCCACTCCAAATCCCCCCACACACATTAAATCTCCACATCCCCACTCCAAATCCCCCCACACATACAATAACCCCCCATCCCACTCCAAATCCCCCCACACATACAATAACCGCCCCATCGCCACTCCAAATACCCCCACACATACAATAACCCCCCCATCACCACTCCAAATCCCCCCACACATACAATAACCCCCCATCGCCACTCCAAATCCCCCCACACATACAATAACCCCCCATCGCCAATAACCCCCCATCGCCACTCCAAATCCCCCACACATACAATAACCCCCCACCGCCACTCCAAATCCCCCCACACATAATGTATCCCCCATCCCCACTCCAAATACCCCCACACACAGGGCCGGCTCCAGGTTTTTATGGGCCCCGGGCGAAGGAGCCTCAGTGGGCCCCTTTAACACAGACCACGATTCATGATGCACAGATACAGCAGAGAAATATGGGTATAGTACAATGCCAAATACTTCACTTCTTCCATTACATGAGTGATATCTATTGTAAATTCTACAATAGCTCAAAAACCGCCAAATCCTCACAGCGCAGTACAGTACAGACTGGACAGTACAGTCCTCCATACAATATTATGGGCACCACATAGTCTCCCCCTCATCACCCATATAATACCCCTTGCAGGATGTCACCCCCCATATAATGCTCCATACAGAATACTGGACCCAATATAATGCTCCATACAGGATACTGGTCCCCATATAATGCTCCATACAGGATACTGGTCCCCATATAATGCTCCATACAAAATATGGAGCTCTCCTCTGCGCTGTACTGCGTTCTGCACTGTTACGGCTCAGGAAAGGGCGCTGTGGAAAGACTCCCCATTATCATCATGATTGCCTCCCCATCATCATCATTGTCTCCTTATCATCATCATTGCCTTCCCATCATCATCATGGCCTCCCCATTATCATCAATGCCTGCCCATCATCATCATCTCCTCCCCATCATCATCAATGCCTGCCCATCATCATCTTCTCCCCATCATCAACGCCTGCCCATTATCATCATCTTCTCCCCATCATCATCAATGCCTCCCCATTATCAGCAATTCCTGCCCATCATCATCTCCTCCCCATCATCATCAATGCCTGCCCATCATCATCTTCTCCCCATCATCAATGCCTGCCCATTATCATCATCTTCTCCCATCATCATCATCAATGCCTCCCCATTATCAGCAATGCCTGCCCATCATCACACACAGACAGCACACAAGCACTCTCTCACATACTTATACACACACACACAAAGCACCGCACTACATACACAGTGTAGCGCTTCCCACGGCTGTGGGGCGCCGGGACATGGCATAGCTTGCCTAGCTAGCCAATGCTCCCACGCCGCCAGTCCACGACGACGTGAGGCATGGGTCCCAGATGATGAGAATGTGGACCCACTGGACCACGGAGGGAGACCCGGGCCTGCCCGGACTAGGAAGGGCAGCGACCGGGATCCGTGGCAGCTGAGCATGTGGGCAAGGTGGCGACCTGCAGGACTAGACAACACCGCACAACTTCAGGTAAGAAGAAACATAAAGTTTACTTAAAGAAACACAGTACATAAAACAGAACATAAGACCGGGCTCCCGATTCCGCACATCAGAGAAGGGTACACGACTCAGGATCACAGACGAGTGCTGGAGGACATCACGGGTAGATGCAGTCCAGGGTTATCTGGCACGGGCATACTTGGACGGCCTCTCTCTCAGGCCTTAGGCGTAGCACAGGCTCAGCAGGAGAACATCAGACACCGACCTCAGACAGACTTCAGACGATGGCGGGGTCATCACGGGTTGATGAAGTCCAGGATCATCTGGCACGGGCATACTAGTATGGCCTCACTCTCAGGCCTCGGGCGTAGCACAGGCTCAGCAGGAGAACATCAGACACCGGCCCAGGACGAACGTCAGATGATGGCGGGGTCATCACGGGTTGATGAAGTCCAGGGTCATCTGGCACGGGCATACTAGGACGGCCTCTCTCTCAGGCCTCAGGCGTAGCACAGGCTCAGCAGGAGAACATCAGACACCGACCCAGGACAGACGTCATCACAGGGTAGACCAAGGAGGAACCGGCAGGACAGGCAGGTTGTCACGGCAAGTGACCAAGGCAGTCTCTGGGACAGGCAGGTTGTCACAGCAAGTGACCAGGCAGTCTCTGGGACAGGCAGGTTGTCACGGCTAGTGACCAGGGCAATCTCTGGGACAGGCAGGTTGTCACGGCAAGTGACCAGGGCAGGCAGGTTGTCACGGCAAGTGACCAGGCAGGCAGGTTGTCACGGCAAGTGACCAGGCAGGCAGGTTGTCACGGCAAGTGACCAGGGCAGGCAGTTTGTCACGGCAAGTGACCAGGCAGGCAGGTTGTCACGGAAAGTGACCAGGGCAGTCTCTGGGACAGGCAGGTTGTCACGGCAAGTGACCAGGCAGTCTCTGGGACAGGCAGGCATATACGACCTGATATGGTGGAGCCTCCAGGTAGGCTGCAGTCGGATGGCAGATGATCGCTCCCAGGTGAGCAGGCAAGAGCCGGGGATCTCTGCAGATGATGTCCGAACTTCCGGATGGAGCTGCAGTCGGATGGCAGATGATCGCTCCTAGGTGAGCAGGCAAGAGCCGGGGATCTCTGCAGATGACGTCCGAACCTCTGGAAGGAACTGCAGACGGATGGCAGACAGGCAAGCCGACAGGTAACAGACAGGTAACTGGAATCAGGAGCTGATGGCTGAAACAGAGTTAGACTGCACAGGAACAACAGGAACAAGGATCTCAGAGAGTCAGGAACACAGACAGGAACACGGACTGGGTCTCAGGGAGTCAGGAACACGGACAGGAACATGGATTGAATCACAGGAACACGGACTGGAACACAGGCCTCGGACTCCGGACATCTGGCACCGATCAGCAGGCTCCGGACATCTGGCAATGATCGGCAGAATCCGGACATCAGGCAAGAAGGATAGGATCCGGACATCTGGAAGTGGTCGTCGGACATCGGACATCAGGCCATGGTCATCAGGCATAGGATCCGGACATCTGGCAGCGACCTGAAAAGGAACCCCAGCGGTCTGGTGCAAGCCCCGCCAGGCTCAACGGGAGCTGGCCGGGGATTGCACAGAGGCTGAGCACAGAGTAACAGAAACTCAGCACACACCGGACTCCTCCTTCCAAGATGAACTCAGGTTATATAGCAAGGATTCACAGTCACTGGCACAGGGTTCTGGACACAGCAGGATTTCAGGAACATAACACAGAGGACACAGTTCAGAAAGTCAGGTACAGGATGCGATCTAAGATCCGGGGTTCAGGTAATTAGACACAGCAGGAACAGGCCTGGATATACAGCCTCCAGGAACGGCGATCTGGGTAATCAGCCCCAGCATAGGCGGAAACACAAGACACAATTCAGACATTCAGGTACCGGGTTTGATCCAGGATCAGGGAACAAGACACAGCAGGAACAGGGAATCAGCTCTCCAGAGCTGATCAACTTCAGAGCAGGAGCTGAACACACAACCACATACGGCTAGGTTCAGGGATTCAGTGTGGATTCAATGCGAAGCTCTGGCAACGCCCACTAGGGCTGGGGAACTTTATATATGAGCTGCTTCACAGCGATAGGCTGGAGCAGGAATTCTAGTAAACACCCAATCCACATAATAGCAGGACAGGTGTGGGCCGCGCCCCCTATGCAGAGCCAGAAAGCACAACACAGAGGGAACCCAACAATGGCTGCTGCCAACCACGCAGTAAGTCATGCACCACTGCAGAGAACTTTTCAAGCTACGGACGGCTTTCACAGCAAGTCAGGAACCGCACATGCGGGCGGTCATGCAAAGCAGCGGAGCCACTCACGCAAGTACGGGTACGCAGCAGAGCCGGGAACTGAGCAGCATCCATATAGGTAACAGACAACAGTATCCCAGCTGGTTAGGGGGAAAGGAGCAAAAGGGTTAATGCAAAAAACATGCAAAGTAACGCTGGAAAACAAAGTACAGACAATACCAGCGTTACACACAGACACACACAGAGACACACACGTCTTACCTGTCTGACGTCCGCGCGCTCTCTGCCACAGCCAGCCGCTGAATGATGACGTCATTCAGCGGCGCTGCTGTGAGAGGAAGCGCCGGCGCCCCCTGGAGCCCGGAGCTGCGGCAGCGGAGGCACGGGAGAGGTAAGTATTGTGCCAGCTGATGCCGGAGCCCTGAGCAAGCGGGGGGGGCCCAGTGGCGGCGCTGACACCGCTCTCCTCCGCTAAACGGGCGCGGGGGTGCCAGACGGCGAGTGGGCCCCCCCGCCTGCTCAGGGCCCCGGCACTTGCCCGGGTGTGCCGGGTGCTGACGCTGGCCCTGCCCACATATAAAAGAACCCCCCATCCCCACTCCAAATCCCCCCACACATAATGTATGACCCCACATCCCCACTCCAAATCCCCCACACATAATGTATCCCCCATCCCCACTCCAAATCCCCCCACACATAATGTATCCCCCCATCCCCATTCTAAATCCCCCCACACATAATGTATCCCCCCATCCCCATTCTAAATCCCCACACACATAATGTATCTCCCCATCCCCACTCTAAATCCCCCCCATACACACACACAGTATGTCCCCGTTAATCTTCGGTGGTTCTTCAGCTCCATAGTGGAGCACACTTACCACCACTGTTCCCCTTCTGAGCGCCAGTGAGTGACATCAGCAGCATGATCACATGACCTGATCACGCTGCAGACGTCGCTCTGACCCGGAGGTCAGAGCTTCAATTGTACTGGCGTCTGTATATAGACGCCAGTACAATTGGTCCCTGCTGGGAGCCGGCACGCTGCAGCTTCTCTGCGCCGGCTGTCAGCATGACAGCCGGCACAGGGAACCGCCGAATCCCAGGCCGGGGGCGGCTGAACTGCGCCCCCCCTGCTGGCTGCGCCCGGGGCACCTGCCCGGCTGCCCCCCTAGATACGCCCCTGTATGTGTGCCCCACGAACGCCGGCAGACAGTGGGGGCCTATGGGCCCCCAGAGGCTCAGGGGCCCATAGGCCATGGCCTAATTGGCCTTATTAGTAATCCGGCCCTGCCCATAGGCCATGGCCTAATTGGCCTTATTAGTAATCCGGCCCTGCCCATGCTCCCAGTCTCCATGCTTTTGGTTCTCGCTACTGTCCATGCTCTTAGTGGCCATGTTTTGGTTCTCGCAACCAGTCACATTCTTGGTCTTTTTGTTCATGATCTCCATGTTCCTCATGTGCCCTTACTCCTGTAGACAGTAAGTGATTAGGAAGAGAAGATGCGATAATAAAGTATTGACAAAAAACAAATACAAAAATATATTGGAGAAAAAAATATATATATTTTTTCTCTTTACGATCTTATATATCAGGATTCTCCTCTCCCTTATCGGCATTCTTCATTGCTCTTCGGCCTTTTTGTACCCTGATGTTCCAGCATTGTGCACTTTTTTACATTAAGATGACGGTTTGGCGTTGAAACACTATGGTGTGAATATAAAACCACAATATACAGCAAAAATACACCTTTTTAATATCTAAACTTTTTTTTAACAAAGTAAAATAAACATCTAAAAAATGTTTTTTTCTGCTTTTTTGTAACGGTTATTATAATATATGACATGCCCATGTTACTGCTTTGTGGACAGGGCTTTGTGTATGGTTTTAATGATTTGTTTTACTGTATATTATACTTTATCTTTCTTTTGGTTTACTTTATTTTTAAATGACGTGTCCCCCGAAACGGCCATAGCAGCCCAAGGTAATGGGTTACTCTCATCATGGCAATATTTTTTTTCTTTACCAAGCGCAGTATCTCCGTGACTATTAGTAGTATGCGGTATAAGCCCAAACACAAAGTTTCTTTTTTGTACTTTTATATCTTTTTCCATCTCTTTTTGTCCCTGAAGCTGAATCTGCAATCCTTTACTTATCTGCTAAATCGACATCTTCCAGCAGCACCCTGCTTCTCCTTAGTGCTGCAGGCCACTTCCCCCTACTCTCCAGTGAGCGTCCTGATAGAGATGTTGGATCTCAATGTGGGCAATTTCTATTTCTATGGATGAGGTGACCCCTGATAGTATTGAATGTAATGCCTGTGACCCACTATTTGACCAATATTCAGTACTATTTGCAATCTCCACATTTCATTGGTGGTTCATGGGGATTTTCAGAACATGATTATGTTCTCTCCTGCCTGCAGAGCAAAGCTTAGCATAGCATAGATGAACTGTGCTACTCCTTGGCTGATGTTTTATTGCACAGGGTCACTAGATGCATCTGAGCATGCTCAACGGGCAGCACTACTGTAGAACTACTGGAAGATGCATCCAGGGACCATGGTGGGCAACCATGAGAGGGTGATAGCAACAAATGAGTGCAGATTTAAGAATGGGTTATAAGACACATAAGATTAATTCTGTATCTACAGTCAACTCAGAAAACTAAGACCATATTGTGACTTGAGCATGACCTTTGGACCACCAAAGTCTACTGTTGCAGGGGCCATAGCACTCAGCTTGGAGGTAAGTATGGTTTTTTTTGCAATGATGAAAAGGGATTGTTCAGTGGTGGACATTCACTTAAAAAACGCACCATAATTTGAGTAAAGAAAGCCAAAAAAAAACCAAATCAAAAGAAAGAAAATCTTAAAGCCATATGTCTGTCTCCAATACCGCCATCTCTGTGTGTGCCGCATAGTATAGATGCTCTTAATGCCTATGGGCTGGAGGCTTTGTATTCATATCACGCAGCCTGCGGAGAAGAATGATACTTTTATGGCCACTTCCGTGTGTAAAATGACTGGTAAGACAGATTTGATCCTGTAGACTCCCAGCATCTGCCTTAATTAGTCTCCGGGTTTCCTCCACCAGCAATATCTGATGTCCCAACAGGACTTTTTATTCTACCGTGAGATATTTCTAAGGACGTAGTTATCCTCCACATCTGGAGTTTCTACTAATGGAGCTTGGAAAATTGTTTAACATAGGAACTGGCTGTAAAATCACTACCCACATTACTATCAGGGGACCATGTTAAAGAGAACCTGACACCAGTTTTACACCTCAGGACTGGGGGTCGTCGATTACAGACGGCGATTACATTTTCTCTGGGCCCCGAGCAGATTCCCGGGGACCACAGTGCTTGAGTTGGCAGCTGCGTTTTGATGGCCGCCAGCCCTTTAATTACTTCTTACTCTGCAAAGCAAATGCTAAAAGTTGCAGCCAGCGTCGGACTGGAGTACCTTGGGCCCACCAGAGAAAAATCATTCTTGGAGCCCACCATCATACTTCCCAACCTTTGAAGAAGGGAAAGAGGGACAAAGGCTGTGGCACGCTGTGCCTGCTGCAGCAAATTTTAGGTCACGCCACGTTGCACCACAGACAGTCCAGGAGTTGGTGGATGCTTTAGTCCAGGTGTGGGAGGAGATCCCTCAGGAGACCATCCGCCGTGCTCATCAGGAGCATGCCCAGACGTTGTAGGGAGGTCATACAGCATACCTCCCAACTTTTGAAGACAGGAAAGAGGGACAAAGGCTGCGGCAAATTTTAGGCCACGCCCCGACCACACCCATTTAACAACTAATCACACCCATATCCACGCCCCAACCGCACCCATTCAGCACTGCTGATCACACTGGCATTATGGGCACAGTGGCTGGTACTGAGGAAAAGAAAGCAGCGAGAAAGAAAGGAGAGAGAGAGAAAGAACAAACAGAGAGAAAGAAAGAGAGGAAAGAAAGAAAAGAGAGAGAGAAAGAAAGAACAGAGAGAGAAAAAAGAACAGAGAGCGAGAAAGAAAGAACAGAGAAAGAAAGAACAGAGAGAGAAAGAAAGAACAGAGAGCGAAAGAAAGAATAGAGAGAGAGAAATAGAGAAAGAAAGAATAGAGAGAGAAAGAATAGAGAGAAAGAAAGAAAGAATAGAGAGAAAGAAAACAGAGAAAGAAAGAACAGAGAGAGAAAGGGGAAAAGAACAGAGAGAGAGAAAGAAAGAACACAGAGCGAGAAAGATAGAACACAGAGCGAGAAAGAAAGAACAGAGAGAGAAAGAAAGAATAGAGAGAGAAAGAAACAATAGAGAGAAAGAATAGAGAGAAAGAAGAGAGAAAGAATAGAGAAAGAATAGAGAGAAAGAAAGAATAGAGAGAGAAAGAAAGAATAGAGAGAGAGAAAGAATAGAGAGAGAAAGAATAGAGAGAATAGAGAGAAAGAATAGAGAGAAAGAATAGAGAAAGAAAGAATAGAGAGAGAGAAAGAACAGAGAGAGAAAGAACAGTGAGAGAAGGAATAGAGAGAAATAAAGAAAGAATAGAGAGAGAAAGAATAGAGAGAGAAAGAAAGAATAGAGAGAAAGAAACAATAGAGAGAGAAAGAAACAATAGAGAGAATGAAAGAATAGAGAGAGAAAGAACAGAGGGAGAAAGAAAGAGGGTAAAGAACAAATAGAGAAAGAAAGAACAGAGGGAGAGAGAAAGAAAGAGGGGAAAGCACAGAGAGAAAGAAAGAACACAGAAGGAAAGAAAAAAAGAACAGAGAGAAAGAGAGAAAGGAAGGACAGAAAGAAAGAACAGAGAGAAAGAAACAAAAAACAGAGAGAAAGAAAGAAAAAAGGGGAATGAAAGAACAGAGAGTGAGAAAGAAAGGACAGAGAGAAAGAAAGAACAGAGAAAGAAAGAAACAGAGAGAGCAAGAAAGAAAGATTAGAGAGGGAAAGAAAGAACAGAGAGAAAGAAAGAGAAAGAAAGATTCTATAAAGATACTATAGCAGTCCAGCTCCGCTCCGTACACTTTGCACACACACGGCTCCGCTCCGCACACCCCATACACATGCGGCTTTGCTCACGGACATGGGACTTCCATATACAGTGGTGGACACATGGCCCCCATACACAGTGACGAACAAACACTGGCCCCCATACACAGTGATGGACGGACACGAGGCCCCATACACAGTGATGGACGGACACACATACACAGTGATGAACAGATACTGGCCCCCATACACAGTGATGGACGGACATGGGGCCCCCATACACAATGATGAACAGACACTGGCCCCCATACACAGTGATGAACAGACACTGGCCCCCATACACAGTGACCAACAGACACTCCACAATGAGCTGCCATCACAGAGCACTACCAGGCACCAAAACCAGGCAGATACACACACATTTTGCTGAACACTCACCCAGAAAAAATATGTATTGCACTTTAGCAGCAGCCCAGGCAGGGAGAGATAGCTGAAGCCGACACTTCCAGGGAGAGTGTCACCACACAGCCGGCATTACAGGTCAGTACAGCAGAGGAGGAGAGCACAGCGTGCTGACATCTGACACCACTGCTATAGCCAGCAACACACAGATAAAGCTGGAAAGCAGTGGGTGCAGATCACGGCCCACAAAGCATGTCTACCTCCTGAATGCAGAGACAATGTGGCTGTGGTCAGGGTGAGAGCGGCCTGCATTAACTCTTTGGACATGCTTTTAAAGGGCCCCCGCGACCTATTCTTTCTCATCGGGGCCCACCACGCAAGGACTAATGAAGGAGGCAGGAGCTGGGGGTGGGGCCCACCGGAGGTTTCTCCAGTGTCCCGGTGGCTCAGTCCAACCCTGGTTGCAGCGCACACAGTGAATGATTATGTCCTCACGCTGCCCAGTGCCGGCGTCAGGACGTACTATGTGGACGTAGTTAGTGTGTTACACACTCTTTTCCCACAGTAGAAGACAGCAATGGCGGCCCCTGCTGTGATGTCTAAACCGCAGCCCCGCAACTCGTGTGACATCTATATTACAGCCTCATGTCTCCTATGATTTCTATACTACAGCCTCATGTCTCCAGTGATGTCTATACCACAGCCTCATGTCTCCTGTGATGTCTATATCGCAACCACAGTAACTCATGTTGTTGGCATATGCAACAGATTAGGACTTATTATAAGTAAAAGGAGGACTTTATGCTGACCTGACAGTAGATGGCGATGTTGTGTAACGTTTCCTTCTGTTTAATGTATTGTATAAGAAATAGTCTCACTTGTACTTTCACTTTCGTTTTGTTCCTGTTTTCCTGATGCAATGCTGAAATGACTGCATTCTCCCTTTTACCTCATGTTGATAGAAGTAAAAGCTTGTTATCCCATGAAGCCTGCTCTGTGAAGTTTTCTACTGCAAAGGTATGGATTCAGAAGCTGTGCAACAGGTTATGGGCCCAGACACCCACAGATCCCAAGCACCAAGAATACCAGATACCCAGGACACTGGAACTCTCAGCAAGACCCTGGTGAATGCAGAAGAATTCTTTAGAGCAAGTCTCTCCAAACAAGTAAGATAAGTTAAAAATGACAAGTAGCACAGAGCTAAAACTCACAGTAGCTAAACTGAATGATGAGAACTATCAGCTATGGAAGTTCAAAGTAGAGATGTTATTGTCTAAAGATGATTTATGGGAAGTAATCACTACAGATAGACCTGATGAAGATAATCAGACATGGGATAAGAAAAATAGACAAGCGAGAGCCAGCATTAGCTTATTAGTGGATGATGCTCAATTAATACATATAAGAAATGAAGAAACAGCGAAAGGAATGTGGGAAGCATTAATTAAGCTGTATGAGAGACCCAGCTTAAATCACAGGTTATTTTTATTAAGAAAGCTTTACAGTATGAGACTAAGTGCAGACAGTGACATGCAGAAGCATATATTCTCTATGATGGAAGTGATATCACATCTAAGATCTATTGGTGAAGATATTAAAGAAAGTCATATAGCAGCTATATTATTGTGCAGTTTACCAGATTCGTATACAGCTTTAATAAATGCACTAGAGACAAGACCTGAAACAGACATTACATTAGAGTTTGTGAAAACAAGACTCATAGATGAATATCAGAGAAGAAAAGAACAAAGCAATGATTCTTCTACTGAAAAGGACAGTGAAAACGCTTTTAAAGCTACAGAATTTAAAAAACCCTATAATAAAGAGACAAGAGAATGTTTCAGATGTAAGAAAAAAGGTCATTTAAAGAAAGACTGTACCATATGGAAAGCAGAACAACAAAAATTACAACATAAAAAGCATACACAGAAAGTAAAAAACACAATTTCCCATTCGTGTGAGAATAATTGGAATGGCACATTCAAAATAACAGACAAGAAATCATCACTTGGTTGGTTTATTGATTCAGGAGCAACGAGTGACAAGTGACAAGAATTTCTTTACTGATCTTGATTTAGATAAGAAATAAGCCATTTATCTTGCAGATGGAAGCAAAATAACCGCAGAAGGTATCGGACAAGGTATGCTAAATTGTTCAAACAAGTTCGGACAAGATTCAAAGATACTTGTACAGGATGTGTTGTATGTTCCAAAATTGGAAGGCGGATTATTATCTGTGAAACATTTAACAGCAAAAGGACTTACAGTAAAATTCAAAGATAATAAGTGTGCAATTATTGCAGGAAACAAGATGATAACCAAAGTCAAGGCAGATGAACAATTATATCATTTTGACAAACCAAATGAACAGATGAAGGTATGTACACATGATCACAAAAACTGTATTCACATGTGGCATAGACGTCTAGGACATAGACACCCGGGCAGTATAAGGGAACTACAGAGAAAAGAATTGACAAAAGATTTAAAGATATCAGATTGCTCAATTACCATAAGATGTGAATGTTGTATAAAATCCAAGCCACAAGGATATCTATTCCAAAAGAAAGTGAGATGAAAAGCGAAAGACCACTTGATTTGGTGCATACTGACGTATGTGGACCCATGAAAGTGACTACATCAGGAGGCAATAGATACATGTTGACTTTTATAGACGACTACTCAAGATACACAGTCACATACTTAATTAAGAACAAAAGTGAAGTTTTTGATAAACTTGTAGACTATGTAACAAGATAAAGTAACAAATTTCAAAGGAAGCCAATTGTCATCAGAAGTGATAATGGAGGTGAATTTACAGGTCACAGAATAGAAGACTACTTAAGACAAAATGGAATAGAACATCAGAAAACTGTTCCATAAGGTACTGCCACACTAAACAATCCCGCTAGCGATCTCGTTAGCGTTGCATACTAATGAGATCACTAGCGGGATCGTTTCTATATCGCTAAATGCGGCCACATTTAGCGATATAGTTAACGACGCTATCGCCGTTAGCGATCTTCTTAACGACTTTAGCGGTACAAAAGTACCGCTAAATCGCTAAGAAAAGGTGCCACACAGCGATAAGATACTTACCCAGCGGGAGCGCCAGCGATGAAATAGGGTCCGGAACGATTCCAGCGACGAGCGAGATCACAGCAGGAAGCTCGTCGCTGGAAGCTGCCGCACTGAACAATATCGCTAACGGGATCGCTAAATAGTGACGTTTTTTAGCGATCCCGTTAGCGATATTGTTTAGTGTGGCATACCCTATACACACCTGAACAAAATGGAGTAGCAGAAAAGAAAAACAGAACTCTAACAGAAATGATGAGATGTATGCTGACAGATTCTAAACTACCAGAGAAATATTGGGGTGAGGCAGCAATGACAGCTACATATCTACAGAACCGACTTTTTTCCAGAAAACTAAAGAAAACTCCATATGAACTGTGGCAAGGTATGAAACCAAGTGTCAATCATTTAAAAGTATTTGGATATAAAGTTTTTATATTCATTCCAACAGAAAAATGTTCCAAACTTCAAAACAGATCCATGGAAGGAATATTCGTTGGATATAGTGAAAACTGCAAAGGATATAGAATCTTAGATCCCAAAACAGACAGAGTTACGGTGAGTCACAGTGTGACATTCATTGAAGATTTAAATGAAGACATTATGATTTCAGTTGAAACAAGAAATGAGAAAAACAATAGTGACATAACTGAAGAAATATCTGATGAGAAAGTAGAAATTAATGAAGAACAAAATACTGAAAGTGAAGAATCACAACTACAAACAGACACAGAACCTAGACGTTCAATAAGAGAGAACAAAGGAAAACCACCAAAACGTCTCTCATACAAGACAAGTATAAGAAAAATCCATGAGCCTACCTCTTGGGAAGACATATCTAAACTTCCTAAAGAAGAAGCTAATAAATGGATAGAAGCAACAGAAACAGAAATTAAATCCATGCATGATTCAAATACATGGACACTAACAGATTAGCCAGAAGGAAGAAAAGCCATAGGATGTAAATGGATTTTTAAAGTAAAATACAAAACAGATGGCACACCTGAAAGATATCGAGCAAGACTCGTAGCTAAAGGGTATTCTCAAAAATATGAAGAAGACTATGATGAAACATTTGCTCCAGTTGTCAAACACACTACAATAAGAACTTTACTTACAGTTGCAGCAGTGGAACAGATGGAACTAAGACATCTGGATGTAAAGACAGCTTTTTTGAATGGAGATTTAACAGAAGACATTTACATGGAACAACCTCCAGGATTCAAAGATGAAAGAAATCCAAACAAAGTTTGTAAACTACAGAGAAGTATATATGGTTTAAAACAAGCAGCTAAAGCGTGGAATGACAAAATCACGGAAGTACTAAAAATGAAAAATTTCAAAGAAGCAAAGCTGATCCATGCTTGTACACAAAAAGGCTGAGGAATAGATGGATTTATGTACTCATATATGTAGACGACATTTTGATTTGTTTTAAACAAGAAAGGGATAAAGAAAACATTCTAAAAACCCTGAAACAACATTTTGAAATCAAAGACTTAGGAAATGTAAAACAGTACCTAGGAATACAGATAGAAAGATAAGAAGACGGAAATTTCCTACTGAATCAAAATCACATGATTCAAGACATAACAGAAAAATTTGGACTAAAGGATGCAAAAACAGTAAAGTCTCCAATGGAAACTAATGATCTCAAAGAGATGAACAGTGAAGAAAATATGCTACCAAACAATGAAGAATACAGAACAGCAATAGGAAAACTACTGTATCTAGCGACCGTTACAAGACCAGACATCGCAGCATCAGTAGGAATCCTGAGTAGAAAGGTATCAAAACCAAATAAAGCTGATTGGAATGCCGTGAAGAGAGTAATACGTTATTTGAAAGGAACTAGCAATGTTAAGCTGAAATTACCCACAGGTGATAATTGCATTTTAACAGGATATGTTGATGCAGATTGGGCTGGAGATCCAACTGACAGAAGATCTACCAGTGGACATATTTTTTTTCTCTCAGGTGGACCAATAAGTTGGACAAGTAAGAAACAGTCAATTGTGACACTATCTTCAACAGAAGCAGAATATGTTGCAGCAGCACATGCGAGTCAAGAAGTACTGTGGTTAAGACAATTGTTGACAGAATTAGGACAACCACAGTTGGAACCAACAAAACTAAAAGAGGACAATCAAGGATGTCTTGTTCTTGCTCAGATGGAAAGAGTCAATCCAAGAACCAAGCATATTGATGTGAAATATCATTTCTTGAGAGATCATCAGGACCAAGGTCTTGAAGTTGGAGTATTGCCCTACTGAAGAAATGACAGCAGACATATTCACGAAGGCGTTGAATGCTGATAAACATCAGAGACTAATAAAAAAGTTGGGTTTGATTGAATAAGTCCTCCTTACTGTTGAGAAGGGGTGTTGGCACATGCAACAGATTAGGACTTATTATAAGTAAAAGGAGGACTTTATGCTGACCTGACAATAGATGGCGATGTTGTGTAATGTTTCCTTGCCTAATGTATTGTATAAGAAATAGTCTCACTTGTAGTTTCAGTTTCGTTTTTGTTTCTGTTTTCCTGATGAAATGCTGAAATGACTGTGCATTCTTCCTTTACCTCATGTTGTTAGAAGTAAAAGCTTGTTATCCCATGCAGCCTGCTCTGTGAAGTTTTCTACTGCAAAGGTGTGGATTCAGAAGCCCTTACCCCCCAATCTTGGAATGCATGGTCCTCTCACCCCCCAATCCTGATGTGCATTGTCCCCTCACCCCCCCAATCCTGGTATGCATGGTCCCATCACCCCCCAATCCTGGTATGCATGGTCCCATCACCCCCCAATCCTGGTATGCATGGTCCCCTCACCCCAATCTTGGAATGCATGGTCCTCTCACCCCCAATCCTGGTATGCATGGTCCCCTCACCCCTATCCTGATGTGCATGGTCCCCTCACCCCCCAATCCTTATATGCATGGTCCTCTCACCCCCCAATTCTGATGTGCATTGTCCCCTCACCCCCCTATCCTGATGTGCATGGTCCTCTCACCCCCAATCCTGATGTGCATGGTCCCCTAACCCCCCAATCCTGGTATGCATAGTCCCCTCACCCCCCAATCCTGATGTGCATGGCCCCCTCACTCCCCTATCCTGATATGCATGGTCCCCTCACCGCTATTACACACATACCCCCCAAAAAACAAACATTTATACTCACCTTTCTTCCCTGTGCTCCAGCGTTGTTCTGTTCTGCTGGACGGCGGGGGAGGAGAGCGGCGCTGGAGTACGCGCATGCCCATACCACGCGGTCCGGTGCCATATTGCTGAAGACACTGTAAATGTGTCTTCAGCAAAATGGCACCGGATAGCGCTATGCGCATACGCGATTCCGACGCGCACTCCTGGTCTCCTGCCCCAGGAGAAGAGAAGCGCCGCTGCAACGCTCCTCCCGGTCAGGTAAGTATGTGAGTATGGAGTATCCAGTACGCATACCGCGATCTCCGTCGCCATACAGAGTACTCACCGCTGGATGCCTCACTCTGTCTGGATCCAGACTGCGCAGGCGTGTCGCGCTTGCGCAGTCTTTAAAGGCTTCAGACAGAGGGACGCTTACAGCGATATATTATAGATGTGTAATCTGAGTAATGTCCTGTGTCTTGTGTACGTCTTATGTCATGTGAAGTGTAAGATGTTTCCTATGTAATGTGCTAATGTAAGAAATTATAATGAATAGTGATGTGATGCATGAAAGACATAGGTTAGGACTTAGGACATAAGGTAGTGTTTGCATAGAATTTAGAGGAAGGGGTTTCCCCAGTAACAGACACAGGGGGAGTGCTTAGTGCTAGGACAAGGGACCTGCTTCCTGAAGTTAGTCAGAGCAGAGTTAGGGTACGTTTCCACGTACTGGATTGTCTGCGCTTTGGACAGAGCGGAAAGCCAGCTCCACCAAAGCCCCGCCCCCTTCTGAAAGTGCGGTGATTCCGGATGTGTTCATTGAACACATCCGGAATCGCCACACGGTACACA
>JARQOD010000006.1:446194754-446234047 GCA_033576555.1 Oophaga sylvatica
AGGGTAAAATGTAAAAACAAAACTATGAATCTTGGAAGTTGATCTTAGAATGAAAAATATTTTTGGAAGGACAGTAGGCAGGCAAGAAGAGCAGAAAACATCAATTGTGGATATAGCCCTTAATCAGTTCATTCAGTGCTTGCAGCAATCAAATGGTTAATGGCAGAGGTTCATTCTACCAGCAGACTGATGGTTAACGGCAGAGGCATATATGCAATAATCAAACGTGATTAATTGAAGGGAGCAGCAATGAACAAGCAGATTAGTACTTGCTTTCAGAAAAGATTAGACTATTGCAGCAGAGTAATGGTGTGAACAGCACCAGTATCAGCAGTGATGAGTTCATTATGCTTGCAGCAGGCGAATGATTAACAGGTCTAAACCAGGAAGTGAATGCAAATAGATGACAAACAAGCAGGAGTTTGCTAAGGAGCTTATTAGCCAGAGGAGAGAAATTGATGGTGAGGCAAACTCTATAAGTTCAGAAAGGAAATGTATGCAACGCCATCAAACTGAAAACACGTTAGGTGATGTCAAAGGTGGATGATAGTACAGTAGTTTGCAGCTGTGCTGCCCCTTGCCTTTATTAGGCCTCTTTCACATTTCCGGCGGGCGCCTGGCGGCGCCCCCGGCATTTTGCCGCAGCGCCGCATGTGAAAACCTTTCACACTTCCGGCGGCCAAAATGCGTTTTTTTTGCCGGATGGTTTCTGATGCTTGGAGAGATAAGAAACCATCCGGCAAAAACAAAAAACGTTACATGCAGCGTTTTTTCCGGACGCCGCAATGTACATTTGCGCCGCATCCGGACAAAACCGCATGCAACGCATTGACATGCGGCGCCATCTGGCGCTAATGCATGTCAATGCGAAAAAAGCCGCATGCGGCGCATCAGATTTTCAGATGCGGCGCTGCGGCAAAATGCCGGGGGCGCCGCCATGCGCCTGCCGGAAATGTGAAAGAGGCCTTAGTGGAGGCCTGCTGTATCGTGCTAGTGTTGCATTTGCCGTCAGACAGGGTTTTGGGAAGGCCTTATCTTATGGTATGTGTTTTGATAGTACAGTAACCCAATACGGGCTTGTGCAAAGGAAACTGACCTTAAGGGAAGGAATCAAGCAACAGGATGAAGACACTAAGAAATAGCGGAAATAGGGCAGAAATAAGACAAAATGTGAGTTATGGCTCCTGTATGTGACTCGCACCACATGTGTGGATACCAGGGTTATGGGGTACTCGGAGCCGAGCCCATTGATTTCTATGGGAGATGTCACTGGCAGCGGGACTCGGTCCGTGGCCCTGGCGGTCATGCAATGGGGGATATTTACAGGGGATTATTAGGATAGGTAGTTTGTGACGCCACCTGTGGTATCTGATCAATTGGACCAGCGCTGCTATAAGGATCTTCACAGGGGATGTTATGGGGCAGCTGGGTGGTAAGTCTCCCACAGGTGAGACTGGTCCCTGGAAGTCTATGGTGATGATGCAGGGTGTAGTTAAGAATTCAGTCACACACAATGCAGCTTCTTTTCATACCTTTACTGGTAGATGGTTCAGGCAGGTCCCGGGGAGCTGGTCGGGGTGGAGAATGCACATTCGGGATAACCGCTGAGCAGGTTAGAGGCCTCCTTTACTTCATATGTATTTGAGTCCAAACTTGCATGAAGCAAAGTTAACTCTGCAATCTCCAGCTTTCTCAATAGCTGTAACGCCCGGCCAACATTGTGGTGGAGCCTTCTATGTCTCTGAATACCAGATGTTGAGAGAACTAAGTCCTTCTATGCTTGGCCTAGCTAAAAGTCCTTGTTCCCCCTGACTCCGTTTACGTATTGGCGCTTAGGGCTGCTCTCTGCGACCTGTAGTCCAGATAGCCTCCGGTTATCTTGTTACTAAGCATGAAGCATTAGCAACGCTTCGGACCCGGTGTCCGGTGAATTAGTGCAGGTAATCTCGTACCTGAAGCACTTCTCTCTGTCTTCTCCACTGTGCCCTTCGTCCTGCTCTTGCTCTTATCATAAGCACTTGTAGCTTTGATGGAAATGTCAGCTTTCTCCAGAGCTCGCTGAGCAGCTCTCAGTATCCTCCTTGTTTCAGCTTCTGTTGAGGTACTGATTAAGGGTAGCTCTGACTAGGCTAGGATGATTCACTTCACCCGTACTAGCCTCCACTTCCTTGTCAGGTGAGCTACGCTAGCTCTGCGAGGATTCAGTCCTCTCCCTCCAAGTCCAGACTGGACTGAAACTGAACTGCACTGTCCTAAGACAGGAAACTTGAATGAACTGTCCTTAGACAGGAAGCTTGAATGATCTGAGCCACGTGTCACTCCCTTTTATACCCCTAGTGGGTGTGTCTGAAAGTGTGAGTGACGTGAATGGATAGCAAGCTTTTACGGTTACCTTCCTGTGCATTTTCCTGGATATGTGTGCCTGACATAGCTGGGCCACACATCCCCCCTTGGTTAAACACAGCACTCCCGGGCTGTAAAAGAGAAAAAGAAAACATTTTTGTTTTGCATTAAACAACAACATTTTAACTCTTCCCATCCGGGAGGTAAGACTTCTTGAACGTTACAATTTGTACATTAGAAAAATACAAAAGTATCAAAACATCAAAACATCAACACATTTCCATAAATATTAGACAATATTCTTGTGGAGGACCCGCACCAAAAACCTCCCACGTGGGTCCTGGGTGGGCTGCAGGACTTCTGACTGCAGACCTCACTCTAGGCCACACCATACGGGTTTTTCTTCAGTGGTAGTTAGTAATGGTTTCGTGTAAAACCAAGATAAGGCACCGTAGTGCAACTATTTACAATATAAGTTCTTGGGCTGGCACAGTCCACAGCCACGCAGTCCATTGGCATGGTTAAAACACATTTCAAATAATTACATTATACTTTAACTCTTATTAAAGTGCAAATCTTGTAAAACTTTATACAATTTGTCAGTGACAATAAACCCTGTCTGGGTCTTGCTAACTAGTTTACTAGGACTACTCTTGATAGCGAATAGGTAGTTTTCCTTTAGTGATACGTTCTGACCTACGTGGGGTAGCATCAGGTATAGTAGTCTCTAGCCTATCTGTTCTGCGTAACGGCAAACTATAGATACGACTCCACCTCTCTAGGGACCTGGCAAGCATGCTAGCGACTGGGCGAGGCGGTACTGCTTCACCAGGGGACTCCACTTCTTGTGGTGCTGCTTCTTGCGGTTCCGCTGCTTGGGGTTCTAATGGTTGAGGGTCTGCCGGAACAGGTCCTTCTGGAACTGGCTCTACTGGCACAATTGGTATGACTGGATGTAGAGACTCCTCTTGCGGTTGATAAAACTGCAGCACAGGAATGATTACGGCATCTCCCACTCTGGGCCAATCCGCAGGTAAATCTCCCAAATCCGTATGTATGACCGCTTCATCACTCTCTTCCTGACTGACAACAGGGTTTTCTTCACGGAGCTTTAATGGGCCCGGACACAACTTTAGATGATCTCTAGACACAGTTGCAGTCGTTTTTCCTCCATCCTTGCTGATGGTACAGGTCTTTCTGTTATCAAAATTGGAATTTTGCACGACATATGGTTCCTGTTCCCACTGATCATCCAACTTGTGCATTCTTCTTTTCCTTTTGAGCACCATTTCTCCAGGCATAAAAGGCGTAGCGGGAGCATTTTTGTTATAGTTCTTCTCTTGCTTTTCTCTTACTTTGTTGAGACTGTCTTCCACGCAGGCTTGTACTCTCCTGTACTGTTCTTGTCGAGTTGTGTCCCAATCTTCAGCACTGTCATCAGCCTCTGGTTCTACCACACCAAGTTCCAAATCCATTGGCAGCCTTCCGGGTCTTGCTCTCATAAGGTAGGCTGGAGTGCAGTTGGTGGAACTTACTGGTATGTGGTTGTACAAGTCGACCAGGTCGGGTAACAAGTCTGGCCACCGATTTCTTTCTTCCAGTGGTACAGATTTCAGTAAGTCGATGACAATGTGATTCATCTTTTCACAAAGGCCATTGGTCTGAGGGTGGTACGGTGTCGTTCTGATCTTCTTACACCCATACAAGTGACAGAATTCCTGAAACAGTTCAGCTTCAAAGGCTGGACCTCGATCAGTCAGTACCCGCTCTGGATATCCGTGTGGTCTGCAGAAACTTGCTTGGAAGATCTTGGCTGCTGTCTCTGCTGTCAGATCTTTGACAGGGGCGACCACCAGAAACCTGGAATAGTGATCCACCATGGTCAGGGCATATGAGTATCCTGACCTGCTTGGGGACAACTTGACTTGATCCAATGCCACAATCTCCAAGGGACGAGTCGTCCGGATAGGCTGCAGGGGTGCTCTCTGACTATGATAGTCTTTTCGTCTGAGTCCACAGGGTCCACAATTCCGGCACCACTTCTCGATGGAGCTGCGCATCCCTACCCAGTAGAACCGACACCTCAACAGGGTCTCCAGCTTTTTCCAGCCAAAGTGTCCTGCTTGATCGTGGTACGCTTCCAACACCATTTGGATGTCTGCTCTGGGGACCACTATCTGCCAAACCATCTCATGGGTCCTTGGGTCGACGTATCTCCTGCACAACTTCTCACGGTAGATGAACAACCGACTTCTCTCGTTCCACAGGAGCTTTGCTGGTATGGGTGCGTCTTTCTCCAAGGAGGAACCTTCCTGTCTTATCAGCTCCTTGACACGGCTGACCACTGGATCGCTGTCCTGAGTCTCCTTCCAGCTATGATGAGGTAAAGGGTTCAACATCTCACCACACCGCTTTCTGTAGACTCGTTGCTCTTGGACCATCCCATTTCGGTGGAACGCAGGTAGCTCGATTTCTTCCAGATCGTCTGATTCTTCCTACGTGTCGGATTCATGCGGCATTCTGGACAAAGCGTCCGCGTTAGCATTTTTACGGCCCGCTCTGTACTTGATGGTAAACTGATAGTTTGACAACCGAGCCATCCAACGTTGCTCCATGGCTCCCAGCTTGGCTGTTTCAAGGTGCGTCAAGGGGTTGTTGTCTGTGTACGCAGTGAACTTGTTGGAGGCAAGGTAATGTTTGAATCTTTCGGTAATGGCCCAGACCAGCGCCAGAAACTCCAGTTTGAAGCTGCTATAGTTTTCCGGGTTCCTCTCAGTTGGCCTGAGCTTTCTGCTTGCATACGCGATGACTTTTTCTTGGCCATTCTGCTTCTGACTGAGGACCGCTCCTAATCCTTCGTTACTGGCATCGGTGTACAGCAGGAACGGTTGGCTGTAATCAGGGTAGGCTAAGATTTCATCGCCGGTCAGGATCTCTTTCATCTCTTTAAATGCCTCAGCTTGTTCTTTTCCCCAATTGAATGGAGGGTTTCTGCTCTTGAGAGGTTGTCCGACCAGGAGGTCCTGTAAAGGTGCCGCTTTCTTGGTGTAATCTTTTACAAACCTCCTGTAGTAACCTGTTAGTCCCAGGAACTGACGCACCTCCTTTAGATTCTTCGGCTCCGGCCATTTCTGGATGGCTGTGACCTTCTCAGGGTCCGGCGCTACTCCTTCGGAACTGACAATATGTCCCAAGTATTGTACCTTCCGTTTGAGCAGATGGCATTTAGAGGGCTTCAGTTTCATCCCATACTTGGACAGTGACTCGAATACCTCTGCCAGGTGCTTCAGATGATCTTCATATGTCTTGGAGTACACAATCACGTCGTCCAGGTACAGCAACACGGTTTCAAAGTTGAGATGTCCCAGGCAGCTCTCCATCACCCTCTGGAATGTTCCTGGGGCACTGCTGAGGCCAAACGGCATTCTGTCAAACTCACAGAGTCCCATTGGGGTGGTGAAAGCAGTTTTTTCCCGATCCTCCTCAGCCACAGCTACTTGCCAGTACCCACTAGTAAGGTCGAGGGTAGAAAAGTAGTTAGCCGTTTTCAGAGCAGCTAAGGATTCCTCTATGCGTGGTCGTGGGTATGCATCTTTATGTGTTATGCGATTTACTTGTCTGTAATCTACACACATTCTCATGCTACCATCCTTTTTCTTAACTAGAACTAGAGGCGCTGCCCAGGGGCTACAACTATCCCTTATCACCCCGGCTGCCTTCATGTCACGCAACATTTCCTTAGCTTTCTGATAGTGGGCTGGAGGTATAGGCCTGTATCGCTCTTTGATGGGAGGATGACTGCCTGTAGGGATATGATGCTGTACTCCCTTAATTGTCCCAAAGTCAAGTGGGTGTTTGCTAAATACTTGTGCGTACTCTTGTACTACCCGTAGTACCCCCTGTTTCTGGTGGACGGAAGTGGTATCTGTCCCTATATGAAGCTGCTGACACCAGTCCGCTACCGGGGTTGCCAGATCATTATCCTCCGCTGGTTGGCGGGAGGCTAAGGACTCGGTTGTGAGGATAGAATTGTTATCTACGGCATGTAATTTAGCAACTGTGGCATAACGTGGTAAATTTACTTCGTCGTCCCCCAGTTGAGAAGTCGTACTGGTACTCTCCCATTTATTACTTCCACTACCCCTCTAGCAATCATGAGTGTAGGTCTGTGTTCTGAGCGATGGGGTTCTACTACTGCTTGGTAGTTCTGTCCTCTCAGACCTATGGCTGCTCTACACCATATTAACATTTCACTCATTGGGGGTATTACAATGGGATTCGAGTCCGTGACCCGTACATTACCGATTTCACCATCTGTAAGCTTCGCTTGCTGCTGGCACATCAGGGCCCGGATCTCCCTCTGGATCACTCCCTTCTGCTTTGGCTTGGCAACTTCAGCGAGCTGTTGGAGCAAAAACACAACTTCTCCCAGACAGTTACTGATAATGTTAGTACCTAATATCACATTTAAGGCATTTTCCTCATTTACAGTCCTGACTACTAGAAGTCCCTGATCCTTCAGCTCCACTCTGCCCACTTTTACGTTCACGTTTTTGGCTCCGAGTACTTCAACAGGGAGACCATTGGTGGCGTACACTGTAAAGTCAGGGCTCGGGGGCTGGAGACTGTCCTTTGACCAAAATTTATTATAAAGGACATCAGGTATTATGGTCACCTGAGATCCAGTGTCCAGCAGTGCAGGGATTGCAATCCCGTCCAGAATGATGGACAGGTAGGGTCGTCCACCCACGAACCTGCGGTTCCAGTCTAAGGGGCCTGATGAGTCTACTCCTGGGTGTTGGCCCTCTGACCCAGGATCGGCTCGTTTAAAGGACATTGCTGAGCCATATTACCTTTTTGGTTGCAGCGGTAGCAGACAATCTCCCGGCGAGGATGATGTTGCTCCGGAGTCGCTCCTGGGGGTGGCGTGGTCCTCCTCCGGTGAGACGACGTCCTCCATTTCCTCCGGTTCATCCAAGGGACATCCTCCGGACAGTCGGCTAGTAGGATCTTCCTCCTTCCTCTTTCGCAGTTGCAGGGCATCCATTACAGTGGCCAAGTTCTTAGTCAGCTGGCGCACTTCTGAGCGCAGACATTCCAACTCACTAGGGGGCGCCACCTGCGTTTTAGCTTCTGCCACCTGCAGGGAAAAGGTGGGTACTGCCGGCTTTAGAGTGGCTTCCCCCGGGTGATACTGATTTGCCACCTCTGGCTTTTCCAAGGGTCGCAGTCCTTTTATTGCCATGTCCTTTAGGGCATCAAAAGTGGCATCAGGATGATCCAAGGACCACCAGTTTACAGTCCTGCCTTCCGCTGGAGACCTCAGTCCCCGTACGAATTGCTCTTTCAACATTTGGCTCTCATCAATGGGACTTGTGGGGTTAGCCTGTTTAAGAGCTCGCAGGGCCCCCTGTAGTCGGCAGGCGTAGTCCCTAATACTGTCACCCGGTCTCTGGAAGCACTGATAAAATGCCATCCGGAGATCCGTTTCTGTGCGGTCCTCAAAGATGGCCTGTAGCTTTAAGAGAATCGCAGGTACCGACTCCTGGTCTGCAGCGGGCCAAGTCTCTACTTCTCTCTCAGCCGCCCCAGCTAACTGTCCTATTACCACAGCAGCTTTTTGCTTCTCAGTCATTGAGTACATGTCCATTATACTGCATATTTTCCTTTTAAACCCTGGCAGGGTGTCTGGCTCGCCGCTGTACTGAGGGAGCCACTTCGCTCCTGGCATGTATGGGAGCGTTAGGGGCATGAGCGGGACCACAGGACCAGGTGAGGGGCCCGCACCTCCATCCTGCACTACAATGCCAAGCGGTGGGCTATTGGGGCCTCCGGCGGGGGCCGCTCCGTCTGCCGGTTGCTGCGACATGTTGATGCCCCCTTGGTTAATCTGAGCCTACCTCTTTCACAGGCTGCAGCGTCGCAGGCACAGCGGTGGAGACAGGACCTTTGTCGCTGGCGCTCTGATGTCAGAGCGTTCACTTCCTGTTTCACAGGACCTGCCGCCGCGTCAGAGTTGGGGGCGTGTCCAGGCAACAGCACGCTTTTTCAGGTACGCCCCCCTTCTTCACCAGCGCCTGAAGGCACGAATATTGCGGTAAAGATGGCGGTATTATGGCGCCAAACGCAGCAAACAGTCTTTTTCACCAAACAGTTCAATATAGGCACACAGGACTCACAATTGCAAGTTTCGCATCCTGTTCGTGACGCCAAGTTAGATTGACTCGCACCACATGTGTGGATACCAGGGCTATGGGGTACTCGGAGCCGAGCCCATTGATTTCTATGGGAGATGTCACTGGCAGCGGGACTCGGTCCGTGGCCCTGGCGGTCATGCAATGGGGGATATTTACAGGGGATTATAAGGATAGGTAGTTCGTGATGCCACCTGTGGTATCTGATCAATTGGACCAGCGCTGCTATAAGGATCTTCACAGGGGATGTTATGGGGCAGCTGGGTGGTAAGTCTCCACAGGTGAGACTGGTCCCTGGAAGTCTATGGTGATGATGCAGGGTGTAGTTAAGAATTCAGTCACACACAATGCAGCTTCTTTTCATACCTTTACTGGTAGATGGTTCAGGCAGGTCCCGGGGAGCTGGTCGGGGTGGAGAATGCACATTCGGGATAACCGCTGAGCAGGTTAGAGGCCTCCTTTACTTCATATGTATTTGAGTCCAAACTTGCATGAAGCGAAGTTAACTCTGCAATCTCCAGCTTTCTCAATAGCTGTAACGCCCGGCCAACATTGTGGTGGAGCCTTCTATGTCTCTGAATACCAGATGTTGAGAGAACTAAGTCCTTCTATGCTTGGCCTAGCTAAAAGTCCTTGTTCCCCTGACTCCGTTTACGTATTGGCGCTTAGGGCTGCTCTCTGCGACCTGTAGTCCAGATAGCCTCCGGTTATCTTGTTACTAAGCATGAAGCATTAGCAACGCTTCGGACCCCGGTGTCCGGTGAATTAGTGCAGGTAATCTCGTACCTGAAGCACTTCTCTCTGTCTTCTCCACTGTGCCCTTCGTCCTGCTCTTGCTCTTATCATAAGCACTTGTAGCTTTGATGGAAATGTCAGCTTTCCCCAGAGCTCGCTGAGCAGATCTCAGTATCCTCCTTGTTTCAGCTTCTGTTGAGGTACTGATTAAGGGTAGCTCTGACTAGGCTAGGATGATTCACTTCACCCGTACTAGCCTCCACTTCCTTGTCAGGTGAGCTACGCTAGCTCTGCGAGGATTCAGTCCTCTCTCCTCTCCCTCCAAGTCCAGACTGGACTGAAACTGAACTGCACTGTCCTAAGACAGGAAACTTGAATGAACTGTCCTTAGACAGGAAGCTTGAATGATCTGAGCCACGTGTCACTCCCTTTTATACCCCTAGTGGGTGTGTCTGAAAGTGTGAGTGACGTGAATGGATAGCAAGCTTTTACGGTTACCTTCCTGTGCATTTTCCTGGATATGTGTGCCTGACATAGCTGGGCCACACATATGTACTAAGGCAAAAAAAGAGGATAGAGAAATCAGAGGACACCTTTATATACATTTAGTCCATATAGCATAAAGGAGGGCACAGGAAGTAAAATCTACCGCCACCTGTTCTGACCATAAATCACCCGCACGCTCTCAGATCTGTGTTTATCCTTCCGTTTCAATGTAGAAGAAAGTCTGATGAATGTCACAGGGAGTAATGGGTTTCGCTGCTGGAAGATACAGTCATTAAACATTATGGTTGAACAGAAGGTTAAACACGTTCACCTCTCGGCCATATAGTTTTTGATGAAGCTTTATGAGAACTTCTGTTGCAACACTTATAAAAACAAGACAATTCCAAGGACCTGAGGCTGCTGCATCCTCGAGTCTGAGGAGTGAGGAGAGAAAGACCCCATGATCTGTGGAAAGATGCAGAAACTCTGGCCACTTGACACTTAGTCTTAGTGCTTTTCTGCACCCACCGCTAGGAGGAGCTCAGGAGTGACTGTATAAATCCATATACACTGAACGACGCCCCTAGTGGTGGCTACAGGCAGCCAAAATGTTATCATGTACTGCCGGACGGGAGGCCGGAGACTTGGAGATCACCAGGGAGATTCATCGGTGTCTTGGGGCCAGTTTTCTGAATTGTGATGAACATTACCTGTAATCAAATGTTACCCAGTCATTTTGGTTTCTCAGTTCTACAGCATTCACTTTACCCTTTAGCAAAATGTGCAAAAGTTACAAACCTTTTGGCTTCTCAAAGCTGGGACATTTAATCCCAGCACACAGGATTGAGAAGGAATCCCCCTAAGGAATGCCTTTAAAGACCCTTGTCGAGGGGGTTTATGTAAACTTAACCTCTTTTTGGACCGTCGTGCAGAATTGTCCCAACAGATTTGGTACAGTTGGGAAGTCTGCCGCCCATCCTGCTGGGGTCTCCAACTCTTGCCCCCATTACTGAATCTGCTGTGGGAAACTGTGCCCCCAAATAAAGATCTTCAGAAATAACGGTGTCACATAGATCATTAATTCTTGAAGAAGTGGCACAGACCTTGCCGAGTGCCAAGGGTCAATAACCAGTGGGTCGGTGACTCTGGGATTTCTGCACTTAGTCTTTTGCTTTATGTTGCAGTTTTTCCCTTTCATATCATCCCGAATGCCCGTCCTCGCTATTTCCATGCCGTCCTGCCTGAACGAGACTTCAGAGTTTATGATCCTCACGCCTCGGAGCCGATCTGAAAAGGTTTCTGATGGTGAAAAAAGTGACTAATGCATTTATCCAAATGGAGGAAAATGATGACAAAAGCTCATGTAACGCTGCATCCTGCAAATTCACAGCTTGTAATTTCCGCGATTGTACTAGTGGGCGTTCCAGCAGCTAGAAGCACAGTAATCATAGATTGGGCTGGAATAGGAGAGAAAACACCGTCATGTTCCAGCCTTGTCGCCGTGACCCCGGAGAGAAGGACGCGAGTGAGTTGTTAGGGAATCGAGGTTACGAGATGGAACATTTCTGCAGCTAATCAGAGCAAGATGAGACGTGTGTAGGACGTGTGAGTGGGGCACTGTTACAATAATTGTCACATCATATCACTAATTCAGGTCATTTCTCCATAATGGTGTCAGCCAAACGTTCCCCATAACTGTATCATCAATATCCCCATAACAATGTCGACCAGAGTGTCCGCATAACAATGTAATCTAAGGGGTAACGTGTCAAGCTGTGCTTGGATCCCGCTCAGACGCCTCTCACCCAGCCAAATCAGATCTCACACTTTGCACTGATGAGGGGCAACACTGTGTCTGCAAATTGAGATTTTGGTTTCATACTCACTCAGCTACGGTTGACTTGGGCACAAGAGGCGGTTTAATAAAAAAATGTCCAGTCAGGTTTATTAACTCCATAAACCTGCTTCAGGACAAGCAAATGTAAGGAAGGAGGTACCTATGAGACACCGCGTCCGGAACTGCCGGGAACGCGTCCAGTGTCGCAGGGGGGAAGGAAATGGGAGTCGGAAAGGACCCATGACCTAGAGAGAGGGGGCGTGGTAAGCGAGGGGAAGAGGGAGAGTGGAGCGCAGGAAAACACAGAGAGTTCCCGCCGCAGGGATGAGAGAGCAGGGACCTCCTGCGCGCCGCGGAGAGAGACAGACTGCAGAGCAGAGACCCAGGATGTGCGCAGGGGGGACTCCCGGGTACCAGTGAGTGTGCTGAGAGATGAGCGCAGAGGGAAGCGTCGGGGTGCGGCTAACCAGATACCAGCGGGTGTACCGAGAATCGGGCACCAAGTGAAGCATTGTGGTGCAGGCATCCAGGTATTGGCGGGTGCACAGGAAAGCACACGCCGAGTAGAGACTTGTGCAGAGCTGCACTCTTCGGCTCTGCAGTTCAATGACTAGGGGCTCAGCGGGTAAAACCGGTGACCACCTACTGCCGCCAGAAGCGGGACCGTGTGTTGCAGCACCGGCCTCCGCCGACATCCCATCACCCATCGGACCGCAAGTGTGTAAAGGACAGCGGAGTCATGATGTTGAACCTGATAAAAAGACTGTTGAGTTAAAATAACCCTTACACTGTTTAAGCTATTTAACCCCTTGTTGGCTCCCTGCGAGAAGAACCCCTATTGTGTTCATTAAACCACACCCTTGTTAACCCTTGCTCTGCGCTTCTGTGTTACTGCATCCGTTTACCTGCTTTACACAAACAAAAGATGGTCTTCTCTGCACAAAGTGAAATCAAACAGAAAATCAACAGTCCGCATAGCATTGCAGGTCCGCCCGCTCTGGTCAGTGTCACTGAATGAGACACTCGGTCTCCATTTTATCTGCCAAGCCATGCCCCTGGAGTGGGTATATATGAGCGGTCATTCCCACCATCTCTTTTGACTGCTTGTAAAACCCGGCCCTGGAATGGTCTAATATCTCTTGAGAGAGATATATATATGTTTTGGAGTATGCGTTCCGAGCTCACATCACCAAAGCTACCAACTTCGATGATACATATCTCCCCTCCAAGGACCCGTCCGGCGGCCATCTTACATACCCCCCTCTGCCCAAAGCCTGGGGGCTTGGCACCTTCTGCCATCAAACAGTGGCCTCTCGACAGTGTCAGTGTTGCCATTCAGTTTCCCTGGCCTATGCTCCACATGGAAGTAAAAATCCTGAAGTGCTTGGCACCACCTGGTCACTCGGCCATTGTTCCCCTTCTTCTCCCTCTTCCAGTTTAGTGGGGCATGGTCTGATACCAGCCCGAACATCCTGCCTAAAAGGTAGTACCTTAGAGTGTCCAATGCCCACTTGATGGCCAAACATTCCTTCTCCACTATGGAATATTTCTTCTCGCAGGATAGAGGGGGCAATACACGGTATTAAGAAATGGGGTATGTGAACTTATGATCAGGGTCATTTGGATGTTTTGGGTTGTCATTATGATTTAAAAAGAGAAAACACAGTAGTTTGACAATAAATGGCTTCACCCAACCACTAACCATGAGTGGAGAAAAAGGTTTGGTGTTATCATTCATATTCTCTGAAAAAAGGCCAAGAAAGCAAAAATTCTGCCAGGGTATGTAAACTTTTGAGCACAACTGTGTCTATAGTAGTGTATACCAGAGTATCTCTAAAGCATTGGCAACCAGAGTGTGTCCATAACATCAGCAGTCTATTTAAAGGGAAACTGTCAGCAGAATTTCACACCCCAATGACCATTTGTATTGATATGCAAATAAGGATGAAGAGCTATGGTAGATCTGAAGCCTCTGTCACTCCAGCTCTATTCCCGCCTAGGGCCCCTTCTTCCTGTTTGACTGACAACCTCTATGCTGTGTGACTTCAAGCAAAGGCAAAGGCGGTGCTGGGCATGGAATAGAGCTGGAGTGACAGAGGAAACTGCACCCAACCATATTCATTTGTACTCACATAGTGAGGTGGCCGGGCGCCCAAGCATTGTACAGATTTCAGCGGTCAGAACACAATGACATAAAGTTACTATGATTTTTTTGGAATTAAAACACCTTAAACCAAAGACTACCGACAAGGTTAAAGAGGGTTGCCCAAATTTTCATTAAAGCTACAATGCAGTCTCCATGAGATTGTCGTAGTCTATGGTGTGGAAAAAAATAGTTAAATGTTTTTTACAAGTTTTGTGGCTTTAAGAAGATGAAGCGCCCCTCATCCTTGATTATTCTCATCATGTTGCGCTTCCCTATCTTAAACGGCATCTGAATAACAAGCCGGAATTAGATGCACCGGCGCTTTATTCGGAGTTGGAATATCTTTTGCGCTCATTACTTTTGCAATGTTAGCAGAAATAGTTTAATTCCCCGGTAATTTAATACACGGGCGAGCGTTCAGCTAACATGGCGGCCCCACTTCATAAAGATCATGCCTGATACAAAATGGAGCGCTGAGACCGGCAGTGATAGAAAGAGGATGATGAAAGCCACTGATGGGTTTAGGGACCCAACTTCTAATAGGTGCACCTTTTATCAGACCAGTCTAATCTTGACCGCTCTTATGGCATTAAAGTCTTGATAGCAGCTTACATTGGAATTCATTATAATGGGGGCTTCAGGCCAGGCAGCCATACACATGGAGAACCCGGAAACAGTCTACGTCACATCTAAGACAACTCGTATTTTCACAAATGGACAGGAACTGGACCACCTTATCGCTCAGATATGGGGCAGATCTTCACAAGTTTATATTTACTTGTTTATATGACAACTTTATCTTTCAAAAGGTGGAAGAAAGAACAAGAGGATCTGCAATCTTGGACCTAATTCTTACCAACGGGGAGGAAATGGTTGAGGAAGTTAAGGTGGCTGGGAATTTAGGAGGCAACGATCATGCTATCCTCGAATTTTGAATTACAAGAGGAGGACAACCAACGAGGACTCAGACTTTAGGGTTGGACTTAAGATTTTAATAGACTCAGAAAGAGGGTAGGAAAGATCCATCATCAGGAAGTTCTAAAGGACAGAAATGTTCAAAAAGCTTGGGAGATTTTGCTAATTGAAATTCTCACCACACAATTGGAAACAACCCCGAAAAGAAGGAAAAATTGGAAGCCTTTAACGAGACCAGGATGGATGAAGACCGAATTTAAGCTAATTTAAAATCACCTGTGCCAAATGGGAGGAGTGCTGTTAAACTAAGAACCTCATGTTCAGTTATATATATATATATATATATATATATATATATATATATATATATTTTGCCTAGCGACATTAGATCAATGTATGATTTTTTGGAGGTGCAGTCCATGCTCTTTTTTTTTGTTTGGAATCAGCGTTCTGCTCAGTCCACTTCCTCCACCGCCACAACAGTTAATGGTATACATAGAGGAACTTCCACTCCATCAATGACACCTGTTTCTACTCTATCCCCAGAAGACTCCTAACCCACAGCACCCTGGGTGGCTATGGATCATACTCCATCAGAAAAACTTCTAGTTATATTTTGGAAGACATGAACAGGCAGGCTTTATTCTTGGAAGACATGATGGGGAGGAGACTGACAACACAATTCTTATGCCCATCTGTGTTGCAGGTTGTACAAGGTGGCAGGGACTCTGTCCGTGGTAGTAGCACTCTGAGCCAGGGCAATTAGGCAAGGTGGGGGTGGCAAGGAGCACTGGCAAGGCTCAAGCTATCTTCCATCCTCTTATCGTGATCATCTTTCTGGTAACCAGTCTTCACCTGTAAATAGTGCTTTGTCCTTGTCATCAGTCCATCATCATCCTCACCTTCTTCTTTCCATACACTTCCTTCCCCTTTTGTGTGCCCAAGAAACGTGTCCAATTGGCCAATTCCATGGAAATTGTGTTCCTATATATTGAAGTTCACGACAATTGATGCTGGACCATCTGGATTGGATTGCCTTTTTCAAAAAAAATTGTGTGCACTCAGGCTCAATGGAAAATACATATTTATTGTACCAAAAAGCTATCCCAGTTTTAGGCACAAAATGTAACATTTTCAAACACCAACACACCACCAAAGCTGCCAAGCGTCTCATGACCTGCCCCGTCCTACCTTTCTACCATGCTGCTGATGCCGCAACCACTGAACAGCCATGCCAGCAACACACCTCCTGGCTGCCAACTGTGTCTTCTAATGATAGACAGTATTACTGGTGCTGGGAAACAGACTATCACGCTTGTGTATCTTCAAGAAACAGCTCTGAAAATAGGGGCAACTTTTTTAAAGGCTTGGTGATAACAAGCCATAACTTCTTCTTGTTCAAAGCATTGCTTTGAACAAGAAGAAGTTATGGCTTGTTATCACCAAGCCTTTTAAAAACATTAAAGTCTACTGTTTTGTCTCTTGAAAAAAAAAAAGGGATAATTTTTGCACAACTTGATAAAAATTCTTTATATATGACAAATCATTTTATTATTAGCAAACCTGATACAGACCGCAAAAAAGGGATCTTTTTTTTTCACTTCTAGTTGTGAAGCCATAACTTCTTCAGAAGAGTACAATACACGTGTTTTGTCTCCCTAAAAAAAGGGATAATTTTTGGACGACAAGTAAAAAAGCTATTACTTCTTTATTAGCAAAGTTAAAAGCTATTTATACCCCCCAAAGAGGAAAACTGTTGCACCCAAGCTTGTGAAAACGCCACTTGTCTACAAACAACAGCAATGCATGCATCTGCCCCCCCAAAGAAAAAAGGGATTATTTTTACACCATATATAAGTAGTCTCAAAAATCTTATGCTGCAGTGTGTTGTTAAATACTCTATTGGTTACCTCTGACTACCATTCGTTTTTCTCTTTCCCTGTAGGTGGAAGTGATATGGACAGGCTGTGTTTTCATTACGGAGCTCAAAAAATGCTTAATTGGCTTTGGTGTTCTCCACATATTTTCCAGGCAATAAGAGGCTTTTTCATTTTGCAATTCACGCAAATTTTTTGCCGCAAATCAAATGTATGGGGAAAATTTGTTGAATTTGAAAAAATCCGCTCCTCTCTCCTCTGCACACCTGACCCAGTTTTGCCTTCTTATACACTTTACCTAGGAGTTGATGGACTCCTAATTGATCAGTTAATGGGATGATCATTCTCCGAGTCCTTGTAGGCGAATGGCATGAAATCCCAGCCCTATATATAGACAGATTCATACAAAAATGCTAATTAGTATCAACAGATACTCATCCATTTTGCAAATAAGCTGCATTAAAGAGAACTCTGCTCCGAGAACCGAGAGAACATGTGAGTCATCTGTCTGTGGCCGCGATCGGCTTCCGACATGACCCCACCGCCTCCTCTCTGCTCTCCCACCTGCTCGCTCTCTCCTCCGCTTACCTTTAAGTCACCTGAAATAACGACTCCCAGATCGCTCCCTTAATAAGGAGGTGACATTCTGCTTCTATTACCTCCCGATCGCTTTTCTCCATTTTTAAGACCCCAATGAATTCCTCTGTACTTTTTAACATTAAAGTGTAATTGATGGAGCCGTGTTAAGCCCTTTCATTTACCTAATGGATATTGCTCTCCAACAGGGAAAACGCCGTGGAGTGCTCCTTATTACCACTGACTGTCAGTGCTAACCGCTGAAGTGACGGACGGATGTGCAACGCCCCGTCCCCCATTATAGCTCATCGTGGAGATGTTATCCCAGGGAATACATTACTCATCTATCTAGGAACATAGAATATTTAAAGATAAAGGGAGAAATATGGAGATTGTCAGAGGAATCAGGAACAAGAAAGTCTGTAAAAAAAGCCTCCACAAAATTATAAGTTTTTAAAAGGGATTACCGCCTTTAAACATCACTTTCTGAAAAATGGCCAGAGGAAAAGGATCATTGGAAAATAACTGGGTCTCTCCTCTCCTAATCCCTTCTGCCCTGGTGATCCCTGGTGGTCTCCAACATTACCAGAAGTGATGCAGTCCTTTACACACAAGTGTCCGACATGTGACCCCACTAATAGCCTGAGGGGCCAGGTAGCTTATAGAGGGGGAACACTTTTTTCCCTTTCTCTCTGGCCACTTTTGTAAATCAGGTGAATAACTGTATAACAGAGAAATTGGTGTAATGAGATTCTGCAGCTACAAAATACAAAGAAAATATGTATATGCATGCCTGTTTATAGCACTATAATATAATAAATAAGTGTGTGGCTTTGTACATAAGTACATACAGTTGTGCTCAAAAGTTTACATACCCCAGCAGAATTTTTGCTTTCTTGGCCTTTTTTCAGAGAATGTAAATGATAACACCAAAACTTTTTCTCCACTCATGGTTAGTGGTTGGGTGAAGCCATTTATTGTCAAACTTCTGTGCATGGGCGTACCCACCATGGGGCAGGGGGGGGCAGCTGCCCCTCCCTAGAAGCAGGGGCACACAATGAAAGAGAGCGGAGAGAGCAGCACAATGCCGGCTCCCTCTGCCACATGTTGCAGTCCCTGTCTGTGTGCGCAGTGCACGGAGCTGCTGTCTCACCAGAGGAGCTCCCTACTTCCTCCCTTCCTTCCTGGCTGCAGCAGCTATAGTTTCACTTTCTGCCCTGCAGGCTCTGGTTGTCTCAGCCACACTGGGTCCTAGTGCCCTCTGTGTACAACACTGGACACTTCCTGCTCCTGCCTCAGTCACTGCCTGCAAGCTTCATGGTAAGAGGGGATGGAATTTATTAAATTCATTCTGCTCAGGCATGTCATGGTCACTGTGGGGGAATGTGAGAGGATGGGGGTACAGTGGGGGAGGGGTACAGGGCACTGGGGTGAATGTAAGAGGATGGGGGTATTGTGGGGGCTAGGGCACTGGGGGGGTTAATGTGAGAGGATGGGGTATTGTGGGGGAGGGGTACAGGGCACTGGGGTGAATATAAGAGTATGGGGGTATTGTGGGGGCTAGGGCACTGGGGGGGTTAATGTGAGAGGATGGGGGTATTGTGGGGGAGGTGTACAGGGCACTGGGATGAATGTAAGAGGATGGGGGTATTGTGGGGGCTAGGGCACTGGGGGGGTTAATGTGAGAGGATGGAGTATTGTGGGGGCTAGGGCACTGGGGGGTTAATGTGAGAGGATGGGGTATTGTGGGGGCTGAAGTGGGGAGGGGCAACAGGGCACAGAGAGTGAATGTGAGAGGATAGGGTATTGTGGGGGAGGGGATACAGGGCACTGGTTGGTGAATGTGAGAGGATGGGGATATTGTGGGGGCTGGCGCACAGGGGTTGATGTGAGAGGATGGGGTATTGTGGGGGAGGGGGTACAGGGCACTGGGGTTGATGTGAGAGGATGGGGTATTGTGAGGGAGGGTGGACAGGTCACTGGGGTTGAATGTAAGAGGATGGGGGTATTGTGGGGCTAGGGCACTGGGGGTTTACTGTGAGAGGATGGGGGTATTGTGGGGACTGAAGTGGGGAGGGGCAACAGAGCACTGAGGGGTGCATGTGAGAGGATGGGGGTATTGTGGGGTCAGTGTAACAGAACACTAAGGGGTGCATGTGAGACGATGGGCTGTTGGGGTGTGGGTGGGGGACAGGGGAGGTAGGGGGCTTTTTTTTTACTTGTGAGCTCCTTAATACTTTAATAGATTAATATTTCAGTATTATTATAACAAGGGCATAGACAGACGGCCGTATAACTCATGCGAGGATCGCACTGCAATCCTCGGACTTGCTGGTACCACTCCTGACATGAGCGCGACTGCCATGTATAATATATGGTATATACAGCATAGTGTCGCATACACTGCTGTATTATACAATATACAACAGTTCTAATGCTCCATACCTAATATGCAGGATAATGTACAGTGTATATGATGTAACCTGTATAAGATGTGACATTGGCTTGCCCCCCCTAGTTTTGATCCTGGGTACGCCATGCTTCTGTGTTTTCTCTTTTTAAATCATAATGACAACCCAAAACATCCAAATGACCCTGATCAAAAGTTCACATACCCTGGTGATTTTGGCCTGATAACATGCACAGAAGTTGACACAAATGGGTGTGAATGGCTACTAAAGGTAACATCGTCACCTGTGACCTGTTTGCATGTAATCAGTGTGTGTACATAAAAGCTGAGTGAGTTTCTGGGATCCAGACAGACTCTTGCATCTTTCATCCAGCCACTGACATTTATGGATTGTGAGTCATGGGGAAAGCAAAAGAATTGTCAACGGATCTACGGGAAAAGGTAGTTGAACTGTATAAAACAGTAAAGGGATACAAAAAGATATCCAAGGAACTGATAATGCCAGTCAGCAGCGTTCACACTGTGATTAACAAATGGAAAATCAGGGGCTCTGTAAAAATAAAACCACGGTCAGGTAGACCAACAAAAATTTCATCCACAACTGCCAGGAAAATTGTTCAGGATGCAAAGAAAAACCCACAAATAACATCAGCTGGAATACTGGACTCTCTGAAAACTAGCGGTGTGGCTGTTTCAAGATGCACAATAAGGAGGCACTTGAAGAAAAATGGGCTGCAAGGTCGAGTCGCCAGAAGAAAGCCATTACTGCACAAATGCCACAAAGTATCTCACCTACAATACGCAAAACAGCACAGAGACAAGCCTCAAAACTTCTGGAACAAGGTAATTTGGAGTGATGAGACCAAAATAGAACTTTTTTGGCCACAACCATAAATGCTACATTTAGAGAGAGGTCAACAAGGCCTATGATGAAAGGAACACCATTCCTACTGTAAAGCACGGAGGTGGATCGCTGATGTTTTGGGGATGTGTGAGCTACAAAGACACCAGAAACTGGGTAAAAGTTGAAGGAACGATGAATGCAGCACGTTATCAGCAAATCCTGGAGGAAAATTTGCAATCATCAGCCCGTCCAATGGGACGTAATTGGACCTTTCAACATTACAACGATCCAAAATACAAGGCCAATCGACCTGTCATTGGTTACAGCAGATCAACGTGAAGGTTCTGGAGTGGCCATCTAAGGCCTCTTTCACACATCCGTTTTTTGCTGTCAGGCGCGATCCGGCGCTTTTTGAAAAAAACGGATCCGGTTTTTTAAACAGCCGGATGCGTTTTTTTGTCATTGACTATCATTAGCGCCGGATGTTGTTGCGTTGTGTCCGTTTTTTTCCAGATCCAGTGGAAATGTACATTCCGGCGGCCGGACAAAACGGTCACTGCAACGGGTTTTTTTTCTGCCGCACCCACCGGATAGCGCCTGAAGCGGCGCTTCCGGCGTGCGCAAACAATACAAGTCTATGGTGCCAGATCAGTCTTTTGTGCAATCCGGCAAAAGACTGATCTGGATTCTGGAAACCAAGGTCTCTCTCTCTCCTCGGTTCGGACATGCGTAACAAGCATTTCCAGGTTGAAAACTTCAGGACGGATCCAGCAAAAAACCTGATCCGTTGCTTCAGTTTTTTCAAGATCTGCGCCGGATCCGTCCTTTCCATTTTTGGACGGATTGTGCCTGACGGCACAAAACGGATGTGTGAAAGAGGCCTAAGTCTCCTGACCTCAATATCATTGAGCCGCTGTGGGGAGATCTCAAGTGCACAGTTCATTCTAGATAGCCGGGAATTTACAGGCACTGGACACTTTTCACCAAGAAGAGTGGTCAGCTTTACCATCTGAGAAAATAAAGAACCTCATCCACAACTACCACAAAAGACTTCAAGCTGTCATTAATGTTAGAGGGGGCAATAAACGGTATTAAGAAATGGGGTATGTGAACTTTTGATCAGGGTCATTTGGATGTTTTGAGTTGTCATTATGATTTAAAAAGAGAAAACACAGTAGTTTAACAATAAATGGCTTCACCCAACCACTAACCATGAGTGGAGAAAAAGTTTTGGTGTTATCATTTATATTCTCTGAAAAAAAGGCCAAGAAAGCAAAAAATCTGCCGGGGTATGTAAACTTTTGAGCACAACTGTATATTACATTTCTTATTATTGATCCTGTACTGATCCTGAGTTATATCCTGTATTATACTCCACAGCTGCACTCACTATTCTGCTGGTGCAGACACTGTGTACATACATTACATTACTGATCCTGAGTTACATCCTGTATTATACTCCAGAGCTGCACTCACTATTCTGCTGGTGCAGACACTGTGTACATACATTACATTACTGATCCTGAGTTACATCCTGTATTATACTCCACAGCTGCACTCACTATTCTGCTGGTGCAGTCACTGTGTACATACATTACATTACTGATCCTGAGTTACATCCTGTATTATACTCCACAGCTGCACTCACTATTCTGCTGGTGCAGTCACTGTGTACATACATTACATTACTGATCCTGAGTTACATCCTGTATTATACTCCACAGCTGCACTCACTATTCTGCTGGTGCAGTCACTGTGTACATACATTACATTACTGATCCTGAGTTACATCCTGTATTATCCTCCAGAGCTGCACTCACTATTCTGCTGGTGCAGTCACTGTGTACATACATTACATTACTGATCCTGAGTTACATCCTGTATTATACTCCAGAGCTGCACTCACTATTCTGCTGGTGCAGTCACTGTGTACATACATTACATTACTGATCCTGAGTTACATCCTGTATTATACTCCAGAGATGCACTCACTATTCTGCTGGTGCAGTCACTGTGTACATACATTACATTACTGATCCTGAGTTACATCCTGTATTATACTCCAGAGCTGCACTCACTATTCTGCTGGTGCAGTCACTGTGTACATACATTACATTACTGATCCTGAGTTACATCCTGTATTATACTCCAGAGCGCACTCACTATTCTGCTGGTGCAGTCACTGTGTACATACATTACTACTGATCCTGAGTTACATCCTGTATTATACTCCAGAGCTGCACTCACTATTCTGCTGGTGCAGTCACTGTGTACATACATTACATTACTGATCCTGAGTTACATCCTGTATTATACCCCAGAGCTGCACTCACTATTCTGCTGGGCAGTCACTGTGTACATACATTACATTACTGATCCTGAGTTACATCCTGTATTATACTCCAGAGCTGCACTCACTATTCTGCTGGTGCAGTCACTGTGTACATACATTACATTACTGATCCTGAGTTACATCCTGTATTATACTCCAGAGCTGCACTCACTATTCTGCTGGTGCAGTCACTGTGTACATACATACATTACTGATCCTGAGTTACATCCTGTATTATACCTCAGAGCTGCATCACTATTCTGCTGGTGCAGTCACTGTGTACATACATACATTACTGATCCTGAGTTACATCTGTATTATACTCCAGAGCTGCACTCACTATTCTGCTGGTGCAGTCACTGTGTACATACATTACATTACTGATCCTGAGTTACATCCTGTATTATACCCAGAGCTGCACTCACTATTCTGCTGGTGCAGTCCTGTGTACATACATTACATTACTGATCTGAGTTACATCCTGTATTATACTCCAGAGCTGCACTCACTATTCTGCTGGTGCAGTCACTGTGTACATACATTACTGATCTGAGTTACATCCTGTATTATACTCCAGAGCTGCACTCACTATTCTGCTGGTGCAGTCACTGTGTACATACATTACATTACTGATCCTGAGTTACATCCTGTATTATACTCCAGAGCTGCACTCACTATTCTGCTGGTGCAGTCACTGTGTACATACATTACTGATCCTGAGTTACATCCTGTATTATACCCAGAGCTGCACTCACTATTCTGCTGGTGCAGTCACTGTGTACATACATTACATTACTGATCCTGAGTTACATCCTGTATTATACTCCAGAGCTGCACTCACTATTCTGCTGGTGCAGTCACTGTGTACATACATTAATGATCCTGAGTTACATCCTGTATTATACTCCAGAGCTGCACTCACTATTCTGCTGGTGCAGTCACTGTGTACATACATTACATTACTGATCCTGAGTTACATCCTGTATTATACCCAGAGCTGCACTCACTATTCTGCTGGTGCAGTCACTGTGTACATACATTACATTACTGATCCTGAGTTACCTCCTGTATTATACTCAGAGCTGCACTCACTATTCTGCTGGTGCAGTCGCTGTGTACATACATAAGTCCTGTTTCTGTATTATCAGGCTGCTCATATTTCTTCATCACTGTGACTTCTCGCTTACTTATCTGAGATCCTATTCCAACTCCATATATTTCATAGATGGTAATAATTCCTTTGTTGATAACCATAAACTCCAGAGCCATATTCGCTGGAGCAGCTCTGAAGTAATGAACATACATTACAGCTGAATCGGTTACCCTCCAGTAAAACCAAGACTGCACTTATCGAGGTGCCCATACTCAAGTGTACCATCATTAGAGAGTAATCTTTTTTCCAGAGGCATACTATTCTGCTTGCAGTCAACGGTAATACATTCATTTGATCCTGATTACAACCTGAAATCCAGACTCACTCACTTTCTGCTGCGTCACGTGTTACATTAAATTCTGCTAACATCTGTTTAACTGAGCGCACCACTATTCTGCGTGCGTCACTTTACAACATTCTTACTGATTGTTTATCCTGATTTATCGACTGCTCACTATCCTGGCATACTTGTACATACATTAATACTGATCCTGAGTTACATCCTGTATTAACTCCAGAGCTGCACTCACTATTCTGCTGGGCAGTCACTGTGTTACATACATTACTTACTGACAGGTTACATCCTGTATTTACTCCAGAGCTGCACTCACTATTCTGCTGGTGCAGTCCTGTGTACATACAATTATGATCCTGAGTTACATCCTGTATTATACTCCAGAGCTGCACTCACTATTCTGCTGGTGCAGTCACTGTGTACATACATTACATTACTGATCCTGAGTTACATCCTGTATTATACTCCAGAGCTGCACTCACTATTCTGCTGGTGCAGTCACTGTGTACATACATTACATTACTGATCCTGAGTTACATCTGTATTATACCCAGAGCTGCACTCACTATTCTGCTGGTGCAGTCACTGTGTACATACATACTGATCCTGAGTTACATCCTGTATTATACTCAAGCTGCACTCACTATTCTGCTGGTGCAGTCACTGTGTACATACATTACATTACTGATCCTGAGTTACATCCTGTATTATACCCAGAGCTGCACTCACTATTCTGCTGGTGCAGTCACTGTGTACATACATTACATTACTGATCCTGAGTTACATCCTGTATTATCTCCAGAGCTGCACTCACTATTCTGCTGTGCAGTCACTGTGTACATACATTACATTACTGATCCTGAGTTACATCCTGTATTATACTCCAGAGCTGCACTCACTATTCTGCTGGTGCAGTCAGCTGTGTACATACATTACATTACTGATCCTGAGTTACATCCTGTATTATACCCAGAGCTGCACTCACTATTCTGCTGGTGCAGTCACTGTGTACATACATTACATTACTGATCCTGAGTTACATCCTGTATTATACTCCAGAGCTGCACTCACTATTCTGCTGGTGCAGTCACTGTGTTTCATACATTACTGATCCTGAGTTACATCCTGTATTATACCCAGAGCTGCACTCACTATTCTGCTGGTGCAGTCACTGTGTACATACATTACATTATGATCCTGAGTTACATCCTGTATTATACTCCAGAGCTGCACTCACTATTCTGCTGGTGCAGTCACTGTGTACATACATTACATTACTGATCCTGAGTTACATCCTGTATTATACTCCAGAGCTGCACTCACTATTCTGCTGGTGCAGTCACTGTGTACATACATAAGTCGCTTTGTGTTCTGTATTTTCAGTGCTGTCTTCAGTATTTTCTTCTTATCCACATGTGACTTGGTCGCGTTACTTAGAGCTGAGATCCTCATTCACAACTCCAGTATAATTTCATAGAATGGTAATAATTTCCCTTTTGTTGCAATAAGCCATGAAAACGTCGCAGAGACACATTCCCGGCTGGAGAAACAGCTTCTGCAGAAAGGTTAATGAGATCATTCACATTACAGGCAGTGAATCGTGTGTGACCCATCCAGTAAAACACTAAGACACTGGGTCTACTTATCGAGAGTGCAACCAATAACTCGAAAGGTTGTTACCATCATTTGAAGAGAGAAATGTCATTCATTTCCAGTGGAAACTGTTACGAAATTTCAGATTTCTCAGACGCCCAAAATTTCATTGGGGCCTGTAAATCAGAACTGCAAAAGTCACAAGAACCCCTATCATCATGGGACCACTTCTCAAGGACCTTGACAACTGCATCGTAAGCAGTTTTTGCCTATAAATTCTGCTAACTTTAGTTTAAGTGGAGCGCTACCTTGGTCGAGTGCCACGTTCTTGCTCTTTTCCAGCGATTTCTCCCATTTGTTGTGTTCCAGTGCAGTTCTATTGACCTCCAGCATCACTGCCCATAACTCTGTATTTAATTAGCTTGGAAATTGACCTGATGCTATGACTTCATGGGTTGTAGAACATTAAAGTGGTCCTCACTAGTGATGAGCGAGCATGCTCAGGTGGTCTCTGAGTATTTGGAAGTGCTTGGAGATTTAGTTTCTCTTGACGCAGCTGCATGATATGCGACTGCTAGACAGCCTGAATACATGTGGGGATTCCCTAACAAACAGGCATTCCTCACATGTATTCAGGCTGTCTAGTAGCCACAAACCATGCAGCTGCAGCGACAGAAACTAAATCTCCAAGCACTTCCAAATACTCAGAGACCACCCGAGCATGCTCGGGAAAACCCGAGCAACGAGCATACTCATTCTTCGCTAGTCCTCACCCTCCATATCATGAATGAACCTTAGGCTAGAGTTCTTGAGCTTTGTATTTTACACAATGTCTCTGGTTTCGAACATCTTTCATCTTGCGCATACTCCTAATTTGGCCATTTGCATCTATGTATTGTACGATGCTTCTTCACTCACTTTATTTTACTACAGTTCGTTCATCTCTGGTGCTCCTGCCCTGCTTGGAGGGCCTCAATGGTATCGGTTGGTTATCCTGTCTTATGCACCTGTGCCAGATGTTGGCTTTGCTCCCTCACCTGGGTTCGCTGAACTTTGTTGTGCTCCATGTCAGGATTTGCAGATGGCCCGTGTGATCCCATGTGAACATCTGGCTGGGATTATATAAGGCCTAACAAGACACACATCTGGGACTTGGTATTAACACTATCTAGCTCTGGAGCTCTGTCTGCTACTTGTTACTCGGTGTTCCTGTACCTCGTGTTTAAGGACCTCTGTTGCGACCACGCACCACAATTGTGGATACCAGGGCTATGGGGTACTCGGAGCCGAGCCCATGGGCATCTATGGGAGTTGTCACTGGTAGCGGTGGCTCGGTCCGTGGCCCTGGCGGTCGTGCAATGGGGGATATTTACAGGGGATTATTAGGATAGTTCGTGACGCCACCTGTGGTTTCTGGTTAATTGAACCAGCGCTGCTGTAAGGGTCTTCACAGGGGATGTTATGGGGCAGCTTGGTAGTAAGTCTCCCACAGGTGAGACGTGTCCCTAGAAGTCTATGGTGATGATGATGCAGGGTATAGATAATAATTCAGTCACACACAAGGTAGTTCCTTTTCATACCTTTTACTGATGGTGGTTCAAGCAGATCCCGGGGAGCTGGTCGGGGTGGAGAGTGCACATTCCGGTAACAGCTGAGCAGGTTAGAGGCCTCCTTAACTTCAATGTACATGTGAGTCCAACTTGCCTGAAGCGAAGTTAACTCTGAAATTCCAGCTTTCTCTATAGCTGTACTGCCCGGCCAACGTGGTGGTGGAGCCTTCTAAGTGATGAAACTAAGTCCTTACTTTTGTCGTGCACTTGACTCAAAGTCCCTGTTCCACCTGACTCCGGTTACGTATTGACACTTAGGGCTGCTCTCTGCGACCTGTAGTCCAGATGCCTCCGGTAATCTTGTCACTAAGCTTGAAACTGTAGCAACGCCTCGGACTCCGGTGTCCGGCAATTTAGTGCAGGCAATCCAATACCTGAAGCACTTCTCTAACTTTTCCACTGCCCTTTGCCCTGCTCTCGCTCTTAGCACAAGCAATTGTAACTTCGATGGTAATGTCAGCTTCATCCAGAGCTCGCCGAGCAGCTCTCAGTATCCTCCTCCCTCCAGCTTCTGTTGAGGTACTGATTAAGGGTAGCTCTGACTAGGCTAGGATGATCCACTTCACCCGTACTAGCCTCCACTTGCTTGTCAGGTGAGCTACGTTAGCTCTGCGAGGATCCAGTCCTCCCTTCTCTCTCTCTCCAAGTCCAGACTCCACTGGACTGAACTGCACTGTCCGAAGACAGGAAACTGACTGCACTGTCCTGAGACAGGAAGCTTGACTGAGCTCTGCTACGTGTCACCACCTCCTATACCCCTGGTGGGTGTGTCTAGAAGTGTGAGTGAAGTGTATATCAAGCTTTGCTGTTACCTTCCTGTGCACTCTCCTGGACTTTATGTGTGCCTGCATAGCTGGGCTACACATCCCCCCTTGGTAAAACACAGCACTCCCGGGCTGTAAAAGACAAAAAGAACATTTTGTTTTGCATTAACAACAACATTCTAACTCTTCCCATCCGGGAGGTACGAATTCTTGAACGTTACAATTTGTACAATAGGAAAATACAAAAGTATCAAAAGTATCAAAACATTCTCATATTTACAAGATACTTGTGGAGGACCCGCACCAAAACCCTCCCACGTGGGTCCTGGGTGGGCTGCAGGACTTCTGACTGCAGACCTCACTCTAGGCCCACCATACGGGTTTTTCTTCAGAGGTTGATAGTAATGGTTTCATGTCAAACCAAGATAATGCACCGTAGTGCAACTATTTACAAAGACAAGTTCTTGGGCTGGCACAGTCCACAGCCACGCAGTCCATTGGCATGGTTAAAACACATTTCAAATAATTACATTAATACTTTTTCAAACTTTATACAATTTTTCAGATGCAATAAACCCTATCTGGGTCTTGCTAACTAGTCTACTAGGACTACTCCTGATAGCGAATAGGTAGTTTACCTTTAGTGATACGTTCTGACCTACGTGGGGTAGCGTCAGGTATAGTAGTCTCTAACCTTTCTGTTCTGCGTAACGGCAAACGATAATACTGTCTCAACCTTTCTATGGATCTGGCAAGCGTGCTAGTGACTGAACGAGGCGGTACTGCTTCACCAGCTTCACCAAGGGATTCCACTTCTTGTGGCGCTGCTTCTTGCGGGTCCGCTTCTTGGGGTTCTAACGGTTGAGGATCTGCCGGAACAGGTTCTTCTGGAACTGGCTCCACTGGCACAATTGGTATGACTGGTTGCAGAGACTCCTCTTGCGGTAGATAAAACTGCAGCACAGGAATAATTACAGCGTCTCCTAATCTGGGCCAATCTGCAGGTAAATCTCCCAAATCCGTGTGTATGACCGCTTCAGCACTCTCTTCTTGATGAACAACAGGGTTTTCTTCACGGAGCTTTAATGGGCCAGGACACAACTTTAAATGATCTCTAGACACCGTTGCCGTCGTTTTTCCTCCATCCTTGCTGATGGTACAGACCTTGCTGTTATCGAAATTGGAATTTTGCACGACATATGGCTCCTGTTCCCACTGATCATCCAACTTGTGTGTTCTTCTTTTCCTTTTGAGCACCATCTCTCCAGGCATTAAAGGCTTAGCGGGAGCATTTTTGTTATAATTCATCTCTTGCTTTTCTCTTACTTTGTTGAGACTATCTTCTACGCAGGCTTGTACTCTCTTGTACTGTTCTTGTCGATTTGTTTCCCAATCTTCAGCGTTGTTATCAGCCTCTGGTTCTACCACACCGAGTTCTAAGTCCATTGGCAGCCTTCCCGGTCTTGCTCTCATAAGGTAGGCTGGAGTGCAGTTGGTGGAACTTATTGGGATATGGTTGTACAAGTCAACCAGGTCGGGTAACAAGTCTGGCCACCGATTTCTTTCTTCCAGTGGTACAGTTTTCAGTAAGTCGATGACAATGTGATTCATTTTTTCACAAAGGCCGTTGGTCTGAGGGTGGTATGGTGTCGTTCTGATCTTTTTACATCCATACAATTGACAAAATTCCTGAAACAGTTCAGCTTCAAAGGCTGGACCTCGATCAGTCAGTACCCGCTCTGGATATCCGTGTGGTCTGCAGAAACTTGCTTGGAAGGTTCTTGCTGCTGTCTCTGCTGTCATATCTTTGACAGGGGCGACCACCAGAAATCGGGAATAGTGATCCACCATGGTCAGGGCATATGTGTATCCTGACCTGCTTGGGGACAACTTGACGTGATCCAATGCCACGATCTTCAAGGGACGAGTCGTCCGGATAGGCTGCAAGGGTGCCTTCTGGCTACTGTAGTCTTTTCGCCAGAGGCCACAGGGTCCACAGTTCCGGCACCACTTCTCGATGGAGCTGCGCATCCCTACCCAGTAGAACCGGCACCTCAACAGGGTCTCCAGCTTTCTCCAGCCAAAGTGTCCTGCTTGATCGTGGTATGCTTCCAGCACCATTTGGATGTCTGCTCTCGGGACCACTATTTGCCAAACCATCTCATGGGTCCTTGGGTCGACGTATCTCCTGCACAACTTCTCACGGTATATGAACAACCGGCTTCTCTCGTTCCACAGGAGCTTTGCTGGCATGGATGCATCTTTCTCCAAGGAGGAACCTTCCTGTTTTATCAACTCCTTGATACGGCTGACCACGGGATCGCTGTCCTGAGTCTCCTTCCAGCTGTGATGAGGTAAAGGGTTCAACATCTCACCACACCGCTTCCTGTAGACTCGTTGCTCTTGGACCATCCCATTTCGGTGGAACGCAAGTAGCTCGATTTCTTCCAGATCGTCTGATTCTTCCTCCGTGTCGGATTCATGCGGCATTCTGGACAAGGCGTCCGCGTTAGCATTCTTACGGCCCGCTCTGTATTTGATGGTAAACTGGTAGTTTGATAACCGAGCCATCCAACGTTGCTCCATGGCTCCCAGCTTGGCTGTTTCCAGATGCGTCAAGGGGTTGTTGTCTGTAAACGCAGTGAACCGGTTGGAGGCAAGGTAATGTTTAAATCTTTCGGTAATGGCCCAGACCAGCGCCAGGAACTCCAGTTTGAAGCTGCTATAGTTTTCCGGATTCCTCTCAGTTGGCCTGAGTTTTCTGCTGGCATATGCGATGACTTTTTCTTGGCCGTTCTGCTTCTGACTGAGGACCGCTCCTAATCCTTCGTTACTGGCATCTGTGTATAGCAGGAACGGTTGGCTGTAATCTGGGTAGGCTAAGATTTCATCGCCGGTAAGGATCTCTTTCATCTCTTTGAATGCCTCAGCTTGTTCTTTTCCCCAATTGAATGGAAGGTTTCTGCTCTTAAGAGGTTGTCCTACCAGGAGGTCCTGCAAAGGCGCCGCTTTCTTAGTGTAATCTTTTACAAACCTCCTGTAGTAACCTGTTAATCCCAGGAACTGACGCACCTCCTTTAAGTTCTTCGGCTCTGGCCATTTCTGAATAGCTGTGACCTTCTCGGGGTCCGGCGCTACTCCTTCGGAACTGACAATGTGTCCCAAGTACTGTACCTTCCGTTTGAGCAGGTGGCATTTAGAGGGCTTTAGTTTCATCCCAAACTTGGACAATGACTCAAATACCTCCGCCAGGTGCTTCAGATGATCTTCATATGTCTTAGAGTACACAATTACGTCGTCCAAGTACAGCAGCACAGTTTCGAAGTTGAGATGTCCCAGGCAGCTCTCCATCACTCTCTGGAATGTTCCTGGGGCACTGCTGAGTCCAAACGGCATCCTATCGAACTCGCAGAGTCCCATTGGGGTGGTGAAAGCAGTTTTCTCCCGGTCCTCCTCAGCCACAGCCACTTGCCAGTACCCACTAGTAAGGTCGAGGGTAGAAAAGTAGTTAGCCGTTTTCAGAGCAGCTAAGGATTCCTCTATACGTGGTAATGGGTATGCATCTTTATGTGTTATACGATTTACTTGCCTATAGTCTACACACATTCGCATGCTACCATCCTTTTTCTTCACTAGAACCAGAGGTGCCGCCCAGGGGCTACAACTATCCCTTATCACCCCGGCTTTCTTCATGTCATGCAGCATTTCCTTAGCTTTCTGATAATGGGCTGGAGGTATGGGCCTGTACCGCTCTTTGATGGGAGGATGACTGCCTGTAGGGATATGATGCTGTACTCCCTTAATGGTCCCAAAATCAAGTGGGTGCTTGCTAAATACTTGTGCGTACTCTTGTACCACCCGTAGTACCCCCTGTTTCTGGTGGACGGAAGTGGTGTCTGTCCCTATATGAAGCTGCTGACACCAGTCCGCTACCGGGGTTGCCGGATCATTATCCTCCGCTGATTGGCGGGAGGCTAAGGACTCGGTTGTGAGGATAGAATTGTTATCTACGGCATGTAATTTAGCAACTGTAGCATAACGTGGCAAATTTACTTCATCATCCCCCCAGTTGAGAAGTCGTACTGGTACTCTCCCATTTACTACTTCCACTACCCCTCTAGCAATCATGAGTGTAGGTCTGTGTTCTGAGCGATGGGGTTCTACTACTGCTTGGTAGTTCTGTCCTCTCAGGCCTATGGCTGCTCTACACCATATTAACATTTCACTCATTGGGGGTATCACAATGGGGTTCGAGTCTGTGACCCGTACATTACCGATTTCACCATCTGTAAGCTTCGCTTGCTGCTGGCACATCAGGGCCCGGATCTCCCTCTGGATCACTCCCTTCTGCTTTGGCTTGGCAACTTCGGCGAGCTGTTGGAGCAAAAACACAACTTCTCCCAGACAGTTACTGATAATGTTAGTACCTAGTATCACATTTAGACCATTTTCCTCATTTACAGTCCTGACTACTAGGAGTCCCTGATCCTTCAGCTCCACCCTGCCCACTTTTACATTTACGTTTTTGGCTCCAATTACTTCAACAGGGAGACCATTGGTAGCGTACACTGTCAAGTCAGGGCTCGGGGTCTGGAGGCTGTCCATGGACCAAAATTTATTGTAAAGGACGTCAGGTATGATGGTCACCTGAGATCCCGTGTCCAGCAGTGCAGGGATTGCAATCCCGTCCAGAATCATGGACAGGTAGGGCCGTCCACCCACGAACCTGCGGTTCCAGTCCAAGGGGCCTGATGAATCTACTCCTGGGTGTTGGCCCTCTGACCCAGGATCGGCTCGTTTAAAGGACATTGCTGTGCCATATGACCTTTTTGATTGCAGCGGTAGCAGACGATCTCCGGCGAGGATGGTGTTGCTCCGGAGTCGCTCCTGGGGGTGGCGTGGTCCTCCCTGGTGTGGCGACGTCCTCCATTTCCTCCGGTTCATCCAAGGGACATCCTCCGGACAGTCGGCTAGTAGGATCTTCCCTCCTTCCTCTTTCCGCAGTTGCAGGGCCTCCATTACAGTGGCCAAGTTCTTAGTCAGCTGGCGCACTTCTGAGCGCAGACATTCCAACTCACTAGGGGGCGCCACCTGCATTTTAGCTTCCGCCACCTGCGGAGAAAAGGTGGGTACTGCCGGCTTAAGAGTGGCTTCACCCGGGTGATACTGATTTGCCACCTCAGGCTTTTCCAGGGGTCGCAGTCCCTTTATTACCATGTCCTTTAGAGCATCAAAAGTGGCATCTGGATGATCCAAGGACCACCAGTTTACAGTCCTGCCTTCCTCTGGAGACCTCAGTCCCCGCACGAATTGCTCTTTTAACATTTGGCTCTCATCAATGGGACTTGTGGGGTTAGCCTGTTTGAGAGCTCGCAGGGCCCCCTGTAGTCGGCAGGCGTAGTCCCTAATACTGTCACCCGGTCCCTGGAAGCACTGATAAAATGCCATCCGGAGATCCGTTTCTGTGTGGTCCTCGAAGATGGCCTGTAGCTTTAAGAGAATCGCAGGTACCGACTCCTGGTCTGCAATGGGCCAAGTCTCTACTTCTCTCTCAGCCGCACCAGCTAACTGTCCTATTACCACAGCAGCTTTTTGCTTTTCAGTCATTGAATACATATCCAAAATACTACATATTTTCTGTTTAAATCCTGGCAGGGTGCCTGGCTCGCCGCTGTACTGGGGGAGCCACTTCGCTCCAGGCATGTATGGGAGGGTTAGCGGCATTAGCGGGACCACCGGGCCAGGTGAGGGGCCTGCACCCCCATCCTGCGGTACGACGCCAAGCGGTGGGCTATTGGGGCCTCCGGCGGGGGCCGCTCCGTCTGCCGATTGCTGCGACATATTGGTGACCCCTTGGTTAATCTGAGCCTACCTCTTTCGCAGGCTGCAGCGTCGCAGGCACAGCGGTGGAGACAGGACCTTCGTTGCAGGCACAGCAGTGGAGACAGGACCTTCGTCGCTGGACTGTGATGTCAGAGCGTTCACTTCCTGTTTCACAGGACCTGCGGCCGCGTCAGAGCTGGGGGCGGAGCCAGGCAACAGCGCGCTTTTACAGGTACGCCCCCCTTCTTCACCAGCGCATGAGGGCGCGAATATTGCGCTAAAGATGGCGGTATTATGGCGCCAACACAGCAAACAGTCTTTTCCGCACAAACAGTCAATATAGGCACACAGGACTCACAATTGCAAGTTTCGGATCCTGTTCGTGACGCCAAAAAGTTGTTGTTGCGACCACGCACCACAATTGTGGATACCAGGGCTATGGGGTACTCGGAGCCGAGCCCATGGGCATCTATGGGAGTTGTCACTGGTAGCGGTGGCTCGGTCCGTGGCCCTGGCGGTCGTGCAATGGGGGATATTTACAGGGGATTATTAGGATAGTTTGTGACGCCACCTGTGGTTTCTGGTTAATTGAACCAGCGCTGCTGTAAGGGTCTTCACAGGGGATGTTATGGGGCAGCTTGGTAGTAAGTCTCCCACAGGTGAGACGTGTCCCTGGAAGTCTATGGTGATGATGATGCAGGGTATAGATAATAATTCAGTCACACACAAGGTAGTTCCTTTTCATACCTTTTACTGATGGTGGTTCAAGCAGATCCCGGGGAGCTGGTCGGGGTGGAGAGTGCACATTCCGGTAACAGCTGAGCAGGTTAGAGGCCTCCTTAACTTCAATGTACATGTGAGTCCAACTTGCCTGAAGCGAAGTTAACTCTGAAACTCCAGCTTTCTCTATAGCTGTACTGCCCGGCCAACGTGGTGGTGGAGCCTTCTAAGTGATGAAACTAAGTCCTTACTTTTGTCGTGCACTTGACTCAAAGTCCCTGTTCCACCTGACTCAGGTTACGTATTGACACTTAGGGCTGCTCTCTGCGACCTGTAGTCCAGATGCCTCCGGTAATCTTGTCACTAAGCTTGAAACTGTAGCAACGCCTCGGACTCCGGTGTCCGGCAATTTAGTGCAGGCAATCCAATACCTGAAGCACTTCTCTAACTTCTCCACTGCCCTTCGCCCTGCTCTCGCTCTTAGCACAAGCAATTGTAACTTCGATGGTAATGTCAGCTTCATCCAGAGCTCGCCGAGCAGCTCTCAGTATCCTCCTCCCTCCAGCTTCTGTTGAGGTACTGATTAAGGGTAGCTCTGACTAGGCTAGGATGATCCACTTCACCCGTACTAGCCTCCACTTGCTTGTCAGGTGAGCTACGTTAGCTCTGCGAGGATCCAGTCCTCCCTTCTCTCTCTCTCCAAGTCCAGACTCCACTGGACTGAACTGCACTGTCCGAAGACAGGAAACTGACTGCACTGTCCTGAGACAGGAAGCTTGACTGAGCTCTGCTACGTGTCACCACCTCCTATACCCCTGATGGGTGTGTCTAGAAGTGTGAGTGAAGTGCATATCAAGCTTTGCTGTTACCTTCCTGTGCACTCTCCTGGACTTTATGTGTGCCTGCATAGCTGGGCTACACACCTCTGCTACCTGTTTCTGGTAGCACAGGACAGGAGAATGGGGTCCAAGAACAACTAGGAACTTGAACTAGGAACATGTTGCCTAGAGTTGTGACCAAGAGCTGGAACCAGGAACATGGAGCTCAAGTCCTCAGACTGAGGCTGAAACCAGTAGGTCAAAAAGGAACCAGAGAGTGGGGAGCAAGCAGAGTCATAGAACAGAACTGTGACTGTGGTCACCATACAGGAACGGTTTAAGAAGAGTAACATGGTCACAGGACCAAAACATGGTCACAGAATAGGAGGATAGAGTCCAGGAAGAACTGGGAGCTTGAACCAAGACCATGAAGCCCAGGAGCTGGTCAAGGATCTAAAACAAGGAAGTCAGCAAAGAACCAGGGAGGGGGAAGCAAGTAGAGTCCAAAAACAGTACATGTTGGAACTAAGAGAACAACAGTGCTCGGAGGAATCTAGGAAACAAGGAGGCAGTAGATACAGGAACAGAAGAGACCAGGATGGAACCTGATAAAGAACTGCGCTATGCTCACAGAACAGCTGGACGCTGGCGGTCCCAAAAGGAGGCATTTGGTAATCTGTCAAGGAACCCTTCCAACAAGTAGGGATTACCAAATGTGGAAGACCTCATTATACAATTACTTTTTGCATTTATGTCATCACTGTGCTGAATTTCTAGAAATGATAGGATAAAAAGGTTTTTTTGCTTCCTGAATTTCTATAAAAATTAGTTTAGTTCACAAAAACAGAATCTGCCCTGAACTTTCGCTGATTTTCTGCGTAGTTGGATTTTTGTCTTCTTCCTCATATGACATTCTCTGAAAGCAGCACCTGATGAAGCAGCCTCATAAATGTCACTTCTGCTGTGACAGCTAATAGATGTAGAATTAAAAGAGCAAATTATCACTTCAAGAGCTTTAAAAATAATAGGGTCCAGGTTTTGCCGTCCTTTCAGAACCTTTTAGAAACTGAACTTCTGAGACCTGGAGACATCTATACAGCCGCTCAATAAAGGGTTTATCTGCCTGACATAAACACCATTCAAATACATGAAGAGGGCGTCCCTCAATCATAACCTTCATGTGTTCAACAGAAGAAAAAGAGAAAAAAGCAAATATAAAGCGTATGTCTCGCTCTGTCCTAGCATTTCGCCCAGTCACTACAACGAGAGGACTTGCAGGACCGTTCAAGGTCACTACACAAGGAAGTATCAGACAATTGTGAGGCTCAAAGTAAAAACTACAGCATCTTAGGATACTTAATATTAATAGACATGGTAACAAAAAAGTTAAAAAAATTTAATTCAAATTGTACATGAAAACTTGATCGAAAACTTCGACAACTTACCTCACCCTAGAGTACAACTTTCTCTCCACTCCATTGACTTCTGCTCCAGGCTGAAGTTGACTTTGCTTCTTGGCCATGGTTTGGAAGGATCATGATGGGGCACATACCAAAACCCTAATGACTCTTTTTTAGGTTCCTTATAGAAACCTCACATGCAGGAGCCAAGCTTCACCTCCCTGCTTCCTGGGTCTTCTCTGTATTTTCTCCAGCTTCTCTCACGACCCCATCAGGCCATGCCTATCATGACTTTCCTAATGAGAGAACCACGTTGGTCCACCATCTCATCTCTGCTATCGAATGCTAGTCCATACTCTCTCGAATGGGTTCCAAGATCAAGGTCACTGGTTAAAAGACTCCAGTCTAGTCCCAATCCCCAGGAATCTTGTAGATCTGAAGTCACTATGGATTGTTCCCAGTACTTACCCATGGCTCAGGGATTCCTGGATTTCTAGGATATTCAGCTTGACTAGCTCCACCTTCCCTCCATGTTCACTACTTACTTTACCATGATTACTCATTAGCGTCTTTGGCATGGTTACCCAGTTCTGGCCAAGTTGTCCCCCTGATAGTCCAATTTGTTGCTACATTTAAGGAAAAAACAAGTTCTTTCAAAAATCAGTGCCAATACAAAGTGAGTTTGGCATTTTATGAATTAACATTAGATTATTTTTCTTTTCTTTTTTTCTCCATTATAATTTTTTTCCATAAGTTTTAGCAATTGTATTTCTGTTAAATAAAGTGATAATTCTGACTTGACAATGCAGCAAAGTTCAAGGATGTGGCAGTGAGCAATTTCACTATGACTACTTTCGGAATCTTGTTGCCATGACAATCCACAAAAATTGCCACATTCTCTTTCATCGTTGTATCCCTGGATTTGGATACCAGGAATTGCACTCGCGTACAGCCATCCAGGCCTAGCACCGCTGATTGAACGCACGCTACAACCCTCGCATCGCCTCCCACAGACTCTCATTCCGTTGCTTTGGGTTAATCACAATGAAGTGCTGTAAATTACTGATGTTATGAACCATCACCAATCAATGGGGTGACGAGAGCGAGATGGCAAGAGCGCTGTGTTTTTCTGGATGGAACAGCAAAAAATCAAACAAATGCAATGATGTGACTTCTGGATTACATCCTAAGCTTTTTCAGTAGACAACTATGTAATAAGTATAATACAAACCCAAAACTTCTTGCATATTCTGTTTCAGGATATAATTGACAATCCTTTCCATCTTTCTGATTTTTATTTCCAGTGTAGCAGTAGAATATCATGCTGCTGCGATGCAGGTAGGTGCAGGCTCCACAAGATGGCAGTAGAGTGGAAGCAGGACTGCACCTAAACATAGCTGGCCTGCAGTGCAGCAGCAAGGCTACCACAGGTGGCAGCAGAATAGTCAGACAAGCCGGGTCAAATCCTAGACTGTAGCGCAGTACCAAAGTAATAAGCAAACTCGCGGTCAGAGACAAGCCAGGGAATCAGCAGTGGTCGGAGGTGGATAAGACAAAGACAAAAGACAGAAGCAGGGCAGGATGCAAGCCAAGTCACAACCAGGGAGTCAGTACACTAAAGGGAAACACTGAGTCAGAACAGGAATGGGGGAAAACAGAGACACGGGATCAGATAGCAAATGTAGCAGGACCAATCAGAGAAATCAAAGTCAGCTACAGCAGCCCTAAGGAAAAACTATATCTGACATAGCTTGCAGGAAGCAGCGGCAATAAATAGCCAACCTGAACCCAGAAAGAGGCTGAGAAAGGTTAACCCCTGACATGAAAAGACTGAGAAAAAAAGGGAATTCAGGACTCAAAACCCGGTCTGGATCAGGACATAGAAAATGTGAATATAGCAAAATATAATGCATCTTCCTCCCTCCAACATTCAGGCTCTCTGCAAATGTTCACAAACCTCCTTGGACACCTAAAATTCCATCTAGTGTAAGGCAATAAGTAGTAGATAAAAAAGAGGGGAAGGAGGGGTGTGCAGTTGCAGTTTTTCTCTCTCTCTCTTGATGACTGTGCAGCTGTCGGGACTTCAGACGTCTGGAGTCATATGATTGGTTCAGAGCGCTGAGCACAGGACTAGAGTCACTCCTTAAAGGATCCACCCACTAAACTCACAGGGGGAGAGGAAATATGTAATGTTAAAATTCAGAGAGATAATAAGAAGACCAAAAAATTTAAATGCAAGGGCGCATAAGGACGATAGCGGGGCCTATATAAAACAATATGTGGGCTCCTCCGAAATTGCTCCTCTGCCATTGTAGATCAACCCAATAAATAGTCATTAGGAATCTGCTTCTATTATAGCTGACAACAGTCCTGGATTTGCCAAGAATTATCACAATTTGTTTAGAAACAGTGAGGCCAAACA
>JARQOD010000006.1:446234147-446274970 GCA_033576555.1 Oophaga sylvatica
GAAACATCAGGCTTTCGTAGAACAGGAGCAGAAGTGAATCTCTGCTTAAGTTCCTGAAATGCAGAGACTGCCTCAGGAGGCCAATTCACCACATCAGAACCCTTTTTGGTCAAATCAGTCAATGGTTTAACAATACCGGAGAAATTACCAATAAATTTACGATAAAAATTGGCAAAACCCAAAAATCTGTGAAGAGCCTGAAGTAGGTTGGACCCAATCACAGATAAACTGAACCTTGACCGGGTCCATTTCAATAACAGACGGAGACAAAATGAATCCCAGAAATGAGACCTTCTGTACGCCAAAAAGACACTTTGATTCCTTCACATACAGTGCATTCTCTCTCAAAATCTGGAACACAGTCCGAACATGTTTCACATGAGAGTCCCAGTCATTGGAAAAAATCAAGATATCATCCAAATAAACAATCAGAAATTTATCCACAAAATCCCTGAAAATATCATTCATGAAGGATTGGAAGACGGAAGGAGCATTAGTGAGCCCAAAGGGCATCACTAGGTACTCAAAATGCCCCTCTGGGGTATTAAACGCCGTCTTCCATTCATCCCCGTGCTTAATGCGAATAAGGTTATACGCCCCCCTGAGGTCAAGCTTGGTATACTAACTAGCACTTTTCACCCTGGAAAACAGGTCAGAAATCAAAGGTAACGGATATTGATACTTCACAGTGATCTTATTCAAGAGACGATAATCAATACACGGCCTCAATGAACCATCCTTTTGGCCACAAAGAAAAAATCGGTACCCAAGGGTGAAGAGGATGGTCTGATATCACCCTTTTCCAATGACTCCTTGATATAAGATCGCATAGCATCGTGTTCAGGTACAGACAAGTTAAAAAGGCGACCTTTAGGAAATTTACCACCAGGCACTAATTCAATAGCGCAATCATAGCTCCTGTGAGGAGGTAAGGATGCAGATTTACTTTCACTAAATACATCCGAAAAATCTGTCAAAAAGTCAGGAACATCCTGAGACTGGGGAGAGGCAGAAAAAACAGGAGTGTCTGCATTAACACATTGGCAGCCCCAACTGGTCACAGACACAGATTTCCAATCCAAAACAGGATTATGAGACTGTAACCAAGGGAAACCTAGTACAATAATGTCATGCAGATTATACAGCACCAGAAATTTGCAACTCTCCTGATGATCTGGTTCAACCCTCATTATCACCTGAGTAGAAAACTGGGGTTTATTCTCTGCCAAAGGGGTAGAATCAATGCCCAGTAGGGGAATAGACTTCCGCAGGGGTATCATGGGAAACCCACCACGTTTGGCAAAGTCAAAATCCATCAGGTTAATAGATGCTCCTGAATCAACAAAATCCTGAGCAGAAAATGTGGACAGGGAGCAAATCAGGGTAACAGTCAACAGAAATTTAGTCTGAACACTACCCAAGACAACTGAGCGTGCAAAATGTCTTCCCCGCTTAGGGCAGACTGAAATAGCATGAGAGGCGTCACCACAGTAGAAACATAACCCATTGCGCTTTCGAAACTCATGACGCTGTGCCCCAGAAGTCACTCTATCACACTGCATGGGCTCAGAAGCTAGCTCACAACGCAACACTATCTCACGCATACCTCTGCGCTTACGCAAACGTCTGTCAATTTGAATAGCCAATAACATAGAATCATTGAGACCAGAGGGAGCAGGGAATCCCACCATAACATCCTTTACATTCTCTGACAGCCCCTTCTGAAAAAGGGCTGCCAAAGCATCATCATTAGTGTTGAGCGATACGATACTGCAAATATCGGGTATCGGCCGATATTAGCTGTATCGGGCTTTCGATTCCGAGTACCGATATTTTCGTCATATCGGATACCGGAATCGGATTTGTCACTGTCACTGTGAGTGTCCGTCGGTCGGGTCTGTCAGGAGTCAGCGGCACTTACCTGGCAGAAGATCTCCGGCGGTCACGTCCTGGACTGCTTGATGGCCGCCATTATCTTCTCCCTGGCGGTCACATGCAGTTTTTCGCGATAACTGCAGTGACTGCAGGGTAATCCCGGCCGTAAAGCAGTCCGATGACGTCACCGCCGGGGAAGCAGGTAATCAGCTGTGCTGCGCCGGGATGACAGCCTCTGCCTGTCATTCTGATGTAGCAGAGCTGGATCGTCGTGGGACACTCGTTACTATGGACTGCGTCGGACAGGTGGTATACTGCTGTTTTTTTTTTTAATTTTTTTACAGGAGATCGATGGCGTCGCAGGATGAGACTGTAATAAAAGTAATGAAAACTGTGTTGTGTTTTTTATTAAATTAAAATTTTTTTTTATGAACATTCACCCGTCCGGGTACATCAACAATTTAACTATTTACATATTTAACTATTTACATACAGGGACCCTGTCCGGGTTATTTATAATTCTTTGGCAGGGGTGTTCCAGGTACCACCTGGTACTCTTCTGATGCTTGCCAAACATCCGAGACACCAAGGACCACCAGGACCTGATGACGTTGTGTGGCCTGTACAGTCAAGTCGTGACCCGCTATCTGTGTCTGTGTGGCCACCTCTTTCATCTCCCTCCGGGTCTGGAGCCCTATGTCCCGGACTGAACGAACCCAGGGGGCCTAACAGGCGCCGGGTACGGGCCAGCTATAGTTATCATGTCCATAGCTGGGGCTGCTGAGGAGACCACTGAGGGAGGCTGGGGAGATTTACGGCGTGGGGTGGGCACTTGTGCAGAGGCCTGGATGTGGGAGGCTGAAGGCTCCGAGGGTCTCACAGGTTCCTGACACTCTGGGGAGTAGGGGTCGCACCTGGTAACATTTAGGGCGTACCATCCATTGTAACCCCAGTGTCGGGTGTAAGTCACCAAGTCTCCTGGCAACAGGTCCCTCCCGGGTGTCCTTCTGGGAGGTGAGCCTCCAGTCCCGCCGGGTCACAAACACTTCTAAATAAAGTCCAGGCTCCTGGATGAAGCCCCAACCACCTTTCAATTTAAAGCTCCGTACTGCACCTTACGCCGCGGCTCCCACAGGGTCCTTTATCTTTTCTCATCCGGTCCTTATCTGCCCGGTCCTTCTCCAGGTTACGTTGCCGAAGCTTTTGGGATTCTCGCTGCTCCCTTTGTCGCTCTGCTTCCCGCTCCCAACGTCTCCACTCTTCCTCCTGACGCCGGTTGTAATTCTCCTCCACCAGCATCTCCATGTCTCCACCATCAAACTGCAGCTTACGATGTCCGGTTTGCGGCAGCTCTCCTGGCGCCCCCAGTCCTGGCGGCGCTCACCTGCGGAGGAAGCAGCCGGCTCTGGAAAGATGACAGCCAGGGCTCCGGTACAGACAGGTAGACCTCTGGTGCCTGCGCGGCCTCCTCCATGAGGACGGGTGTCGCTTCTTCTGTCTCAGCGACGGGGGCATACAGCGGGATCTGGGGTGCTGCCGGTGCAGAGTTTTTTGCAGGAACGGGTGCCTCCACTGCGACAACGTCAACCGGATCACATTGCAAGGGCTGGGATGCCGCACGGACTCCTCTACTAGAACGGGTGCCTCACCTTCCGGTACAGACACTTCAGGTAAGAGGGATTGGCGCCGCTCCAAGTTTAGTTTTAGGGCACGCCAGCTGGCTTCCATCCTGGCGACCTCCTCCCGGTGCCGGGCCAGGCCTCTTAGGGTATCCTCCGCTTCTTGCAGCGTAGGAGGGTTTCCAGGCCGGGTGCCCAACGGTGGTTCCGTGGCGATCGGGTCGCTTCCGTGGGGGGAGAGCTCTGACTGCTCCATCCCTTCACACTTCTGCTCGTGTCCATTAGCCATCTCTGCCAAGTCACATGTGTCATTAGCATCTGGAGAGGGCCCCTCTTTTGTAGGGAGGCGGGACCTTCGTGTTAGTTTCCGCACACTGAGGAGATGAGGAGGCGGAACTCAAGAGCTGTGGGGCACGATCTTACATTGCAGTACCATTTAGAGTGGTCGGCCATCTTTTTTGCGCCACTGAGTGAGTGTACACCCACGAAGAGCACGCCCTTCTTCTTCACCAGTGCCTCGTCGTGACGCAGATATGGCGGAAAAATGGCAAATACATTCTCTGATGATTTTAGCAATTCTCAAGCACAAAACCAGTTCAATTCAGGCACACAGGACTCGCTTATAGCGAGCTACAGAATCCTGTTCGTGACGCCCAAGTTGAGTCGCACAGAGCCAGAGGTTTTGGGGGTACTCGGCACCGAGCCCGTCGACTTCTATGGGGTATGTCACGGCTTTACCCGGCAATTGAATCAGAGTCTATTTTACTATGTAGAAGTGTATAAACTATAAATATATGTATATATATATGTCACAATGACATGTATATATTGTAGCCTTTCCGGGGGGTTTAGCTCTAGGATCGCTGTCTGGGTAGACAGAATGGCACGGAAACAGTTCATTCAGACAGCAGTTTGGTGAAAACTGGCCGCAACCAGTTTTATTAAAGTCCACAGCACACAGATAAAAACAAATCATAAACAGAAAACCTGGGCTTGTCTAGCCTCTAATTACACTTAGATAGATGGCCCTCTCTATCCGGGACCCAGACTCTACCAGTCTGTGCCCAAAACAACACATATCACATATGTTACCAGTATGGAGTTTCACAGACACTCCTCTTTATGTCGAAGGCAACTCCAATGTCCAGACTTGAGAGAGGTCACCTCCTATTCAGTCGCTATTCGCACGGATTCTCACTGCGACTACTCCTGTGTCCGGGGTACTTCCTGCACCCAGACTGAGATAGCTCACACTCTTAGAGACTGCTTCCTTGTGCCAGGACACCTCCCTGTGTCCGGGCTAAAGACAGCTCCCACACTCTTGGAGACACCTTCTGTGCCTGGACCCCTTGTCCAGACTGAATGAGCTCTCTGACTGTGCTCCCAAGCACCTACTTCTGGCTTCCTAATCAACACCTGAGTGGATTCAGGTCTGAGCTGCAAGCGTGTACTGAATGGCAGGTGTAGTGACCTTTCTTTACCACCAGGTTTACAAAGCCACACATTTCGCTCATACCAGTCAGCAAGGTACTTAGGTGAAATATACACCTCATTCACCACATATTCCTTCACTGTCTCACATATCCCCTCCCTCTTCTCCAGACTGGAGGGCTGGTCATCCAGACCGGAGGGCTGGTCAACAATCCAACAGAGACAGTGAACTCTGGACCAGTCATGGCCCTCATCAGCTTCATCCTCACCACTGTCATAGCCAACATCAGTTTTCTCTTCATCTGAAGCATCCGCACTACCCTGTACCCTCCCAGGCCTATACTCTCTGCGGGCCTCGGGTATCTGCACTGTTTCATCTTGACTTTAGTGCCAGCCTCAGTCTCGGTATAGTGGCTCACCAGATAAGTACGACCAGGCACGTCAGAACAGCTCTGCTGATTCTTCCTCAGAAACTTTCGTACCTCCTGTTTTTGGGGCACTGACCCTGTGTCACCAACTGTCACAGGAGGTATAGGGGTTTTCTCTAATTCCCCTGAACTTTCTTTAGCACATCTACTTTCTTAAATATCAGTTGATTCATAAATTCTACCTCACAGAACCCAAGCGCCTCTGTCATGGTTTCTGACCATTCCGAGCCACACTGTTCAAACGATTGGCACTGTAGAGGGAGCTGATCGTTTTTCTTGGTCGGTACACATAATTTATCCTCTTCTGGTACAGGCTCACTTTGCATAAGACTCAGAGCTCTTACTTCTTTCTCCAGGAGATCCTCATGGCTACGCATCTTCTCCTGTAGTTGTTGGACGTCCTTTACGTCTTTGGCCCCTTCTTCAGGCTCTTCTGGTAGGACATGCTCAGAAGCCCTACCATCAGTCTTCTTTTCCACCACGTTCTGCATCCCATCTGAGCTCCCGTGTATCTGCAGCGGCAACGGAGCGACACATCGCCCCTCCCACTCACTGGGACGTGGTTCAAGTGTAGACTCCATGAAAATGCGCCTGAGCTCACCAAGGCCAACCCGAGGTCTCAAAATCTCATCTTGGGATTTATCCAGATCCTTTGGGTCGCTCGGGAACTCCGATGGGCACCGGGCGCCGAATTTCCGGCCCGAGCTTCGCGAGTCGCAGCCACGGATCCGGACAGTACACCGTCCACGCCGCTGTCTCCGGCAGAAACATATTCCGGGGCAGAGTCATTCCCCACATCTTCAGTCTTGTTCCTCACAGCTTCACTTGAGACATCAGCCTCTGGTGAGGCACCTGGCCTGGTGTCCACCACTTCCATGGCTTTCTCCACCTCTGCAGCATCACCTTCAGAGTCCTTGGCCTGATGCAGATCCACACCATACATTGATAACTTCTCATTTTCAACAGCATCCACTTGTGCTGTGTTCAGTTTCAGAGTCCTGTCTTTCACCTTAGTCTTCGCCAGGGAACCGGCCAACTGTACAACATCTTCAGATGCCATCCTCCGTCCGACTGCAAGGTCAGCCTCAGCCTTCCTCTCAGGACTCTCAATCTCCTCTGCTACCATGCCTTCCTCACTTGCACTGGTTGCTTTATTGTCATCAGATGACTCACTATCACCACCACTATCCCTGTCTGACCCCTTTTCTCAGCCACATCTGGCTCACTTTCAGGGTTATACAATTTATTCTCATTCACATCCTGCTCACTGTCAGGGTTATACAATTCATTCTCATTCACATCCGGCTCACTGTCAGGGTTATACAATTCATTCTCATTCACATCTTGATCTGGAACCTTAGTTAACATGTCATCCACAACATTAACTTCACCATCTGGTCCCTGGTTTCCCTCAGGTGTCCCTCAAGTATGTGACTATGTGATAACCCCAGCACTATACTTCCATATAGCTCAGGTACCAGGAGCTGACTCACGACCTCTCCCTGGACTTCAGTGTCCCTATACAATAGGTTATTGTTCATGGCAGCATGAGGAAACCTTTCCTCAGAGCCAGGCTCTTGGGGAACCTCATTCAGAACAATTACATTCTCCTGTGCCGTTTTAAGAGTGGGGTCTCGCACCGGCTCACTCCCAAAATTGTCACAGGAGCCAGGCAGGTCAGGGACACTCGGTTCCCGAGAACCACCATCCTCGTCTCCCAACATCACCTGCAAAGAAATGTCATCTTTATCACGGTCATCATTATTATCAACATCATCATCATGACTATGATCAGTATTATCATCACTATCATTATCAGCATCAGCACCATTTTCATGTCATCATCATTATCAGGATCATCATCATCATTAGCATTATCATCATCATTATCACATAATTTTAACATCCCACTAGCATCGTGTTCCGCCCCTCGGGACTGCGTACCCTCAGTAGGGATTCATCACACTGTCCATCAGAATCACCCCTCCCCCAGAGATCCTTAGACCGGGGAAAGTCATTACCCAATATAACGGGTTGCACCAGGGTCTTCACTACCCCACTTCATATGAAACCTCCCCGAGTTTGGGGACCAAGTCCACGGCAGTCTCTGGGTAGACTTTGGTGTCTTCATGGATGTACACCACACTCAGGTGCTTATCAGGGATGAAGTCCCTATCACTCAGGCTGTCACATACGGAAGTCACTGGACTCTCTGAGTCCAAGAGGGCCTGTGCTGGGCAGTCACTTACAACCACCGGGGACCCCTGTGGTCCAGTCTCTTCGGCTGAGGTGGACACACACACAGGCTCTGCGCAGGGAGAGAGGGATCTGCCAACATCACAACACATAGGCTCCCCCTCTATTGGACAGTTGGCTGCAATTTCACGCCAGCTCCAACACTGTCCATCACACTCTCCCACCCACATGTCCCCTCGGGCCTGAACCCGCTTATCAGCATACCCCATGTCCCAACAGCTGGAACGCTCTTACCGCGAGAGTTCAGCGTCCGGGAACTCCGAAGTGACGACCTCTCAGACGGCTGTACCTCAGGAGGACGTGCTTGGGTGTAGCGGTCCACTATCACCTTTTCAACTCCATAATCAGGCCTGCTGACTGCAGACTCCCAACTGTATCTTCAGTCATGGACTCTCCTGGCACGGGCTGCAACCGTAACACCCAGCCGGGTAAGAATCGCCGCTTTCAACTTGGCATAGTCTTCGCTGTCCTGCTTGCTCAGGTCAGCCCAGACTTTTTGGGGTTCCCCAATCAGATAGGGTACGACCGCCATGGCCCATTCAGATAGTGGCAGATTCTCCTTCTCTGCCAGTCTCTCAAACCTAGTAAGATATACCTCCACATCATCACGAGGTGTCATTTTTCTCAAGGACCGTCTTACCGCCTTCTTTATAGCGGACAACGCCGGTGCCTTCACAACATTACTTCGGGACGCGGCACCGAAATCCTTTTTTGGTGCTGTCATCTGCTCAACAAATAACCGGTTATTCTCCTGCTGCTGCTGCAGGAATTGCTGCTGGGCCTGCTGCATGTGCTGCTGGTGCTGCAGGCGCTGCTGCTCCATGCTTCGCTGGGCCTGCACCAGGTACTCAAGGAGTTCCTCCATACTGCCGGACTTATCTGTCTCAACCACGGCAGTTTTATGTTGCACATTAACTTGTGCCATTTGTTCAAACAGCGCCTCCATGCTGTCATCCATGCTGTCAGACTTCTCTGTCTTAACAACGGCAGTCTTCACTCAAGACATACACACTACACAGCTTTTTTTCCACAGAAAATTCAGCCTTGCTGTGCAACCACTTTTTTTTTTTTTTTTCCCTTTGCAAAGTCTATTAGGGCTACTGTCTCTTTAAGACTGCTCCACAAACTTTTCTTTTGCTGCTGCACATTCCACAGTCATTTTCACAACAAGTTCAGCTTTGCTGTGCATACATTTTCTCTCTGCAGACCCTATCAGGGCCACTGTCTCTCCAAGACTGCTCCAAACAGACGTTTCTGCTGACACACACTTTTTTTTTTTCTGTTGCTATTTCAATAGACTTCACCTTTCATGCTGTCTCTCGCCACTGTGCTGCATGCACACTCCAGCACTAACTGTACCAGGCCCTGCGCTGCCCCAGCATTCTCCGCCAATTGTAGCCTTTCCGGGGGGTTTAGCTCTAGGATCGCTGTCTGGGTAGACAGAATGGCACGGAAACAGTTCATTCAGACAGCAGTTTGGTGAAAACTGGCCGCAACCAGTTTTATTAAAGTCCACAGCACACAGATAAAAACAAATCATAAACAGAAAACCTGGGCTTGTCTAGCCTCTAATTACACTTAGATAGATGGCCCTCTCTATCCGGGACCCAGACTCTACCAGTCTGTGCCCAAAACAACACATATCACATATGTTACCAGTATGGAGTTTCACAGACACTCCTCTTTATGTCCGAAGGCAACTCCAATGTCCAGACTTGAGAGAGGTCACCTCCTATTCAGTCGCTATTCGCACGGATTCTCACTGCGACTACTCCTGTGTCCGGGGTACTTCCTGCACCCAGACTGAGATAGCTCACACTCTTAGAGACTGCTTCCTTGTGCCAGGACACCTCCCTGTGTCCGGGCTAAAGACAGCTCCCACACTCTTGGAGACACCTTCTGTGCCTGGACCCCTTGTCCAGACTGAATGAGCTCTCTGACTGTGCTCCCAAGCACCTACTTCTGGCTTCCTAATCAACACCTGAGTGGATTCAGGTCTGAGCTGCAAGCGTGTACTGAATGGCAGGTGTAGTGACCTTTCTTTACCACCAGGTTTACAAAGCCACACATTTCGCTCATACCAGTCAGCAAGGTACTTAGGTGAAATATACACCTCATTCACCACATATTCCTTCACTGTCTCACAATATATATATATATATATATATATATATGTATTCTATGTGTGTATATTTTGTGTTTACAACGAAAGAAAGGTTTTTTTTTTGTTGCGATATTTTGTTCCCATAGACTTACATGGGACTTCCGGTATCGGAATCGGATATCGACGATATTTAGTGATATTGGCGATACCATTCCGATACGATATTTTTAGATATCGAGCAGTATCGCTCAACACTAATCATCATTCCATTTGGTCAGGATTGCCCACTTACTGTTATGAATGTGATAGAGATGGTTTCTGAGCAGAGGCTCCCTCTGGTGGTTACAGACAGTACTGAACCTTTCAGCGAGGAATGGCAATCTGGGATCACTGACTGGTCTGATATAAGGGAGGTTCCCTTCCGTGATGGTGGCCGGTGATACTGTTGTGTTTTGGTAGCTGAGGAGAATAAGCAAAAACGGCAATACACCAGAGAGGCTGGAACCTATTGGATTGCAGTAACCTGAACTAACCACACAACTAGAGGTAGCCGTGGAGCGTTCCTACGTTGATCCTAGACGCCTCGTCACAGCCTGAGAGATAACTACACCTAAAGGCAGAAAGATGAAAGTTATCTGCCCCGGAGCAGATCCCCAAAGAAAATAGGAAGCCCCCAAACATGTAATGGTGGTTAGACAAGAAGAAGCACGGACACAGACAGAAAATAGAATGAGCAAACGCTGGGGCCCAATCTGTCTAGACAGAAAAGTACAGGAAAGGATACTCACTGCAATCCAAAAAAACCCTTAAAAATACCAACTCTTCTGATTGCAAAAACACCTGAGATCACACGATCTCTACCACCTAAATCAGATCTCTCGTGTAACAAAACTAAGCCGCAGCCACTGAAAAAACAGGAAAAAGCAAATAAACAAATAACAGTGGCTTCAGATAAACTGAGAGGAGCACCAGCCCCCGGAGGGGAGCTGGCTGACCTCCACAGAAGTGCAGGGAACAATGCAAAAAGCAAGCACAAAAATAAAAGCAGAAAATATCTTATCTGATAGCAGAAGATGCAGGCAAGACTCAGCAAACTTCCAAATGAACCAGGAACCACAATTGAGACAAGAACAATTGATCACCGGCAACCATCATGGAGGGAACCTCCCTTATATCAGACCAGTCCGTGATCCCAGATTGCCATTCCTCGCTGAAATGTTCAGTACTGTCTGTAACCACCAGAGGGAGCCTCTGCTCAGAAACCATCTCTATCACATTCATAACACACTCCCCTCTGCTGTACATACTGGCAGGCTCAGACTGGCCCATAGGGTAACAGGGGAATCCCCTGGTGGGCCCCTGTGCAGATTTGGGCCCCAGTCCCATTGTATGGGCAGTACTTGGCATAATTCACTTGATTCACTCTGTACAGAAAAAAGCAGCATATCATCATTTACTAACCAAACTAGCCAGGTTATTATTATATAGAGATATAGGTAAATTCGTGAATGAGGGTCATGTAATATTTGTATGCAGGTGAAAAGTGGGGCCCCCAAAGTCAATGTTACTGGTGGGCTCTTAGCACCCCAGTCCAACACTGTAAACTGCCCTCTGGCAATCAGGGAATGCCAGTGTTACTTTTATACTGCCTAGTGTGGATTTGGAGGTGTTTGTTGAGGAGGTGTTTGAAGTGTTGTTCTATAGACTGTTACTTGGTGAATTGTCTGTGTGCATATCCTAATCCTCTCCTGTTTTGTTGTTCTTTCCTTTTACGTCTCGTTGTTCCACTGTGGTGTTTGTGAGTGCATGTTTGTATGATTGGTATTTTCATTTATCCCTTTTCATCTTCCCTTGTTTGTCTGGTTTGCGTATTCTTATATACAACTACTCCCCACTTCCCCAGGCTGATTCAGGAGGTCAGCAAAGTATGTGACCCTGGCATCTTCACCATTAGAAGTAATCCAGAGAGCAGGGATGGCTAGGGCGCTCCTAGCTTTAGGGATAAGGAAGAAGTCCCTAGCCACGGAATATCAAACTACTGTCTCATGACATTATGTGTTCGTAATGTGCTTTTGCATGTGATTGTGTGGATTTTATTTGTGTACAGATTTATATTGTAGGTATGGGACAGGAGGCTGGCAGACGATTGTCCTGTACTGAGATACTTTCCCTGTAGTGCCGCAAAATTTTATGAAACCTAAAATCAACACAAGGTATGTTTTTCAGGGGTGCCAATGTTTATGCAAAGGACTATTCATCATAGCGATGAGCTGGAAGTTCTCACTGCAGGTGTAAAATAGGAAAACTGACTTTTGTAAATGAAGTCAATGATGCATGTGACCATTTTAGTCACAATTGTGCATTATCTCATTCCTAACTAACCTTCAGCTTGACAGGCGGAAGCTTTTTATTGCTGATGGAGTTCTGTTTACAGACGAGGTATGGACTGAATCAGCTCTGGCTTCTTTCTGACAAATAGCAATCACGCACCGGTTGACATTTTGGAGCCGGATGTTCGTCTCTTATCATTTTTAACACACCTGCAATGATACAGAAGGAAAAACAGCAGCACATCAACCAGAGCCAAATTATGTCTCCATGCCACCTGAGGTTGTTTTTTTCTTACTTCTTTGCCATTTTCTAGTTTTTTTTCGAGTTGAAAGGAATTTCTCAAGCTCTTTGTACATTTCCTAATGCTTTGTCATAAAGAATGTTAATGCTCAAGATCAGGAAATCTCTCCAATGCGCTCGTAGCAGGCGGGAATGAAGAGATGACATACGTTTTTATGCTCTTTTAAAAAAGTTTATAAAAGTTTAAGTTTAAGACGATGTTAACACAAGAGGAGGCTGACGATAGACTGGGACTTGTGTATGATATGAGATGTGCAGGATGAGTTGATGGTACTTCACGAAGGATTGCATTGTGCTTCTACCATAATGACCAACTTTGCCCTTCAACAATAGTCCCACCACATAATGGATGGATAATGTACCTCTTACCTCGTGTTTGCAGCATTTTGACATGGTCGTGTAGGAGAGCAGAATTTACATTTCAAAGCCCATTGCTCTGCATGAAGACAACGAAAACCTAAGAGAAGCACTGCTACCAGGGGGCTTCTTAGGTGCCTAGGAGACATGACAACTCTTCCATTAATCCAGGAGATCCTTCATTGGCAACAGCTGACAAATTTGCCTTGTGTATAAGGTTCCTGATCAGTTTCCCAGATTACATTTATGGGTCAGGGCAGGCAGATTGACACGTAAAGGTCAGGTCAGGCAGATAGTGCAGGACAGGGAGATAGATACTGTACAGGTCAGGACTGCAGACAGATAGGTACAATCGAAGGCAGGTAGATACACAGACACAGGACAAGGCAGGCGGAGACATACATACAAGTCCAGACAGGCAGATACAAGTCAGACCAGGCATAAAGTACTAATACAGAGCAGGAAGATAGATACTGTACAGGTCAGGACTGGCAGATAAATAGATACAGGAGAAGGCAGGTAGATACACAGATACAGGACAAAACAGGTACAGTACATCCACACATACAGGTCAGGCCAGGCAGGAAACTACGAGTCAGGCCAGGCATATAGTAATAATAAAGAACAGGAAGAAAGAAAGATAGTGTACGGAACTGGCAGATAGACACAAAGAGGACAAGGCAGGAATATACACAGATACAGGTCAGGCAACGCAGATATGGACATGCAGGTCAGGCCATGAGGAAATATACAAGTCAGGCCAGGCATATAGTAATAAAACAGAGCAAAAAGATTGATACTGTACAGGTCAGGACAGGCAGATAGAGATATACTAGCCAGGTTAGTCAGATGCTGTATAAATAGTGCAGAGCAGAACAATAGACAGATACCATACAGGTCAGGATTGATACAGGGCAGGGAAAGCTGATACACAGATACAGGTCAGGCCAGAGAGATAAATACAGGTCAGGCTAAGCAGATAGAAAGATACAGGTCAGGACAAGAATATACACATGTAATGGTCTGGGTTGGCAGATGCTGTATGTATAGTGTCTAGTAGAAAGATAGACAAATACTGTAATGGTCATTACTGACAGATAGATACAAGGCAGGGAAAACTGATACACAGATACAGGGCAGGCCAGATAGAAAGATACAGGTCAGGACAAGAATATACACATGTACTGGTCTGGCTTGGTAGATGATGTATGTATAGTGCCCAGCAGAATGATAAACAGATACTGTACTGGTCAGGACTCGCAGATAGATACAGGGGAGGGTAGATGCAGGTCAGGACACGCAAATACACAGATACAGGTCAGGACAAACAAATACACAGATACAGGTCAGTAATAGCAGGTAAACAGATACAGGTCATGACTAGCAGATACACAAATACAGATCAGAACTAGCAGATACACAGATACAGGTCAGGTTTAGCAGATACACAGATACAGGTCAGAATTAGCAGATACACAGATACAGGTCAGGACTAGTAGATACACAAATACAGATCAGAACTAGCAGATACACAGATACAGGTCAGGTTTAGCAGATACACAGATACAGGTCAGAATTAGCAGATACACAGATACATGTCAGGACTAGCAGATACAGGTAAGAACTAGCAGATACACAAGTACAGGTCAGGACTAGCATACACACAGATGCAGGTCAGGACAAGCAGATACACAGATACAGGTCAGTACTAGCAAATACACAGATACATGTCAGGACTAGCAGATACACAAATACAGATCAGAACTAGCAGATACACAGATACAGGTCAGGTTTAGCAGATACACAGATACAGGTCAGAATTAGCAGATACACAGATACAGGTCAGGACTAGCAGATACAGGTAAGAACTAGCAGATACACAAGTACAGGTCAGGACTAGCATACACACAGATACAGGTCAGTACTAGCAAATACACAGATACATGTCAGGACTAGCAGATACACAGATACAGGCCAGGACTAGCAGATACACAGATACAGGTCAGGACTAGCAGATACACAGATCTAGCAGATTCACAGATACAGGTCAGGACTAGAAGATACACATATAGAGGTAAGGGCAGAAACTGATGACAAAGAAGGCATTAGGAATCCGTCCGGACCACACCCATAATTACAAACTGGAGAATATTCTTGTCCACTTTTGCATTATTCCAACCCTGTGTTTTAGACTTTCCTGGAATCATAAAACTTTGTTTCTCACTAAACCGTCCATGTGAAAACCTTTTTGAGTCTTTCCATCCTAGCGTGGGTCTGATTAAGAAGCGAAGTGAAAAATGCATGTTTATTCAAATTAGACTAAAAGAAAAAAACCTCTTTTTATAGCAGACAGAGAAATGACAGATATGAAACATGTTTTTACTGCTGCCAATTCTTTCTGACCTTTAGAAATGTTATGCAGGCTTTCTCAGAAAAACATCTTTTTGCATTTCATGGAACCACCCACGTAAGGAACAGACTGTAGGAAATCCCATGCTTGTACGGAGGTTGATTGTCGCAGAAGTTTGTTTCACCTCGCTGGAAATAAAATCAACTTTTCTGATTAGTTCGACTCATTTTATGCTCAAAATTACTGCTTATTGTTGTGCTGAAGTGGCTGCTCATTTTCTCCCTCTTGGCAGTTATTGAAGGCACATTTGTCATATTTTTTAAATCCTATTGAAATTTAAGATGTTATTCAGAGAAAAGGGATCAGAATTAGTGATGAGCGAACATGCTCGGGTAAGGCGTTACCCATACTCGAATACTATGTTCGAGTCCCCGCGGCCGCATGTCTTGCAGATGTTTGACAGCCATAACACATGCAGGTGTTGCCTAATGAACAGGTAGCCCCTGTATGAGTTTCAGCTGTCGAAAAGCCGCAAGACATGCTGCCGCGGGGGCTCAAACCTAGCATTCAAGCACGCCGAAGACACTCGGGTAGCACCTGAGCAGGTATGGATAACGCCTTACCGAGCACGTTTGCTCATCACTAATTAGAATGGATTAGAAAGTGATACTTGCCTCACCGATTCTCTACCCCTCTTATACCAACACCTCATGGTTCCTTGTGACAGTTCCGATCCTGTTCTGATACATCATGGGTTCTCATTGGTGTTATCTTCCTGGTGCCTTTTGACATGCAGAAAGTGACAGCTCAAACGATCACTGGCTGAGCTGGGTCACCGATGAGTGGGACTGGCAGAGTGGTCTTCTCTTCTACGTGTCGTGAGGGACCAGGAAGTATTGATCTGTGGGAACCAGTGTTATGTCAGAAGAGGGACCAAGAAGAACAGACCAGTTATGTCCCCGGACCTGTCATAAAAAATTGGAAGAAGTTTGGTAAATTGAGAATTCCTTTTTTTGATTTTGTGTGCTGTTTTGACAATTTGTTAATACAATGGTTATCCCGACGACCCCTTTAATGTTTTCCGGTAAAAGAAAAAATGGCATTATGCTTATGATTATATTAGAGAGATTTTTTTTTTTTTTACTACAAGTAACCATGTTGTGTCTTGGACGTTGTCCTTTCTCTTTCCAGATGGGTCATAGTACTTCTACATAACCATTTTTTTTTCATTTAGTACCTTTTTTGAATTCTTACTTTTTACTTTACCTTAGGGAGGTCATGGTCACCTCTATCAGTTATCTCAGCATCGACGGCACATTGAGGGTTCATTCTGGCTCATTGGGGTTGAGCAAATAAAATCATTTCTCAAATATTTTCAACATGGTAGGATAGTCTTGCCATGCTCAATATTTTCACTTTACAAAACTATTTTGGCAGAAGCTCTTGGCTGAAGGAGGATCTCTGTACCTTTGGTCACCTCCTTCCATTCCTTTTAATTTTTTTTCTTTAGTCTATCTAAAACTGTCCATAAGGAGATTAATAAAACATCAGACCTGCCAGGACCTTAATCCTCAATGACTTCACCAGTTTTCTTCATAGGGTAGGAGAAGGAGCAAGATAATTGAAAGGTAACCAAACCCATTGACAAGAGCATGAGAAGAATGAAGAGTATGGAGGATGGTCCAGGAAACATGGTGCTGTAATCTTATAGATTTGTAGACTAGGAGACATGCATCCTTTGTGAGACGCCAGTTTTGATCAATTAGAATTTACCTTCCTAGTACCGAGCCTCGTAGATGGGTAGATGCATTTCTATGAGTTACATTCTGTCGGTGGGAAGACGTAAAAGAGCTCGGTATTTGACCATGGAGCTCTACTTGCTCTTTTAGCATATCGGCTTCACAAACTTCAGCATCCCCTAGATTTAATATACAGAACATATCCGGAGGGACTGGACAAACTGTGAAAGCCATATGAATATTTGATGATGGAATTGATGTGCAGATAAACGTGGATTCATGTAATGGTCCTTGGGTTCAGATATTGTGCAAACTTTATTGAGAACGACTAGAATGTGACATCGTCAGCACTTTCCAGGATCAGCAAATTAATAACGGAGGATTAAATGGAATTTTGGCATTTTAAAGGATGAAAAAAGTAATGAAATATCATGTTCAAGAAAAAGGGATAAAATGCAGTGGTGCTAGAAGTACGTGAACTCTGTGATATTTTCTTTACTTTCGCTAATGTTTGGACGGAATTATTTTTAATTTTCATTTAATCATTGAAGTAGATGAAGTAGCCCTGAATATTTATAGGGTCTGTCTAGTTACTACTGCAAAATGTCATACGTGGAGGTCTCCCAGAATATTTGGTACTCTCCGGTCACCTTCATTCCACCATCATTTATATAACCTTAGATTTATATTCACGGCTTGTTCCTTCTTTGTCCCTCCTCTGAAAATCTTGTTCCTTCTTTGTCCTTCCTCTGAAAATCTTGTTCCTTCTTTGTCCCTCCTCTGAAAATCTTGTTCCTTTTTTGTCCCTCCTCTGAAAATCTTGTTCCATCTTTGTCCCTCCTCTGAAAATCTTGTTCCTTCTTTGTCCCTCCTCTGAAAATCTTGTTCCATCTTTGTCCCTCCTCTGAAAATCTTGTTCCTTCTTTGTCCCTCCTCTGAAAATCTTGTTCCATCTTTGTCCCTCCTCTGAAAATCTTGTTCCTTCTTTGTCCCTCCTCTGAAAATCTTGTTCCATCTTTGTCCCTCCTCTGAAAATCTTGCTCCTCCTTTTTCTTCTCTTCCTCTTTTAAAATCTTTTATTGTTTAAAATTTGATTTTAAAAATGTTGATAAAATTTGGAACCTAAATTGCAGGTAGTTTTTTCGGGTGTGGGGGGGCCGGTCTGCATTAATTTTAAGACTTGAATTAATGTAGGGTTTAAATTATTTTTGGGGTCTGAATTGAATTTAGAGTTATAATAACATTTTAGTCTGAAGTTTTAAATAATGTTGAGGTTTAAGGCCTGAATTAAGTTGAGGGGATGAAGTCTGTTTTCTAAATTATTTTTTATTTTTAGATCCAAGGTCAGTGAATTAATGTTCAGATTTTAATTTAGGATCTGAATTCATCTAAGGGTCTAAAGTTGACGTGTAAAATAATATTTGGTACCTGGAACAAAAACATTACAATGATAAAGATTTACACCCATTAATATAATAGGGCGCTATATCAGTAAGCAAAATTAGAATACCACAAAGGCGGGAGAAAGGGCATTACATATGTAGGTGGGTCCCAAAGGAACCATAATCTGAAAATAATGTTCCAAAAAATAAAAATATGGCAGATAAAAATATCAAAAAAGTATCAGAGGTGACCGATAAATAAGGAAGCTACTGAAGCAAGTAAAAAGTAAAAAAAAGGTTTTAAAAATATATTGAAAAATAAAAAAAATAAAGTTGAAATCACCCCCCTTTTGCCCCATTGAAAGTAAAACAACTCAAAAAAATAAAAAATACACGTTTGGTATCACTGTGTTCAAAAATGTCCGATCAAAATTTAAAGTAAATTAATCAGATCGGTAAACAGCGTAATGAGAAAAAAAATCCAAAATACCAGAATTACGTTTTTTTTGTCGCCGCATCATTGCAATAATGGTAGATCAAAACATTGTATCTACCCCAATATGGTACCAATAAAAATATCATTTTTGGGGTTTAATGTCTGGGGTCTGAATTATCTTTGGGGTCCAAATTCATTTTAAAATCTAAATTAATATGGGATCCAAAGTCAGGGTTCTCAGTCAAATCTGGAGTCTGAATACATTTTGGGGTTGAGCCCATTCATCGCCCAGCCTGTTTTCACTTATTTGACCAGGCCAAGTTTTAGAATTCTGACCAGTGTCACTTTATGTGGTAATAACTCTGGAACGCTTCAACAAACCCCAGTGATTCTGAGATTGTTTTTTTGTGACACATTATACTTTATGTTTGTGGTAAATCAAGGGCGAAAATATTGTAAATTTGGCAAAAATGGGGAATATTTGGAAATTTTCCAACTTTTAATTTGTATGCCCTTAAACCAGATAATTATATCACACAAAATAGTTAATAAATAACATTTACCCCATGTCTACTTTTCATCAGCACAATTTTTTAAACATAGAAGGGTTAAAAGTTGATCAGCAATTTCTCATTTTTCCTGCAAAATTTCCAAAACTTATTTTTTTTAGGGACCACATCACATTTGAAGTGACTTTAGGAGGCCTATATGACAGAAAATACCAACAACATTCTAAAAGCTGCGCCCCTCAAAGTCTTGAAAACCACATTTGAGAAGTTTATTAACTTTTCAGATGCTTCACAGGAATTAATGGAATGTGAAGGGAAAAAAATGAATATTTTACTTTTTCCCACAAAAATGTTCTTGTCAAGGGGCAGTAGTGGGAAAACAGGGGACGAGGAACCTGGGCCCCTGAACTGCCCCTCAGGCTATAGGGGTGCCCTGTCTTTCCTTAACTTGGGGGGTACCCTTAAAGGTAGGGAGGCCCAAGTCACAGACCTGTCTCTATCTCCTGTTTAGCCCTGAGCTAAGCCCCCAACCACCTCCTCAAGAGGTGAGACAGGGAATAAAGTGAACTGCACCAATATAACCAAAAGGAAAGAAAAGACAGACACCTAGGGGTTAAATCAACAAAAAAAAAACCCTTAGCTTTCTCTGTTGCAAAGCACCGCACAGCAGAGTAAGGCATCAGATCACAGTATACAGCTGTAGCACCAGAAAGCTCCTGACTCCAGCTTGGTTGGTCTCCAAAGAGGAAGAGTATCACCAACAGGCAGCTGATGCATCAGGTGACCTTTTAAAGGATGGTGGGAGTGGTCCCCACCTGCACCAGCCAACTCAGCAGCAATGTAATTACACCAGCGGCCACCGGGGGAAAAGACTGACATTAACCCCCGATGGCCTGAAAGGAAAAAATTTTTAATATGAAAAGCAAAATCTGCCACAGATCCAAAAATGGATAGTGACAGTTCTTTGGGGTTCCAATCTTTGCATTTTCACAAGGGTGACAGGAGAAAATGGACCTCAAAATTCGTTATACAATTTCTCCTGTACATGGATACCCCATGTGTGGGGGAAAACTACTGTTTGGCACATGGCAGGGCTCAGAAGGGAAGGAGCACCATTTGAGTTTTGGAATGCAAAATTGGCTGGAATAAATAGCGGACGCTATGTCACATTTGTAGAGCCCCTGACTTGCCTAAACAGAGGAAACCCCAAAGAAGTGACCCCATTTTTAAAACAAGACCCCTCAAAGAATGTATCTAGATGTGTGGAGAGCCAACTTGAACCTCCAGATACTTCACAGAATTTTATGATGTGGAGCTGTAAAAATTAAAAATCACATTTTATTTTCACAAGGGTAACAGGAGAATATGAACACCAAAATGTGTTGTACAATTTCTCTCGAGTATGCCTATACCCCAATATGTGGTGGAAAAGTATTATTTGATAAATTTAGGTATATAGTTTGTGTCCTGAGGAAGAAATATGGAATGTATTTGAAACCCGGTAACTAAAAAATCTGAACTTAAAAAATCCTTTGTTGTTATACTTCCATTTGGATCTTCATTGCCTATCAGCAGCGCGGATAAACCACATTTGGCTCCTTTTTCTTCCTCTTTACTAGTTGGAAGACAGGTGGATCTGCAGCAGCTGTTTTCATGCATATGCCAGGACAGGGATGGGGGCCAATCATACCAAGATAGGGAAAGTATGGGACCAATCATACCAGGATAAGGAAAGGATGGGACCAATCATACCAGGATAAGGAAAGTATGGGGGCCAATCATACCAGGATAAGGAAAGAATGGGACCAATCATACCAGGATAAGGAAAGGATGGGACCAATCATACCAGGATAAGGAAAGGATGGGACCAATCATACCAGGATAAGGAAAGGATGGGACCAATCATACCAGGATAAGGATAGGATGGGAGCCAATCATACCAGGATAAGGAAAGAATGGGACCAATCATACCAGGATAAGGAAAGGATGGGACCAATCATACCAGGATAAGGAAAGAATGGGGGCCAATCATACCAGGATAAGGATAGGATGGGAGCCAATCATACCAGGATAAGGAAAGGATGGGGGCCAATCATACCAGGATAGGGAAAGTATGGGACCAATCATACCAGGATAGGGAAAGTATGGGACCAATCATACCAGGATAAGGAAAGGATGGGACCAATCATACCAGGATAAGGAAAGGATGGGACCAATCATACCAGGATAAGGAAAGTATGAGACCAATCATACCAGGATAAGGAAAGGATGGGGGCCAATCATACCAGGATAGGGAAAGGATGGGACCAATCATACCAGGATAAGGAAAGGATAGGGGCCAATCATACCAAGATAGGGAAAATATGGGACCAATCATACCAGGATAGGGAAAGTATGGGACCAATCATACCAGGATAAGGAAAGGATGGGGGCCAATCATACCAGGATAAGGATAGGATGGGAGCCAGTCATACCAGGATAAGGAAAGAATGGGACCAATCATACCAGGATAGGGAAAGGATGGGACCAATCATACCAGGATAAGGAAAGGATAGGGGCCAATCATACCAAGATAGGGAAAGTATGGGACCAATCATACCAGGATAGGGAAAGTATGGGACCAATCATACCAGGATAAGGAAAGGATGGGGGACAATCATACCAGGATAGGGAAAGTATGAGACCCATCATACCAGGATAGGGAAAGTATGGGACCAATCATACCAGGATAAGGAAAGGATGGGACCAATCATACCAGGATAAGGAAAGGATGTGACCAATCATACCAGGATAAGGAAAGGATAGGGGCCAATCATACCAAGATAGGGAAAATATGGGACCAATCATACCAGGATAGGGAAAGTATGGGACCAATCATACCAGGATAAGGAAAGGATAGGGGCCAATCATACCAAGATAGGGAAAATATGGGACCAATCATACCAGGATAGGGAAAGTATGGGACCAATCATACCAGGATAAGGAAAGGATGGGGGCCAATCATACCAGGATAAGGATAGGATGGGAGCCAATCATACCAGGATAAGGAAAGAATGGGACCAATCATACCAGGATAGGGAAAGGATGGGACCAATCATACCAGGATAAGGAAAGGATAGGGGCCAATCATACCAAGATAGGGAAAGTATGGGACCAATCATACCAGGATAGGGAAAGTATGGGACCAATCATACCAGGATAAGGAAAGGATGGGGGACAATCATACCAGGATAGGGAAAGTATGAGACCCATCATACCAGGATAGGGAAAGTATGGGACCAATCATACCAGGATAAGGAAAGGATGGGACCAATCATACCAGGATAAGGAAAGGATGTGACCAATCATACCAGGATAAGGAAAGGATGGGACCAATCATACCAGGATAAGGAAAGGATGGGACCAATCATACCAGGATGTCAATAAAGAGAAATGAATATTCATTGCCCTGTACACCCATGGGGTGGAATGCAGTGAATATTCATTTCTCTTTAGCAATGGACACAGGAGTTAGCCGCAGCCGCCGGCTCCTGCCTCTGTCACCCGCTGCTCCACTAAAACCTCTCCCCAACCTCCTCACCACAGCCAGAGCAAGTACATCAGGACTATAAGATGCACCCTCATTTTCCTCCACATTTTTGGTGGAAATAAGTGCGTCTTATAATCCGAAAAATACAGTAATTACATTTTGGCTGCACAAAGTTGACATGAAATTAATCTTTGGTTGGACTTAACTTTGTTAATTGAAGTATGATTTGTAAATGTGACAATAGACGTATGTGATCAATACCGTGGATGGTAAGAAGAATAAATAAACCAGTTTTTGATCAAAGCAAGCCAGACCTGTCACTCCAAACATGGATCACCAAGCTATGACTTGCCAACTGTGGACACATCTTACGGAGAAAGTAATCACATGTACATGATTGCAAGAGAAGAAGGAACAAGGTGAAGAGGAAGACCAGCAACATGATAGCTTTATACAATCAATATAACGGCGGAGAAGACCCTGGGGGACCTATCTAGGCTTGTACAAGATCAATCTTCTACAGATCGTTCATCCATCAACTCGCCATGGCTTGATATACTAAGCAACCACCACCCACGGATGATGGGAGTATGAGCAGATGATAGAAGTGTGAATTAATTATGGGCGTGAGAGGTTCATCAGTACATACACCTGCGCTGCCTCCACCTTTTACAATCCTGCAGTGCATTGTGACCGGGTATTGGTGAGTATGGCTGCTCTTTTCACTCCTGCAGTTGTCCAATAAATTGTTGTCTGTAGTATTTAGCCAATGTTTTATGGCTTTCTTTTACTGTCTCTGTGGTTGAGCTGTGACCTGTGATGATCTCTCACTATGCAAATTCACGAGCAAATGGCAGCTGCATTCCCTGCCTCAGCTTTTATACAGACTATAATAGTCCCTCCTGATTGGCTAAGCTATATCATATGATCTAATATCTGTAAGGCATTATGGTGAAACCCACGTGGCCGCTCCTCAGGTCAATTCCGTCTTTTATGACTGATGCAATTTTCTGCAAGGTGTAAAAGATTGTTGGGCATTTTTCTGGGCAATTAATGCCAATCAAATCGTAAATTGTTCAAATTTGCTGGTACCTGCGAATTTTGATGAAGTTCGTCTTGAATTTGATTCATATCTAATCGATTAACTCATCTCTAATGAATAATTTAAGGTGTAAGAAGGGGTTCAAGAAACACAAACAATTCCTTTAAAGAGCAACAGTAGCATAGCTACAGGAGTTGCAGAGGGGGCGGTGGCCCCGGGCCCCACGCTCTGAGGGGGCCCACCTGGAGCTACGCTACTGTAACTGTATCAGCGTGCAGAGCACGCCCATAGTTACACTGCGGCAGAGCAGGGAGAATCGATCTCCCTGCTCTGCCACCCGGCCTCTATGGGGCCCCTGAGCAGGCGTGGGGGGCCTGGTGCCAGCAGTGGGCCCCCACCTGTCATTGCAGGTTCAGCTGTATTGGCGCCGAAACAGCTAACTGCACTGATGAGAGAATGAGCGCTACGCTCCTTCTCCCATCATCCCCCTGTCAGCATCTGACATCACCGACGCCGACACTGACAGCGGGCGCCTGTGGTCCAGAGATGTGCCGGCGCTCAGAGCAGCGCAGGAACCAGGAAGAAGAGAGGTGAGTATTGGGTTTATTTTTTTAAGGGGTGCATTGTATATAGAGGCTGCTATGGGGGGGTGCATTGTACTATAGAGGCTGCCTATGTGGGGGGGTGCATTATATTATACAGGCTGCCTATGGGGGGATGCATTATATTATGCAGGCTGCCTATGGGGGGTTGCATTATATTATACATGCTGCCTATGGGGAGATGCATTATATTATACAGGCTGCCTATGGGGGGTGCATTATATTATACAGGCTGCCTATGGGGGGTGCATTATATTATACAGGCTGCCTATGGGGGGGTGCATTATATTATACATGCTGCCTATGGGGAGATGCATTATATTATACAGGCTGCCTATGGGGGTGCATTATATTATACAGGCTGCCTATGGGGGGTGCATTATATTATACAGGCTGCCTATGGGGGGGTGCATTTGTGGCACCCCAGGAGTTTGGTTGCCACAGTGACCTTGCCTCCCTCCAAGGGGGAGTGATGTCATTTCTGAAAGCAAGGAAGGTTCCCCTTAACAGGTAACACAGCATACAACACTTTTCTTACTCCAGACCAGAAGGGGGAGCTCAAACACCTGATTTCTGGAGAGCTCCACTAGAACATTCTGGCTGGGGGAGGAGTTAGTTAGTCTGGCTGTAGGTTTGAGAGAGGAAGGACGTGTTGGAGACAAGCTGGGGGAAGACAGGAGCTATAGCAGAGCTCACCCCCAGGTCTGAGCACCAGAAACCGGACCCCGGAGTCCGAGGCTGAGTGCATATCTAAACTCCCAGCAGCAGAATCCAGAGGGCAGAAGACAGCAGGTCCTCTGTCCCAACTAAGACTCTACTACACAGCAGCAGCACGTGTGAGCCGGAGACTCCATAGATGAGTGATTCCTGAAGTAGGCTACAGTTGCCTGTTATGAGAGTGAAGTTCTACTTAGACAAGAGACAGAGAAAGGGACTTGAACAGAGCTTATAGCAGCAAGTGCCTCAGAGAATAGCGCTAGAAAGGAGACCTCACATCCCACCTGAAATAAGGAGATTCCAAGTTGCTTTCAGGCCGACTGACTCCAGCACCATCTGTACTCAGTGCCCTGGATACTTTGCCTGCAAAACTGTGAGTAAAGCTTTGGAAACTGCATCTGACTGTGTCCTCTCAAGTTCTTCTTGCAGTACACACTCCACTCTGCTACATCTCCCAGCACCATTACTTTCTACAACATCTCTCTGCCCTGAGACAACTAGCTTCACCTGTGGGAGGCTATTCCAACTCTGCTGCATCACACCATCAGTCTCAGAGGATTTGCCCTGCAGCGCTGGTCATCTCTGATCAGAAACCACAGGTGGCGTCACGAACACTTTACTACAAACTCCATCATCCCCTGTAAATATTCCCCTTTTATTGGAAGCCCAGGGCCACGGACCGGGTCACTGCCACTGTGACACAACCCTTTAAGACACCGGCCCGGTGCTGAGTACCTCACTGCCCTGGCGGGCAATCCACATTATATTATACAGGCTGCTAATGGGGGTGCATTATATTATACAGGCTGCCTATGGGGGGGTGCATTATATTATACAGGCTGCTAATGGGGGGTGCATTATATTATACAGGCTGCCTATGGGGGTGCATTATACTATATTGAGTATTGTCTTGTGCGTTATGCTAGATGGTGGCTACCTAGGAGGCCATCATACAGTGTGGAGTTGCGTCTACCATGCAGCCCTCCGGTAACCCAGGGATAGTTGTTTTTCGTTCCGCTCCTGATCACTTCGCCTCATGTCTGCGGGTGGAGCCTGGAAGAGGCAGAGCTTCCTACGCATGGCAAGCGGTGATTCCAGGCTAAGGAGACGAGAGGAGGAAGAAAAGGAAGGCGCAGAGCCGGAGTGCTGACCCTCAGGAACCATAATGAATTGCCTACTCTGAGACATGCAGTGAAATACACATCTGTGTTCAGAACAACTTACTGTTGCGCGTTCCTTACAAAACTTACCATCGTAAAGAGTCGCTCCAATCTGATTGACTTAAACATGGAAAAGAACTTGTGAGTAACAACGTCATCCATACAACCTAACACACATCATCATATAGAAGAAGCTCCAGCCATCATATTATGGGCAAGTGAATTAATTGTTTAACTATAGAAGAACATTTTTAAGTGTGGAGTTTAGTGTTGGAGCTATTAAACAGTTTGGGGGATACTAAGGGGTCAGTATATATACAGTGCGGTCGCATTAGACTGTATAAGAGAGCATAATACTGTGTATAGGAGAGCTTTAAAGTGGGGGAGACTTTAAAGTGGGCACTTATTAGTATATAGGAACAGATTCTTTCTTCCCTTGGCATCAAAGACCTTGCCCTGTCCTGGATCGCCGCTTACCTTTCCGACCGCACATTTAGCATCTCCCACTCCCGCACTACCTCCTCATCCCACCCTCTCTCTGTTGGAGTCCCTCAAGTCTCTGTCCTGGGGCCACTACTTTTTTCAATCGATACCCTTGGCCTAGGACAACTCATAAAGTCCCATGGCTTCCAGTACCACCTGTATGCGGACGACACCCAGTTCTACCTCTCTGGCCCAGATGTCACCTCTATGCTGTCCAGAATCCCGGAGTGTCTATCAGCCATATCCTCCTTCTTCACCTCTCGCTTTCTAAAACTCAACGTAGACAAAACCGAACTCATCATCTTTCCTCCATCTCACGTATCTTTCCTACCCGATCTATCTATTATGGTAAATGGCATCACGCTCTCTCCTGCACCTGAAATCCGCAGCCTCGGAGTAATTCTCGACTCAGCCCTGTCCTTCAAACCGCACATCCAAACTCTTGCCATCTCCAACTCAAAAATATTTCCAGAATCCGTCCCTTCCTCAGCCCTCAAACTACTAAAACTCTTGTGAGTGCCCTCATCATCTCCCTCCTTGATTACTGCAACACCCTCCTCTGTGGCCTCCCGCCAACTCTCTTGCACCACTCCAGTCTGTCCTTACTCTGCTGCCCGACTATTCCATCGCTCTCCTCACTACTCCCCTCTGCAAATCCCTCCACTGGCTCCCAATTCCCAATGAATCCAGTTCAAACTACTAACACTGACCTACAAAGCCGTCCACAACCTGTCCCCTCCCTGTATCGCTGAACTAATTTCCCAATATCTTCCCTCACGTAATCTTCGATCCTCTCAAGACCTCTTACTGTCTTCCACACTTATTCAGTCCTCACACAACGGCCTCCAAGATTTCTCCCGAAGATCCCCCATCCTCTGGAATTCCATGCCTCAACACGTCCGATTATCCACCCCACTCGGATCCTTCAGACGGAACCTGAAAATCCATCTCTTCAGGAAAGCTTACAGCCTGCAATAACCATTCTGCCGACTCGCCACCATCTGAGCTGCCGCCTCGCCAACACCCGAGCTTCCGCCTTGCCGCCACCACCAGAGCTGCCGCCTCACCACCTCCCGAGCTGCCGCCTCACCACCACACGAGCTGCCGCCTCGCCACCACCTGAGCTGCCGCCTCGCCACCACCCGAGCTTCTGCCTCGCCTCCACCACCCGAGCTGCCGCCTCACCACCACCAGAGCTGCCACCTCACCACCTCCCGAGCTGTTGCCTCACCACCACGCGAGCTGCTGCCTCACCACATCCCAAGCTGCTGTCTCACCACCTTCCGTGCTGTTGCCTCAACACCACCCGAGCTGTCGCCTCACCACCACCCGAGCTGCCGCCTCACCACCTCCCAGCTGTTGCTTCACCACCATGCGAGCTGCTCCCTCACCACCACCCGAGCTGCCTCCTCACTACCTCCTGAGCTGCCGCCTCACCACCACCTGAGTTGCCACCTCACCACCACCTGAGTTGCCGCCTCACCACCACCCGAGCTGCCGCCTCACCACCACCCAAGATGCCTCTCCACCACACGAGCTGCTGCACCCCCGACCTTCTGCCTCTTCCTCATTATCCCGTAGAGTGTAAGTCCGCAAGGACAGGGTCCTCTCCCCTCTGTACCAGTCTGTCATTGTAAACTTGTTTACTGTAAACGATATCTATAACTTTGTATGTAACCCCTTCTCATGTACAGCACCATGGAAATAATGGCGCTATAGAAATAAATAATAATAATAATAATATCTCAGGTTACTATGACTATCAAAGGGACACACACAGGGCATTATTACCTTCTAGGCGATAAAATCTGGGCACTGTATTCTAGGGTAATTGCACCCGGCATTACTATATTCTAGTGGTTTGTTTTACCAGCTAGTGGTCACACAGAACCACACAGCAGGGGCAGTGATAGGGACACATACGGCAGCAGCGGCTCAGTATTGGGGTATCAGCAGGATGAGGGGTTTGTGCAGGTTGGGAATAGTCCCATTGGGGACAGTGCTGAAAATGTGAGAAGTGAGACGTGTCTTTGCTGTAATCTCTGCAGTCGAGTCCTGGCTGGAGGAGTCGTCATGTCGGTCTGGGCCAGATGGAAAAGACATGAAAAGTGAACGATTTTATCAGAAAGAACGTCAGTGGTAAGTCACCATCTATAACTGTGCTGTGATCTCTTATATGTTCTGTAGGACTGGTATTATTTACCACTGACCATATGGTGGTAATGTCCATGTTGGTCTTTGTATAGAGATTATTTTCATTCACAGCGCGGTCATCTGCTGAGGTTCTCCTCCACTGTTAGGGTGCGCCACCCAGTTGTAATCAAAGTTACCTAGATAGGGGCCACTGAGAACCAAAACCCGAGCTACACCTCAGAGGAGCCACGAATGCTGTTCACGACGTGCCCAGTGAACCTGTCCTTCTGGATGACAGGTTCTTTGAGGACGACCTTTATTTCACGATATGAAGCCAGTGTAGCAGTGGAGGGCACTTTATCATTGTCGGTGCCGTTCACACAGCGTCTTGTCGCCTGTAATTGTCTCTGAGACTGTGATTAATGCGATGCTGATGCAGTAAGTGGCCGCTGAGCATTATCTGTATCTTCTTCATCTGCCCCAGAAGCTTCTCCTTCCAGTCTATGATCCCCAGAGAGTCCTTACACCAAAATAATGGAGGCGACAACTGGCCGGCTGGGAATCAACGCGACCTGGATAACTGAAGGAGAGAATATTTTATTCACTTGATGCAGATTATCTTTAAGATCAGATCTTTCTGATTGTCTTAATAATAGAATATCTCATGTTATCTGACATTTGTCTCCAGTGAGTCACTCATGCAATCATCATTAACCATGCAGAGCAATAATAAAGGATCTTTTTATGATTATTGTTTTATTGTTGCTATATTTTTAATGTGATGTTTTAGGTATTTTTTCTCTCATAAGGAAAGTTAAATCCAATATTATACCCAAGAGCTGCACTCACTATTCTGCTGGTGCAGTCACTGTGTACATATATTACATTACTGATCCTGAGTTACATCCTGTATTATACTCCAGAGCTGCACTCACTATTCTGCTGGTGCAGTCACTGTGTACATACATTACATTACTGATCCTGAGTTACATCCTGTATTATACTCCAGAGCTGCACTCACTATTCTGCTGGTGCAGTCACTGTGTACATACATTACATTACTGATCCTGAGTTACATCCTGTATTATACTCCAGAGCTGCACTCACTATTCTGCTGGTGCAGTCACTGTGTACATACATTACATTACTGATCCTGAATTACATGCTGTATTATACCCCAGAGCTGCACTCACTATTCTGCTGGTGCAGTCACGTGTACATACATTACTGATCCTGAGTTACATCCTGTATTATACTCCAGAGCTGCACTCACTATTCTGCTGGTGCAGTCACTGTGTACATACATTACATTACTGATCCTGAGTTACATCCTGTATTATACTCCAGAGCTGCACTCACTATTCTGCTGGTGCAGTCACTGTGTACATACATTACATTACTGATCCTGAGTTACATCCTGTATTATACTCCAGAGCTGCACTCACTATTCTGCTGGTGCAGTCACTGTGTACATACATTACATTACTGATCCTGAATTACATGCTGTATTATACCCCAGAGCTGCACTCACTATTCTGCTGGTGCAGTCACGTGTTACATACATTACTGATCCTGAGTTACATCCTGTATTATACTCCAGAGCTGCACTCACTATTCTGCTGGTGCAGTCACTGTGTACATACATTACATTACTGATCCTGAGTTACATCCTGTATTATACTCCAGAGCTGCACTCACTATTCTGCTGGTGCAGTCACTGTGTACATACATACATTACTGATCCTGAGTTACCTACTGTATTATACCTCAGAGCTGCACTCACTATTCTGCTGGTGCAGTCACTGTGTACATACATTACATTACTGATCCTGAGTTACCTACTGTATTATACCTCAGAGCTGCACTCACTATTCTGCTGGTGCAGTCACTGTGTACATACATTACATTACTGATCCTGAGTTACATCCTGTATTATACCCCAGAGCTGCACTCACTATTCTGCTGGTGCAGTCACTGTGTACATACATTACTGATCCTGAGTTACATCCTGTATTATACTCCAGAGCTGCACTCACTATTCTGCTGGTGCAGTCACTGTGTACATACATTACATTACTGATCCTGAGTTACATCCTGTATTATACTCAGAGCTGCACTCACTATTCTGCTGGTGCAGTCACTGTGTACATACATTACATTACTGATCCTGAGTTACATCCTGTATTATACTTCAGAGCTGCACTCACTATTCTGCTGGTGCAGTCACTGTGTACATACATTACATTACTGATCCTGAGTTACATCCTGTATTATACTCCAGAGCTGCACTCACTATTCTGCTGGTGCAGTCACTGTGTACATACATTACATTACTGATCCTGAGTTACACTCCTGTATTATACTCAGAGCTGCACTCACTATTCTGCTGGTGCAGTCACTGTGTACATACATTACATTACTGATCCTGAGTTAATCCTGTATTATACCCAGAGCTGCACTCACTATTCTGCTGGTGCAGTCACTGTGTACATACATTACATTACTGATCCTGAGTTACATCCTGTATTATACTCCAGAGCTGCACTCACTATTCTGCTGGTGCAGTACTGTGTACATACATTACATTACTGATCCTGAGTTACATCCTGTATTTTACTTCTAGAGCTGCACTCACTATCTGCTGGTGCAGTCACTGTGTACATACATTACATTACTGATCTGAGTTACTCCTGTATTATACTCCAGAGCTGCACTCACTATTCTGCTGGTGCAGTCACTGTGTACATACATGTACAATTATTCGAATCCTGAGTATTCCTGTATTATAAGAGCTTTGGCCTCATATTCTGCTGGGTGGCAGTCACTGTGTACATAATTCATTATGATCTGAGTTATTCCAGTGTATTTATACCAGAGCTGCTACTCATATATGTGGTGCATCACTGTGTACACTATTTACATTATTGGATCCTGGTTACATACCTGTATTATTCCGAGCTGCATAACTATTCAGGCTGGTGCAGTCACTGTGTATCATCCTATAATCTTCATGATCTGAGTTCATCTGTTTTTTACTTAGAGCTGCACTCCACTATTCTGTGGTGCAGTCATTGTGTACATACACTTACATTATGATCCTGAGTTAACATCCTGGTATTATACTCAGAGCTGCATGCTTTCTGTGGTTGCAGTCACTGTGTAATAATTACATTACTTAGATCCTAGAGTTACATCCTGTATTATACTCGGCTGCACTAATATCTGGTGCAGTCCTGTGTACATACTTTCATTATCTGATCCTGATTGACACCTGTATTATACTCTCATGAGCTGCACTCACAATCTGCTGTGCGTCATGTTACATAATTCATTATGTCTGGTTACATCCTGTTTATATCCAGAGCTGCAACTCACTTTTGGTTTGGCCAGTCCATCTGGTTCATACATTACATAGAATCCTGGTACACCCTGTATTATACCCAGAGCTGCACAAACTTTCTGCTGGTGCAGTCACTGTGTACAATACATTACTTACTGATCCTGAGTAAACATCCTTGTTTATACCAGGTGCACTCATATTGTGCTGGTGCAGTCACTGTGTCATACATTACATACTGTCCTGAGTTACATCCTGTATTTACTCCAGGAGCTTGCACTCACTATTTGCTGGTGCAGTCACTGGAATAAATTACATTACTGTCCTGAGTAATCTGTATTTACCAGAGCTGCACTACATATTCTGCTGGTGCAGTCATGTGTACATACATTACATTATGATCCTGAGTACACCTTATTATACCTCAGAGCTGCCTCCTATTCTGCTGGTGCAGTCACTGTGTACATACAGTTACATTACTGTCCGGGTTATATCTGTAATATACCAGAGCGGGCACACTATTCTGCTGGTGCAGTCACTGTGTACATTATTACATTATGATCCTGAGTTACATCCTGTATTATACTTCAGAGGGACCACTATTTTGCTGGGCAGTTATGTGTACATACATTACATATGATCCTGAGTTAATCCTGTATTTTACTCTGAGCTGCATACAATATTCTGTGGTGCAGTCACGTGTATTTCATTACATTTACGATCCTGGTTACATCTGTATTATACTCCGAGTCACTCACTATTCTGCTGGTTGAGTCACTTGTGTCATACATTACATTACTGATCCTGAGTTACCTCCTGTATTATACTCCAGAGCTGCACTCTCTATTCTGCTGGTGCAGTCACTGTGTACATACATTACATTACTGATCCTGAGTTATATCCTGTAATATACCCCAGAGCTGCACTCACTATTCTGCTGGTGCAGTCACTGTGTAGATACATTACATTACTGATCCTGAGTTACATCCTGTATTATACTCCAGAGCTGCACTCACTATTCTGCTGGTGCAGTCACTGTGTACATACATTACATTACTGATCCTGAGTTACATCCTGTATTTTACTCCTGAGCTGCACTCACTATTCTGCTGGTGCAGTCACTGTGTACATACATTACATTACTGATCCTGAGTTACATCCTGTATTATACTCCAGAGCTGCACTCACTATTCTGCTGGTGCAGTCACTGTGTACATACATTACATTACGAATCCTGAGTTACATCCTGTATTATACTCTAGAGCTGCACTCACTATTCTGCTGGTGCAGTCACTGTGTACATAAATTACATTACTGATCCTGAGTTACATCCTGTATTATACTCCAGAGCTGCACTCACTATTCTGCTGGTGCAGTCACTGTGTACATACATTACATTACTGATCCTGAGTTACATCCTGTATTATACTCCAGAGCTGCACTCACTATTCTGCTGGTGCAGTCACTGTGTACATACATTACATTACTGATCCTGAGTTACATCCTGTATTATACTCCAGAGCTGCACTCACTATTCTGCTGGTGCAGTCACTGTGTACATACTGTAAGCTTTTCAGGGGATATAGCTCTGGGATCGCCGTCCGGGTAGACGGAGTGGCACGGAAACAGTTCATTCACAGACAGCAGTTCTGGTAAAAACTGGCCGCAACCAGTTTTATTAAAGTCTACAGCAAACAGAAAATAATCAAAACCAAATCATAAACATAAGACCTGGGCTTGTCCAGCCACTTACTACACTTAGATAGATTTCCCTCTCTATCCGGGTCCAGACTCTACCAGCCTGGGCCAAAACAACACATATGTTCAGCATTTACCAGCATGGAGTTTCACAGAGTCTCCTCCTTGTGTCTGAAGGCATCTTCAACGTCCAGACTTGAGAGAGCTCCCCTCCTGTTCAGCAGCTATCCGCATGGATTCTCACAGAGACTACTCCTGTGTCCGGGGTACATCGAGCACCCAGACTGAGACAGCTCATACTCCTGGAGACACCTTCTGTGCCTGGACCCCTCCTGCGTCCAGACTAAGCGAGCTCCCCTCCTATTCAGCAGCTATCCGCATGGATTCTCACAGAGACTACTCCTGTGTCCGGGGTACATCGAGCACCCAGACTGAGACAGCTCAAACTCCTGGAGACTCCTTCTTGTGCCTGGACTCCTTGTCCAGACTAAGCGAGCTCCCTGTCTGTGTTCGCAGACACCTACTTCTGGTCTCCTAATTAACAGCTGAATGGTTTCAGGCCTGAGCTGCAAGTGTGTACTGAATGTAAGGTGTAGTGACCTTTCTCTACCACTAGGTTTACAAAGCCATACATTTCCCTTATACCAGTCAGCACAGTATCTAGGTGAAATGTACACCCCATTCAACACACATACTCTCACTGTCTCACATATCCCCCCCCTCTTCTCCAGACCGGAGGGCTGGTCATCCAGACCGGAGGGCTGGTCAACAATCAAAAGAGACAGTGAACTCTGGACCAGTCATGGCCTTCATCAGCTTCATCTTCACTACTGTCATCTGTATCTTCACCTGAGCCATAGCCAACATCAGCTTTCTCTTCATCTGAAGCATCCGCACTACCCTGTACCCTCCCAGGCCTATGCTCTCTGCGGGCCTCGGGTATCCTGCACGGTTTCATCTTGACCTTAGGGCCAGGCTCAGTTTCGATATAGTGCCTGGCCAGAGAAGTACGACCCGGCACATCAGAACACTTCTGCTGACTCTTCCTCAGAAACTCACGTACCTCCTGTCCTTGGTGCACTGACCATGTGTCACCAACTATCACAGAAGGTATAGGGGGTTTTTTACTTTTCTCTAGTTCCCCTTGAACCCTCTTTAGCACATCTATTTTCTTGAATATCGGTGGACTCATAAAGTATATTTCACAGACCTTAAGCTCCTCTGCCATGGTCTCTGACCATTTTAAGCTACTCTGTTCAAATGATTGGGACTGTAGAAGGAGCAGATCGTTTTTCTTTTGCAGTACACATAATTCATCCGCTAAGTCTCCAGCTGAATTGTAATGTTCTACCGTGACAACAGCATTTTATATACAGCCTTAGACTTATTGAGCAGCATTTGCTCTTGCAACGAAGAGATTCCCTGTATTCTTCCTTTTACTTCATTGACTTTCTCACGAAGATGCTCATGGCTTTCATCACACTCCTTCATCACAGTTTGGAGTTTTTTCTGAGAAGTAATCAATTCATCTGGTACCTGTTGGACGTCCTTTATGTCTTCGGCCCCTTCTTCAGGCTCTTCTGGTAGAACATGCTCAGAAGCCCTACCGTCAGTCTTACATTCTACCTCTTCAGTCACATCATTATGGCCTCCAATATCTCCATTTATTCCAGCTCTCAAGTTCTCCTTGATAGCTGCATCTGTATACTCAGAACCCACCGGATTCTTCTCTTCCACCACGTTCTGCATCCCATCTGAGCTCCCGTGTGTCTGCAGCGGCAACGGAGTGACACACCGCTTTTCCCATTTGTTGGGACGTGGCTCCGATGTAGACTCCATGAAAGTGCGCTTGAGCTCACCAATGCCAGCCTGATGTCTCAAAATCTCATCTTGTGATTTATCCAGATCCTTGGTATCACTCGGGAACACTGCTGGGGTCGGGCGCCGAACTTCCAGCCCGAGCTTCACGAGTTGCAGCTACTGATCCGGACCGTAACCCGTCCACGCCGCTGTCTTCGGCAGAAACAGATTCCTGGACAGAGTCAGTCCCCATATCTTCAGTCTTGTTCCTCACAGCTTCACTTGAGACCTCAGCTTCTGATGAGGCATCTGGCTTGGTGACCACCACTTCCATGGCTTTTTCCACCTCTGCAGCATTACCTTCAGAGTCCTGGGCATGATGCAGCTCCATACCATACATTGATAACTTCTCATCTTCAACAGCATCCACTTGTGCTGTGTTCAGTTTCAGAGTCCTGCCTTTAAAGCTCAGCTCTCCTCCTTTCACCCTAGTCTTCGCCAGGGAACCGGCCAACTGTAAAACATCTTCAGATGCCATCTTCTGTCCGGCTGCAAGGTCAGCATCAGCCTTCCTCTCAGGACTCTCAACCTCCTCTGCTACCATGCCTTCCTCATTTGCACTGGTTGCTTGATTGTCAACAGATGATTCACTATCACTACCACTATCTGACCCCTTTTTCTCAGCCACATCCGGCTCACTTTCAGGGTTATACAATTCATTCTCATTCTCATCCTGCTCACTTTCAGGGTTATACAATTCATTCTCATTCTCATCCTGCTCACTTTCAGGGGTATACAATTCATTCTCATTCACATCCTGATCTGGAACCTTAGTTAACATGTCATCCACAACATTAACTTCACCATCTGGTCCCTCAAGTATGTGACTATGTGACAACCCCAGCACTATACTTCTATATAGCTCAGGTACTAGGAGCTGGCTCACGACCTCTCCCTGGACTTCAGTGTCCCTATACAACAGGTGAGTGTTTATGGCAACATGAGGAAACCTCTCCTCAGAGCCAGGCTCTTGGGAAACCTCATTTAGAACAATTATATTTTCCTGTGCCGTTTTAAGAGTAGGGTCTCGCCATTGTTCACTCTCAAAATTGTCACAGGACACAGGTAAGTCAGGGACACTCGGTTCCCGAGAACCACCATCCTCGTCTCCCACCATCACCTGCAAAGGAATTTCATCTCTATCACAGTCATCATCATCATCACTATCATCATCATGACTATGATCAGTATCATCATCACTATCATGATCATCATCATTATCATTATCAGCATCAGCATCATTATCATGGTCATCATCATTATCATCATCATCATTATCATTATCATCATCATCATTATCACATAAGTTTAACGGCCCACTAGCATTGTGTTCCGCCCCTCGGGACTGCGCACCCTCAATAGGAGCTTCATCACACTGTCCATCAGAAACATTTTTCCCCCAGAGATCCTTAGACCGGGGAAAGTCATTACCCAATATGACGGGGTGCACCCGGTTCTTCACTACCCCCACTTCACATGAAACCTCCCCGCGTTTGGGGATCAAGTCCACGACAGTCTCTGGGTAGACTTTGGTGTCTCCATGGACACACACCACACTCAGGTGTTTATCAGGGATGAAGTCCCTATCAATCAGGCTGTCCCATACGGAAGTCACTGGACTCTCTGAGTCCAAGAGGGCCTGTGCTGGGCAGTCATTTACAACCACCGGGGACCCCTGTGGTCCAGTCTCTTCGGCTGAGGTGGACACACACACAGGCTCTGCGCAGGGAGAGAGGGATCCGCCAACATCACAACACATAGGCTCCCCCTCTATTGGACAGTTGGCTGCAATTTCACGACATCTCCAACACTGTCCATCACACTCTCACACCCACACGACCCCAACAGCTGGAACGCTCTTACCGGGAGAGTTCGGCGTCCAGGAACTCCGAAGTGACGACCTCTCAGACGGCTGGTCACGGAGGCAGTCCTTGGTGGCGAAGGCCCTCTCCATCAGGCTGACCAGACGATTGGCGTCCTGGTGGTCTCTTTGTCCGACCTCTGGCTGTACCTCAGGAGGACGTGCTTGGGTGTAGCGGTCCACTATCACCTTTTCAACTCCATAATCAGGTTTGCTGACTGCAGACCCCCAACTGCATCTCCAGTCATGAACTCCCCTGGCACGGGCTGTCACCGTAACACCCAGCCGGGTAAGAATCTCCGCTTTCAGCTTGGCATAGTCTTGGCTGTCCTGCTCGCTCAGGTCAGCATAGGCCCTTTGGGGTTCTCCAATCAGATAGGGTGCGACCATCATGGCCCATTCAGATAGGGGCAGATTCTCCTCTGCCAGTCCCTCAAACCTAGTGAGATATACCTCCACATCATCACGAGGTGTCATCTTTTTCAGGGACCGTCTTACCGCCTTCTTTACAGCGGACAATGCAGGTGACTTTGCAACATTACTTTGGGACGATGCGCTGCAAGTCCCCTGTAGTGCTGCAACCTGCTCAAAAAACAACCGGTTATTCTCCTGCTGCTGCTGCAGGAATTGCTGCTGGGCCCGCTGCATGCGCTGCTGGTGCTGCAGGCGCTGCTGCTCCATGCTCTGCTGCATGCTTCGCTGGGCCTGGACCAGGTACTCAACGAGCTCCTCCATACTGCCGGACTTATCTGTCTCAACCACGGCAGTCTTATGTTGCACATTAACTTGCGCCATTTGTTCAAACAGCGCCTCCATGCTGTCATCCATGCTGTCAGACTTCTCTGTCTCAACAACGGCAGTCTTCACTCAAGACATACACACTCCACAGTCTTTTCCACAGAAAATTCAGCCTTGCTGTGCAGACACTTTTTTTTTTTTTTTCTCTTGCAAAGTCTATTAGGGCTACTGTCTCTTTAAGACTGCTCCAATCAGACGTTTTTTGCTGACACACTTTTTTTTTCTCTGCTGCTGCTTCAACAGACTTCACCTTTATTGCTGTCTCTCGCCACTGTGCTGCACGTACATTCCAGCACCAATTGTATCAGCCACTGTGCTGCCCCAGCATTCTCCGCCAATTGTAAGCTTTTCAGGGGATATAGCTCTGGGATCGCCGTCCGGGTAGACGGAGTGGCACGGAAACAGTTCATTCACAGACAGCAGTTCTGGTAAAAACTGGCCGCAACCAGTTTTATTAAAGTCTACAGCAAACAGAACATAATCAAAACCAAATCATAAACATAAGACCTGGGCTTGTCCAGCCACTTACTACACTTAGATAGATTTCCCTCTCTATCCGGGTCCAGACTCTACCAGCCTGGGCCAAAACAACACATATGTTCAGCATTTACCAGCATGGAGTTTCACAGAGTCTCCTCCTTGTGTCTGAAGGCACCTTCAACGTCCAGACTTGAGAGAGCTCCCCTCCTGTTCAGCAGTTATCCGCATGGATTCTCACAGAGACTACTCCTGTGTCCGGGGTACATCGAGCACCCAGACTGAGACAGCTCATACTCCTGGAGACACCTTCTGTGCCTGGACCCCTCCTGTGTCCAGACTAAGCGAGCTCCCCTCCTATTCAGCAGCTATCCGCATGGATTCTCACAGAGACTACTCCTGTGTCCGGGGTACATCGAGCACCCAGACTGAGACAGCTCAAACTCCTGGAGACTCCTTCTTGTGCCTGGACTCCTTGTCCAGACGAAGCGAGCTCTCTGTCTGTGTTCGCAGACACCTACTTCTGGTCTCCTAATTAACAGCTGAATGGTTTCAGGCCTGAGCTGCAAGTGTTACTGAATGTAAGGTGTAGTGACCTTTCTCTACCACTAGGTTTACAAAGCCATACATTTCCCTTATACCAGTCAGCAAAGTATCTAGGTGAAATGTACACCCATTCAACACACATACTCTCACTGTCTCACAATACATTACATTACTGATCCTGAGTTACATCCTGTATTATACTCCAGAGCTGCACTCACTATTCTGCTGGTACAGTCACTGTGTACATACATTACATTACTGATCCTGAGTTACATCCTGTATTATACTCCAGAGCTGCACTCACTATTCTGCTGGTACAGTCACTGTGTACATACATTACATTACTGATCCTGAGTTACATCGTGTATTATACTCCAGAGCTGCACTCACTATTCTGCTGGTACAGTCACTGTGTACATACATTACATTACTGATCCTGAGTTACATCCTGTATTATACCCCAGAGCTGCACTCACTATTCTGCTGGTGCAGTCACTGTGTACATACATTACATTACTGATCCTGAGTTACATCCTGTATTATACTCCAGAGCTGCACTCACTATTCTGCTGGTGCAGTCACTGTGTACATACATTACATTACTGATCCTGAGTTACATCCTGTATTATACCCCAGAGCTGCACTCACTATTCTGCTGGTGCAGTCACTGTGTACATACATTACATTACTGATCCTGAGTTACATCCTGTATTATACCCCAGAGCTGCACTCACTATTCTGCTGGTGCAGTCACTGTGTACATACATTACATTACTGATCCTGAGTTACATCCTGTATTATACTCCAGAGCTGCACTCACTATTCTGCTGGTGCAGTCACTGTGTACATACATTACATTACTGATCCTGAGTTACATCCTGTATTATACCCCAGAGCTGCACTCACTATTCTGCTGGTGCAGTCACTGTGTACATACATTACATTACTGATCCTGAGTTACATCCTGTATTATACTCCAGAGCTGCACTCACTATTCTGCTGGTGCAGTCACTGTGTACATACATTACATTACTGATCCTGAGTTACATCCTGTATTATACCCCAGAGCTGCACTCACTATTCTGCTGGTGCAGTCACTGTGTACATACATTACATTACTGATCCTGAGTTACATCCTGTATTATACTCCAGAGCTGCACTCACTATTCTGCTGGTGCAGTCACTGTGTACATACATTACTTTACTGATCCTGAGTTACATTGTATTATACCCCAGAGCTGCACTCACTATTCTGCTGGTGCAGTCACTGTGTACATACATTACATTACTGATCCTGATTTACATCCTGTATTATACCCCAGAGCTGCACTCACTATTCTGCTGGTGCAGTCACTGTGTACATACATTACATTACTGATCCTGAGTTACATCCTGTATTATACTCCAGAGCTGCACTCACTATTCTGCTGGTGCAGTCACTGTGTACATACATTACTTTACTG
>JARQOD010000006.1:446275070-446382152 GCA_033576555.1 Oophaga sylvatica
AGGGCAAAGCTTTGGAGGCGTTCGCTTCCCTCGCGCCAGATCAAGACAGTGACTATGAGGCCATCAAGCAGGCCCTGATTGCCAAGTACCAGCTAACCCCTGAGGTATACCGAAAGAAGTTCCGGAACCTCCAACGTGGCCCACACGACAGTTACAGCGATGTGGTGCAAGGACTCCGAACCACTTTGACCAGTGGATCTATGGACTGTCAGTTGACACCTACGAGGAGCTGAAAGACCTGATGATCAAAGACCAGTTCCTGCATCTGTGCCCAGCTGAGGTCCGACAGTTCATCCTGGACCGAGAACCAGAGGACGCGGTCACAACAGCCCGGATCGCCGACAGCTATGAGGCCAACCGGAAACCCGAGGTGCGGAAGCCCGTCGCCACCCGCTGGGGAGGGGGTAAGCCTGCAACCAACCCCAGTGCCCCTGCCAGTCGTCCCTCTGGAGGCACTATCCCCTTTGCCAGCGCCAGGCCTACATCAGACCCCCGCCAGTGTTTCTCCTGTAAAAGGACTGGTCACATCAGCGCCACCTGTCCGGAGAGGCAGAAGAACCCCCCAGCCAAGGCCTTCGGGCCCAACGCCTCTGTTCTTTTGGTGGGTGGTGTGGTGGGGAGGGTTGATGACAACGTGCAGCCCGTCCGCGTGGGGGCCCGTCTTGCTACAGGCCTCAAGGACACCGGGGCTGAGCGAACCCTCATCCGACCCGAACTGGCGGCCCCTGAAGAGTTGATTCCGGGGAAAACCCTAACTGTCACAGGGATTGGGGGCGTCCACTACCCCTTGCCGATAGCCCGAGTTTTCATTGACTGGGGTACCGGGAGCGGGGTGAAGGAAGTGGGGGTGTCCGAAAACCTGCCCACTGATGTTTTATTGGGGACTGATTTGGGGAGGATGGTGGCGTACTATGTCCCTGACACCCCTCCCCAATCTGATGATAAGGTTAACGTTAACCATGATGTTGATGTTGATGATGATGGGAAACTGATTGTGTTACCTGCTAATGCTTTGCGAAGTGAGGATGCAACTGATAACCTTTCTTTCCCTAGGACTGATGTTGATAATGATGTATCTGTGCCATCTGAATCTGTTAACCCTTTCTCCGAAGTGGTAGATGTGTCCACAGGTACAGGAGCGTTCAGTCCCGTCGCTCTGCGGAGTGAGACGGCTGAGGAACCCCTAGCAGGAGCAAGCGACAGTGCTCAAGGAAATGGGGAGGTGCATGGGAACCGGGAGGAAGGTGACGCCATGACACTGACCAGTGCCACCGAGGAAGGTAACTGGCCCATAAGTAGCACTGCTCCTGAAGTGTTGGGGGTGGATGGGGAGGTAGAGCCCATAGCAGCGCAGGCTGATGGGTCTATAGAAATCCCCGGGGAGACTGCATATGTAGCTGCTGTCACCCGCAGTCAGAGTGCCCGGATCGCAGGTAGCGCCCTGCCATCTGGACCCTCCTCCGCTACAGGAGAGACTGAACCAGAGGTGGACCCAGAGCCGGTCCCAGAGGGTCCCAGTGAGGAAGGAACCCTGACGTCACTTCTGGCTGCCTCCAGCCAGGAGTTCCAGGCCGCTCTGCACTCAGATGCGAGCCTGGAGAACTTGAGACACCTCGCCGAGACGCCCACCTCCGTGACTGATAAGGAGAGGGTGTTCTGGGAACGAGGAAGGTTGTACCGGAAGACCGTACCCGGTGATTCCCAAAAGGAGTGGTTGAGGGGGAAACAGCTGGTCGTCCCGCACCAGTTTCGAGGTGAGTTGTTGAGGATTGCCCATGAGATTCCACTTGCTGGACACTTGGGGATTAGCAAAACTAAGTCACGGCTGTCTCAACACTTCTATTGGCCCAAGATGGGGACAGATGTGACTAACTACTGCCGCTCCTGTATCACCTGTCAAAGAGTGGGGAAGGCGGGGCCTGCTCTTAAGGCTCCCCTGATCTCATTGCCAGTGATAGAGGAGCCTTTCCAGAGGATCGCGGTGGACATTGTGGGCCCGCTGGCCGTCCCCAGCAGCTCTGGAAAGCAATACATCCTGACTGTGGTAGACTACGCTACCCGTACCCGGAGGCGGTAGCTCTGTCCTCAACTAGGGCAGATAAGGTGGCAGATGCACTGGTGACCATCTTTTCACGGGTAGGATTTCCCAGGGAGATGCTTACCGATCAAGGGACCCAATTTATGTCTCGCCTAATGAAGGCTCTCTGCAGCAAAGTGCAGGTGACGCGTGTGGTATCGAGTGCGTATCACCCACAGACCAATGGTTTGTGTGAGCGCTTTAACGGTACCCTCAAACAGATGCTCCGCATGCTGGTTGAGACCCGGGGACGCGATTGGGAGCGGTACCTCCCACACCTGCTATTTGCCTACAGAGAAGTCCCGCAGGCCTCGACGGGGTTCTCCCCCTTCGAGCTCCTGTATGGTAGGCGAGTCCGGGGACCCCTTGGGTTGATAAGAGAATCCTGGGAAGATGAGCCAAACCCCACGGAAGTGTCCATCGTGGATTATGTCATGCGCTTCCGCGACAAGATGCAGACCTTGACGCAGTTGGTGCATGACAACATGACGCAGGCTCAGGCTGACCAGAAGCACTGGTACGACCAGAACGCCCGGGAGCGGACCTACCAGGTGGGTCAAAAGGTGTGGGTGCTGGTCCCCGTACCAAAGGATAAGCTTCAAGCAGCCTGGGAAGGCCCGTACGTCGTGCACCAACAGCTCAACCCAGCCACCTACGTGGTCACGCTTGACCACACTCGGGGTAGGCGCAAGGCCTTTCACGTCAACATGATGAAGGCCCATCACGAACGTGAAGCCTGCGTCCTACCGGTCTGCAATCTGCCCGAGGACGGGGAAGAGGATCCCCTCCTAGACATGCTGGCCCAAGCTAATGGCAATGGGTCCATTGAGGACATGGAGGTAAATGCCTCGCTAACCGCCTCCCAGCGGTTGCAGTTGCTGACCACTCTGGAATCCTTTCGGGCCGTGTTCACTAACCGACCCGGAAGGACCAAGTTGGCAGTCCACGAGGTGGACACCGGGAATCACGCCCCGTTACGGCGGACACCTTATCGGATCTCTGAGGAAGTGCAGCAGATTATGCGCCAGGAGATCCATGAGATGTTGCAGCTGGGGGTGATCCGGCAGTCCAAAAGCGCGTGGGCCGCACCTGTAGTTCTCGTGCCAAAAAAGGATCGGACCACCCGGTTCTGCGTGGACTACAGGGGCTCAACGCCATCACTACCTCTGATGCGCACCCAATGCCACGCATCGAGGATCTGCTGGAGCGGTTGGCGAATGCCAAATACATATCCATCATGGATCTGAGCCGGGGATACTGGCAGATTCCCCTGAGCCCTGCGGCGCAGGAGAAATCTGCCTTTATCACCCCTTTTGGACTGTACGAGTCCACAGTCATGCCTTTCGGCATGAAGAATGCCCCTGCCACTTTTCAGCGGATGGTCAACCACCTGCTTCAGGGACTGGAGGAGTACGCTGTGGCGTACCTGGATGACATTGCCGTCTTCAGTTCCACCTGGGAGGAACACCTTCAGCATCTCCAGGAGGTGCTCAAGCGTATTCACCAGGCAGGTCTGACCATCAAGCCGGGAAAATGCCAGATGGGCATGAGGGAGGTCCACTACCTGGGGCACCGGGTAGGCGGGGGTTCCATGAGTCCAGAGCCCGAGAAAGTGGACGCGATCGTGTCCTGGCCCACCCCCAGGACCAAAAAGCAGGTGAAGTCCTTCCTGGGCACTGCAGGGTACTATAGGCGTTTCGTACCGAACTATAGCGCCATTGCAAAACCCTTGACGGACCTCACCAAGGGCGGTCTACCCCAAACAGTCAACTGGACAGATGGCTGTGAGGCGGCATTCCGATCTTTGAAAACAGCCCTGTGCAGCTCTCCAGTGTTGAGAGCCGTCGACAGCAGTCGGCCCTTCCTGGTACAGACTGATGCCAGTGAATTTGGCCTCGGTGCTGTACTCAGCCAGGTTGATTCGGGGGACCAGGAGCACCCCGTGTTGTACCTGAGCCGGAAACTTCTGCCAAGGGAAGTGGCATACTCCACCATCGAGAAGGAGTGCCTGGCCATGGTCTGGGCACTGCAACGTTTGCAGCCCTACCTGTACGGGCGCACCTTCAAGGTGGTCACCGACCACAACCCTCTGAGCTGGCTGCACACAGTGTCCGGAACCAATGGTAGGTTGCTACGCTGGAGCCTTGCCCTGCAGCAGTATGATTTTGCCGTACAACACAAGAAAGGCAGTGATCATGGGAATGCTGATGGGTTATCACGACGTGGCGAACCCGCTGAGGTGCGCATGTCGGATTACCGAGAGGTCATGCCTCCGTAGCGCCCTCTAAAGGGGGGAGGTGTGATGATACTGAAGCTTCATTTCTGGTGCTGTTTCCAGAACTCTCCCCCCATAGTACTACAACCCCCCACCGTTTGCAAGCACAGGGCAAACTACCCCTCCCTCCTTTTCTCTGCAGCTCACGCTTCCCTTCCCCCCCTGTCAACCTGCAGTCAAGCTCAGTGTAACTTGAGCTGCCAGTGCTGGAAGTTTTCCCGCTTCACCGCAGGGGTCCTGCATTGTCCGAACACGTGCTTTCTTCCTATAGCAGCCATGTTGTAGTATTCATTCTCTTTTGGTTAATAACACGGTGGGAGCATTCGCTAGAAACACGAAAGTTACTGTGTTGAACCATGCGCCGATGGGCATTGTTCCCGTGGTACTGGTAAACCCGTAACCCCAACAGAACCCGAGAAATGGAATTCTCGGGTGCCCCATGAACTAGCCCACCCAAGTGTGGGCTCATTGGAACCGTCATTTCAAAGCAAGACCATTGATAGGTCTGCCATTATTCTGCTAGGTTCACAGAACGAGTTATGAACCTTATGATATCGCAGAGCTCAAACCATAGCTTGTAGCCAGGGGAGGTGGCTAGAGGACCAGCCCTTTTTGTGAGGTCAGAAGCTGACATGCATAAGTCTTACAGTGAAGTTGCTTACCAGAATTCTTTCTGCTGGGACGTGCTGAGTAAGAGATCTCCCAATGAACTATGACGTGTGGCTCCTTCCCCCAGCCTGGCTTGTCTTGCCTGTAACTATCATGTGAGTTATCTTTCATTCTTAATCCCATTTTATTTTATAACTGCATCTGTACATAACAATATTGTCTCAGTTTGTTACATCTTTTTATATTATATAAGCACTGCCTGATTTTAAGGAATAAACCTATAAATTTATTAGTTTGTTTCTCCTGCTCTATAAACGAATTTGCACGTGCCTGAGGTAACTACGCTACTGTTTTGGGTTGCTACGGACCCTCTTGATAAATTGTTCATCAAAAGCCGTAGCTGGTGGCAGCTAAAAGAAAGGGGTGTAAAGTGTTAATCTATTGGGTGACGCTGGCAGTGACGCAGCGGGGTTCATAAGGGTACTGCCTGGCTGCAGCCAGGAGTAATTATAATTCCCTCACTGCAGCGTGCCCAACAGCCAGCACACATCCAAGTGACCCGTCTGGCGACCAATTATCCTAGGTGCAGTTCCCTGACTGACCTGAGGGTAAGGGGGGGCGCCAGAGAGCTGCAAGTTCCTAAGTGGAAGTGGGATAGTTTAAATCCCTGCAGTTTACTGGGTCGGACGGCAGCAGCCGTCGTGTGTGTGCACGTTCCATCACATGTGGTGGCAGCGGTGGGATCACAAGCCGTGACCCCCGGGCTACCGTTGTGGCGGACCGCGGCACCGTTCTTCACATATTGGTGGCAGCGGTGGGATCACAAGCCGTGACCCCCGGGCTACCGTGTGGCGGACCGCGGCACCGTTCATCACAGGGGCTTTCTATTATCTTTGGGGTTCTGCTCCGGGGCAGATAGCTTTCCTATTTCTATCTTTAGGTGTAGTTAGTTTCTCAGGCTGTGACGAGGCGTCTAGGACCATCGTAGGAACGCTCCACGGCTGCCTCTAGTTGTGGTGGTTAGTCAGGGTACTGCAATCTCATAGATTCCAACTGCTCTGGTGTATTTCCTTTTTTACCTGCACTCCTCAGCTACCGTAACATAACAGTATCACCGGCCATAAAAATTGTATGGTACTCACAGAAGGAAAAAAAAAATAAAATATTTTGAAGGAAGAAAAGTTGTCAGAGATATTTTTCTGTTTGTTGCATTTTTTTTTTTTTTTCCTCTGTATCTCTGGGTGCTGGGGAGGATCTTTTCTCCCAATGGAGTTTGCACAGTTGTCTGGCCGTGTGGATCAGCTTGCCACTGAGGTTCAGAGTATTGCTGCATATCTTGCTAGGTTGCCTGTTGTGGAACCTAGGATCCCCATGCCAGATTTGTTTTCAGGGGATCGAGCTAAGTTTCAGAATTTCAAAAATAATTGTAAATTGTTTCTTGCCTTAAAATCTAAGTCCTCAGGAAACGCAGCGCAGCAGGTTCAAATTATCATCTCTCTCCTGCGCGGCGATCCTCAGGATTGGGCTTTTTCCCTGACACCTGGGGATCCTGTTTTGAGTGATGTTGATGTATTTTTTCAGGCTTTGGGGTTATTGTACGATGAGCCTAATGTCACTGATCAAGCTGAAAAAACCTTGCTGGCATTAAATCAGGGGCTTGATGACGCTGAGTTATACTGTCAGAGATTCCGTAGGTGGGCAGTCCTGACCAAATGGAATGACGACGCTTTGGCGGCCCTTTTCCGGAAGGGTCTGTCAGATAATGTAAAGGATGTTATGGTGGGATTCCCTATCCCCTCTGGTCTCAATGATTCTATGTCATTAGCGATTCAAATTGACAGACGTTTGCGTGAGCGGAGAAGTATGCGTGGAGTGGTGTTGCCTTGTGAGCCAGCTGCTGAGCCCATGCAGTGTGATGGAGTGGTGTCTGGGGCACAGCGTCATGAGTTTCGAAAGCGCAATGGGTTATGTTTCTACTGTGGTGATGCCTCTCATGCTATTTCAGTCTGCCCTAAGCGGGGAAGACGTTTTGCACGCTCAGTTGTCTTGGGTAGTGTTCAGACTAAGTTTTTATTAACTGTCACTCTGATATGCTCTCTGTCCTCATTTTCTGCTCAGGCTTTCGTTGATTCTGGAGCAGCTATTAACCTGATGGATTATGATTTTGCTAAACGTTGTGGATTTCCCTTGATACCCCTACAGAAGTCTATTCCCCTACTGGGGATCGATTCTACCCCTTTGGCTGAGAATAAACCCCAGTTTTCTACTCAGGTGATAATGAGGGTTGAACCTGATCACCAGGAGTGCTGCAAATTTTTGGTCCTATATAATCTGCATGACATTATCGTGCTGGGTTTCCCTTGGTTACAGTCTCATAATCCTGTTTTGGATTGGAAATCTGTGTCTGTGACCAGTTGGGGCTGCCAATGTGTTAATACCAACACTCCTGTTTTTTCTGCCTCCCCCCAGGCTGAGGATGTTCCTGACTTTTTGTTTGATTTTTCTGATGTGTTTAGCGAAAGTAAATCTGCATCCTTACCTCCCCATAGGAGCTATGACTGCGCTATTGAATTAGTGCCAGGTAGTAAATTCCCTAAGGGTCGCCTCTTTAACTTGTCTGTACCTGAACATGACGCTATGCGGTCTTATATCAAGGAATCATTGGAGAAGGGTCATATCAGACCATCCTCTTCACCCTTAGGTGCCGGTTTTTTCTTTGTGGCCAAAAAAGATGGTTCATTAAGGCCGTGTATTGATTATCGTCTCTTGAACAATATTACTGTGAAATATCAATACCCGTTACCCTTGATTTCTGACCTGTTTTCCAGGGTGAAAAACGCTACTTGGTTTACCAAGCTTGACCTCAGGGGGGCGTATAACCTTATTCGCATTAAGCACGGGGATGAATGGAAGACGGCATTTAACACCCCTGAAGGGCATTTTGAGTACCTTGTGATGCCCTTTGGGCTCACTAATGCTCCTTCCGTCTTCCAGTCCTTCATGAATGACATTTTCAGGGATTTTGTGGACAAGTTTCTGATTGTTTATTTGGATGATATCTTGATTTTTTCTAATGACTGGGACTCTCATGTGAAACATGTTCGAACTGTATTCCAGATTTTGAGAGAGAATGCTCTGTATGTGAAGGGATCAAAGTGTCTTTTTGGCGTACAGAAGATCTCATTTCTGGGATTCATTTTGTCCCCATCTGTTATTGAAATGGACCCGGTCAAGGTTCAGGCCATCTGTGATTGGGTCCAACCTACTTCATTAAAGGCTCTTCAGAGATTTTTGGGTTTTGCCAATTTTTATCGTAAATTTATTGGTAATTTCTCGGTTATTGTTAAACCATTAACTGATTTGACCAGAAAGGGTTCTGATGTGGTGAATTGGCCTCCTGAGGCAGTCTCTGCGTTTCAGGAACTTAAGCAGAGATTCACTTCTGCTCCTGTTCTACGGCAGCCTGATGTTTCTCTGCCATTTCAGGTGGAGGTTGATGCCTCTGAAATTGGGGCAGGTGCCGTTTTGTCCCAAAAAGATCCAGAGACCTCTAAAAGTAACCCTTGTGCCTTTTTCTCTCGAAAATTTTCTCCTACTGAACGTAATTATGATGTGGGTAATCGGGAGTTATTGGCCATGAAGTGGGCTTTTGAAGAGTGGAGACATTGGCTGGAGGGAGCCAAACATCAGGTGGTGGTCCTTACGGACCATAAGAATCTGGTCTATCTGGAATCTGCCAAGCGACTCAATCCTAGACAGGCCAGGTGGGCCTTGTTTTTCACACGTTTTAATTTTGTGGTTTCCTTTCTTCCTGGCACTAAGAATGTTAAGGCGGATGCCCTCTCGAGGAGTTTCCTTGCGGACTCTCCTGAGCTATCTGATCCCTCTGTTATTTTGAAGGAGGGTGTAGTTCTTTCCGCCATCTCGCCTAATTTGAGACTTGCTCTGGAGGGGTGTCAGGAGGATAGGCCCGAGCGCTGCCCTGTTGGAAAATTGTTTGTCCCGGACCAATGGAAAAAGAGTGTGATGTCTGAGATTCATTGTTCCGCATTGGCTGGGCATCCCGGAATTTTTGGTACCAGAGACTTGGTTAGTCGGTCCTTTTGGTGGCCTACCTTGTTTCGCGATGTCAGGGAATTTGTGCAGTCCTGCGGGACTTGCTCTCGCTCCAAGCCTTGCTCTAGTGGTTTGTTGATGCCATTGCCTGTGCCCAAGAGACCATGGACCCATATCTCTATGGATTTCATTTCCGATCTTCCTGTTTCTCAGAGAATGACCACCATCTGGGTAATTTGTGATAGGTTTTCCAAAATGATACATCTTGTGCCATTACCTAAGTTGCCTTCCTCCTCTGAATTGGTGCCGTTGTTCCTTCAGCACGTGGTTCGTTTACACGGCATTCCTGAGAACATTGTGTCTGACAGAGGAGTCCAGTTTGTTTCCAGATTTTGGAGGACTTTTTGTTCTAAACTGGGTGTTCAATTGTCTTTCTCCTCGGCATTTCATCCTCAGACCAATGGTCAAACTGAGAGAACAAACCAGACATTGGAGACTTATCTAAGATGCTTTGTGTCTGCTGATCAGGATGACTGGGTCTCTTTTTGCCTTTGGCTGAGTTTGCTCTTAATAATAGGGCTAGCTCTGCCACTTTGATGTCTCCGTTTTTCTGTAATTCTGGGTTTCACCCTCGATTTTCTTCAGGACAGACGGAGGCTTCTGTCTGTCCAGGTGTTGACTCTGTTGTTGAGCGTATGCAGCAGATTTGGGACCAGGTAGTGGAGAGGTTGTCCCTCTCTCAGGAGAAGGCCCAGCGGTTTGCTAACCGGCATAGGACTGATGGTCCTCGGTTTAAAGTGGGGGACTTGGTCTGGTTGTCCTCAAAGAATATTCCTATGAGAGTAGCATCTCCTAAATTTAAGCCTAGGTTCATTGGACCTTATAAGATCATGGAGATTATTAATCCTGTTTCTTTTCGTTTGCTTCTTCCAGGGACATTTAAGATCCATAACGTGTTCCACAAGTCCTTGTTGAAGAGGTTTGTTGAGCCAGTGGTTCCTGCTGCTGTGCCTCCTGACCCTGTTTTGGTTGAGGGCAATCTGGAGTATGTGGTTGAGAAAATATTGGATTCTCGTTTTTCTAGACGAAGACTCCAGTATTTGGTTAAATGGAGAGGTTATGGTCAGGAAGATAATTCTTGGGTGTTTGCTTCGGACATCCATGCTAGGAGACTTATCCGTGCGTATCATAGAACTCATCCTGACCGACCTGGTTGCTCAAATGAGGGTTCGGTGACCCCTCCTCAAGGGGGGGGTACTGTTGTGAATGGGTTTGAGATGAGTTCTGAGCAGAGGTTCCCTCTGGTGGTTACAAGCGGTACTAGTGAGGATTGGGAATCAGGTGTTACTGATTGGTCTTATTTAAGGGAATCATTTTCCCATCAGGGTTGCCGGTGATCAATTGTTCTGGTCTGAATCCTTCTTTCCAGTTTCCCTTGTAGCCTGCTGTGTCGTGTCTGCATCTCCTGCTGTCAGATAAGACAATTTCTTATTTTGTGTTTTTGCTATATTTTTGCATTTTGTCCTGCACTTCTGTGGGGGCCTTTTGGGTCCCCTCCGGGGGCTTTTGCCCTCTCAGTTTAGTCCAGCCACTGTGTTTTGTACTTTTGCTTTTTGCAGTTTTTCAGTGGCTGCTGTTTTTGTTACACCAGAGAACTAATTTAGGTGGTAGAGGTCGTGTGATCTCAGGTGATTTTGAAATTAGTATGTTGGTGTTTTTCAGGGTTTTCTGGGATTGCAGTAAGTACCCTTCCTGTCCTTTTCTATTTAGATAGTTTGGGCCCCAGCGTTTGCTCATACTATTTTCTTTCTGTGTCAGTATTTCCTCTTGTCTAACCGCCATTACATGTTTGGGGCTTTCTATTATCTTTGGGGTTCTGCTCCGGGGCAGATAGCTTTCCTATTTCTATCTTTAGGTGTAGTTAGTTTCTCAGGCTGTGACGAGGCGTCTAGGACCATCGTAGGAACGCTCCACGGCTGCCTCTAGTTGTGGTGGTTAGTCAGGGTACTGCAATCTCATAGATTCCAACTGCTCTGGTGTATTTCCTTTTTTACCTGCACTCCTCAGCTACCGTAACATAACACACTACATTATCTGTACTCAGAGAGATATCATTGTGTTATCTGTGGTGTTACATAGGACTGCAGATGACATCCACTACATTATCTGTACTCAGAGAGTTATCACTGTTATCTGTGGGGTTACATAGGACTGCAGGTGACATCTACTACATTATCTGTACTCAGAGAGTTATCACTGTTATCTGTGGTGTTACATAGGACTGCAGGTGACATCTACTACATTATCTGTACTCAGAGAGATATCACTGTGTTATCTGTGGTGTTACATAGGACTGCAGGTGACATCTACTACATTATCTGTACTCAGAGAGATATCACTGTTATCTGTGGTGTTACATAGGACTGCAGGTGACATCTCCTACATTATCTGTACTCAGAGAGATATCACTGTTATCTGTGGTGTTACATAGGACTGCAGGTGACATCTACTACATTATCTGCAATCAGAGAGTTATCACTGTGTTATCTGTGGTGTTACATAGGCCTGCAGGTGACATCTACTACATTATCTGTACTCAGAGAGATATCACTGTGTTATCTGTGGTGTTACATAGGACTGCAGGTGAATCTACTACATTATCTGTACTCAGAGAGATATCACTGTGTTATCTGTGGTGTTACATAGGACTGCAGGTGACATCTACTACATTATCTGTACTCAGAGAGTTATCACTGTGTTATCTGTGGTGTTACATAGGACTGCAGGTGACATCTACTACATTATCTGTACTCAGAGAGTTATCACTGTGTTATCTGTGGTGTTACATAGGACTGCAGGTGACATCTACTACATTATCTGTACTCAGAGGTATTATACACTGTTGATTATCTTGTGTTACATAGTGACTAGCAGGTGACATCTACTACATTATCTGTACTCAGATAACTGTGTTACTAGACTGCATATCTACACATATCGTTAGATATCATGTTACTGGTGTTACATGGACTGCAGTGACATCTACTACATTATCTGTACTCAGAGAGTTATCACTGTTTATCTGTGGTGTTACATAGGACTGCAGTGACATCTACTACATTATCTTACCAGAGAGTATCACTGTGTTATCTGTGTGTTACATAGGACTGCAGTGACATCTACTACATACTACTCAAATATCATGTGTATCTTGGTTACATGACTGCAGTGAATCACTACTACTGTACTCGAGATTATCACGTTACTGGGTCAGACTGCAGACATCTACTACATTACTGTACTCAAGAGTATCACGTGTTATCTGTGGTTACATAGGACTGCAGTGACATCTACTACATTATCTGTACTCAGAGAGTACACTGTGTTATTTGTGTTACATAGGACGCAGTGACATCTACTACATTATCTGTACCAGAGAGTATCACTGTGTTATCTGTGGTGTTACATAGACTGCAGGACATCTACTACATTATCTGTACTCAGATATCACTGTTTATCTGTGTGTTACATGGACTGCAGGTGACATCTACTACATATCTGTACCAAGAGTATCACTGTGTTATCTGTGGTGTTACATGACTGCAGGTGACATCTACTACATTATCTACTCAAGAGTATCACTGGTTATCTGTGGTGTTACATAGGACTGCAGGGACATCTACTACATTATCTGTACTCAGAGTATCACTGTGTTATCTTGTGTTACATAGACTGCAGTGACATCTACTACATTACTGTACCAAGAGTATCACGTGTTATCTGTGGTGTTACATAGGACTGCAGGTGACATCACACATATCTGTACTCAGATTATCACTGTGTTATCTGTGGTGTTACATAGGACTGCAGGTGACATCTACTACATTATCTGTACTCAAGAGTATCACTGTGTTATCTGTGGTGTTACATAGGACTGCAGTGACATCTACTACATTATCTGTACTCAAGAGTATCACTGTGTTATCTGTGGTGTTACATAGGACTGCAGGTGACATCTACTACATTATCTGTACTCAGAGAGTTATCACTGTTTATCTGTGGTGTTACATAGGACTGCAGGTGACATCTACTACATTATCTGTACTCAGAGAGTATCACTGTGTTATCTGTGGTGTTACATAGACTGCAGGTGACATCTACTACATTATCTGTACTCAGAGATTATCACTGTGTTATCTGTGTGTTACATAGACTGCAGGTGACATCTACTACATTATCTGTACTCAGAGTATATCACTGTGTTACTGTGGTGTTAACATAGGACTGCAGGTGACATCTACTACATTATCTGTACTCAGAGAGTTATCACTGTGTTATCTGTGGTGTTACATAGACTGCAGGTGACATCTACTACATATCTGAACTCAGAGAGTTATCACTGTGTTATCTGTGGTGTACATAGACTGCAGTGACACCAATACGTACTCAGAGAAACGTTTATCTGTGTGTACATAGGGCAGTGACACTACTACATTATATCAGATATCCTGGTTTGTTTACAAGGAGCAGTGACTCTACATTACACCAATATCACTGTTTCTTGGTGTTACAGACCACTAAATATGTACTCAGTATCACTGTATCTTGTGTTACATAGACTGCAGAACACATTTACCAGAGATATCCTTTCGTGGGTACAGCTGCAGACATCAACATTATCTGTACTCAAGTTATCACTGTTATGTGGTTTACTAGACTGCGTGACACTATACATTATCGTACTCAGAGAGTATCACTGTTACTGGTGTACATAGGCTGCAGGTGACATCTACTACATTATCTGTACTCAGAGAGTTATCACTGTGTTATCTGTGGTGTTACATAGGACTGCAGGTGACATCTACTACATTATCTGTACTCAGAGAGTTATCACTGTGTTATCTGTGGTGTTACATAGGACTGCAGGTGACATCTACTACATTATCTGTACTCAGAGAGTATCACTGTGTTATCTGTGGTGTTACATAGGACTGCAGGTGACATCTACTACATTATCTGTACTCAGAGAGTTATCACTGGTTATCTGTGGTGTTACATAGGACTGCAGGTGACATCTACTACATTATCTGTACTCAGAGAGTTATCACTGTGTTATCTGTGGTGTTACATAGGACTGCAGGTGACATCTACTACATTATCTGTACTCAAGAGATATACACTGTGTTATCTGTGGTGTTACATAGGACTGCAGGTGACATCTATACATTATCTGTACTCAGAGAGACTTACTGAGGTGACATCTACTACATTATCTTACCAGAGAGTATCACTGTGTTATCTGTGGTGTTACAAGGACTGCGTGACATCTACTACATATCTGTACTCAGAGAGTTATCACTGTTTATCTGTGGTGTTACAAGACGCAGTGACATCTACACATATCGTACTCAGAGAGTATACTGTTTACTGGGTGTTACATAGACTGCAGGTGACACACTACATTATCTACTCAGAGTACACTTGTTATCTGTGGTGTTACATAGACTGCAGGTACATCTACTACATTACTGTACTCAGAGTATCACTGTGTTATCTGTGGTGTTACATAGGACGCAGGTGACATCACTACATTATCTGTACTCAGAGTATCACTGTGTTATCTGTGTGTTACATGATGCAGTGCATCACTACATTACTGTACTCAAGTTATCACTGTGTTATCTGTGTGTTACATAGACTGCAGGTGACATCTACTACATTATCTGTACCAGAGATTATCACTGTGTTACTGTGGTGTTACATAGGACTGCAGTAATCACTACATTATCTGTACCAGAGAGTTATCAGTGTTATCTGTGGTGTTACATAGGACTGCAGTGACATCTACACATTATCTGTACTCAGAGAGTTATCCTTGTTATTGTGTGTTACATAGATCAGTGACATCTACTACATTATCTGTACTCAGAGAGTTATCACGTGTTATCTGGTGTTACATAGGACTGCAGGTGACATCTACTACATTATCTGTACTCAAGAGTATCACTGTGTTATCTGTGGTGTTACATAGGACTGCAGGTGACATCTACTACATATCTGTACTCAGAGATTACACTGTGTTATCTGTGGTGTACATAGGACTGCAGGTGACACTACTACATACTGTACTCAGAGAGTATCACTGTTATCTGTGGTGTTACATAGACTGCAGGTACATCACTACATTATCTGTACTCAGAGAGATTCACTGTGTTATCTGTGGTGTTACATAGGACTGCAGGTGACACACTACATATCTGTACTCAAGAGTATCACTGTGTTATCTGTGGTGTTACATAGGACTGCAGGTGACATCACTACATTATCTGTACTCAAGAGTTATCACTGTGTTATCTGTGGGTTACATAGACTCAGGTGCATCTACTACATTATCTTACTCAGAGAGTTATCACTGTGTTATCTGTGTGTTACATAGGACTGCAGGTGACATCTACTACATTATCTGACTCAGAGATTATCACTGTTATCTGTGGTGTTACATAGGACTGCAGGTGACATCTACTACATTATCTTACTCAGAGTTATCACTGTGTTACTGTGGTGTTACATAGGACTGCAGTGACATCTACACATTACTGTACTCAGAGATTCACTTGTTATCTGTGGTGTTACATAGGACTGCAGTGACATATCTGTGGTGTTACATAGGACTGCAGGTGACATCTACTACATTATCTGTACTCAGAGAGTATCACTGTGTTATCTGTGGTGTTACATAGGACTGCAGCTGACATCTACTACATTATCTGTACTCAGAGAGTTATCACTGTGTTATCTGTGGTGTTACATAGGACTGCAGTGACATCACTACATTATCTGTACTCAGAGAGTGATCACTGTGTTATCTGTGGTGTTACATAGGACTGCAGGTGACATCCACTACATTATCTGTACTCAGAGAGTGATCACTGTGTTATCTGTGGTGTTACATGGACTGCAGGTGACATCTACTACATTATCTGTACTCAGAAGTTATCACTGTGTTATCTGTGGTGTTACATAGGACTCAGGTGACATCACTACATTATCTGTACTCAGAGAGTTATCACTTGTTATCTGTGGTGTTACATAGGACTGCATGGTGACAATCTACTACATTATCTGTACTCAGAGAGTTATCACTATGTTATCTGTGGTGTTACATAGGACTGCAGGTGACAATCTACTACATTATCTGTACTCAGAGAGTTATCACTGTGTTATCTGTGGTGTTACATAGGACTGCAGGTGACATCTACTACATTATCTGTACCAGAGAGTATCACTGTGTTATCTGTGGTGTTACATAGGACTGCAGTGACATCTACTACATTATCTGTACTCAGAGATATCACTGTGTTATCTGTGGTGTTACATAGGACTGCAGGTGACATCTACTACATTATCTGTACTCAGAGAGATATCACTGTGTTATCTGTGGTGTTACATAGGACTGCAGGTGACATCTACTACATTATCTGTACTCAGAGAGTTATCACTGTGTTATCTGTGGTGTTACATAGGACTGCAGGTGACATCTACTACATTATCTGTACTCAGAGAGTTATCACTGTGTTATCTGTGGTGTTACATAGGACTGCAGGTGACATCTACTACATTATGTGTACTCCTAATTATCACTGTGTTATCTGTGGTGTTACATAGACTGCGGTTACAACTACTACATTATCTTACTCGGGAGTTATCACTGTGTTATCTGTGGTGTTACATAGGACTGCAGGTGACATCTACTACATTATCTGTACTCAGGAGTTATCACTGTGTTATCTGTGGTGTTACATAGGACTGCAGGTGACATCTACTACATTATCTGTACTCAGAGAGTTATCACTGTGTTATCTGTGGTGTTACATAGGACTGCAGGTGACATCTACTACATTATCTGTACTCAGAGAGTTATCACTGTGTTATCTGTGTGTTACATAGGACTGCAGGTGACATCTACTACATTATCTGTACTCAGAGAGTTATCACTAGTGTTATCTGTGGTGTTACATGGACTGCAGGTGACATCTACTACATTATCTGTACTCAGAGGTTATCACTGTGTTATCTGTGGTGTTACATAGGACTGCAGGTGACATCTACTACATTATCTGTACTCAGAGAGTTATCACTGTGTTATACTGTGATGTTACATAGGACTGCAGGTGACATCTACTACATTATCTGTACTCAGAGAGTATCACTGTGTTATCTGTGATGTTACATAGGACTGCAGGTGACATCTACTACATTATCTGTACTCAGAGAGTTATCACTGTGTTATCTGTGGTGTTACATAGGACTGCAGGTGACATCTACTACATTATCTGTACTCAGAGTATCACTGTGTTATCTGTGGTGTTACATAGGACTGCAGGTGAATCTACTACATTATCTGTACTCAGAGAATATCACTGTTTATCTGTGGTGTTACATAGGACTGCAGGTGACATCTACTACATTATCTGTACTCAGAGAGATATCACTGTGTATCTGTGGTGTTACATAGGACTGCAGGTGACATCACTACATTATCTGTACTCAGAGAGTTATCACTGTGTTATCTGTGGTGTTACATAGGACTGCAGGTGACACCCTACTACATTATCTGTACTCAGAGTTATCACTGTGTATATGTGGTGTTACAAGGACTGCAGGTGACTCTACACATTCTTACAAGATTGATGACGTGCGCGGTCGCACACGGTAGCCCGGGGTCACGGCTTGTGATCCCACTGCTGCCACCAATATGTGATGAACGGTGCCGCGGTCCGCCACACGGTAGCCCGGGGGTCACGGCTTGTGATCCCACCGCTGCCACCACATGTGATGGAACGTGCACACACACGACGGCTGCTGCCGTCCGACCCAGTAAACTGCAGGGATTTATAACTATCCCACTTACACTTAGGAACTTGCAGCTCTCTGGCGCCCCCCTTACCCTCAGGTCAGTCAGGGAACTGCACCTAGGATAATTGGTCGCCAGACGGGTCACTTGGATGTGTGCTGGCTATTGGGCACGCTGCAGTGAGGGAATTATAATTACTCCTGGCTGCAGCCAGGCAGTACCCTTATAAACCCCGCTCCGTCACTGCCAGCGTCACCCAATAGATTAACACTTTACACCCCTTTCTTTTAGCTGCCACCAGCTACGGCTTTTGATGAACAATTTATCAAGAGGGTCCGTAGCAACCCCAAAACAGTAGCGTAGTTACCTCAGGCACGTGCAGATTCGTTTATAGAGCAGGAGAAACAAACTAATAAATTTATAGGTTTATTCCTTAAAATCAGGCAGTGCTTATATAATATAAAAAGAGGTAACAAACTGAGACAATATCGTTATGTACAGATGCAGTTATAAAATAAAATGGGATTAAGAATGAAAGATAACTCACATGGTTATTAGATCATTACAGGCAAGACAAGCCAGGCTGGGGAAGGAGCCACACGTCATAGTTCATTGGGAGATCTCTTACTCAGCACGTCCCAGCAGAAAGAATCCTGGTAAGCAACTTCACTCTAAGACTTATGCATGTCAGCTTCTGACCTCACAAAAAAGGGCTGGTCCTCTGGCCACCTCCCCTGGCTACAAGCTATGGTTTGAGCTCTGCGATATCATAAGGTTCATAACTCGATCTGTGAACCTAGCAGAATAATGGCAGACCTATCAATGGTCTTGCTTTGAAATGACGGTTCCAATGAGCCCACACTTGGGTGGGCTAGTTCATGGGGCACCCGAGAATTCCATTTCTCGGGTTCTGTTGGAGTTACGGGTTTACCAGTACCACGGGAACGATGCCCATCGGCGCATGGTTCAACACAGTAACTTTCGTGTTTCTAGCGAATGCTCCCACCGTGTTATTAACCAAAAGAGAATGAATACTCCAACATGGCTGCTATAGGAAGAAAGCACGTGTTCGGACAATGCAGGACCCCTGCGGTGAAGCGGGAAAACTTCCAGCACTGGCAGCTCAAGTTACACTGAGCTTGACTGCAGGTTGACAGGGGGGGAAGGGAAGCGTGAGCTGCAGAGAAAAGGAGGGAGGGGTAGTTTGCCCTGTGCTTGCAAACGGTGGGGGTTGTAGTACTATGGGGGGAGAGTTCTGGAAACAGCACCAGAAATGAAGCTTCAGTATCATCACACCTCCCCCCTTTAGAGGGCGCTACGGAGGCATGACCTCTCGGTAATCCGACATGCGCACCTCAGCGGGTTCGCCACGTCGTGATAACCCATCAGCATTCCCATGATCACTGCCTTTCTTGTGTTGTACGGCAAAATCATACTGCTGCAGGGCAAGGCTCCAGCGTAGCAACCTACCATTGGTTCCGGACACTGTGTGCAGCCAGCTCAGAGGGTTGTGGTCGGTGACCACCTTGAAGGTGCGCCCGTACAGGTAGGGCTGCAAACGTTGCAGTGCCCAGACCATGGCCAGGCACTCCTTCTCGATGGTGGAGTATGCCACTTCCCTTGGCAGAAGTTTCCGGCTCAGGTACACACGGGGTGCTCCTGGTCCCCCGAATCAACCTGGCTGAGTACAACACCGAGGCCAAATTCACTGGCATCAGTCTGTACCAGGAAGGGCCGACTGCTGTCGACGGCTCTCAACACTGGAGAGCTGCACAGGGCTGTTTTCAAAGATCGGAATGCCGCCTCACAGCCATCTGTCCAGTTGACTGTTTGGGGTAGACCGCCCTTGGTGAGGTCCGTCAAGGGTTTTGCAATGGCGCTATAGTTCGGTACGAAACGCCTATAGTACCCTGCAGTGCCCAGGAAGGACTTCACCTGCTTTTTGGTCCTGGGGGTGGGCCAGGACACGATCGCGTCCACTTTCTCGGGCTCTGGACTCATGGAACCCCTGCCTACCCGGTGCCCCAGGTAGTGGACCTCCCTCATGCCCATCTGGCATTTTCCCGGCTTGATGGTCAGACCTGCCTGGTGAATACGCTTGAGCACCTCCTGGAGATGCTGAAGGGTTCCTCCCAGGTGGAACTGAAGACGGCAATGTCATCCAGGTACGCCACAGCGTACTCCTCCAGTCCCTGAAGCAGGTGGTTGACCATCCGCTGAAAAGTGGCAGGGGCATTCTTCATGCCGAAAGGCATGACTGTGGACTCGTACAGTCCAAAAGGGGTGATAAAGGCAGATTTCTCCTGCGCCGCAGGGCTCAGGGGAATCTGCCAGTATCCCCGGCTCAGATCCATGATGGATATGTACTTGGCATTCGCCAACCGCTCCAGCAGATCCTCGATGCGTGGCATTGGGTGCGCATCAGAGGTAGTGATGGCGTTGAGCCCCCTGTAGTCCACGCAGAACCGGGTGGTCCGATCCTTTTTTGGCACGAGAACTACAGGTGAGGCCCACGCGCTTTTGGACTGCCGGATCACCCCCAGCTGCAACATCTCATGGATCTCCTGGCGCATAATCTGCTGCACTTCCTCAGAGATCCGATAAGGTGTCCGCCGTAACGGGGCGTGATTCCCGGTGTCCACCTCGTGGACTGCCAACTTGGTCCTTCCGGGTCGGTTAGTGAACACGGCCCGAAAGGATTCCAGAGTGGTCAGCAACTGCAACCGCTGGGAGGCGGTTAGCGAGGCATTTACCTCCATGTCCTCAATGGACCCATTGGCATTAGCTTGGGCCAGCATGTCTAGGAGGGGATCCTCTTCCCCGTCCTCGGGCAGATTGCAGACCGGTAGGACGCAGGCTTCACGTTCGTGATGGGCCTTCATCATGTTGACGTGAAAGGCCTTGCGCCTACCCCGAGTGTGGTCAAGCGTGACCACGTAGGTGGCTGGGTTGAGCTGTTGGTGCACGACGTACGGGCCTTCCCAGGCTGCCTGAAGCTTATCCTTTGGTACGGGGACCAGCACCCACACCTTTTGACCCACCTGGTAGGTCGCTCCCGGGCGTTCTGGTCGTACCAGTGCTTCTGGTCAGCCTGAGCCTGCGTCATGTTGTCATGCACCAACTGCGTCAAGGTCTGCATCTTGTCGCGGAAGCGCATGACATAATCCACGATGGACACTTCCGTGGGGTTTGGTTCATCTTCCCAGGATTCTCTTATCAACCCAAGGGGTCCCCGGACTCGCCTACCATACAGGAGCTCGAAGGGGGAGAACCCCGTCGAGGCCTGCGGGACTTCTCTGTAGGCAAATAGCAGGTGTGGGAGGTACCGCTCCCAATCGCGTCCCTGGGTCTCAACCAGCATGCGGAGCATCTGTTTGAGGGTACCGTTAAAGCGCTCACACAAACCATTGGTCTGTGGGTGATACGCACTCGATACCATACGCGTCACCTGCATTTTGCTGCAGAGAGCCTTCATTAGGCGAGACATAAATTGGGTCCCTTGATCGGTAAGCATCTCCCTGGGAAATCCTACCCGTGAAAAGATGGTCACCAGTGCATCTGCCACCTTATCTGCCCTAGTTGAGGACAGAGCTACCGCCTCCGGGTACCGGGTAGCGTAGTCTACCACAGTCAGGATGTATTGCTTTCCAGAGCTGCTGGGGACGGCCAGCGGGCCCACAATGTCCACCGCGATCCTCTGGAAAGGCTCCTCTATCACTGGCAATGAGATCAGGGGAGCCTTAAGAGCAGGCCCCGCCTTCCCCACTCTTTGACAGGTGATACAGGAGCGGCAGTAGTTAGTCACATCTGTCCCCATCTTGGGCCAATAGAAGTGTTGAGACAGCCGTGCCTTAGTTTTGCTAATCCCCAAGTGTCCAGCAAGTGGAATCTCATGGGCAATCCTCAACAACTCACCTCGGAACTGGTGCGGGACGACCAGCTGTTTCCCCCTCAACCACTCCTTTTGGGAATCTCCGGGTACGGTCTTCCGGTACAACCTTCCTCGTTCCCAGAACACCCTCTCCTTATCAGTCACGGAGGTGGGCGTCTCGGCGAGGTGCCTCAAGTTCTCCAGGCTCGCATCTGAGTGCAGCGCGGCCTGGAACTCCTGGCTGGAGGCAGCCAGAAGTGACGTCAGGGTTCCTTCCTCACTGGGACCCTCTGGGACCGGCTCTGGGTCCACTTCTGGTTCAGTCTCTCCTGTAGCGGAGGAGGGTCCAGATGGCAGGGCGCTACCTGCGATCCGGGCACTCTGACTGCGGGTGACAGCAGCTACATATGCAGTCTCCCCGGGGATTTCTATAGACCCATCAGCCTGCGCTGCTATGGGCTCTACCTCCCCATCCACCCCCAACACTTCAGGAGCCGTGCTACTTATGGGCCAGTTACCTTCCTCGGTGGCACTGGTCAGTGTCATGGCGTCACCTTCCTCCCGGTTCCCATGCACCTCCCCATTTCCGTGAGCACTGTCGCTTGCTCCTGCTAGGGATTCCTCAGCCGTCTCACTCCGCAGAGCGACGGGACTGAATGCTCCTGTACCTGTGGACACATCTACCACTTCGGAGAAAGGGTTAACAGATTCAGATGGCACAGATACATCATTATCAACATCAGTCCTAGGGAAAGAAAGGTTATCAGTTGCATCCTCACTTCGCAAAGCATTAGCAGGTAACACAATCAGTTTCCCATCATCATCAACATCAACATCATGGTTAACGTTAACCTTATCATCAGATTGGGAAGGGGTGTCAGGGACATAGTACGCCACCATCCTCCCCAGATCAGTCCCCAATAAAACATCAGTGGGCAGGTTTTCGGACACCCCCACTTCCTTCACCCCGCTCCCGGTACCCCAGTCAATGAAAACTCGGGCTATCGGCAAGGGGTAGTGGACGCCCCCAATCCCTGTGACAGTTAGGGTTTTCCCCGGAATCAACTCTTCAGGGGCCGCCAGTTCGGGTCGGATGAGGGTTCGCTCAGCCCCGGTGTCCTTGAGGCCTGTAGCAAGAGGGCCCCCACGCGGACGGGCTGCACGTTGTCATCAACCCTCCCCACCACACCACCCACCAAAAGAACAGAGGCGTTGGGCCCGAAGGCCTTGGCTGGGGGGTTCTTCTGCTCTCCGGACAGGTGGCGCTGATGTGACCAGTCCTTTTACAGGAGAAACACTGGCGGGGGTCTGATGTAGGCCTGGCGCTGGCAAAGGGGATAGTGCCTCCAGAGGGACGACTGGCAGGGGCACTGGGGTTGGTTGCAGGCTTACCCCCTCCCCAGCGGGTGGCGACGGACTTCCGCACCTCGGGTTTCCGGTTGGCCTCATAGCTGTCGGCGATCCGGGCTGTTGTGACCGCGTCCTCTGGTTCTCGGTCCAGGATGAACTGTCGGACCTCAGCTGGGCACAGATGCAGGAACTGGTCTTTGATCATCAGGTCTTTCAGCTCCTCATAGGTGTCAACTGACAGTCCATAGATCCACTGGTCAAAGTGGTTCCGGAGTCCTTGCACCACATCGCTGTAACTGTCGTGTGGGCCACGTTGGAGGTTCCGGAACTTCTTTCGGTATACCTCAGGGGTTAGCTGGTACTTGGCAATCAGGGCCTGCTTGATGGCCTCATAGTCACTGTCTTGATCTGGCGCGAGGGAAGCGAACGCCTCCAAAGCTTTGCCCTTCAGCCCGGGGGTCAAGTACCTGGCCCATTGGTCGGCAGGCAGCCGGTACTGTCTGCAGACTTTCTCAAAGGCCCGCAGAAAAGTGTCCAAGTCTCCGTCCCTTTCCAGCACGGGAAAGTGCTCCGGCCGGGCTTGGGACTCTGAGTGCTGCTGGGCACACTGCTCTGGGCTGTGGAGGGCATTGCCCCTCGCTGAACCATCTCCAGCTCATGGGCTCTCTGCGCTTGGGCTTCCCGCTCGGCTCGGGCTCTCTCAGCCTCCCGCTCGGCTCTCTCGCCTCTCGCTGGGCTCTCATCGGCCTCTCGCTGGGCTTGGCGCTCGGCTATCTCAGCCTCTCGCTGTTCTTTGGCCTCCTGCTGGTATCGCTGGATCAGCTCCAGGCGCCCATCACGGTCGTCGGTTGGGAGTGCCTCCAGGGCCGCCTGCAGGTAAGGGTCCATCCCGCCCTGGGTGTAAGCAGTCAGGGGTCGGGCCTCTGCTCCTGCGGCACCAACTTGGCTTGGGCCGGCTCCTGCGCCCTCCTCGCCCTGAGCATGGTCCCGTGCCATCAGGGCCTGGATCACTTCGGCCTTGGTTTGGGCCATGGGGACAATCTTCCTCCACTCGCACATGGCAAGAAGAGCTTCCTTGCTATTCCGATTATACCAGTCGTATCCCCTCGTAGCCATGGTTGCCAAATAAAAGATAGGATAGAAAAACAAAGAGAAGGGGGGGTAACCGCAAGTACACACAATTGTCTCAGGACTAATAAACACTGAGTCTGTTCTCCAAAACTTTCGATGCAGGGTCGCTGAAGAACCGTGCAAGTTTTTTTTAGTGAATGGAATGATTGCTCAAACCAGATCACTAATGCTCTATAATCCCACCGCTTGCCACCAATATGTGATGAACGGTGCCGCGGTCCGCCACACGGTAGCCCGGGGGTCACGGCTTGTGATCCCACTGCTGCCACCAATATGTGATGAACGTGCCGCGGTCCGCCACACGGTAGCCCGGGGGTCACGGCTTGTGATCCCACCGCTGCCACCACATGTGATGGAACGTGCACACACACGACGGCTGCTGCCGTCCACCCAGTAAACTGCAGGGATTTATAACTATCCCACTTCCACTTAGGAACTTGCAGCTCTCTGGCGCCCCCCTTACCCTCAGGTCAGTCAGGGAACTGCACCTAGGATAATTGGTCGCCAGACGGGTCACTTGGATGTGTGCTGGCTGATTGGGCACGCTGCAGTGAGGGAATTATAATTACTCCTGGCTGCAGCCAGGCAGTACCCTTATAAACCCCGCTGCGTCACTGCCAGCGTCACCCAAAGATTAACACTTTACACCCCTTTCTTTTAGCTGCCACCAGCTACGGCTTTTGATGAACAATTTATCAAGAGGGTCCGTAGCAACCCCAAAACAGTAGCGTAGTTTCCTCAGGCACGTGCAGATTCGTTTATAGAGCAGGAGAAACAAACTAATAAATTTATAGGTTTATTCCTTAAAACAGGCAGTGCTTATATAATATAAAAAGATGTAACAAACTGAGACAATATCGTTATGTACAGATGCAGTTATAAAATAAAATGGGATTAAGAATGAAAGATAACTCACATTGATAGTTTACAGGCAAGACAAGCCAGGCTGGGGGAAGGAGCCACACGTCATAGTTCATTGGCAGATCTCTATACACTCCAGCAGAAAGAACTGTAAGCAACTTCACTGTAAGACTTATGCATGTCAGCTTCTGACCTCACAAAAAGGGCTGGTCCTCTAGCCACCTCCCCTGGCTACAAGCTATGGTTTGAGCTCTGCGATATCATAAGGTTCATAACTCGTTCTGTGAACCTAGCAGAATAATGGCAGACCTATCAATGGTCTTGCTTTGAAATGACGGTTCCAATGAGCCCACACTTGGGTGGGCTAGTTCATGGGGCACCCGAGAATTCCATTTCTCGGGTTCTGTTGGGGTTACGGGTTTACCAGTACCACGGGAACGATGCCCATCGGCGCATGGTTCAACACAGTAACTTTCGTGTTTCTAGCGAATGCTCCCACCGTGTTATTAACCAAAAGAGAATGAATACTCCAACATGGCTGCTATAGGAAGAAAGCACGTGTTCGGACAATGCAGGACCCCTGCGGTGAAGCGGGAAAACTTCCAGCACTGGCAGCTCAAGTTACACTGAGCTTGACTGCAGGTTGACAGGGGGAAGGAAGTGAGCTGCAGGAAAGGGAGGGGTAGTTTGCCTGTGCTTGCAAACGGTGGGGGGTTGTAGTACTATGGGGGGAGAGTCTAAACTGGAATACACTTGCTACCTGAGTGACATCTCTACATTATCTGTCTCAGAGAGTTTCACTGTGTTATCTGTGGTGTTACATAGGACTGCAGGTGACATCTACTACATTATCTGTACTCAGAGAGTTATCACTGTGTTATCTGTGGTGTTACATAGGACTGCAGGTGACATCTACTACATTATCTGTACTCAGAGAGTTATCACTGTGTTATCTGTGGTGTTACATAGGACTGCAGGTGACATCTACTACATTATCTGTACTCAGAGAGTATCACTGTGTTATCTGTGGTGTTACATAGGACTGCAGGTGACATCTACTACATTATCTGTACTCAAGAGTTATCACTGTGTTATCTGTGGTGTTACATGGACTGCAGGTGACATCTATACATTATCTGTACTCAGAGTGTATCACTGTGTATCTGTGGTGTTACATAGGACTGCAGGTGACATCTACTACATTATCTGTACTCAAGAGTTATCACTGTGTATCTGTGGTGTTACATAGGACTGCAGGTGACATCTACTACATTATCTGTACTCAAGAGAGTTATCACTGTGTTATCTGTGGTGTTACATAGGACTGCAGGTGACATCTACACATTATCTGTACTCAGGAGTTATCACTGTGTTATCTGTGGTGTTACATAGGACTGCAGGTACATCTACTACATTATCTGTACTCAGTTATCACTGTGTTATCTGTGGTGTTACATGGACTGCAGGTGACATCTACTACATTATCTGTACTCAGAGAGTTATCACTGTGTTATCTGTGGTGTTACATAGGACTGCAGGTGACATCTACTACATTATCTGTACTCAGAGTTATCACTGTGTTATCTGTGGTGTTACATAGGACTGCAGGTGACATCTATACATTATCTGTACTCAGAGAGTTATCACTGTGTTATCTGTGGTGTTACATAGGACTGCAGGTGACATCTACTACATTATCTGTACTCAGAGAGATATCACTGTGTTATCTGTGGTGTTACATAGGACTGCAGGTGACATCTACTACATTATCTGTACTCAGAGGTTATCACTGTGTTATCTGTGGTGTACATAGGACTGCAGGTGACATCTACTACATTATCTGTACTCAGAGAGTTATCACTGTGTTATCTGTGGTGTTACATAGGACTGCAGGTGACATCTAATACATTATCTGTACTCAGAGTTATCACTGTGTTATCTGTGGTGTTACATAGGACTGCAGGTGACATCTACTACATTATCTGTACTCAAGAGTTATCACTGTGTTATCTGTGGTGTTACATAGGACTGCAGGTGACATCTTACATTATCTGTACTCAGAGAGTTATCTGTGTTGTTATCTGTGGTGTTACATAGGACTGCAGGTGACATCTACTACATTATCTGTACTCAGAGAGTATCACTGTGTTATCTGTGGTGTTACATAGGACTGCAGGTGACATCTACTACATTATCTGTACTCAGAGAGTTACTGTGTTACTGTGGTGTTACATTGGATGCAGGTGAATTTATACATTATCTGTACTCAGAGGTTATCACTGTGTTATCTGTGGTGTTACATAGGACTGCAGGTGACATCTATACATTATCTGTATCAGAGAGTATCACTGTGTTATCTGTGGTGTTACATAGGACTGCAGGTGACTTACTACATTATCTGTACTCAGAGAGTATCACTGTGTTATTGTGGTGTTACATAGGACTGCAGGTGAATCTACTAATTATCTGTACTCAGAGAGTTATCACTGTGTATCTGTGGTGTTACTAGGACTGCAGGTGACATCTATACATTATCTGTACTCAGAGAGTATCACTGTGTTATCTGTGGTGTTACATAGGACTGCAGGTGACATCTACTACATATCTGTACTCAGAGTTATCACTGTGTTATCTGTGGTGTTACATAGGACTGCAGGTGAATCACTACATTATCTGTACTCAGAGGTTATCACTGTGTTATCTGTGGTGTTACATAGGATGCAGGTGACATCTACTACATTATCTGTACTCAGAGAGTTATCACTGTTATCTGTGGTGTTACATAGGACTGCAGGTGACATCTATCATTATCTGTACTCAGAGAGTTATCACTGTGTATCTGTGGTGTTCATAGGACTGCAGGTGACATCTACTACATTATCTGTACTCAGAGAGTTATCACTGTGTTATCTGTGGTGTTACATAGGACTGCAGGTGACATCTACTAATTATCTGTACTCAGGAGTTATCACTGTGTTATCTGTGGTGTTACATAGGACTGCAGGTGACATCTACTACATTATCTGTACTCAGAGAGTATCACTGTGTTATCTGTGGTGTTACATAGGACTGCAGGTGACATCTACTACATTATCTGTACTCAGAGTGTTATCTGTGGTGTTACATAGGACTGCAGGTGACATCTACTCATTATCTGTACTCAGAGAGTTATCACTGTGTTATCTGTGGTGTTACATAGGACTGAGGTGACATCTACTACATTATCTGTATCAGGGTTATCACTGTGTTATCTGTGGTGTTACATAGGACTGCAGGTGACATCTACTAATTATCTGTACTCAGAGAGTTATCACTGTGTTATCTGTGGTGTTACATAGGACTGCAGGTGACATCTACTACATTATCTGTACTCAGAGAGTTATCACTGTGTTATCTGTGGTGTTACATGGGGACTGCAGGTGACATCTACTACATTATATCTGTACTCAGAGAGTTATCACTGTGTTATCTGTGGTGTTACATAGGACTGCAGGTGACATCTACTACATTATCTGTACTCAGAGAGTTATCACTGTGTTATCTGTGGTGTTACATAGGACTGCAGGTGACATCTACTACATTATCTGTACTCAGAGAGTTATCACTGTGTTATCTGTGGTGTTACATAGGACTGCAGGTGACATCTACTACATTATCTGTACTCAGAGAGTTATCACTGTGTTATCTGTGGTGTTACATAGGACTGCAGGTGACATCTACTACATTATCTGTACTCAGAGAGTTATCACTGTGTTATCTGTGGTGTTACATAGGACTGCAGGTGACATCTACTACATTATCTGTACTCAGAGAGTATCACTGTGTTATCTGTGGTGTTACATAGGACTGCAGGTGACATCTACTACATTATCTGTACTCAGAGAGTTATCACTGTGTTATCTGTGGTGTTACATAGGACTGCAGGTGACATCTACTACATTATCTGTACTCAGAGAGTTATCACTGTGTTATCTGTGGTGTTACATAGGACTGCAGGTGACATCTACTACATTATCTGTACTCAGAGAGTTATCACTGTGTTATCTGTGGTGTTACATAGGACTGCAGGTGACATCTACTACATTATCTGTACTCAGAGAGTTATCACTGTGTTATCTGTGGTGTTACATAGGACTGCAGGTGACATCTACTACATTATCTGTACTCAGAGAGTTATCACTGTGTTATCTGTGGTGTTACATAGGACTGCAGGTGACATCTACTACATTATCTGTACTCAGAGAGTTATCACTGTGTTATCTGTGGTGTTACATAGGACTGCAGGTGACATCTACTACATTATCTGTACTCAGAGGTTATCACTGTGTTATCTGTGGTGTTACATAGGACTGCAGGTGACATCTACTACATTATCTGTACTCAGAGAGTTATCACTGTGTTATCTGTGGTGTTCATGACTGATGTACATCCACACGTAAGATCACGGCTGTGATAGGACCATATGTGATGAACGGTGCCGCGGTCCGCCACACGGTAGCCCGGGGGTCACGGCTTGTGATCCCACCGCTGCCACCAATGTGATGGAACGTGCACACACACGACGGCTGCTGCCGTCCGACCCAGTAAACTGCAGGGATTTATAACTATCCCACTTCCACTTAGGAACTTGCAGCTCTCTGGCGCCCCCCTTACCCTCAGGTCAGTCAGGGAACTGCACCTAGGATAATTGGTCGCCAGACGGGTCACTTGGATGTGTGCTGGCTATTGGGCACGCTGCAGTGAGGGAATTATAATTACTCCTGGCTGCAGCCAGGCAGTACCCTTATAAACCCGCTGCGTCACTGCCAGCGTCACCCAATAGATTAACACTTTACACCCTTCCTTTAGCTGCCACCAGCTACGGGTTTGACTTAATACACAATTTATCAAGAGGGTCCGTAGCAACCCCAAAACAGTAGCGTAGTTACTTCAGGCACGTGCAGATTCGTTTATAGAGCAGGAGAAACAAACTAATAAATTTATAGGTTTATTCCTTAAAAACAGGCAGTGCTTATATAATATAAAAAGATGTAACAAACTGAGACAATATGTTATGTACAGATGCAGTTATAAAATAAAATGGGATTAAGAATGAAAGATAACTCACATGGTTGTTAGATCATATACAGGCAGCCAGGCTGGGGGAAGGAGCCACACGTCATAGTTCATTGGTAGATCTCTTACTCAGCGTCCAGCAGAAAGAATCTGGTAAGGAACTTCACTGTAAGACTTATGCATGTCAGCTTCTGACCTCACAAAAAGGGCTGGTCCTCTAGCCACCTCCCCTGGCTACAAGCTATGGTTTGAGCTCTGCGATATCATAAGGTTCATAACTCGTTCTGTGAACCTAGCAGAATAATGGCAGACCTATCAATGGTCTTGCTTTGAAATGACGGTTCCAATGAGCCCACACTTGGGTGGGCTAGTTCATGGGGCACCCGAGAATTCCATTTCTCGGGTTCTGTTGGAGTTACGGGTTTACCAGTACCACGGGAACGATGCCCATCGGCGCATGGTTCAACACAGTAACTTTCGTGTTTCTAGCGAATGCTCCCACCGTGTTATTAACCAAAAGAGAATGAATACTCCAACATGGCTGCTATAGGAAGAAAGCACGTGTTCGGACAATGCAGGACCCCTGCGGTGAAGCGGGAAAACTTCCAGCACTGGCAGCTCACATTACACTGCCTGAGTGCAGGATGACAGGGGGGGGGAAGGGGGTTGTAGTTCTAGCAACAGCACAAGACATGAAGCTTGCAATATCATCACACCTCCCCCCTTTAGAGGGCGCTACGGAGGCATGACCTGTCGGTAATCCGACATGCGCACCTCAGCGGGTTCGCCACGTCGTGATAACCCATCAGCATTCCCATGATCACTGCCTTTCTTGTGTTGTACGGCAAAATCATACTGCTGCAGGGCAAGGCTCCAGCGTAGCAACCTACCATTGGTTCCGGACACTGTGTGCAGCCAGCTCAGAGGGTTGTGGTCGGTGACCACCTTGAAGGTGCGCCCGTACAGGTAGGGCTGCAAACGTTGCAGTGCCCAGACCATGGCCAGGCACTCCTTCTCGATGGTGGAGTATGCCACTTCCCTTGGCAGAAGTTTCCGGCTCAGGTACAACACGGGGTGCTCCTGGTCCCCGAATCAACCTGGCTGAGTACAACACCGAGGCCAAATTCACTGGCATCAGTCTGTACCAGGAAGGGCCGACTGCTGTCGACGGCTCTCAACACTGGAGAGCTGCACAGGGCTGTTTTCAAAGATCGGAATGCCGCTCACAGCCATCTGTCCAGTTGACTGTTTGGGGTAGACCGCCCTTGGTGAGGTCCGTCAAGGGTTTTGCAATGGCGCTATAGTTCGGTACGAAACGCCTATAGTACCCTGCAGTGCCCAGGAAGGACTTCACCTGCTTTTTGGTCCTGGGGGTGGGCCAGGACACGATCGCATCCACTTTCTCGGGCTCTGGACTCATGGAACCCCCGCCTACCCGGTGCCCCAGGTAGTGGACCTCCCTCATGCCCATCTGGCATTTTCCCGGCTTGATGGTCAGACCTGCCTGGTGAATACGCTTGAGCACCTCCTGGAGATGCTGAAGGTGTTCCTCCCAGGTGGAACTGAAGACGGCAATGTCATCCAGGTACGCCACAGCGTACTCCTCCAGTCCCTGAAGCAGGTGGTTGACCATCCGCTGAAAAGTGGCAGGGGCATTCTTCATGCCGAAAGGCATGACTGTGGACTCGTACAGTCCAAAAGGGGTGATAAAGGCAGATTTCTCCTGCGCCGCAGGGCTCAGGGGAATCTGCCAGTATCCCCGGCTCAGATCCATGATGGATATGTACTTGGCATTCGCCAACCGCTCCAGCAGATCCTCGATGCGTGGCATTGGGTGCGCATCAGAGGTAGTGATGGCGTTGAGCCCCCTGTAGTCCACGCAGAACCGGGTGGTCCGATCCTTTTTTGGCACGAGAACTACAGGTGAGGCCCACGCGCTTTTGGACTGCCGGATCACCCCAGCTGCAACATCTCATGGATCTCCTGGCCATAATCTGCTGCACTTCCTCAGAGATCCGATAAGGTGTCCGCCGTAACGGGGCGTGATTCCCGGTGTCCACCTCGTGGACTGCCAACTTGGTCCTTCCGGGTCGGTTAGTGAACACGGCCCGAAAGGATTCCAGAGTGGTCAGCAACTGCAACCGCTGGGAGGCGGTTAGCGAGGCATTTACCTCCATGTCCTCAATGGACCCATTGGCATTAGTTGGGCCAGCATGTCTAGGAGGGGATCCTCTTCCCCGTCCTCGGGCAGATTGCAGACCGGTAGGACGCAGGCTTCACGTTCGTGATGGGCCTTCATCATGTTGACGTGAAAGGCCTTGCGCCTACCCCGAGTGTGGTCAAGCGTGACCACGTAGGTGGCTGGGTTGAGCTGTTGGTGCACGACGTACGGGCCTTCCCAGGCTGCCTGAAGCTTATCCTTTGGTACGGGGACCAGCACCCACACCTTTTGACCCACCTGGTAGGTCCGCTCCCGGGCGTTCTGGTCGTACCAGTGCTTCTGGTCAGCCTGAGCCTGCGTCATGTTGTCATGCACCAACTGCGTCAAGGTCTGCATCTTGTCGCGGAAGCGCATGACATAATCCACGATGGACACTTCCGTGGGGTTTGGCTCATCTTCCCAGGATTCTCTTATCAACCCAAGGGGTCCCGGACTCGCCTACCATACAGGAGCTCGAAGGGGGAGAACCCCGTCGAGGCCTGCGGGACTTCTCTGTAGGCAAATAGCAGGTGTGGGAGGTACCGCTCCCAATCGCGTCCCTGGGTCTCAACCAGCATGCGGAGCATCTGTTTGAGGGTACCGTTAAAGCGCTCACACAAACCATTGGTCTGTGGGTGATACGCACTCGATACCATACGCGTCACCTGCATTTTGCTGCAGAGAGCCTTCATTAGGCGAGACATAAATTGGGTCCCTTGATCGGTAAGCATCTCCCTGGGAAATCCTACCCGTGAAAAGATGGTCACCAGTGCATCTGCCACCTTATCTGCCCTAGTTGAGGACAGAGCTACCGCCTCCGGGTACCGGGTAGCGTAGTCTACCACAGTCAGGATGTATTGCTTTCCAGAGCTGCTGGGGACGGCCAGCGGGCCCACAATGTCCACCGCGATCCTCTGGAAAGGCTCCTCTATCACTGGCAACGGGATCAGGGGAGCCTTAAGAGCAGGCCCCGCCTTCCCCACTCTTTGACAGGTGATACAGGAGCGGCAGTAGTTAGTCACATCTGTCCCCATCTTGGGCCAATAGAAGTGTTGAGACAGCCGTGCCTTAGTTTTGCTAATCCCCAAGTGTCCAGCAAGTGGAATCTCATGGGCAATCCTCAACAACTCACCTCGGAACTGGTGCGGGACGACCAGCTGTTTCCCCCTCAACCACTCCTTTTGGGAATCTCCGGGTACGGTCTTCCGGTACAACCTTCCTCGTTCCCAGAACACCCTCTCCTTATCAGTCACGGAGGTGGGCGTCTCGGCGAGGTGTCTCAAGTTCTCCAGGCTCGCATCTGAGTGCAGAGCGGCCTGGAACTCCTGGCTGGAGGCAGCCAGAAGTGACGTCAGGGTTCCTTCCTCACTGGGACCCTCTGGGACCGGCTCTGGGTCCACCTCTGGTTCAGTCTCTCCTGTAGCGGAGGAGGGTCCAGATGGCAGGGCGCTACCTGCGATCCGGGCACTCTGACTGCGGGTGACAGCAGCTACATATGCAGTCTCCCCGGGGATTTCTATAGACCCATCAGCCTGCGCTGCTATGGGCTCTACCTCCCCATCCACCCCCAACACTTCAGGAGCAGTGCTACTTATGGGCCAGTTACCTTCCTCGGTGGCACTGGTCAGTGTCATGGCGTCACCTTCCTCCCGGTTCCCATGCACCTCCCCATTTCCTTGAGCACTGTCGCTTGCTCCTGCTAGGGGTTCCTCAGCCGTCTCACTCCGCAGAGCGACGGGACTGAACGCTCCTGTACCTGTGGACACATCTACCACTTCGGAGAAAGGGTTAACAGATTCAGATGGCACAGATACATCATTATCACATCAGTCCTAGGGAAAGAAAGGTTATCAGTTGCATCCTCACTTCGCAAAGCATTAGCAGGTAACACAATCAGTTTCCCATCATCATCAACATCAACATCATGGTTAACGTTAACCTTATCATCAGATTGGGAAGGGGTGTCAGGGACATAGTACGCCACCATCCTCCCCAGATCAGTCCCCAATAAAACATCAGTGGGCAGGTTTTCGGACACCCCCACTTCCTTCACCCCGCTCCCGGTACCCCAGTCAATGAAAACTCGGGCTATCGGCAAGGGGTAGTGGACGCCCCCAATCCCTGTGACAGTTAGGGTTTTCCCCGGAATCAACTCTTCAGGGGCCGCCAGTTCGGGTCGGATGAGGGTTCGCTCAGCCCCGGTGTCCTTGAGGCCTGTAGCAAGACGGGCCCCCACGCGGACGGGCTGCACGTTGTCATCAACCCTCCCCACCACACCACCCACCAAAAGAACAGAGGCGTTGGGCCCGGAGGCCTTGGCTGGGGGGTTCTTCTGCCTCTCCGGACAGGTGGCGCTGATGTGACCAGTCCTTTTACAGGAGAAACACTGGCGGGGGTCTGATGTAGGCCTGGCGCTGGCAAAGGGGATAGTGCCTCCAGAGGGACGACTGGCAGGGGCACTGGGGTTGGTTGCAGGCTTACCCCCTCCCCAGCGGGTGGCGACGGGCTTCCGCACCTCGGGTTTCGGTTGGCCTCATAGCTGTCGGCGATCCGGGCTGTTGTGACCGCGTCCTCTGGTTCTCGGTCCAGGATGAACTGTCGGACCTCAGCTGGGCACAGATGCAGGAACTGGTCTTTGATCATCAGGTCTTTCAGCTCCTCATAGGTGTCAACTGACAGTCCATGGATCCACTGGTCAAAGTGGTTCCTGAGTCCTTGCACCACATCGCTATAACTGTCATGTGGGCCACGTTGGAGGTTCCGGAACTTCTTTCGGTATACCTCAGGGGTTAGCTGGTACTTGGCGATCAGGGCCTGCTTGATGGCCTGATAGTTGTCATCTTGATCCGGCGTGAGTGAAGCAAACGCCTCCAGAGCTTTGCCCTTTAGCCCGGGAGTCAAGTACCTGGCCCATTGGTTGTCAGGCAGCCGGTACTGTCTGCAGACTTTCTCAAAGGCCCGCAGAAAAGTGTCCAAGTCTCCGTCCTTTCCATCACGGGAAAGTGCTCCGGCCGGGGCTTGGGACTCTGAGTGCTGCTGGGCACACTGCTCTGGGCTGTGGAGGGCATTGCCCCTTGTCTGAGCAGCTCCAGTTCATGGGCTCTCTGAGCTTCCCGCTCGGCTCTATCGGCCTCTCGCTGGGCTTGGCGCTCGGCTATCTCAGCCTCTCGCTGTTTTTTGGCCTCCTGCTGGTATCGCTGGATCAGCTCCAGGCGCCCATCACGGTCGTCGGTTGGGAGTGCCTCCAGGGCCGCCTGCAGGTAAGGGTCCATCCCGCCCTGGGTGTAAGCAGTCAGGGGTCGGGCCTCTGCTCCTGCGGCACCAACTTGGCTTGGGCGGCTCCTGCGCCCTCCTCGCTCTGAGCATGGTCCCGTGCCATCAGGGCCTGGATCACTTCGGCCTTGGTTTGGGCCATGGGGACAATCTTCCTCCACTCGCACATGGCAAGAAGAGCTTCCTTGCTATTCCGATTATACCAGTCGTATCCCCTCGTAGCCATGGTTGCCAAATAAAGATAGGATAGAAAAACAAAGAGAAGGGGGGGGTAACCGCAAGTACACACAATTGTCTCAGGACTAATAAACACTGAGTCTGTTCTCCAAAACTTTCGATGCAGGGTCGCTGAAGAACCGTGCAAGTTTTTTAGTGAATGGAATGATTGCTCAAACCAGATCACTAATGCTCTATAATCCCACCGCTTGCCACCAATATGTGATGAACGGTGCCGCGGTCCGCCACACGGTAGCCCGGGGGTCACGGCTTGTGATCCCACCGCTGCCACCAATATGTGATGAACGTGGCACACACACGACGGCTGCTGCCGTCCGACCCAGTAAACTGCAGGGATTTATAACTATCCCACTTCCACTTAGAACTTGCAGCTCTCTGGCGCCCCCCTTACCCTCAGGTCAGTCAGGGAACTGCACCTAGGATAATTGGTCGCCAGTACGGGTCACTTGGATGTGTGCTGGCTATTGGGCACGCTGCAGTGAGGGAATTATAATTACTCCTGGCTGCAGCCAGGCAGTACCCTTATAAACCCCGCTGCGTCACTGCCAGCGTCACCCAATAGATTAACACTTTACACCCCTTCCTTTAGCTGCCACCAGCTACGGGTTTGACTTAATACACAATTTATCAAGAGGGTCCGTAGCAACCCCAAAACAGTAGCGTAGTTGCTTCAGGCACGTGCAGATTCGTTTATAGAGCAGGAGAAACAAACTAATAAATTTATAGGTTTATTCCTTAAAAACAGGCAATGCTTATATATATAAAAAGATGTAACAAACTGAGACAATATCGTTATGTACAGATGCAGTTATAAAATAAAATGGGATTAAGAATGAAAGATAACTCACATGGTTGTTAGATCATATACAGGCAGCCAGGCTGGGGGAAGGAGCCACACGTCATAGTTCATTGGTAGATCTCTTACTCACAGAAAGAATCTCTGGAAGGAACTTCACTGTAAGACTTATGCATGTCAGCTTCTGACCTCACAAAAAGGGCTGGTCCTCTAGCCACCTCCCCTGGCTACAAGCTATGGTTTGAGCTCTGCGATATCATAAGGTTCATAACTCGTTCTGTGAACCTAGCAGAATAATGGCAGACCTATCAATGGTCTTGCTTTGAAATGACGGTTCCAATGAGCCCACACTTGGGTGGGCTAGTTCATGGGGCACCCGAGAATTCCATTTCTCGGGTTCTGTTGGAGTTACGGGTTTACCAGTACCACGGGAACGATGCCCATCGGCGCATGGTTCAACACAGTAACTTTCGTGTTTCTAGCGAATGCTCCCACCGTGTTATTAACCAAAAGAGAATGAATACTCCAACATGGCTGCTATAGGAAGAAAGCACGTGTTCGGACAATGCAGGACCCCTGCGGTGAAGCGGGAAAACTTCCAGCACTGGCAGCTCACATTACACTGCCTGAGTGCAGGATGACAGGGGGGGGGAAGGGGGTTGTAGTTCTAGCAACAGCACAAGACATGAAGCTTGCAATATCATCACAACATCTACTACATTATCTGTACTCAGAGAGTATCACTGTGTTATCTGTGGTGTTACATAGGACTGCAGGTGACATCTACTACATTATCTGTACTCAGAGAGTTATCACTGTGTTATCTGTGGTGTTACATAGGACTGCAGGTGACATCTACTACATTATCTGTACTCAGAGAATATCACTGTGTATTTGGTGTTACATAGGACTGCAGGTGACATCTACTACATTATCTGTACTCAGAGGTTATCACTGTGTTATCTGTGGTGTTACATAGGACTGCAGGTGACATCTATACATTATCTTACTCAGAGATTATCACTGTGTTATCTGTGGTGTTACATAGGACTGCAGGTGACATCTACTACATTATCTGTACTCAGAGAGTTATCACTGTGTTATCTGTGGTGTTACATAGGACTGCAGGTGACATCTACTACATTATCTGTACTCAGAGAGTTATCACTGTGTTATCTGTGGTGTTACATAGGACTGCAGGTGACATCTACTACATTATCTGTACTCAGAGAGTATCACTGTGTTATCTGTGGTGTTACATAGGACTGCAGGTGACATCTACTACATTATCTGTACTCAGAGTATCACTGTGTTCTGTGGTGTACATAGGACTGCAGGTGAATATACTACATTATCTGTACTCAGAGAGTATCACTGTGTTATTGTGTGTTACATAGGACTGCAGGTGACATCTACTACATTATCTGTACTCAGAGAGTTATTGTTGGTGTTACATAGGACTGCAGGTGACATCTACTACATTATCTGTACTCAGAGAGTTATCACTGTGTTATCTGTGGTGTTACATAGGACTGCAGGTGACATCTACTACATTATCTGTACTCAGAGAGTTATCACTGTGTTATCTGTGGTGTTACATAGGACTGCAGGTGACATCTACTACATTATCTGTACTCAGAGAGTTATCACTGTGTTATCTGTGGTGTTACATAGGACTGCAGGTGACATCTACTACATTATCTGTACTCAGAGAGTTATCACTGTGTTATCTGTGGTGTTACATAGGACTGCAGGTGACATCTACTACATTATCTGTACTCAGAGAGTTATCACTGTGTTATCTGTGGTGTTACATAGGACTGCAGGTGACATCTACTACATTATCTGTACTCAGAGAGTTATCACTGTGTTATCTGTGGTGTTTACATAGGACTGCAGGTGACATCTACTACATTATCTGTACTCAGAGAGTTATCACTGTGTTATCTGTGGTGTTACATAGGACTGCAGGTGACATCTACTACATTATCTGTACTCAGAGAGTATCACTGTGTTATCTGTGGTGTTACATAGGACTGCAGGTGACATCTACTACATTATCTGTACTCAGAGAGTATCACTGTGTTATCTGTGGTGTTACATAGGACTGCAGGTGACATCTACTACATTATCTGTACTCAGAGAGTTATCACTGTGTTATCTGTGGTGTTACATAGGACTGCAGGTGACATCTACTACATTATCTGTACTCAGAGAGATTATCACTGTGTTATCTGTGGTGTTACATAGGACTGCAGGTGACATCTACTACATTATCTGTACTCAGAGAGTTATCACTGTGTTATCTGTGGTGTTACATAGGACTGCAGGTGACATCTACTACATTATCTGTACTCAGAGAGTATCACTGTGTTATCTGTGGTGTTACATAGGACTGCAGGTGACATCTACTACATTATCTGTACTCAGAGAGTTATCACTGTGTTATCTGTGGTGTTACATAGGACTGCAGGTGACATCTACTACATTATCTGTACTCAGAGAGTTATCACTGTGTTATCTGTGGTGTTACATAGGTACTGCAGGTGATCACTTTATCGTACTACATTATCTGTACTCAGAGAGTTATCACTGTGTTATCTGTGGTGTTACATAGGACTGCAGGTGACATCTACTACATTATCTGTACTCAGAGAGATATCACTGTGTTATCTGTGGTGTTACATAGGACTGCAGGTGACATCTACTACATTATCTGTACTCAGAGAGTATCACTGTGTTATCTGTGGTGTTACATAGGACTGCAGGTGACATCTACTACATTATCTGTACTCAGAGAGTTATCACTGTGTTATCTGTGGTGTTACATAGGACTGCAGGTGACATCTACTACATTATCTGTACTCAGAGAGTTATCACTGTGTTATCTGTGGTGTTACATAGGACTGCAGGTGACATCTACTACATTATCTGTACTAGAGAGTTATCACTGTGTTATCTGTGGTGTTACATAGGACTGCAGGTGACATCTACTACATTATCTGTACTCAGAGAGTTATCACTGTGTTATCTGTGGTGTTACATAGGACTGCAGGTGACATCTACTACATTATCTGTACTCAGAGAGTTATCACTGTGTTATCTGTGGTGTTACATAGGACTGCAGGTGACATCTACTACATTATCTGTACTCAGAGATGTTATCACTGAGTGTATCTGTGGTGTTCATAGGACTGCAGTGACATTACTAACATATCTGTACTCAAAGTTATCACTCGTGTTATCTGTGGTGTTACATAGGACTGCAGGTGACATCTACTACATTATCTGTACTCAGAGAGTTATCACTGTGTTATCTGTGGTGTTACATAGGACTGCAGGTGACATCTACTAATTATCTGTACTCAGAGAGTTATCACTGTGTTATCTGTGGTGTTACATAGGACTGCAGGTGACATCTACTACATTATCTGTACTCAGAGAGTTATCACTGTGTTATCTGTGGTGTTACATAGGACTGCAGGTGACATCTACTACATTATCTGTACTCAGAGAGATTATCACTGTGTTATCTGTGGTGTTACATAGGACTGCAGGTGACATCTACTACATTATCTGTACTCAGAGAGTTATCACTGTGTTATCTGTGTGTTACATAGGACTGCAGGTGACATCTACTACATTATCTGTACTCAGAGAGTATCACTGTGTTATCTGTGGTGTTACATAGGACTGCAGGTGACATCTACTACATTATCTGTACTCAGAGAGTTATCACTGTGTTATCTGTGGTGTTACATAGGACTGCAGGTGACATCTACTACATTATCTGTACTCAGAGTTATCACTGTGTTTGTTGTTACATAGGACTGCAGGTGACATCTACTACATTATCTGTACTCAGAGAGTTATCACTGTGTTATCTGTGGTGTTACATAGGACTGCAGGTGACATCTACTACATTATCTGTACTCAGAGAGTATCACTGTGTTATCTGTGGTGTTACATAGGACTGCAGGTGACATCTACTACATTATCTGTACTCAGAGGTTATCACTGTGTTATCTGTGGTGTTACATAGGACTGCAGAGTGACATTACTACATTATCTTGTACTCAGAGAGATTATCACTGTGTTATCTGTGGTGTTACATAGGACTGCAGGTGACATCTACTACATTATCTGTACTCAGAGAGTTATCACTGTGTTATCTGTGGTGTTACATAGGACTGCAGGTGACATCTACTACATTATCTGTACTCAGAGAGTATCACTGTGTTATTGTGGTGTTACATAGGACTGCAGGTGATATCTACTACATTATCTGTACTCAGAGAGTTATCACTGTGTTATCTGTGGTGTTACATAGGACTGCAGGTGACATCTACTACATTATCTGTACTCAGAGAGTTATCACTGTGTTATCTGTGGTGTTACATAGGACTGCAGGTGACATCTACTACATTATCTGTACTCAGAGAGTTATCACTGTGTTATCTGTGGTGTTACATAGGACTACAGGTGACCTCTACTACATTATCTGTACTCAGAGAGTTATCACTGTGTTATCTGTGGTGTTACATAGGACTGCAGGTGACATCTACTACATTATCTGTACTCAGAGAGTTATCACTGTGTTATCTGTGGTGTTACATAGGACTGCAGGTGACATCTACTACATTATCTGTACTCAGAGAGATATCACTGTGTTATCTGTGGTGTTACATAGGACTGCAGGTGACATCTACTACATTATCTGTACTCAGAGAGTTATCACTGTGTTATCTGTGGTGTTACATAGGACTGCAGGTGACATCTACTACATTATCTGTACTCAGAGAGTTATCACTGTGTTATCTGTGGTGTTACATAGGACTGCAGGTGACATCTACATTATCTGTACTCAGAGAGTTATCACTGTGTTATCTGTGGTGTTACATAGGACTGCAGGTGACATCTACTACATTATCTCTACTCAGAGAGTTATCACTGTGTTATCTGTGGTGTTACATAGGACTGCAGGTGACATCTACTACATTATCTGTACTCAGAGAGTTATCACTGTGTTATCTGTGGTGTTACATAGGACTGCAGGTGACATCTACTACATTATCTATACTCAGAGAGTTATCACTGTGTTATCTGTGGTGTTACATAGGACTGCAGGTGACATCTACTACATTATCTGTACTCAGAGAGTTATCACTGTGTTATCTGTGGTGTTACATAGGACTGCAGGTGACATCTACTACATTATCTATACTGAGAGAGTTATCACTGTGTTATCTGTGGTGTTACATAGGACTGCAGGTGACATCTACTCCATTATCTGTACTCAGAGAGTTATCACTGTGTTATCTGTGGTGTTACATAGGACTGCAGGTGACATCTACTACATTATCTGTACTCAGAGAGTTATCACTGTGTTATCTGTGGTGTTACATAGGACTGCAGGTGACATCTACTCCATTATCTGTACTCAGAGAGTTATCACTGTGTTATCTGTAGTGTTACATAGGACTGCAGGTGACATCTACTACATTATCTGTACTCAGAGAGTTATCACTGTGTTATCTGTGGTGTTACATAGGACTGCAGGTGACATCTACTACATTATCTGTACTCAGAGAGTTATCACTGTGTTATCTGTGGTGTTACATAGGACTGCAGGTGACATCTACTATATTATCTGTACTCAGAGAGTTATCACTGTGTTATCTGTGGTGTTACATAGGACTGCAGGTGACATCTACTACATTATCTCTACTCAGAGAGTTATCACTGTGTTATCTGTGGTGTTACATAGGACTTCAGGAATTGATGGCGGCTGTTATTACAGTGTGGATAGTGTGTAGTTTGCTGATGTTTTTCTCTTATTTATTAATAACCCTGATCGTCAGTTCCACAGACAGGAGAGATCAGGGTGAGAAAGCAGCGAGTACAAGTGCTGATTACGAGGCTCCATTATTCTGCCGCCGTCACGTTTTGTGGTAATAGAGACTGGATTAATAAATGTGTCTGCGCAGGAAACGGCTTTTTGTCATTTTTCCACTGTACCATATGTTTGCAATTTGCAGTTTGTTTCATTTGCATACTCATTAAGACTCGACTTATTAAAAGACGCAATTATTTTAATTATTTTGGTGCCAAATTGATTGTCAGAGCAAATTCAGGGGACGTCCAACTCCAGCTCACAGGTGGAGCACAAACAAGGAGTGTAGAAGTGGCCGAGGCGAGAAAAAAAGACAAATATTTACAATTAACATTTAAAAAAGCAAAAATAATATAATAAAAAGACAAAAAAATACAATACACATTACAGGAAACGTCTGAATTATTTTTATTTTTAAATTTATGTGGAACTCCACAAAAAAAACTGTGCGCACCTAAATCTATTAAAATAAAATTAAAAAGTCTGATCTGGAGCCAAAAAAAAAAAAAAAAAAATATTTATCCAGGACAAAATTAGCTGCAGTTTCTTTGGGGGAAATGTTAATTTTTTTTTGACTCCATGATATGAAATATTCTTACTTTTTTATTTTTCCTTTTTTTTTTAATTATTAAACAAATGAGAATTTATTTTTTGTATTTTAAACAATTTTCCTAACTTACTTCTTAAATATTTTTTTAGACCTCCTAGTAGCCTTGAAACTCCAGCAGGCCTCGTGCAGCATTGCCGCTGACCGTTACTAAGCATGCGCCGTGCATGCATGCTCGCAGAAACTGTAGCAGCAGGGAAGGCTTCATTGAAAGAATTTGGGAGAGAAAAATTAGAATAGTTAGAAAAAGAAAGAAAAAAGAAATAAACACTTTGCAAAATATTACAGAGCCGTTTAAAAAATGCAAGTTTGAAAAATCACGTTGAGAACCAGGCAGCCCCTTTAAATTGAATATGTAGTTACAATCTGTAGCCACCACTAGGGGAGCTGAGGAGCTTTCCGTATACTGCATTATTTATTGCATGCAGCAAGCCCCTCAGCTCCTTAACTCTGCAGGAGATCTGGAACTCTGTATATTAAAAACAAAGCTCAGTCCGCTAGAAGGGTATATTAATAAATTACTCAGCACATGAAATCTAGAAACCTAGCGCCCCTTTAAGTCCTTCTATAAATCATATCCATTGATGTATGGATAGTGTTAGTAGATAGCGGAACAGTCCTATACAGGTTGTAACATTTCTCATCAACACCAGCAATAACTACACTTTTGTGGAAGGCGATTCCTATAGAATGACATTACCCTGGAGGGAGCTGTACAAGGCTCATCAATACATGCGACATTCGGAGGAGACACCAAATGCTACAATGTCTTCAATCTATCCATTCCGAGACATAGAGTCATATTTCATTGAATGTCATCCATCGTTATCTGCTGTGGAGTTACTGGTGCTCTCTTTGCTACTCTGGAGGCCGCGGGGCCCCTGCTCCACTAATATCACACCTTTTTCTTATACCCCAGAGTGAATGATTACCTTCAGCCATATCATTCATCAACGGACCCCAATCTAAATTATGAAGGACAAACCTGTGGCCTGAAAGTCATTGAAGAAAGCACAATTCTATTCTAACATGTTTCTCTAGACACAGGCGTGAGCGAGTGTATAAGATGGGTTGTTACATATGTATGGGTGACAGCTTTCAGGGCCGACTGTCATGGGTATTTCAGAAGCTGCAGAAAGTCTCTGCGTTTGGCTTTGCAGACACCTTCTTAACCCTTCTGACTCTTTGACCCAGTGGCAACCTTTCTCCAGCTCTAATTGACACACCTGGACCTCGATGTTTATAGACTCCCAGCCTGCTGCTGGGAATCGCCAGTGATATTTCCATTTCCCTCTGTTGAGGCTTGGAGCTATAGCAGTCGCCTATCTTCCTCTTTGGTGTTGCTGGAGGACGTCTGTGTTACATCTCTGAGTCTACTCAAGATAAGTGTTCCCTTGTTCGAATATCCCAGTTGCCTTTACTGGTAGTGGGGATCAACTAGCGCACACCCCAACCTTCCCTAAGCAGGGCTTACTGCGAGGGTCAGGCAGGGATTAGGTTCCTGCTCGTCAATAGGTACAGAACCTATATAGGGACTTTTAGAGCAAACAAAAGTGACTTTAGATCTGCCCAGGGGTCTCTACTTCCACCTTCCCCAGAGTTGGGCTCCCTTCCCCTCAGCCTTTCCTATACTGTGCGTGACACCAACAGAATAACTGCAGCTCCACAACAATACTGTGCTGTGGAAAATTCCTGCAGATGGGAGTCAGTTTCAGAGGAGACATTATCATGGTCACAGTGTGTGCAACCGTAACTGGGCCCGTGGCTTAGAGAGACTGTCGGGGTCGGCGCTATTTTGATCTGCAGTTGTATCATCAAATGCACCACCATTAGAAAAATATTGTGAAGCTGAGAGTCACTGGCTCCCTGCCCCGCACTTACTCCACGGAGCACTGCAGTGTAATGACATCAGGTGATGCTTGCAATGTGACGCCGGCTGCTGCCCTCTGATAGGTAAAGAGTAAGGCCGGGGTCACACTGGCAACTGCAATGTGAGAAACTTGCGTGGGTCTCTCGCCTCATTGCCCAGCACTGCCGCCACCACTCGGACCGGAGCGGTCAGCTGCAGAGAAATACACACACTCCGGTCCAGAGTGCCGGCGGCAGTGCGGGGCAATGAGGTGAGAGACCCGCGCAAGTTTCTCACATTGCAGTTGCAAGTGGGTTCCCGCCTAACTGTGAAAAGGAAACCAGCAGCCATATTAGAGTATATTCTTGTGCATAGGGAGCAGTATTATAATAGCTATAGGAGCAGTATTATAGTAGTTATATTCTTGTACATAGGGGCAGTATTATAGTAGTTATATTCTTGTACATAGGAGCAGTATTATAGTAGTTATATTCTTGTACATAGGAGCAGTATTATAGTAGTTATAGTCTTGTACATAGGAGCAGTATTATAGTAGTTATGTTCTTGTACATGGGGCAGTATTATAGTAGTTATATTCTTGTACATAGGGGCAGTACTATAGTAGTTATATTCTTGTACATAGGGGCAGTATTATAGTAGTTATATTCTTGTACATAGGGAGCAGTATTATAGGAGTTATATTCTTGTACAAAGGGGCAGTATTATAGTAGTTATATTCTTGTACATAGGAGCAGTATTATAGTAGTTATATTCTTGTACATAGGAGCAGTATTATAGTACTTATATTCTTGTACATAGGAGCAGTTTTATAGTAGTTATATTCTTGTACATAGGGGCAGTATTATAGTAGTTATATTCTTGTATATAGGAGCAGTTTTATAGTAGTTATATTCTTGTACATAGGGGGCAGTATTATAGTAGCTATATTCTTGTACATAGGGGCAGTATTATAGTAGTTATATTCTTGTACATAGGAGCAGTATTATAGTAGTTATATTCTTGTACATAGGAGCAGTATTATAGTAGTTATATTCTTGTACATAGGGGCAGTATTATAGTAGTTATATTCTTGTACATAGGAGCAGTATTATAGTAGTTATATTCTTGTACATAGGAGCAGTTTTATAGTAGTTATATTCTTGTACATAGGAGCAGTATTATAGTAGTTATATTCTTGTACATAGGAGCAGTATTATAGTAGTTATATTCTTGTACATAGGAGCAGTATTATAGTAGTTATATTCTTGTACATAGGAGCAGTTTTATAGTAGTTATATTCTTGTACATAGGAACAGTATTATAGTAGTTATATTCTTGTACATAGGAGCAGTATTATAGTAGTTATATTCTTGTATATAGGAGCAGTAGTATTATAGTAGTTATATTCTTGTACATAGGGGGCTGTATTATAGTAGTTATATTCTTGCACATAGGGGCAGTATTATAGTAGTTATATTCTTGTATATAGGAGCAGTATTATAGTAGTTATATTCTTGTACATAGGGACAGTATTATAGTAGTTATATTCTTGTACATAGGGGGCAGTATTATAGTAGTTATATTCTTGTACATAGGGGCAGTATTATAGTAGCTATATTCTTGTATATAGGGGGCTGTATTATAGTAGTTATATTCTTGCACATAGGGGCAGTATTATAGTAGTTATATTCTTGTATATAGGAGCAGTATTATAGTAGTTATATTCTTGTACATAGGAGCAGTATTATAGTAGTTATATTCTTGTACATAGGAGCAGTATTATAGTAGTTATATTCTTGTACATAGGGGCAGTATTATAGTAGTTATATTCCTGTACATAGGGGGCTGTATTATAGTAGTTATATTCTTGTACATAGGAGCAGTATTATAGTAGTTATATTCCTGTACATAGGGGGCTGTATTATAGTAGTTATATTCTTGTACATAGGGACAGTATTATAGTATTATATTCTTGTACTTAGGGGCAGTATTATAGTAGTTATATTCTTGTACATAGGGAGCAGTGTTATAATAGATATATTCTTGTACATAGGAGCAGTATTTTATTACAGAAAAGCAAAAATAATTAACTGAAGTAGACTTGAATGACATGCACGATGTAAAAGCATGTTCACACTAGCCATAAAAGCAAACAAAACCAAAGGAAAAAATAATGTGTGCAATGCATATACCCTAATGAAAATAAATAAGTAAAAAAGCAAGTGCATTAAATAACTAACATAGGGTACTTAGTAAGCACTGTTTTGTATATAGGGTATATACACAAATAGTTTTTTCCTTTGGTTTCGGTAGACAGATAATAGATAGGTCGGTAGACAGATAATGTGTAGGGATTGTGTATAGAGAGTAGGTCCCACATACCTTACGCTGGTTTCTTCTAGGAAATATGACAAGATATTTTGGTTTTATGGCAGGTATAAACATGATGTGTGACACTATAGTACCGTATTTGTAGCTGCAGAGTCGGGGATACAATGTACATGTAAATCTTGGCATCTGCGAGCGAGGGGCATATTTGTCAGGCCGTCTCTGGTTGATCAGTCCCTCTATATCATTCTTACTCTTCTTCCTGAAAAAAAATCAATAATGCCAAAAAAGTTTTCAAAACCCGTAAATCACTTTGCGTTTTACCAGAACGGTATTTTATTTCCTGCCATCCACAATATCATCCTTTTGTTATACATCAATAATTCACAGTCAGTTTTGGGGTTTACGAAACGACAATTGTTTTTATTTTTTTTTAAATCTTTATATACATTCTATAAATAATCTTGATAAAAATGTGTCGTTCCAAAGGGCAAACACGTCAGCACGCGAACAGGATCCCATCCGTCATGTCCGCAGCATCAGCCATCATTCACTCAAGTCAATTTCATTTTGTCTCCTCGGCAGCAGGTATTATCCCACCCTGATGACACAGACTGAGACCAAGGCCAGAATTTATGGAAGGTCTGACAGTTGGCTGTCTACTGAAAGGCCCCACATCTAACGTTCTCATTACTAACCAGACATCAAAGCTTCTCAGAAGTTCCTACACATTGTCCTACTAGGACACATCATATAGGTAACCCAAGCATCCTTTAAGAAGTTAATGGAGAAGAAGGTTCCAACTTTGCTTCTACATTGGTCTTCACCATAAATGTGTTCGTCCTGCACACATCTCCTCATGATTCAAGGAGTAAGGGTCAAGAAAACTCTGTATCCATTTACATAGGTCAGGATGGGTTAATGAGCTGGGTCACATCTCAACCATGGCTCCTGTGAGTTTCTACACAATTATTTTACAAAGACATATCAAATAGGTAACCCAATTATCCTTTTAAAGGCCCATGGTGAAGAAGTTCCCCACTTAGTTTTTACACTGACCTTCATCATGGGTGGTTTTGGTTCTGCACACAACTCCTCATGATTCAAGGAGTAAGGGTCAAGAAAACTCTGTATCCATTTACATAGGTCAGGATGCGTTAATGAGCTGGGTCATATCTCAACCATGGCTCCCGTGAGTTTCTACACAATTATTCTACAAAGACATATCAAATAGGTAACCCAATTATCCTTTAAAAGGTCCACGGTGAAGAAGTTCCCCACTTAGTTTTTACACTGACCTTCATCATGGGTGGTTTGGTTCTGCACACAACTCCTCATGTTCCATGGAAAAAAGGGACAAGAAGGTCCAGTGTCCATTTACATAGATCGGGATTGTTTAACAAGCTGGGTCACCTCTTGACCTCGGCTCCTTATGAGTTTCTACACAATTGTACTTCAAAAATATTTCATATGGTTATACCAAGTATCCTTTATGAAGCCCATTGAGAAGGTCCTTGACCTACCATATGAATAGCTTGATCCTGTTCCATGGAAAAAAAGCACAATTAGGCCTGGTATTGAGTTACATAGATCAGGATGGGCTAATGAGCTGGGGCACCTCCTGACCTTGTCTCCTTATGAGTTTCTATAACATTTCTACTTATCTTTTATAGAAAAAGGATCAAGAAGGACAAATATTGACTCATGTGGATCGGGAAGGATTAACGCATCTCGAAATTTTGGCAAAGATCAAGAGTTAGTTCTCTTCTTAGATTGGTGCCATTGGTTGTAGACAGGTTCGCCAGGCACACGGTATATACGAGACATATAAATTATGCAGATTTGCTTCATTGTTAACTGTGAATGACTCAGGACCACTTGATTGATGCCATCGGTCAAGTTGTTTGAAAGCCTTAGAAACAACGTGCCCACAGAAGAGAACCCATCAATTCATTTTACATGTAGGGTTCAAGGTGTCTTGGCTGAACATCTAGCGTTGTTGGGTGTGGAGCCACTCACGTCCTTGGGAGATTAATATACAGTTGTGAAATCCATGGCAACTAGTTGTCTCTGATCCTTTTTGGGTTTTCAGTGGATAAAGCATTACACATCGTAGTGAGCACTTTATATTGTTATACTTGGGTAATGAAAGCACAGCCTTGGGCTTTTAGCTATGTAACGACCTGGCTGTTTGACTTTCTGAATGTCGATATCAATCACAGCTGGGTTTTCAATGCAGTCAATAATCATCCATGTAATGACCCATAGTCTATCGTCAATCAACGTTTAAAAAAAATTCTAAGTAAAAAAAAAAAATACCTTACGCTGCCGTTTCCCAGAAGAGAAAGGGGTTCAGAGGACAATTCTAATGAAAATTCATGATGATGGGAGAAATGAAATTTGCAATATTTTTAGTTTTGAGGGACAATTCTCCATCCGCATCCTCCGAGAACTGGCCATGGAATCGTTGGATAATACGCTCGATATGAACTCACAATATAGAACCAAAAATCCATATCTCTACCCCACACAGTCCCTTCCAACAGTGGTAAATAATTTTCAGGAGCTAGTAGAAAAGGATCTACAGATAAGAAAGGAACATTCTACTTCCAATCTCTCTCGGCAGGAAAAAAAGAGCCTTGAAGGAACTAACTGTTAACAAGGATCTGCTAATACGAAGAGCAGATAACGGGAGAGCAGTGGTAATCCTGAATGCAGGACTTTATGAAAAATTGAACATAGACATTTTGTTAGATGTTTCAAAATTTGAGCTTTGATCCTACTACTAGATTCTCTAAGGCTTTGGAAAATTTGGTACAGGAGGGTGTTAAAATGGGAGCATTAACAAATGAACTGTCAGAGGATCTACTAGTTCATTTTCCTGTTACTCCAATTTTTCATTCCCTCCCTAAAATCTATAAACCTCAATTTCCACCTCCATTGCTTCCCATAGTAGCGGGTATAAGTCACTTAGGGAAAAATCTTAGTTCATGGCTAGATTTATATCTTAAGCCCCCGATCAAATACATTCCTAGCTAATAATAGGACACCAAACATGTCCTATCGTCATTAGACGGATCCCTTTGGGCAGAACATTGTATAAGGTTGTCATACAACGTCATTGGTCTCTATCCCAGGTCTCCACATTCTTTGGCAATAAAATCCCTGGCCCTCTTATTGAAACTCTACCAGTAATTACATTCTACCAATAAAATAATTTATTTTAATGGCAACGGAATTTTTGTCATCACGCAGTAATTTTTCTTATAATGGTAATTTTTACATTCAGAAGCAGGGAGCCCCAATGGGCGCAGGGTTCTCACCTTCTATAGCCAATATATATATGGCAATTTGGGAGGAAAAGCACATTTTGTCAGCTTGCGTCTGACCTCTGCTCCCATATCAGGTGGTACGGCCGTTACATCGATGACCTCCTCCTGATATGGGAGTGGACTGAAGAGGCGGCCGTGGAATTTGTGAATTTGATGAATCAAAATTAGATGAATTTGGGTTTTCCATTTAATATACAACCTAATAAAATTGATTTTCTGGACATATTGTTGAGGTTCTTGCCAGAGGGACTTATAATCACCCCATATAGGAAAATTGCAGCCACTAACTATCTTGTCAAACTATTAAAAACATCCCATTAGGTGAGTTCATTTGTATCCGTTCTACTGTTACCAACAAATCATATAAAATCAATAAGTTTATAAATTGCAATACTACATATGTGGTAGATATACTTACCTGCATATCCTGTAATATACAATATGTTGGTTGTACAAGTAATAAGCTGAAGGTGAGAATAAGATGCCACTTATCTGATGCCGCGCATCATGTTCCTTTTCTCAGCTGTGGTCGGCTTCAATGATAGGTCACCTTGGGTCATCTGACCTAACAGGACGTGGTTTATAAGGTTGATGGCTATGTTAGTATAACATGCAATGATTAAGAGCCGCAAGGTTCGAAACACTTCTGCAGCAATCTACCTCCCTCTGGGGCTTGTGACACTCTATGCAGATTATGTTAAACTTTTTAAAGAATTCTTAATAAATATTCTTTTACGGGATTCCCAGATCTGGATTTTTCCTCATGACTTATCTATTATATTCCATTTTTAGGGGATACACAAAAAAAAACAGAAACAAAATCAGTGATTCTGCTCTTATTGTTTTTTCTGTTTGGGTTTTAAGAAGAGGGAAAGATTTAAATTTTTAGATTTTGCTTCTTTTTTTTTTTACATTTTTATTCACTTTCCTTAGGTGAAAAGGCTGGGCTTCATACTTGTAGCGACATGGCAGGCACAATAGGCATCTGGCTGCCATCACAACCCCATCATAAGTGACACCAAGTCATTAACCTCTTAAATGCTATTGTCACAATGGCACCTGAGAGGTTAAACTGTGATTCTCAAAGTGCTGAGATACTTTCAGGTTTCTTTCAATTGCCAGCTGTATAACGCCGCAGGCACCCACACAGTAAAGATCAGGCTCAGCTCCTGAGCCTGCTCCATATAATAGGGGTGCAAATGTATGCTGGATGTCATCAAGGGGTTAAAAAAGTCATAAGCATCCTAAAATTATACCAATGAAGTCATCCTGCAAGAAACAAGCCCCGTTGGCAGACCAATAAAATGTTACGGGTCTTGTAGTTTTGGGTGGGTGAAAAAACACTTTGGTCTTCTTGTGCAAAACTAGTAAAACATAAAAAAAAAAAAAACATATGATCATAATCATAAAATCCTGCAGGATGGTGAACAACACTAAGACAGGACGCAAGATGCAAACTTTCAAAAATATGAGTGAAAGTTATAAATACATTCCTTGCACCCCAAAAATACAATGTGTCCCGCAAAACGCAAAGAAGTTAAAAAGATAAAGCAAAAAGGCAAAGAAGGTAAATATAAATCTTAAAAAAAAAAACTATAAGGCGTTAAGAATTCAGCATTTGCCTCAGACGTTACAAATTACTTCTATTTCTGTCTTTGGAAACCTTCTTTTACCCGACCAGAGTTTTGTATTCTTTTCCGGCGTTCCACCTTTAAATGCACTGTAAGCATCAGCGACTTTAAATTACAGAAGTTGCATCCGGCGCTCCGTGAAATGTTCCCGTCTGGCCATTTTTTATCAGGTAATTAAGCACAATGTGACAGCGTCTTGATAAAGTATCAGCGCGCAGCTGCACCCACCGACTGCTGAAACGTGGAAGCAGAAAACAAATGGTTCTGCCGCCCCATAAAATAATGACACTATCATGAGGATGCGCCACTCCAGAAATCATGGCCGGTCTGGGACGAGGTTTTGGTTTGTTTTATTATTAACCGTAAAGTAATTAACAAAGAATGGAACAAACAATCGTGTGTACCCCGGAGGAAGCGCAGCGTGAAACGCGGCAGATCGTAGGTGCCAGGTAGCAGGTGTAGAGAGGAGATGGATAAGAAGAATACGGATCTGCTACACAACAGTGAACCTCCACCCAACAGGGAAAGTGCATAAATAACAATTCCATAAGGTACTGCTGTACGTGTAATAGAAGGGATGTAGGCAACCTAACATAACAGTTAGGGGAGTAACAATGGCCACCTCCAACAGTCTGGCCAGGAGCAGAGCAGCGCATGCGAGCTCCATAAGAAAGAGCTAGTAGGATCCCCCCTCCTGAGCCATCTATGTAAGCATGCAGGTCATAGGAAGCTGAATAAAATGATACCTTGATATCTGCGATCTGATGTTTTATTCCAGAAAAATCCATGTTTTTCTTAATATGCAAATGAGCTGCTAAGATCTATGGGTTGGACATAGATCTCCCTAAGGATCTGCCTCCAGAGTTTATAGTAAATGGAAGTAGGAGTTACTAATGTGAGACATGTAATGACTGATAGTCTGCTCTCTGTTGTGAATGTGTTAGAAATGAATTCTGAGGAGAAGCTCCCTCTGGTGGTTACAAACAGTACTGAACCATTCAATGAAGATTGTGAAGATTGGCAATCAGGAGTTACAGACTGGTCTTATATAAGGGAGGTTCCCTCCCATCAGGGTTGCCGGTGATCAATTGTTCTTGTCTCAACTTTGGTTCCTGGTTCACTTGGAAGCTTGCTGAGTCTTGCCTGCATCTCCTGCTAACAGATAAGATATTTTCTGCTTTTATTTTTGTGCTTGCTTTTTGCATTTTTTCCTGCACTTCTGTGGAGGTCAGCCAGGTCCCCTCCGGGGGCTTGTGCTCCTCTCAGTTTATCTGAGCCACTGTTATTTGTTCATTTGCCTTTTCCAGTTTTATCAGTGGCTGCGGCTTGGTTTTGTTGCACCAGAGAGCTGATTTGGGTGGTAGAGGTCGTGTGATCTCAGGTGTTTTTGTATTAGTGAGTTGGTATTTTTTTAGGGTTTTTTGGATTGCAGTAAGTGACCTTTCTATCCTTTTCTTTCTAGGAAGATTGGGCCCCAACGTTTGCTCATTCTATTTCCTGTCTGTGTCTGTATTTCCTCTTGTCTAACCGCCATTACATGTTTGGGGGCTTCCTATGTTCTTTGGGGATCTGCTCCGGGGCAGATAGCTTTCCTCTTTCTATCTTTAGGTGTAGTTAGCCTCTCAGGCTGTGACGAGGCATCTAGGACCAACGTAGGAACGCTCCACGGCTGCCTTTAGTTGTGGTGGTTAGTCAGGGTACTGCAATCCAGTAGATTCCAACCTCTCTGGTGTATTACCGTTTTTTGCCTGCTCTCCTCAGCTACCAAAACATAACAGCTCTCCTGATTTACACGTCTCACACCGGTAACACTCCTTTTCAATCACAATAATCTTTGGAGGCAGAGTCTTACGGCGATCAGTGTCCCGCCCATAGTCCCGAACAGCTCATTTACATATTAAGAAAACGTGCATTATACGTACATTTTATTTTATTCAGCTTTCTATGCCCTGCATGCTCACATAAATGGCTCAGGAGGGATGACCCTACTGACAGATTCCCTTTAAAGGGGTATTCCTATCCCCAAATAGGATTACCCTCCCTTTGCATAGGTAAAAGTTGTTAGATTAGTGTGGGTCTTTTAACTCTTTACCAGAACAGGTAACCCACTGGCGCCGCTATAATGAGGCGAGTTGAGCTGTTATTTCAGGCGGCGGCAGCCAGGGGGCGGCAGAGCAGAACTCATAATGTGTGAGAGGAAGTGAGCAGGCAGAGGTGAGTAGTTTTTTTTTTATGCAAGGCCATTATTCAGTATGGAGCATCATGTGGGGCTATTATACTGTATGCAGCAGTATATGGGGCCATTATACAGTATGCAGCAGTATATGGGGCCATTATTCAGTATGGAGCATCATGTGGGGCTATTATACTGTATGCAGCAGTATATGGGGCCATTATTCAGTATGCAGCAGTATATGGGGCCATTATTCAGTATGGAGCATCATGTGGGGCCATTATACTGTATGCAGCAGTATATGGGGCCATTATTCAGTATGGAGCATCATGTGGGGCTATTATACTGTATGCAGCAGTATATGGGGCCATTATTCAGTATGGAGCATCATGTGGGGCTATTATACTGTATGCAGCAGTATATGGGGCCATTATTCAGTATGGAGCATCATATGGGGCTATTATACTGTATGCAGAAGTATATGGGGCCATTATTCAGTATGGAGCATCATGTGGGGCTATTATACTGTATGCAGCAGTATATGGGGCCATTATTCAGTATGGAGCATCATGTGGGGCTATTATACTGTATGCAGCAGTATATAGGGCCATTATACAGTATGGAGCATCATGTGGGGCTATTATACTGTATGCAGAAGTATATGGGGCCATTATTCAGTATGGAGCATCATATGGGGCCATTATACTGTATGCATCATTATGTGGGGCCATTATTCAGTATGGAGCATCATGTGGGGCTATTATACTGTATGCAGCAGTATATGGGGCCATTATTCAGTATGGAGCATCATGTGGGGCTATTATACTGTATGCAGCAGTATATAGGGCCATTATACAGTATGCAGCAGTATATGGGGCCATTATTCAGTATGGAGCATCATGTGGGCCTATTATACTGTATGCAGCAGTATATGGGGCCATTATTCAGTATGGAGCATCATATGGGGCTATTATACTGTATGCAGAAGTATATGGGGCCATTATTCAGTATGGAGCATCATATGGGGCCATTATACTGTATGCATCATTATGTGGGGCCATTATTCAGTATGGAGCATCATGTGGGGCCATTATACTGTATGCAGCAGTATATGGGGCCATTATTCAGTAGTTTTTTTCTTTCCCATCTTTCTTTCTCTCTCTGTTCTTTTTCTTTCTCTCTGTTCTTTCTTTCCCCTCTCTCTTTCTATCTGTTCTTTCTTTCTCTTTCTTTCTCTCTCTGTTCTTTCTTTCTCTCTGTTCTTTCTTTCTTTCTCTTTCTTTCCACTCTATCTTTCTGTTCTTTCTCTCTCTCTCTGTTCTTTCTATCTGTTTTCTTTATTTCTCTTTCTCTCTCTCTGTTCTTTGTTTTCCATCTTTCTTTCTCTCTATCTCTCTGTTCTTTATTTCTCTCTTTGTTCTTTCTTTCCCCTATTTCTTTTTTCTCTCTGTTCTTTTTTTCTGTCCCCTCTTTCTTTTTCTGTTCTTTCTTTCTCTCTGTTCTTTCTTTCCCGTCTTTTTTTCTTTCTCTCTCTGTTCTTTCTTTTCCCTTTCTTTGTTTATTTATTTCTCTCTCTACTTTCTCTCTGTTCTTTCTTGCTTTCCCCTCTTTCTCTCTCTCCTTTCTCTGTTTTCTTGTTTCTCTCTCTGTTCTTTCTTTTACTCAGTACCAGTGTGCCCTCAGTACCAGTCACTGTGCCCTCAGTACCAGTCAGTGTGATCACCAGTGCTAAATGGGTGTGGTCGGGGCGTGGACATGGGTGTGACTAGTTGTGAAATGGGTGTGGTCGGGGCGTGGCCTAAAACCTTCCTCGCTCGAATTGGGAGGCGCCGTTTTGCAGCTTGCCTCAGGCAGCACAGAGGCTAGGTTCACCCCTGAGGTAACCTTTATGTTATGTGAATATTCTGCCGTCATATTTTTTTCCATTGTATGACGGTACTATTTTCTCACTGACTGCACAATATGGGAATGTTATTTCGGGTTGTAGCAACTGCATATACAGCGGGTGAAATGAGTATTAAACATGTCAACAATTTTCTAAGTAAATATATTTGTAAACATGCTATTGGCATGAAATTCTCTCCAGATGTCGGTAACAACCCATCCAAAACACACACAAAGAAATCAAACCATAGACGTCCATAAAATAAATTATATGTACTAATGAGAAATGACAGGGAATAAGTATTGAACACACTTACTGAAATTTAATTAATTCTTCATACAAAAGTCTATGTTGATGATAATGAATCTTCCAGACGCCTTCCGTATGGAGAAACTAGTCACAGGCATTGCTCATATGTGATTTTGGCCCATTCTCCCTCGTAAACACTCTTCACATCCTGATGTTTTTGTGGGCTCCTTCTATGAACTCTGAGCTTTAGTTCTTTCCATGCATTTTCTATTGGATTCAGTTCCGGTGTTCTGCTCGGCCATTCTAGAAGCTTTATTTTCTTTCTCTGAAACCAATTGAGAGTCTTGCGTGATAAGCGTGCATACAGACCATGAAGGTTATGTGGTGAGCGTGCATACAGGCCGTGAAGGTTACGTGGTGAGTATGTATATGAGTCGCACGGCCAGGGCTTGTGGGGTACTCGGCACCGAGCCCGTTCACTTCAATGGGGGATGTCACGGGTAGCGCAGCTCGGTCCATGGCCCTGGGCACTCACTGAAAAGGGGAATATTTACAGGGGATTGTAGGTTTGTAGAAATGTTCGTGACGCCACCTGTGGTTCCTGGTCAAGGTGACCAGCGCTGCAGGGTAGATCCTCTGAGGGGTTGTTACTGGGCAGCAAGGTGTTAAGTCTCCCACAGGCAAGACTGATCCCTCAGGGTATATGGCGGTGTAGGGGTGCAGGATCAATAAGGCAGACACACACAAGAAAGTCTATTTCTGTACCTTTACTGATGGTAGATGCAGGCACGTCCTGGGAAGCTGTCAGGGTGGAGGATGCACTTCCAGTAATCCCACTGAGTAGGTGTAGGGCCTCCTTACTTCTTTATGTGTGAGAGTTTCTGACTTGCATAGAACAAAGTCTAACTCTGCCTTCTCAGCTACGCCCGGCTGACTTTGTGGTTAGGCCTTCTTGTGGACAGAACAGTGTCTCTGTATGCAGCGTCCTGCTTGACTCCGTCTTCCTGACCCCAGTTACGTATCAGCTCTGATGGGTCCCTGCGACTTGAAGTCCCACAGGGTCTCCGGTTTCTCCTACTAGTCGTGAAGTAGCTAGCAAGCTCGGACCCGGTGTCCGGTAGTGCAGAGCAGAGGTAAGCGATCAATGCTGTTTCAACCTCTGACGTTCTATCAAATCTTCCACTTGCCTTTCGTCCTACTCTGACTGCTCTCTCAGACGTTCTGACATGTTCTGAAGTAACTACACTTCTCTCTGTCTCAACGTGATCTCTCTCTCTCAAGTCCCAACGTGATCTGACTGTCTCACGTGTCTGCACTGTCTTATATGTTGCAGAAGAGCTCCCTCTGGTGGATCTGGGAACTAGTGCAGGTGTCTTGTGTGCAAATGGGTCTTAGTGGGTTTACCTGGTTGCATCCTCCTGGGAACCTGTGGCCCCAGTCACAGCTGGGCTACACATCCCCCCCTAGTTATAGTCAGCACTCCAGGGCTGAAAAAGAAGTACATTTTTTTTATACATTAACAATAACAATCATAATAACTATAACAACTCATCCCTTGCGGGAGGTAAGGTCACTTTGAACGTTTCAATAATTACAAGGAACATATATACAGATATTTACACAGATCTTATATACATTTATACACTTGGTTACTGGTTCAATTTGCTAGGCCTACTCTTGGTACCTAACAGGTAACTTTCCTTTTGTAGTGCGTACTGACCTACGTGGTGTTGCGTCAGGTATAGTAGCATCTGGCCTATCTGTCCTACGTGCCGGTAAACTGTAATACTGCCTTAACCTCTCTAGGGATCTGGCAAGCATACTTGTGGCTGGGCGAGGCGATTCTGTTTCGCTAGAGGATTCTTCTGATAGTTCCACGTTTTGAGGTTCCACTTCTTGAGACTCTACTTCTGGGGACTACTATCTGCCATACCATCTCATGGGTTTTTGGGTTGACGTACCTTCGGCACAGCTTCTCTCGGTAGATGAACAGCCGGCTTCTCTCATTCTGCTTTGCTTGCTGAGACGCATCCTTCTCCAAGGAGGAACCTTCCTGAGTTATCAGCTCCTTGATACGGCTGACAACCGAGTCACTGTCCTGGGTCTCCTTCCAGCTGTGGTGAGGTAAAGGGTTTAACGTCTTACCACGCTGCCTCCTGCAGGCTCGTTGCTCGTGGATCATCCCATTTCTGTGGAATGCAGGTAGGTCAATCTCTTCTAGGTCATCCAATTCCTCTTCCGTGTCAGACTCATGCGGCATTCTGGACAAGGCATCAGCATTGGCATTCTTACGGCCTGCCCTGTACTTGATTGTGAATTGATAGTTCGATAGCCGAGCCATCCAACGTTGCTCCATGGCTCCCAGTTTAGCTGTTTCGAGATGTGTCAAGAGGTTATTGTCAGTGTAAGCAGTGAACTTGCTGGAGGCTAGGTATTGCTTGAATCTTTCTGTAATGACCCAGACCAGTGCCAGGAACTCCAACTTGAAGCTACTATAGTTCTCTGGGTTTCTCTCGGTCGGCCGGAGCTTCCTGCTTGCATATGCGATGACTTTCTCCAGGCCATTTTGCTTCTGACTGAGGACAGCTCCCAATCCTTCGTTGCTGGCATCAGTGTACAGCAGGAACGGCTGGCTGTAGTCAGGATAGGCTAAGATCTCATCGCCTGTCAGGATCTCCTTCATCTCCTTGAATGCCTCAGCCTGTTCTTTACCCCAGTGGAATGGAGAATTTCTGCTCTTGAGGGATTGTCCTACCAGGAGGTCCTGCAGAGGCGCTGCTTTCTTGGTGTAGTCCCTTACAAACCTCCGGTAGTAACCTGTCAGTCCCAGGAACTGGCGCACCTCCTTGAGATTCTTCGGCTCTGGCCATTTCTGGATGGCGGTGACCTTCTCGGGGTCTGGCGCTACTCCTTCTGAGCTGACAATATGTCCCAAGTACTGTACCTTTTGTTTGAGCAGATGGCACTTTGAAGGCTTCAGTTTCATCCCATACTTGGACAGTGACTCGAATACCTCTGCCAGGTGCTTCAGATGATCCTCATACGTCTTGGAGTACACAATTACGTCGTCCAGGTACAGCAACACGGTTTCAAAGTTGAGATGTCCCAGGCAACTCTCCATCACTCTCTGGAATGTTCCCGGGGCACTGCTGAGTCCAAACGGCATCCTGTCAAACTCACAGAGTCCCATCGGGGTGGTGAAAGCCGTCTTCTCCCGATCCTCCTCAGCCACAGCTACTTGCCAGTACCCGCTAGTGAGGTCAAGGGTGGAAAAGTAGTTAGCAGTTTTTAAGGCAGCTAAGGATTCCTCAATGCGTGGTAAAGGGTATGCATCCTTATGTGTAATGCGATTCACTTGTCTGTAATCTACACACATTCTCATGTTTCCGTCCTTTTTCCTGACTAGGACTAGAGGTGCTGCCCAGGAACTACAACTATCCCTTATCACCCCTGCTTCCCTCATGTCATGCAACATCTCCTTGGCTTTCTGGTAGTGTGCTGGAGGTATAGGCCTGTACCGCTCTTTAATGGGGGGATGGTTGCCTGTAGGGATATGGTGTTGCACTCCCTTAATTGTCCCAAAGTCAAGTGGGTGTTTGCTAAATACCTATGTGTACTCCTGTACCACTCGTAGTACTCCCTGTTTCTGGTGGGCCGGAGTGGTGTCTGTCCCGACATGGAGCTGCTGACACCAATCCTCCACCTGGGTTGCTGGGTCATTATCCTCCGCTGGTTGGCGGGAGTCTAAGGACTCTGTAGTGAGAATGGAGTTGTTATCTACAGTATGTAATTTAGCAACAGTGGCATAACGTGGTAAATTCACTTCATCTTCTCCCCAGTTGAGAAGACGTACTGGTACCCTCCCATTTCGTACTTCCACTACCCCTCTAGCAGTCAAGAGTGTAGGTCTGTGCTCTGAACAATGGGGCTCTACTACTGCTTGGTAGTTCTGTCCTCTCAGACCTATTGCTGCTCTTCACCAAATAAGCATTCCACTCATTGGGGGTATCACAATGGGTTCGGGTCTGTTACCCGTACATTACCAATTTCACCAACTCAATTCAATTCAATTCAATTCAATTCAAAGAAGCTTTATTGGCAGGACTAAATACACATTAGTTTTGCCAAAGCAAGTGTACAAAAGGGGGATAGGGATGTTGAGTAGGGGCAGATCCAGGGTGGGGGCTATGGAAGTCCATGGCATAGGGAGGGGTGATGGGGGTGCAGGTCCAGGGTGGGGGCTATAAAAGTCCATGGCATAGGGAGGGGTGATGGGGGCAGATCCGGGGTGGGGCTATAGAAGTCCATGGCATATCATAGTTCTCTTTCTCGCAGTCTATGACATTCGCTCACGTACCGCGCTGCTATCTCCGCTGCTCTCTCTTCTTCCCCCAGCAAGATATATGTTTTCTCTTCCTCCTTCATGGTGATGAAATCCGGGAAGAGATGTGAGAGTCTCCTGAAGTGAGTGTCCCTCACTGCTGAGTATTTGGAGCAGTGTAGCAGGAAGTGGGTTTCGTCCTCTATGGCCTCCTGGTCACAGTGTTGGCATAGTCTTTCCTCCCTGGGCTTGTAGCTCTGCCTGTGTCGGCCGGATTCGATGGCCAGACTGTGGGCGCTGAGTCTATACCGGCTCAGGATCAGGCGGTCTCTGGGGTCTGGGAGTTTCTCCAGGTATGGGGCCAGACTGTAGTCTCTCTGTAGACTCCGGTACATGGTCAGTTTCTGGGAGCTGATGATGTCGTTCTTCCAGTCACTGACATACCTCTCCTGGCCTTCGTCTACCATCTTCCTGATTTCGGCTTTTGTCAGGTTGTTTTGATTGGTGTTCTGGTCAGGTTGGGTTTGGGTGAGCTGTTCCGAGGGTCCAAGTTTTTCTGTTTCACCTAGGTGTGTCAGGGCTTTATGGTGATGGGAGCTTGGATTGCTCCTACGTAGGTGAGCCCGGAATGACAGTGCCCTCTTTAGAACCGTTAGGTGTAGAGGGAATCTGCCCAGCTCTGCCCGGCAGGCACTGTTGGAGGTGCTCCGATGGACTTGGAGAAGGTGCTTGCAGAATTCCAGGTGGAATATTTCTGTTGGGCTGGAATCCCATCTTGACCAGTCTGGGTAGGTGTGAGGACCCCAGACTTCACTGTCATACAGGAGGATTGGGGCGATGACCGAGTCGAAGATTTTTAACCAGACCCTCAGTGGTGGCTTCAGATGGTAAAGTTTCCTTTGGATGCCATAGAAGGTTTTACATGCCTTGTCTTTCAGGGTCTCTATGGCTTGTTTGAAGCTTCCTGACCGATGAATCTCTAGGCCCAGGTAGGTATATTTGTCTGTTCCTGTAAGGGCGCAGTTGTTGAGGACAAATGAAGGGTGCTGGTCTAATTTTCTCTTTCTCCTCTGGAACACCATGATGTTGGTTTTCTTTAGGTTGACCGGTAGTGCCCAGGTGGAGCTGAATTTCTCTAAGATTTTTTAGGTTGTCTTGGAGGCCTTTCTCGGTTGGTGACAGAAGCAGCAGGTCATCTGCATACAGCAGGAATTTCACCTGGGTGTCGTGGAGGGTGGGACCTGGTGCTGTGGAAGATTCCAGAGCGGTAGCCAGCTCGTTGATGTAAATGTTGAAGAGCGTTGGACTTAGGCTGCAGCCTTGTCTGACTCCACGGCTCTGCTGGAAATAAGCCGTTCTTTTACCGTTCACACTCACACTGCAGAGGTTCTCGGTGTAGGAGCTTTTGATAACATCGTAGGTCTTTCCTCCTATTCCGCTCTCCAGCAGTTTCAGGAATAAGCCCGGGTGCCACACCGAATCAAAGGCCTTTTTAAAGTCCACGAAACAGGCGTATATCTTCCCGTTCTTTGTATTGTGGACATGTCTCTGAATGAGGCTGTGCAGGGTATAGATGTGGTCAGTGGTGCGGTGGTTTGGCATGAACCCTGCTTGGCTCTTGCTGAGGACGTTATGTTCGGTGAGGAAACTGAGGATCCTCTTGTTCAGGATGCTGTTGAACAGTTTCCCCAGGTTGCTGCTGACACATATGCCTCTGTAGTTGGCTGGGTCATACCTGTCCCCATTCTTGTGGATGGGTGTGATGAGGCCTTGGTTCCAGGTACGAGGGAAGTAGCCGGCACTTAGCACAATATTGAAGAGTTTAACCATTGCAGCCTGTATTTCTGGTGGGCTGTACTTCAGCATTTCTGGTGGGATTCCATCCAGGCCACCGGCTTTTCTACATCTTATGGAAGAGATTCTCTCTGCTACTTCCTGTAATGTAATAGGTGTATCCACTGGGTTTTGGAAATTTTTTACTTTTTCCTCCATTGCTTTTAGTTTTGCCATTATGTTTTCCTGTTCTTGGTTTAGTTCTTCCTTTGGGATGTCTTTATAGAGGTCTCTGAAGTACTGGAGCCAGATGTTGCCATTTTGGATATGGATGTTGTTTTTCTTGTCTTTTGTGCCCATGTGGTTCCATAGTTCCCAGAAGGAATTGTCTTGAAGAGCATCTTGGAGTTGGTTAAGCTTGGTAGAGATGTAACTCTGCTTCTTCCTCCTGAGGATGGTTTTGTACTGTCTTTGTATGGTTTCATAGGCTTCCCTCAGACCAGGGTGGTTGGGGTCTCTATGTTTCTTGTTTGAGGCTGTTCTCAGGGTCTTCCGTACGGCTTTACATTCTCTGTCAAACCAACCATTGATCTGTTTTTTCTTTTGGTCTCTTGTAGTCAACTTTTTTAAGGTCGGACAGTCTGGCCATTGCATAGAATATATTGTTGAGGTCTTTTGTAGCTTGACTCACTCCCTTTGGGTTAGGCTGGTACTCGTGGTTGTAGAAGTGGTGGAGCATCCGCTGTATTTCGGGTCTGCTGAGAGCCTCTTTGTACTTTAGTGCCGACGTTTTGGACCATTTATATGATGGAGGCCGGTTGAAGAGGCCGCTATGCTGTGGCTTTTGAGTGGGTGGTTTCTCTGTAGATTTCAAGTACAGAAGAAGTTGGCTGTGGTCTGACAGGTGCGTTTGTGGGGTGACTATGAAGGCGCTGATATTTGCCCGGTTCATGTCTGTAATGGCATAATCTACTACACTCCTCCCTACATGGGAGTTTAGTGTATACCTCCCTAAAGAGTCTCCTTTGGTACGTCCATTAAGAATATGAAGTCCTAAACTTCTACATACGTTCAGGAGCTTTTTACCACTTTTGTTGACTGTACTGTCGTAGCTGTTTCTCTCTGTGTACTGAGTCTTGGCCGTCATTCTCTGCTCCAAATATGTAGATGTTCCCATCCGTGGTCAGGAAGTCGTTTTCTCTCCCTGTTCTTGCGTTGAGGTCTCCAAAGATGAGAACTTTGCCCAGGGCCTGATAGTGGGCGGCTTCTCTTTGTAAGATCTCGAAGCTCTCTGGATTGAAGTAGGGGGACTCTGGCGGTGGTATATAGGTGGTGCAGAGGTGGACATCAGACTGAGAGGTGGGGATGGAGCTGCTGATCCTGATCCATATGTGGCTGCCTCCTCTCTTCACCGGTTTGATGTATTGGTGGAGCTCGTCTTTATACCAGATCAGTATTCCTCCTGAGCTCCGGCCCTGTTTGATGTTTTTATTTTTCAGGGCAGGGACAGAGATTTCCCTGTATCCGATGGGCGCCAGGGATTCGTTTTCGGCTCTGGTCCATGTTTCCAGGAGGATCTGGATGTCTATATTTTTCAGTCTTTGTATAAAGTCCGGGTCATTTGTTTTACATCCAAAGGTCGAGGTGTTGAGACCCTGAATATTCCAGCTGCTGATTGTAAGTGAAGTCATTTTTCTATTTATCTTGTGTGTATATACCTTGTAATGAGTATGGCTGTGTAGGACAAACTGGATTTCTGACTGTTTTGTAGGTGTGCTTGGTTCCATCCAGTCACATTAGTTTCCTGCATAGTGCGCTGAGCAGGGTCTTTACCTCATCCGTATCTCTGCTCTGCGTGTATCTGTGTGGGGTCGGTGGACCCCTCCATGGAGGTCTCCTCCTCTGATGGTCTGATTTTGGGTGAAGAGCTTTGTTTCCAGCTTCTGGAGATAGGATTGGGGTTTTCTGTCTTTTTATTGCTAGGGGTCTTTCGGTGTGTGTGTTGGTCACTGTTGAATCCAGGCCTGGGTCCTCTGTTTAGTACGATGTCTTTCAGCTCTTTGGCCAGGAGGCTGACCCCTTGTTTGTTGAGGTGCTTATTATCATATAGGTGATGGTGGTTTATGGAAAGGTGTTGTGCCAGGGTCACGTTTGGGACAGTCTTGACCTTTTCTGTCAGTTCCATATTGATGCTTTGGGTGGTTTGCCTGGATATGTCCTTTGTTGGGAGCAGAGATGACAGAATGATTTTGCTGTCTGGGAATTTTAGTTTTGCCTTCTTTGCTAGTTGGGCCAGTTGTGCTGCGATCTGCTTGTGGTGGTCTGGCAGATTGTTTGTACCTGTGTGTATAATAATATGGTTTGGGTTGGTAAAACGTGGATTATTTATGACCTCTGTCACCTGTTCAATAGTTGCACAGTGGATTTTTCTGACCCGTTTTCCTGGGAATAGCCGTTGTGCATTTAGGTACTTCCCATTTGAGTCTATTATTAGGACGATATCAGGGCTTTGTGGTGTCTGGGATGGGTTAAGTGGCTGCTGGTGGGGGTCTGTGATGCTGGCTTTGCTGGTGGTTGGTTCGCTTCTCGCTGGCTCACTTTTCTTGGTTTCAGTATTATTCATATTATAGGTTATTGCTGTGTTGTTGTTTGGGGTCTCCACATTCTGGTCAGTGGGGGCCATATTGTCTGCTCTCTGGCTAGTTTCCATTGTCCCCTGCTGGGTCAGAATTTGAGGACTCTGTATTTTGAGTTCTGCTATCTCCTTTCTGAGCCTTTCATTGTCATTTTGTAATTCGCTCATTTCCTCTCTTATTTTCTGGAGGGCTGACTTGAACTCGCATTTCAGCTTATTGATCTCATTTGTTGCTTGGTCATTTGCATTTCTATGTGAGTTTCTTTGAAGTTCTTCCTTAATTTGAGCCAAGTCTCCTTCTAATTGAGATAGATAGTCTCTGATGTTCTCAGGGGAGAGGTGTGAAGTGTTGGGGGTAGGGGCCCTGGAGGTCTTCTCTGTAGATATGTGAGCATTAGAAATGGCCTCTGGAAGTGTCTTTCTAAGGATTTGAGGCTGTTCACTGATTTCAATAAAAAGGTCATCGAACTGCTGCAGATTGTCCTCAGTCCCATGACGGTGCCAGTATTGTACAGAGTTAAGGTACTGCCACACTTAGTGATCTCGTTAGCGATCTCAATAACGACGCAAGCTAATGAGATCGTTTTTGTGATCGTTTTAATGTCTCTAGTAGCTGCCACACTTAGTGATCTCGTTAACGACTCAAAAGCGGTTAGCGATCTCATTAACGACTTTAACGGTCATTGCGATGTAAAAAACAGCGCACATCGCTCACAAAAGGTGCCAGACACAGCGATATAGGCTCACCAGCGGGACGCCAACGATCTAAATACGGTCCAGAACTCTAGTGAACGATCAGCGAGATCACAGCAGGGGCCACGTCGTTGCTACATGCCACACACGTTAGCGTCACGAACGAGATCGCTAAATAGTGACGTATTTTAGCGATCTCGTTAGCGACGCTGTTTAGTGTGGCATACCCTTTATAGTGAGTGAGTGTGTGTCATCTTCTGCGTTGTTTTTAATTTTAATCTGCCGGCCAGTATTGGTGTTGCACTGAGATATATGTTTATACTGCTTGCACAGGGTGGTGTGCCAGGCTGAGAGATGGTCTGTGCGGAATACCACATTGGTTCTCCTTTTTTCTTCATCTTTAGTGTAATTAGAAATAAGGGTTTCTGGATTCTCCCTCATTGCGTTTCCTTTCTTGACTTTACTGCTCTTCTGCCCCTGTGGTGTCTCCATATCTGACCCCTGGTGTGCTGTGTCTCCAGCCATGTGCTTTGCCCATTTACTTCTAAATTTGTGCTTTCCATTTTTGTGGTTATATAGTAATTATAATCCTTATTTCTAAGAAGATAGATTTGTAGGAAGTCTATAGATTGTTTTGGGGTTGCAGTCCTACCTTTGGATGCTCAGGTCTCTGGATGTCAGATGAATGTTGCCTGTGTGCAGTCTGTCCTCCAAGAGATTCTTGCTTTGTCCTTTAAATCCTCGATTTCTTCCTCTTTCATAAAAATCCAAAGTCCAGCTCAGTCCAGGTCCCTTTTCTGTCCCGCGGAGTTGATTTTTTCCAGGTTTTGTCTTACAGTTGGCTCATTACAAGGTATAAAGTGATGGAAATTCAGGAGCTCATCTTCATTGCTTCTTACTCCTAGGAATGGTGGGCGGGTATCTGTCAGCTTCGCTTGCTGCTGGCACATCAGGGCCCGGATCTCCCTCTGGATCACTCCCTTCTTCCTTGGCTTGGCAACTTCAGCGAGCTGTTGGAGCAAAAACACAACTTCTCCCAGACAGTTAATGATAATGTTTGTACCTAAAACCACATTTAAGCCATTTTCCTCATTTACAGTTTTTACTACTAAGAGTCCCTGGTCCTTCAGCTCCACTCTGCCCACCTTTACGTCTACGTTTTTGGCTCCGAGTATATCAACAGGGAGACCATTGGAGGTGTACACAGCAAAGTCAGGGCTCGGGGGCTGGAGACTGTCCATGGACCAAAACTTATTATACAAGACATCAGGTATGATGGTCACCTGAGATCCAGTGTCCAGCAGGGCAGGGATTGCGATCCCGTCCAGAATGATGGACAGGTATGGTCTTCCTCCCACAAACCTGCGGTTCCAGTCTGAGGGGCCTGAAGAGTCTAGTCCTGGGTGTTGGCCCTCGGACCCAGGATCTGCTCGTTTAAAGGACTCTGTCGGGCTAGATGACCTTCCCTGTTGCAACGGTAGCAGATGATCTCTCGGCGAGGTTGGTGCTGATCGGGGGTCGCTCCTGGGGGTGGCGTTGTCCTCCTCCGGTGGGGCGACGTCCTCCTCCTCCTCTGGCTCATCCAAGGGACATCCTCTGGGCAGTCAGCTAGCAGGATCTTTCCTCCTTCCTCCTTCCGCAGTTGCAGGGCACTCATTACAGTGGCCAGGGTTTTGGTCAGCTGGCGCACTTCTGAGCGCAGACAGTCCAACTCAGTAGGGGGCGCCACCTGCGTTTTGGCTTCCGCCACCAGCGGGGAAAAGGTGAATGCTGCTGGCTTTAGAGTGGCTTCACCCGGGTGACACTGGGTTGCCATCTCGGGCTTCTCCAGGGGTCGCAGTCCTTTTATAGCCATATCCTTTAGGGCATCAAAGGTAGCGTCAGGATGATCCAAGGACCACCAGTGCACAGTTCTGCTTTCAGCATGGGACCTCAGTCCCCGTACAAATTGTTCCTTCAACATTTTGTTTTCATTAATGGCACTTATAGGGTTAAGAGAGCTCGCAGGGCCCCCTGTAGTCGGCAGGCGTAGTCCCTAATACTGTCATCTGGTCTCTGGGAGCATTGGTAAAACCTCATCCGGAGATCTGTTTCAGTGCGGTCCTCAAAAATAGTCTGTAGCTTTAAGAAAATTGAAAGCACTGATTCCTGGTCTGCAGCTGTCCAAGTCTCTACTTCCCTTTCTGCAGCACCAGTCAGTTGTCCTAATACCACTGCAGCTCTTTGTTTCTCTGTCATAGGGTACATGTCCATTATGCTGCATATTTTGCGCTTAAATCCTGACAGGGTGTCTGGCTTACCGCTATACTGAGGGAGTCACTTTGCTCCAGGCAGGTATGGCAGCGTCAGTGGTACTATCGGGGCCACCGGGCCTGGTGAGGGGCCAACGTTTCCATCCTGCGCGGCAGGGCCGGCGGGTAAGTCATTGGAGCGGTCGCCCTCGGCCGCGCTGTCAGCTTGTGGCTGCGACATATCTGCACCCCCCTAGTTAAGCGTGGCCTACCTTCTCCTGTAGGCTGCAGCTTCCTCCGGCTTCAGTAGTCAGCAGGACCTGCGTCGCCTGCGCTCTGACGTCAGAGCTTTCACCGAAGCTCTCCATAGGACCTGCCGCCGCGTCAGCGTTGGGGGCGTGTCCGGGACTCCGCACGCTTTCTGCAGGTACGCCCCTTCTCTTTGCGCTGTAGCGCTGTACTTTGGCGGGCAATGGCGGACAATTGGCACCAAAAATCACAACAACAGCAACACAGTCTCTTTGCACAAAAACAGTCCACTTCAGGCACACAGGACTCACATATAGCGAGCTTCGTATCCTGTTCGTGACGCCAAAAATGAGTCGCACTGCCAGGGCTTGTGGGGTACTCGGCACCGAGCCCGTTCACTTCAATGGGGGATGTCACGGGTAGCGCAGCTCAGTCCGTGGCCCTGGGCACTCACTGAAAAGGGGAATATTTACAGGGGATTGTAGGTTTGTAGAAATGTTCGTGACGCCACCTGTGGTTCCTGGTCAAGGTGACCAGCGCTGCAGGGTAGATCCTCTGAGGGGTTGTTACTGGGCAGCAAGGTGTTAAGTCTCCCACAGGCAAGACTGATCCCTCAGGGTATATGGCGGTGTAGGGGTGCAGGATCAATAAGGCAGACACACACAAGAAAGTCTCTTTCTGTACCTTTACTGATGGTAGATGCAGGCACGTCCCGGGAAGCTGTCAGGGTGGAGGATGCACGTCCAGTAATCCCACTGAGTAGGTGTAGGGCCTCCTTACTTCTTTATGTGTGTGAGTTTCTGACTTGCATAGAACAATGTCTAACTCTGCCTTCTCAGCTACGCCCGGCTGACTTTGTGGTTAGGCCTTCTTGTGGACAGAACAGTGTCTCTGTATGCAGCGTTCTGCTTGACTCCGTCTTCCTGACCCCAGTTACGTATCAGCTCTGATGGGCCACTGCGACTTGAAAGTCCCACAGGGTCTCCGGTTTCTCCTACTAGTCATGAAGTAGCTAGCAAGCTCGGACCCGGTGTCCGGTAGTGCAGAGCAGAGGTAAGCGATCAATGCTGTTTCAACCTCTGACGCTCTCTCAAATCTTCCACTTGCCTTTCGTCCTACTCTGACTGCTCTCTCAGACGTTCTGACATGTTCTGAGGTAACTACACTTCTCTCTGTCTCGACGTGATTTCTCTCTCTCAAGTCCCCACGTGATCTGACTGTCTCACGTGTCTGCACTGTCTTATATGTTGCAGAAGAGCTCCCTCTGGTGGATCTGGGAACTAGTGCAGGTGTCTTGTGTGCAAATGGGTCTTAGTGGGTTTACCTGGTTGCATCCTCCTGGGAACCTGTGGCCCCAGTCACAGCTAGGCTACACATATACAGGACATGGAGGTTGACTGCATTATTTAGTTTTCTTTAAAACAATTGTACCTGCTTATTCCAGGTTTTTCTGTAACTCTTCACAGGTGGTCCTTGGTACTTGTACAACTCTTCTGAAAATTCTTCTAACTCCTCTGTCTGAAATATTGCAGAGAGCACCTATTCGTTTCCGGTTTATGGTGAAATTATGTTCTTTCCACTTCCGGATTATGGCCCCAACAGTGCTCACTAGAACCTTGAGTAGTTTAGAAATTCTTCTGTAACCAATGCCATCAGTATGTTTTGCAACAATAAGGTTGTGAAGGTCTTGAGAAAGCTCATTGGTTTTATCCACCGTGAGATGCTTCTTCTGTGGCACCTTGGTAATGAGACATCATTTATAGGCCATCAGTTGAACCAGCTGAGAGTATTTTTCACTAAGGGGCAGGATTGCTTTCTAATTAGATTTCAGCTGGTATCCTGACATTCCATGGCTCTTTGCATTTGTCTTTCATCATGTGTTCAATACTTTTTCCCTGTGTCCGTTCTCATTATTGCACATGATTTAATTTATAGACATCTATGGTTTGATTTCTTTGCCTTTGTGGATTGGTTTGGTTGTTACCGACATTTGGTGAGAATTTCATGTCAATAGCACCTTTAGAAATAGATTTACTTAGAAAATTGGTGACGTGTTCAATACTTATTTCACCCGCTGTATGTATGTGTGTACAGTATATACATGCAGCAAGAATAATGATTTAAAAATGGAAGCATGTTGCACGGCTTTACATGGTCTCTGCAAAACTGTCTCTTCCTCTGAATGGTGACAGTTGATTCATTGCTATTAATAGTGCCAGACGGTATGTTCCCATAAATAATGATGGCCATTAAGTTCATTCCTCTGAATAGTGACATCCGGTGGGTTCCCATGAATAGCGACAGCTGGTGCGTTCCCGTAAATAATGACGGCCGGTAAGTTAGTGACAGCTGGTGAGTTCCCATAAATAATGATGGCCGGTAAGTTAGTGACAGCTGGTGAGTTCCCGTAAATAATGACGGCTGGTAAGTTAGTGACAGCTGGGGAGTTCCCATAAATAATGATGACCGGTAAGTTAGTGACAGCTGGTGAGTTCCCGTAAATAATGACGGCCGGTAAGTTAGTGACAGCTGGTGAGCTCCCATAAATAATGACGGTCGGTAAGTTAGTGACAGCTGGTGAGTTCCCGTAAATAATGACGGCCGGTAAGTTAGTGACAGCTGGTGAGTTCCCATAAATAATGACGGCCGGTAAGTTCATTGCCATGAGTGGTGAGTTCCAATGAAAAGTGACAGCCTTTAAATTGTAGCAGTGATAATGGCCCCATGGGTAACTGACTAAGTACCAAGATAAATAGTGTTATCCGGTTTCCCTAGCACCACCAGAGATCTGGGTTGGTTGGGAGGGATGATGATTGGTAGAAGGGAATAAAAGAAACTTTGTCATATACTTTGTCAGAGAAACCTGCTACTTTTTCTGCTTACAAAACACTTATTCTCCTCTCCCTGTCTTCTGAACTCATCATTTACTTTGAAAAAGTGCTAAAATCTGCCTTGGTCAAAACAAGATGGACTACAGGATCATTGAGGGATCAGATTACAGCTGCTTAATCAAGTTTATGGAAATGAGGGGTAGGAGGAGTGAGGTACACAGAGACACACACAGCTGGTATTGTTGCTTTCTAGTAAGTGTTTTTCTTACCCCAATGCTGGATTCACATCTACACTGCTCAGTGCTGCTATATAATGTCCTCCATGCTGCTGCTGTTGCTTTTGAGCATGTACTACATAGAGACAAGAGAGCAGGAATCCCTCATGTCTGTGTGTGCTGTGTATGGAAGGCATCATAGCAGGTTGTCTCCACCCACTAGCTCAGAGACAACTGAAAAACAGAGAATGAGCTTACAAAGGGGAAAACTAGTGAAAAATGCAGAGTACAAGTCACATCATGGCCAGGAATAGAGTTATTCCTCATGTAAACACATTGCTGCTTATTCTGAAAAATCACCTGAAACAACAGGTACGATTTCAATTAATTTTTAACTAGACCTTCAATGGTCCAGAAAGGCCGATGATCCAGCACTTCACTTGTCTCAGCCTCCTCAGTGCTCGCCATTTCTTTGTTTTTGCAGTCACCTCTGACATTTTGGCTCCATACATGTTACACAGTGATACAAAAAAAGATCTTGTTCATTTCGAACAATATCCCAATTTCAGCGGTAATAAAGATAATTATGAACATTCCGATAGAAACATGAAAAGCTGCAGATTCAACATAACAATATCCATGTTTTATAGAACAATCAGCCGGTCCCCGGGGGAAACACAAGCGCCATTGATACATTTGTCATTGTGGTAATGAAATATTTCACATTAGGCGCTGAGAGGCCTTATTGCATTTTAATGATTCACTACTAGAGGTAAATGATTCCGCTTAATTGATATGACCTTAGCCGGCGTTTAACTCCTGCCGCTGTAATATGCCAGATGAATGCAAACGTGGGGAGAGGGGAGTAATCATCAGCTCCGTATAGCTGCCGCCATAGAAGACAAGATACAGAGGAACGAGCCTAAGAATTATGGGTATGTTCCACCTATTAACACATGTTCACATCGCAGCTTCAATAGCTTTGCAAATGATGTATTCATTTTATATTGTATACTCCAGTCACTTAAAAAAACAAAACAAAGACAATAGAAGCTAGGAAGTAACACTATCTGTGCATACAACACTTATTTACAGGGATAGCTTAAAGGCAGCACATTCTGCACCTACATCATCTATAGGTAGACAGGGAGGCAGTGCTCTCTGTACTCACATCATTTACAGGTAGAATCAGTATTGCTTACATCATTTTCATATAGAGACAAGGAAACTATACTTTCTGTGCCCATATCACTAAGATGGAGAGACAGAAATATCTGTACCTACATTGTTTACAGAGAGAGAGACAATTAAGTGCTACATTTATGGGGACGGGGATGATGATGTATGGAAAGTGCAGTGGAATTAGTGGCACTAAATGTTAGGGTTCGAGTTCCCACTGCTGCACAAGGGCAGTCTCAAACCAGTCCCGCTGCGGTCTCCCATTCATCTCCGGCCGCAGTGGACTCTGCTCAGCTTAGACGTCGGTCCCAGCGTCTCGCCCAGTCTAATAGTGTGCAGAGGATTACTGCTGCCTCTCCTGGATCTGCTATTATAGCCAGTGCTGGAGCAGACGTCTTTAGGACAAAGTCCTTGTTTTCCCCTTCTGAGCATGCCCAGAGTGAGATCTCTCATTGGAGATCATGGGTCACATGCTCAGGTACTGCAGCAGCTCCTATTGGTCCACCAGGAAGGTCCTGTGACTACTGTTGTTCTGGAACAAGTTTCATTGGTCCTTGTTTCTGGCAGGTCCTGTAGCTTTTACTATAAAAGGGTGGCATGGCTGGGCCGCCATGCACTAGTATCAATCGTCATATGCTTTGCACCAGTGTGGTCATGCGTGTGTGTGGTTAGGGCCCGGCTGAAATAAGCCCCTAGAATACCGACTTAATCGGTGAGGAGTTTGGTATGCTAGCTGGTCAGGGTCGGTGTCCTAGATGCCCTAGATTACCGGCATAACCGGTGAGGAGTTTGATTGCCGTATTCAGGGTCTGGCGTTCAGACGCCATAGATTGCGGGTGACTCCCGCGAGGACATTAGCGCATGATCACGTTCTATGTTCGCTTAGCACTTAACTGTGTACCTGGGTGCCTGACAGGACACAGAACTTTTTCTCAGCAGCTCTGTGACGTAACAGGGTTCGCTTTCAACGCTAGACAGCGCCCTAGCGTGTTTATTTTGCGACTCAGTGGTGTTAAGTGAGTTCGCACACATCGCCATATAGCGCTGCGGAACTCCTAGCGGCTCTGTGGATTAACAGAGTTCGCACATATTGCCACAGCGCGTTACAGCGTTTATTTTGGCGACTCTGCGGGATAAGAGTTCGCTTCTTGCGCCATTTTACTAGCAGCAGGCTCGGCCTGCACGGTGGACCCCGGGCTGTGAACGCACCTCTTTACATCATATATTTGGTGCGTTCGGCAGACCCTAACACTAAATAAATGGGTAAAATAAATCTAAGTCTTTTTCTCATATATAGAATGAAATAAGTGAGCAGAACTTTATATGACCATATCATTTACAGGGAGAAACAGGGATGAAGTACTATCTGTGCATAACTGTCATGCATCTGGGTTTGAATCCTTGAGCTTGTGATTTGTGTTCGGCTTCTCTGTCCCCAAGGAGCAGCAGTTACACCTTTTCTCCAGGTGTTTAGTTTCTGTTATCCCTGTTTCAGTCTTTTTAGGGTAACAGGTGTTTTCATTTACTCATTTGTCTGCCCTATCACCTTTCGGGTGTGGCTTTAGATACTTTCCCCTTGCTGGTATTCCCTGTTGGTGATAGTCTCATTTGAATGTCCAGCCATACTGCTGTGAGTTTTAGTCAGGCAGTGAAAGACCAGCTTGGGTTCATCTCTCTGCTGTTCATGTTCTTTATCCTGCACCCGTCTTCTGCTTTTTTTTAGGAAGTAGGCTGCATATTCTCTGACAGAACATACTTAATCCTTTGTTTTGTATCCCGTGATTTGTTTTACTCACTCCGGGATCTCTTTACATTTCAGCACAATTTCCCTTTCTGTAGTTAATTTTCACTCTGCTCTGCCCTCCGGTTCTTTAGGAGGAACGTGAAGCACTCGACGGCCTTTTAAGCAGCATAGGTCCGAGTTGCTGTCTTCTAGTCTGTGGATGGGACGATCTCAGCCCACGTAGTAACTGCGGTGTCAGGATCTCTAGTCTGTACAGGAAGCAGCAGGGTCTGTTACAATTTTTAGTGTGTTACCTTTTTTTCCCAAGTGAGTTGCTGAACTATCATAACAATAACTTACAGAGAGAGACAAAGAAGCAGTATTACAGGATGAAGTATACACTAGTAGTTAAAGGTTTATTATTCCCCAATCTTTAAATAATGGACATTCACTTTATTTATATTAATAATAATAGTAATAATAATTGTAAAGTTTTGTTACTGAATTACCAAACGTAAAACATCTGCGTCGTTACATTGTTACATCTCATCTTTGTAAAATCCTTGTAAATGACTATACAAACCTGTGTCGCCCAATCCCCTCTCCATCCCCCATGAGACATGGGTAGGTTTATATCAGTAGGTAAATAACACAATATTTTACAGTCAGCCCAGCGTGCAATCTGCAATGTTTCCATTATGTACTCGTTCTATTAGCTCGCTCCCTGATACGACATTGCCCTAGTCGACATAAATACATATTTGGAGGAATAACTTTGTCTTAGTCAGATTTCACTGAGCAGGAAGCTCTTATTACAGATATTCCCCGCTGTCCCGCTGAGTCACTCCGATCCTTCAATCGCTAAGCCCTATTGATTGGAGAGAATCATTCAGGATGCGCTACCTCCATCCTATTTTGTCAGATTGCAATAATTACTGCAGGAATAGTCAAGTGCCGCTCACGCTGGTCGCGTCCCATGCTGTTCCTTCGAGTGCTCTCGTAATTCAAAGATCCACCATTTCCTCCTCTCAAGGAAACCAATTTTCTTAACAACTCTCAGCATCTCAGACACGTCACTTTTACTTTAAAAGCCAAGTCTTCTGTTCGGAAATATCATCCTAGAAGGTTCTAATAGTGGAATGATACAAAAGAATCAGCAGTTCCTTTCTGGAGATCACTTCATGATCCCGGTAGGTGGCTTTCCGGCACTGACATTGATGAAGGATTGGGAAAATTCAACTCTCCGCTGGGGATCTGTCGTCTTCAGAAAACCTGAATAGACGAACCAACATATTCTTTGCACACTGGGTTTATTTGCATCGTGCAAAGCTCAAAAGCTCACAACAAACCCTGGCAGGAACATTGTATCACTCAACTCAATTTTACCAAAAAGTCGTAAATTTTCAAACAAAATATTTAAAGTGGCCCTCCACCTAAATTCACTTGGAAAAGGATAGGGTTAAAGGGGTTTTTTCACTTTGGACAAGGCCTTTTAGTTTTAAATGTCCATGATAATCTGATCACAGGATGATTGATTACCAAGAGGTGTTGCATTGTATGTTAGGAAAATGTATATCTCCACAGAGATCCAAGCTTCATAGAATGGTAGCTCTGCAGAAACTGCTTGAGTAAGAATGCAAGGAGGGAAGAACAGAAAGGACACTGTTGTAGGTGTTTACTATAGGCCACCTGGACAGACAGAAGATATGGATGAATTCTTTTGCATCAGATGTTCAGTACAATATAGTGATCATTAGAGATTTTAACTATTCAGATATTTGTTTGGAATCTCTCTCAGGCATAAGTACTGGGTCCAGAAAATTCTCTCGCTGACAAAGTTATCTTTGAAAAGGTAGAAGAGAGGACAAGAGTATCTGAAATCTTGGACCTAATTCTTACCAACAGGAAGAAAATGGCTGAGGATGTAAAGGAGGCTGGAAATTTAAGAGGCAGTGAGCATACTATCCTCGAATTTTGGATTACAAGAGGAGGAAGACCAGCGAGGACTCAGACTTTTGGGCTAGACTTCATAAAGGCAGATTTTAATGGACTGTGCAGTGGTCTGCTAGGGTCAGCATGTGCCAATTTTTCGAGACAGTGGGAGGCCGTACTGATATCCCTTGTGGACAGGGCTTGGTGAAGGAACTAGGAAGACTGTCTGGTCTTCTGATATCTCGAGGGCGGTGGACATGGATTCGAGAAGTGCGGGTGGCCGTTCTCGGATGTACTGTTGAAGCAGACAGGAAATTACTAAGGCTGACTGAGTCAGTGAGCTTAGGGATAGTCCAGGACAAACAAGTGGTGGAGCTGAAGATACCTAGTTCTAAGGAAGTAAGAATCATGAAGTGTTGTGCCGTATCCTACTTGTTACACCCTGATGAACTTGAACTGACTATTAAACATTTGTTTATTGTAATGAACTTTGTGTCCCCTGAATTGTGTGCAACAGGTCTGGGGTGCAATGAGTGTGATGCACCCCAGACCTAACAGCACACTGGGGCTGGAACACAGTTTTTCTGTAAAATGCCAAAGTGTAACTGGACAGAAACTCGGACATGACTTCCACTCTTGGCCATTTTACATTTGGCGTAGTCATCAGGATTCAACCATGCATTAAGACAACTTGACAGATGCGGGGAAATATCCAGTGAAAACAGAGTGTCGAGCACAGACTACAAGTTAGTGGTGAGTGTCGTGAAATGACAAGACAGACCCGCCCATTGTAGGAGTAAAAAAGTGCAAAGATGCGTAAATCCATCCAGCCTGGGAAGTGTCTTGTCCATAGAGGGGCGTGGTAGACGAAAACCTGCCCGTTGCAGCAAGTCAATGGAGAATGGGTGAGACTGGCAGACACCCTTGGGAGAGCGGGCCGGTGTCATTGTTGGTGTGAGGAAGTGAAAGCTAGCAGTTAAAGAGAATGGAGCATCATGGCATTGCATACCATCGTGGACCCAGACCGGCCGGATGGCAATGAAAGATGAAGCAGCTGAAGCAAGAAGTGCGGCCGGGAGGACTGAGGCCAGTGGAGGACCTACCCAGAGCCTTGGCAAAGGTTACCTGCCTGGTGCCGTGTCGGTGTGGCCAAAACCCTGTGGCCGGGTGGCTGAAAGCAATGGTGACGGCCTTGGCAGTGAGTATACCCTAAATCCCTGGAGAGGTCCCGGCCCTGGCCCAGAAAGCAGCTGCTGCCCTCTTACCACAAATGTACGTGGAAGACATTCCAGCCCCAGAATTTGATAAGACCCAATGGGTAGCCCAAATGATTCAAGGGAAGAAGGAGTGGGAAAAGTGGGTGCCGGACCAGTTGGAGCATCCCAGAGATGTGGAGGTCGGCGACCGAATGACGTGACCGGTCTTGAGGCATTTTAATCCTGCAAAGGGATATGGCTTCATGCAAGAGGTGGTCACCAGTGACAGTGTCTATGTGAATGCCAGTTCCCTGTGGTACAGGTCGTACACTCTATAGCAAGGGTCCTGACTTGGTTTCTTCAAAGAGGATGTACCGAAAGGGTGGTGCGTGGTGGAGGTGACATTGATTCAGCCGGGAGAGGAGGAAGGTCCGCCATTGGCCTGGGTGGAAAGAGTGAACCCCCAGGCATCCGCTTAACGATGAATTGAGGTACTTGCAGACAGAGAAAGGATTCAGAAGGCTCTAGATAAGCTTAAATAATGGGCAGCAACTAATAAAATGGTATTTAACAGGGAGAGATTCAAGATTCTACATCTGGGCAAGAAAAACGAAAATTACATATTTAGAATGGGAGGAATAGAACTAAGCAACAGCACGTGTGAAAAAGACTTGGGTATACTAATAGATCACAGACTGCACATGAGTCAACAGTGTGATGCAGCAGCAAATAAGGCAAACACAGTTCTAGGATGTATTAGGAGAAGCATAGAGTCTAAATCACGTGAAGTAATTATCCCCCTCTACTCCTCCTTGGTCAGGGCTCATCTGGAATATTGGGTCCAGTCCTGGGCACCACATTTTAAAAGAGACATCGTAAAAGTGGAGCAAGTACAGAGAAAAGCGACCAGGATAGTGAGCGGACTGCAAAGTATGTCCTACGAGGAACGGTTAAAGGATCTGGGATTGTTTAGCTTGCAAAAAAGCCAGACATCTGTCTGAGATGATTTAATGAATCCTGCATTGAGCAGAAGGTTGGAAATGATGACCCTGGAGGTCTCTTCCAACTCTACCATTCTAGGATTCTATGATAACACCTCTATATACAGTAATTAACAAAGGAGCCACCATTCACAACAGGTAATGTCACAGCTCACCTTCTCCTCCTGCACAATGACTGATAACACCTCTATATACAGTAGATAATACAGTATCCACCATCCACAATAGGTGATGTCACAGCTCACCTCCTCCTCCTGTATAATGACTGATAACACTTCTATGTACAGTAGATAACACAGGATCCACCATTGACAATAGGTGATGTCACAGTTCACCTCCTCCTCCTGTAAAATGGCTGATAACACCTCTATATACAGTAGATAATACAGGATCCACCATCTACAATAGGTGATGTCACAGCTCACCTCCTCCTCCTGTACAATGACTGATAATATCTCTATATACAGTAGATAACACAGGATCCACCATTCACAATAGGTGATGTCACAGCTCACCTCCTCCTCCTTTACAATGACTGATAACACCTCTATATACAGTAGATAACACATGCTCCACCATTCACAATAGGTGATGTCTCAGCTCACCTCCTCCTCCTGTACAATGACTGATAATATCTCTATATACAGTAGATAACACATGATCCACCATTCACAATAGGTGATGTCTCAGCTCACCTCCTCCTCCTGTACAATGATTGATAACACCTCTATATACAGTAGATAACACAGGATCCACCATTCACAATAGTTGATGTCACAGCTCACCTCCTCCTCCTGTACAATGACTGATAACACCTCTATATACAGTAGATAACACAGGATCCACCATTCACAATAGGTGATGTCACAGCTCAACTCCTCCTCCTGTACAATGATTGATAACACCTCTATGTACAGTGGATAACACAGGATCCACCATTCACAATAGGTGATGTCACAGCTCACCTCCTCCTCCTGTACAATGACTGATAACACCTCTATATACAGTAGATAACACAGGATCCACCATTCACAATAGGTGATGTCACAGCTCACCTCCTCCTCCTGTACAATGATTGATAACACCTCTATGTACAGTGGATAACACAGGATCCACCATTCACAATAGGTGATGTCACAGCTCACCTCCTCCTCCTGTACAATAATTGATAACACCTCTATGTACAGTGGATAACACAGGATCCACCATTCACAATAGGTGATGTCACAGCTCACCTCCTCCTCCTGTACAATGATTGATAACACCTCTATGTACAGTGGATAACACAGGATCCACCATTCACAATAGGTGATATCACAGCTCACCTCCTCCTCCTGTACAATGATTGATAACACCTCTATGTACAGTGGATAACACAGGATCCACCATTTACAATAGTTGATGTCACAGCTCACCTCCTCCTCCTGTACAATGACTGATAACACCTCTATGTAAAGTAGATAACACACGATCCACCATTCACAATAGGTGATATCACAGCTCACCTCCATCTCCTGTACAATGACTGACAACACCTCTATGAACAGTAGATAACACAGGATCCACCATTTACAATAGATGTCACAGCTGACCTCCTCCTGTACAATGATTGATAACACCTCTATATACAGTAGATAACACAGGATTCAGCATTCACAATAGGTGATGTCACAGCTCACCTCCTCCTCCTCCGATATAATAACTGATAACAGCTCTATATACAATAGATAACACATGCTCCACCATTCACAATAGGTGATATCACAGCTCACCTCCTCCTCCTGTAGTGACAGATAACACCTCTATATACAGTAGATTACACAGGAGCCACCATTCACAATAGGTGATGTCACAGCTCACCTCCTCCTGTACAATGACTGATAACACCTCTGTATACAGTAGATAACACAGGATCCACCATTCACAATAGGTGATGTCACAGCTCTCCTCCTTCTCCTGTACAATGACTGGTAACACCTCTATATACAGTAGATAACACAGGAGCCACCATTCACAATAGGTGATGTCACAGCTCTCCTCCTTCTCCTGTACAATGACTGATAACACCTCCATATACATTGATAACCCAGGCTCCACCACTCACAATAGGTGATGTCACAGCTCACCTCCTCCTCCTATATAACAACCGATAATACCTCTATGTACAGTAGATAACACAGGATCCACCATTCACAATAGGTGATGTCACAGCTCACCTCCTCCTGTACAATGACTGATAACACCTCTATGTACAGTGGATAACACAGGATCCACCATTCACAATAGGTGATGTCACAGCTCACCTCCTCCTGTACAATGACTGATAACATCTCTATGTACAGTAGATAACACAGGATCCACCATTCACAATAGGTGACGTCACAGCTCACCTCCTCCTCCTGTACAATGACTGATAATACCTCTGTATACAGTAGATAACACAGGATCCACCATTCTCCGAACGCGGCGTCCATCACACAGTCCTGCTATTACTCCCTGCTCGCTCCTGAGTCTGACGCAGCGTCCGTCACACATTCCTGCTGTTACTCCCTGCTCGCTCCTGACACGGCGTCCATCACACAGTCCTGCTGTTACTCCCTGCTCGCTCCTGACGCGGCGTCCGTCACACAGTCCTGCTGTTACTCCCTGCTCGCTCCTGACGCGGCGTCCGTCACACAGTTCTGCTGTTACCCCCTGCTCGCTCCTGACGCGGTGTCCGTCATACAGTCCTGCTACTACTCCCTGCTCGCTCCTGACGCGGCATCCGTCACACAGTCCTGCTGTTACTCCCTGCTCGCTCCTGACGCGGCATCCGTCACACAGTCCTGCGGTTACTCCCTGCTCGCTCCTGACGCGGCGTCCGTCACACAGTTCTGCTGTTACCCCCTGCTCGCTCCTGACGCGGTGTCCGTCATACAGTCCTGCTACTACTCCCTGCTCGCTCCTGACGCGGCATCCGTCACACAGTCCTGCTGTTACTCCCTGCTCGCTCCTGACGCGGCATCCGTCACACAGTCCTGCGGTTACTCCCTGCTCGCTCCTGACGCGGCGTCCGTCACACAGTTCTGCTGTTACCCCTGCTCGCTCCTGACGCGGTGTCCGTCATACAGTCCTGCTACTACTCCCTGCTCGCTCCTGACGCGGCGTCCATCACACAGTCCTGCTGTTACTCCCTGCTCGCTCCTGACGCGGGGTCCGTCACACAGTCCTGCTACTACTCCCTGCTCGCTCCGAACGCGGCGTCCGTCACAGAGTCCTGCTGTTACTCCCTGCTCGCCCCTGACGCGGCGTCCGTCACACAGTCCTGCTGTTACTCCCTGCTCGCTCCTGACGCGGCGTCCATCACACAGTCCTGCTGTTACTCCCTGCTCGCTCCTGACGCGGCGTCCGTCACACAGTCCTGCTACTACTCCCTGCTCGCTCCGAATGCGGCGTCCGTCACAGAGTCCTGCTGTTACTCCCTGCTCGCCCCTGACCCGGCGTCTGTCACACAGTCCTGCTGTTACTCTCTGCTGGCTCCTGACGCGGCGTCTGTCACACAGTCCTGCTATTACTCCCTGCTAGCTCCTGACGCAGCATCCGTCACAGAGTCCTGCTGTTACTCCCTGCTCGCTCCTGACGCGGCGTCCGTCACACAGTCCTGCTGGTATCTCCGCTGCTTGCTCCTGATGCGGCGTCCATCACCCAGTCCTGCTATTACTACCTGCTCGCTCCTGACGCGGCGTCCGTCACACAGTCCTGCTGTTACTCCCTGCTCACTCCTGACGCGGCGTCCATCACACAGTCCTGCTGCTACCCCCTGCTCGCTCCTGACGCGGCGTCCGTCACACAGTCCTGCTGTTACCCCCTGCTCGCTCCTGACGCGGCGTCCGTCACACAGTCCTGCTACTACTCCCTGCTCGCTCCTGACGCGGTGTCCGTCACACAGTCCTGCTGTTACTCCCTGCTCGCTCCTGACGCGGCGTCCGTCACACAGTCCTGCTGTTACTCCCTGCTCGCTGCTGACGCGGCGTCCGTCACACAGTCCTGCTGGTTACTCCCTGCTCGCTCCTGACGCGGCGTCCATCACACAGTCCTGCTACTACTCCCTGCTCGCTCCGAACGCGGCGTCCGTCACAGAGTCCAGCTGTTACTCCCTGCTCGCCCCTGACGCAGCGTCCGTCACACAGTCCTGCTGTTACTCTCTGCTCGCTCCTGACGCGGCGTCCGTCACACAGTCCTGCTATTACTCCCTGCTCGCTCCTGACGCGGCGTCCGTCACTGAGTCCTGCTGTTACTCCCTGCTCGCTCCTGAGTCTGATGCAGCGTCCATCACCCAGTCCTGCTATTACTACCTGCTCGCTCCTGACGCGGCGTCCGTCACACAGTCCTGCTGGTACTCCGCTGCTCGCTCCTGACGCGGCGTCCATCACCCAGTCCTGCTATTACTACCTGCTCGCTTCTGACGCGGCGTCCGTCACACAGTCCTGCTATTACTCCCTGCTCGCTCCTGACGCGGCGTCCGTCACACAGTCCTGCTATTACTCCCTGCTCGCTATTGACGCAGTGTCCGTCACACAGTCCTGCTGTTACTCCGCTGCTCACTCCTGTTTATCCTCCCAGTGTAGGTTGTGGATCCGCTTGTCCTGACGATTATTAAGCCGCTTATCTGCCCCGATCTCCTGTCCACTGTCCATCTAACGAACGGTTACATGACGCCGTTACCCGGGATGGAGAATCGATGGTCCTCTTATATTATGGGGACGGTAGGTATTGATGTAATGACACAGGAGATGGGAAAAGCCTCGTTTGTTTCCACCGCGTCTTTGTAGCAGCTGAATCTGGTCTGAAAGAGAAGAGAACGGGACCGTGGAGAAAAATGAGATTTCTGTAGGTAAAATATTGTCCTGCGTCTAATGGAAAGGATTTAGTGCCGGAATCGGGAGGTTGAAAAACCAACGAGCTATTAAAAATCAATCCTGTGCCGTAAAAGTGCAGGATTACCTAAGGAGACCGCTTCTGTTCAATTCGGTTTTTTTTTATGAAATTAGATTAAAAATGACAAAAAGGGGCTGAAAATTTGAGCAACACTTTACTTAGTGCGCAACTAATTACTAAATCTCTCATTTTCTATGCAAATCCATGTACAGAATACTGTGTCCGTAACACCTGACTACAATGGGGCTCGTTTGTAGTCTGTTACCATGGAGACGCATAAATCCGCATAGAAGCTGAGGTCATAAAACAATCATTATTGACTAAGTTCCTTTAGCATATATTGGTGCAATAAAGTTGTAAAAGTATGAACACCCTTTATGGTTGTGTCACATAAAGAATATAGCACTTGTGTAACAATGACATCTAGAATGATGATATCTTTCAGATGTTCGTGTCTATTGTCAGTAATCTCGACCCGTCCCTCGCAGATAATGCATTTCACAACCAAGGGTTTCTGTTCTGGAAACAGCGCCACCAGCATCCAAAGGTTGTGTCTAGTATTGCAGCTCAACTAATCACAAAATTCCTGCTTGATGATTTTGTGGCAAATTATAAAAAGCCGAGTGTAATAAAGGGTGACCCTCTCCGCGGTGACGGCCGGAAGAAATCCCTGTGATATATTAAAGCGCCTATTTTCCAAGTGAGCGACTTCTCCGCAGAGCTGTAGTAATTCATCATGAAGACGGGGGGACAGCGCTGAGCTCCGCTCCCCATTTTTACCCCATAACTTTCCAATTTTATACGATGTATTAATTTTTTTTTCCTCTCATTACTGTCATTCCACTCGGAATATCACAACCCATTTTCCAGCAATGTCTCAAACTCCCTCCTTAATGACTTATCTCCGGAGCTGTCATCAGCGCCAAACCTTTGATGAATTGTCCGGCCGGCTGCTCGTGTTGCGGTATTTTCGGATCTCCGCTGATTAAAGACGGAAATTCTCAAAAATCTAATTCTTTGCAAATCCTTTTAGTTTTCATAAATGTAAAATGCTGAGACTTGTGTCACAAAGATGATCCCGTAATAAATCAGAGCTTCGAGGGCGACGTCCGGAGTCACAAATCACAAACTGCCGGGTTTACTGATGTAACTCTGGTGTTCTCTACTGTAAGAAATGTCACACACTGTGGATTCTCTACTGTAAGAGCGGTCACACTATGGATTCTCTACTGTAACAGCGGTCACACTATGGATTCTCTACTGTAAGAAATGTCACACTATGGATTCTCTACTGTAAGAGCGGTCACACTATGGATTCTCTACTGTAAGAAATGTCACACACTACGGATTCTCTACTGTAAGAGCGGTCACACTATGGATTCTCTACTGTAAGAAATGTCACACTGCATTCTCTACTGTAAGAGCGGTCACACTATGGATTCTCTACTGTAAGAGCGGTCACACTATGGATTCTCTACTGTAAGAGTGGTCACACTATGGATTCTCTACTGTAAGAGCAGTCACACTATGGATTCTCTACTGTAAGAGCGGTCACACTATGGATTCTCTACTGTAAAAGCGGTCACACTATGGATTCTCTACTGTAAGAGCGGTCACACTATGGATTCTCTACTGTAAGAGCGGTCACACTATGGATTCTCTTCTGTAAGAGCTGTCACACTATGGATTCTCTACTGTAAGAAATGTCACACTATGGATTCTCTACTGTAAGAGCGGTCACACTATGGATTCTCTACTGTAAGAGCGGTCACACTATGGATTCTCTACTGTAAGAGCGGTCACACTATGGATTCTCTACTGTAAGAGCGGTCACACTATGCATTCTCCACTGTAAGAGCAGTCACACTATAAATTCTCTACTGTACGAGCGGTCACACTATGGATTCTCTACTGTAAGAGCGGTCACACTATGGATTCTCTACTGTAAGAGCGATCACACTATGGATTCTCTACTGTAAGAGTGGTCACACTATGGATTCTCTACTGTAAGAGCGGTCACACTATAGATTCTCTACTGTAAGAGCGGTCACACTATAGAGCTCTGTACTGTAAGAGCGGTCACACTATGGATTCTCTGCTGTAAGTGTAGCGCCCCTGAGGGTTCAGTCGCAACAGAGGTATTGCACCTCATCCAGAGGTGTGATATCCCACTCTAAGGTAAGGAGGGAGCACTATCCAGGACTCTAACACCTGCACCCAACACATACTATAGCAGCCGGGCACTCTGGACGTTCCCTACGGGAGGATGGTCTCATCCCAGGCTGGGTTGGAAAGAGTGTTGACAGGTGAGTGGAGAAAGTAAGAAGGAGGGGAAATGACGCTTAGGAAGCGGTAAGGAGAGTCTGTAGAAACAGAATAGAAGGGGACCTGAAGCTGGTAGCAGCTTGTCCCCAGACGGAGAAAGTTAGATAAGAAGGAACAGAGAGAGAAGCTTCTGGAAGGACAGAAGGGATCCTAGGGGCACGAATAGTGAGTGATCCATCTGTGGGGCCCGATCCAATAGCGGAGGGACCAGGTCGCAGAAGGGACACCGGCCCCTAGCCTAGTGGAGAACTCTAAAGGCACTGTCACACTTAGCGATCGCACCAGCGATCACGACAACGACTCGACCTGGCGAGATCGCTGGTGCGATCGCTATGTGATCGCTAGCTAGATTCCAAACACAACTCATCAGCGATCTGTATAACGACCTCTGCGGTCGTTGGGAAAACCTAGTCCCACCTGTGACACTGGTGAAGTCGTTCATAAAGGGTGTCACACTCAGCGATTCAGGCTCACCAGCGGGACACCAACGACCAAAAAGGTCCAGAACGTTCATAAGCGATCAACGACATCTCAGCGGGGGCCACATCGCCGCTACATGTCACACACTGCTAAGTCGCTAACGAGATCGCTACTGCGTCATAAAATCTGTGACGCATTAGCGATCTCGTTAGCGATCTCGTTTAGTGTGACGGTACCTTAAGACTCAGCTAGCAACCCGGAGGCAGTGGCATCTCTAGGTGCCTCAGCTACTGAACCGCAATTATCTTCTCCGAAAAGGTAGCCATTAGGGAGCAAGGAAACGCAGAGAGGACGTTATCCGACAAGGTCCACGACTACTGGCTTGGGACACTGATTGCGAGGTGTTGGACAGGAAGGAAAGGTGAAAAGTCAGCACAGTGAGACGACTGAGAAAGGAACATATTGAAAGGAGTCCTGGAAAAGTGTATCCCGAACTACCTGGGAGTTTGCTGAGCCCCTCACCTGGAGCATGCGGCACCAAGCGGGCATCTGTGCACACCAAAACTGTGAGTAAAGCTTTGGAAACTGCAATCAGCTGTGTCCTCTAATCATTCCTGCATCACCCATCCAACACTGCTACAGCTACCAACATTACCATCTTCTATATCCTACATCTGCCCTGGGATTAAGCTCTGCCTGTGGAGCGCTATATTAACTCTGCTGCATCACCACCAGTCACAGTGTGTAGCCCAGCTGCGCTCTGGAGCCACATGTACCCTGGAGGATGCACAGAAGGTAAACTCACAAATAAACCTGATATTCATTCCCACCTTCACATTTCCCCGGAGCCACCAGAGGGAGCCCTTGGAGAGTATGGTTATATATAAGGGTTGTGGAGACGATAGCAGTTGTTAGTTGTTAGTTAGTAGAGGAGTGTGAGAGAGACAACAGTGAGATCTTGTCAGGCAGTCTAGCTGTGAGTTAGCTAGTGGATCGGTGTTATCTCAGAACTTGCAGATTGTTAGTTACCCTAGAAAAGTGGAAAGTAGCTCTCGAAGTGAGTGAAGATCAGTCTGACGGAAGGTCCTGATAGCTACTTCGGACAGAGCCTCGGAAGGAAGCGAAGGAAAGGGAACTGCAGTGTTTGTAAGACTGAGTCAACTGAGGTATTGTTAGTGAGCGAGCGTGCCGACGCTTTGAGAGCGGTGAAGAGAAGGAGAAACTGCCATCTACTGCTAGTGTGTGCTTATGTTAAAGGTGAGAGTAGGACGAAAGGCGAGTGGAAGAAAGAAGAGAGTGACAGAGGTTGAAACAGCATTGATCGCTTACCTCTACTCTGCCCTACCGGACACCGGGTCCGAGCTTGCTAGCATCTACATGACTAGTAGGAGTTAACGGAGACCCTGCTGGACTTCAGGTCGCAGGGGCCCAGCAGTGCTGATACGTAACCAGGGTCAGGAAGAACAGGAGTCTGGTCAGCGCAACCATTAGAGACTGAGTTCTATCCAAGAGAAGGCTCCACCACAAAGTCAGCCGGGCGTATATGAGAAGACAGAGTTAGACTTCGTTCTATACAGGTCAGAAACTCACATACAGGAGTACGGAGGCCCTACACCTACTCAGTGAGATTACTGGAAGTGCATCCTCCACCCTGACAGCTTCCCGGGACGTGCCTGCATCTACCATCAGTAAAGGTACAGAAAGAGACTTTCTTGTGTGTGTCTGCTTTATTGCTCCTGCACCCCTACACCGCCATATACCCTGAGGGATCAGTCTTGCCTGTGGAAGACTTAACACCTTGCTGCCCAGTAACAACCCCTCAGAGGATCTACCCTGCAGCGCTGGTCACCCTGACCAGGAACCACAGGTGGCGTCACGAACATTTCTACAAACCTATAATCCCCTGTACATATTTTCCTTTTATTGAGGTGAGCCCCCAGGGCAACGGACCGAGCTGTGCTACCCGTGACATCCCCCATTGAAGCGAACGGGCTCGGTGCCGAGTACCCCACGGCCCTGGCTGTGCGACTCATCTTAACTTGGCATCAATGAAAAAAGGCAAGTTGACAGCACTCACAGACTTGGGGCTCACGAACCAATCCAAGGAACCCACTTGGAAAAAACGTAGAACAAAAGAAGGCCAGCGCTCCATCCAGGTGTATAATGTAGAACAAAGTCTTTATTCAGCCATAGGACAACGTTTCGACCACAGTAGATCTTTATCAAGTATATACAATACATACAACAGGGCGGATTTAAATAGTATAGGGCTGTGAACCAGCACCAATCATAAAATACATACGCCCACTGCAATATACATAAACAATGAAAAACAGAGATCAGATCCATCAAGATACTGTATCGGTGAATATTAAACGTATATACACTGTGACAGTGTCACTGGTTTTATATGTGAGGGGAGGTATGTGTCACACAGGATGCTCTCCTGTGTGAACTAAGACCTACTTTATTTATCTGCCAGCATGTTATATGTTAAAAGGGTGTGGCTGAGCAATGTATAAAAGCTCAGTCCTGTTTTTTTTTCTCTGGTGTGGTCTGGAGAGGAAAGTCTCCAGACAGTATAGTGGAAGTTGCAGAGCTTTCCACAAGGACTTTAGCAGTGCAGTTTATGCTACCGAGAGCGGGCGGAACCCACTCATCTATGGACTGAGTTATTGTTTGTTTTTCCCGTTTAACCCAGAGGGGTCATGTTTACTTTTCCTGCGAAACCTGCATGAGTTTATGGCTGATAATAAACCAGCAGAAAGAAAACCCAGAGAACGTGTGTCGTGAGTCTGCCTTCAGGAGAGCCGAGCGAGTCGTCTTACCACAGTTGGTGTGAGAGTGCGTGCAGGATTCCAGGAACACGTGTACCTGCCACAAAGACCGGTGGATGTCCTGGGTGAAGGCTGCCAGACAGCTAGAGAAGTCCGGCAGCATGGAGGAGCTCGTTAAGCACCTGGTCCAGGCCCAGCAGAGCATACAGCAGCAACACCTACAGAGCCAGCAGAGCATACAGCAGGCCCAGCATAGCATGCAGCAGCAGCACCAGGAGACGACCAAACTGTTGCTTCAGCAGATCCAGTTGCAGCAAAAGTCGCAGCAGCAGCACCAGCAGGAGGCGCAACAGCAGATACAGCTTTTGGCGGATGCCATCCAGAGCCGGGCGGCCACCCCAACCCCAGGGCCGACTGATGATTCTCACGTCAGGAAGGCGGTAAGGCGGGCCATGCAGAAGATGACCCCTGGGGATGATGTAGAAGCATTTCTGACTGTTTTTGAGAGGGTGGCTGATCGGGAGAGACTTCCACCAGCACAGTGGGCAGAGGTTCTGGCGCCATATTTATCGGGTGAACCCCAAAAAGCGTATTTTGACTTGGCGCTGCAAGATGCTAAGGAGTATCCCAAACTAAAGACAGAGATCTTAGCACGTCTGGGAGTAAATATGGCAGTAAGAGCCCAGTGAGTTCATCACTGGGCGTATGCTAGCAACAAACCCCCTCGTTCGCAGATGTTTGACCTATTGCATCTTGTTCAGAAGTGGCTACAACCGGAGTCCTCCACTCCGGCCCAGATGGTTGAGTGGGTGGTGATTGATAGATTCATGCATTCCCTCCCCAAGTCAGTACAGTCCTGGGTTGCCCAGGGTGATCCCCAGAACGCAGATGACTTTATCGGCCTGGTAGAGAGGTACCAGGTAGTTGAGAGATCTCTTGGGAAACCGGATGCAGTCATTTCTCCCTACTGGGATACCCAAAAGGGGGTGGGTTCACCATGGAAGGGGTCTAGAGCCACCACTGGGGGGCGTCCCACTCCTATTGAAGGGGCTTTTAGAACAAGTGGGAAAGATATAGTTTGCTGGCGATGTCACAACCCTGGACATATAGCCGCCAAGTGTCAAATATCCCCTGAGCCCATGGACTGCAGCAAAGGCAGACGGGTCTCCTATTATGCCTATCCAGCCTGTAGCGTGGACTGTCGACCCGGCAAGGGACCGCAGGCGTGTGCAGTATCCATTAATGGAATAAAAGTGCTTGGACTGTTGGACTCCGGGAGTCTGGTGACCTTGATCAGAGCATCCCTTCCCCACCAGTTGATCCCTTCCAAAACCCTGGGTGTTCGGTGTATCCATGGTGACGCCAAGGACTATCCCGTAGCCACAGTAACAGTGGGGACAGACTGTGGTGCCCAGTCCCATGAAGTCGGGGTGGTAAAGGACCTGATACATCCCGTCATATTGGGCCGTGATTTTTCCTTATTCTGGGACTTGTGGGGGAAGGGAACTGGACTAAGTAGCATGGGGAAAAGCGAGATCCTTGAAGAAGAACCCCCGACAGAGTCTCAGAGAGAGGAGTTCCCACTGTGCGTCCTTGTCGGTGATGAGGGTGAGACGGTGACCGAGGAGGCCGACCTACCTGCGTTAGATATGTCCAGAGAGAACTTTGGGACTGCTCAAGTTCGAGACCTGACCTTAAAAGGGGCGTTCGACCAGGTTACTGTATGTAATGGGGTTGCCCAAGAGCCGGGGGCCGACACCAGATTCCCCCACTTTGCAGTACAGGGCGAGTTGCTATATCGGGTGGCCAAACTGAGGGGCGGTGAGATAGTGGAACAGCTGTTAGTGCCGGGGCCATACAGACGGCGGGTGCTAGACATGGCCCTTTCACATGTTCTGGGGGGACACCTAGGGGTCGAGAAAACTCAGGAGAGGATACTGAGGAGGTTTTATTGGCCAGGGTGTTATCGAGAAATTCAAAACTTTTGTAGGTCCTGCCCCACCTGCCAAATAACCGCTCCCTCCTCCCACTTCCGTAGCCCCTTAGTTCCACTACCTGTGATAGAGGTTCCCTTTGAGAGGATTGCCATGGACCTCGTGGGCCCCATAGTCAAATCAGCTCGGGGCCACCAATATATCCTGGTCGTCATGGACTATGCGACTCGGTATCCAGAAGCGGTTCCCCTAAGGAACATGTCCAGTAAAAATATAGCCCGAGAGTTGGTCCATATTTTTGCTCGGACAGGTCTACCAAAAGAGATTCTAACAGACCAAGGAACCCCCTTCATGAGCAAGGTGATGAAGGAGCTTTGCAGAGTCCTTCAGATAACTCAGCTGCGGACCTCGGTTTATCATCCACAAACGGACGGCCTAGTGGAACGCTTCAACAAGACCTTAAAGGCGATGATCAAGAAGGTCGTTGAAAAGGATGGGAGAGACTGGGACTACCTGCTCCCATTTCTGCTTTTCTCGGTCAGAGAAGTTCCTCAAGCCTCCACGGGCTTCTCTCCATTTGAGCTCCTATATGGGCGGCATCCAAGAGGTCTCCTAGACATTGCCAAGGAAACTTGGGAGGCTGAAGTCACGCCACACCGGAGTATCATCGAACATGTCGCCCAGTTACAGGAGAGAATGTCAAAGGTGATGCCTATCGTAAAGGAACATCTCCTCCAGGCGCAGGAAGCCCAGGCGAGGGTCTATAACCGGTCGGCGAGACTAAGACAGTTCCAGCCCGGAGACCGTGTTTTGGTGCTGATCCCTAACGTCGAGAGCAAGTTCCTCGCCAAATGGCAAGGTCCATACGAGGTGGTGGAGAAAGTCAGCGAGGTTAATTATAAAGTCCACCAGCCTGGCCGAAGGAAGGCACATCAAATATATCATATAAACTTGCTCAAGCCGTGGCGGGACCGTGAACCTGTGGAAACTCCTTGCCTGAGAGCCGCACCAGAAGGCAAGGTGGAGGAGGTCACTATTGCAGAGACTCTATCACCGGCTCAGAAGCAACAGTGTCGAGAATTACTACAGCGGAATCGGGACCTGTTCTCAGAGTTGCCGGGGCATACACAAGTGATAGAGCATGACGTGCTGACAGAACCGCATGTACGAGTGAATTTGAAGCCGTATCGGATTCCGGAAGCACGCCGGGAGGTGATCTCGGCTGAGGTGAAGAGGATGTTAGACCTCGGGGTAATAGAGGAGTCAAAGAGTGGGTGGTCGAGCCCAATCGTCCTCGTGCCGAAGCCCAATGGAGAGTGGAGGTTTTGTAATGACTACCGTCGGCTAAATGAGGTATCCAAGTGTGACTCGTACCCGATGCCCGCGTCGACGAACTCATCGAGAGGCTTGGACCGGCGAGGTACATCACCACTCTTGATCTGACGAAGGGCTACTGGCAGATCCCCATGTCCCAGATGGCTAAAGAGAAGACGGCTTTCTCAACACCGGATGGCTGTTTTCAATATACGCGGATGCCGTTCGGACTACAGGGGGCCCCAGCCACTTTCCAGAGGGCTATGGATCGGATCCTAGCCCCACATAGGAAGTATGCCGCAGCCTACCTCGACGACATTGTGGTCTTTAGCTCAGACTGGGCTAGTCACCTACCTAAACTACAGGCCGTTTTGGACGCGCTAAGGAAAGCAGGATTTACCATAAATCCGAAAAAGTGTGCCATCGGAAAAGAGGAGGCCAAGTACCTGGGCTATGTTGTTGGGAGAGGCGAAATAAAGCCGCAGATCAAGAAAGTGGAGGCAATTCAAACCTGGCCGCAACCGCTCTCAAAGAAGCAGGTGAAAGCATTCCTGGGAATGGTGGGATACTACCGGCGGTTCATCCCGAATTTCGCCACGATTGCCGCCCCACTAACAGATCTTCTAAAAGGCACCAAATCAACCATGGTGAAATGGACGGAAGAAACAGAGACCGCGTTTCAAAAGCTGAAGCTAACACTGTGCAAGCAGCCTGTCCTGGTCGCGCCAGACTTTAAGAAAGAATTTGTGGTCCAGACTGACGCATCAGAGGTTGGTCTAGGGGCCGTACTCTCCCAAGAAATAAATGGGGAAGAACATCCCATTCTCTATCTAAGCCGAAAGCTGTCCTCCTGCGAGAAGAACTACGCCATAGTAGAGAAAAAGTGTTTAGCCATAAAATGGGCCGTGGATACACTGAAATATTACCTACTAGGCTGGAAGTTTAAATTAGTATCAGACCATGCCCCATTGAGATGGTTGAGGGAAAAGAGGGGAAAAAATGCTAGGGTAACTAGATGGTTCCTAGAGCTTCAAGAGTTTAACTTTCACGTGGAGCATAGGCCAGGGAAGTTACATGGGAATGCAGATGCCCTCTCTAGGATTCCCTGTCTGGTGTCAGAAGGTGCCCAAACCCCCGGCTTTGGGCAGAGGGGGGGAATATGTGACAGTGTCACTGGTTTTATATGTGAGGGGAGGTATGTGTCACACAGGATGCTCTCCTGTGTGAACTAAGACCTACTTTATTTATCTGCCAGCATGTTATATGTTAAAAGGGTGTGGCTGAGCAATGTATAAAAGCTCAGTCCTGTTTTTTTTTCTCTGGTGTGGTCTGGAGAGGAAAGTCTCCAGACAGTATAGTGGAAGTTGCAGAGCTTTCCACAAGGACTTTAGCAGTGCAGTTTATGCTACCGAGAGCGGGCGGAACCCACTCATCTATGGACTGAGTTATTGTTTGTTTTTCCCGTTTAACCCAGAGGGGTCATGTTTACTTTTCCTGCGAAACCTGCATTAGTTTATGGCTGATAATAAACCAGCAGAAAGAAAACCCAGAGAACGTGTGTCCTGAGTCGTCTTACCACAACACATATCAATACTTAATATATAAGCAGGCCCAACTGATATTTATAAAATCAATAAATAGCTTCCTCATGTTGTCATGGCGATGTGGATTATTCTGATTTGTCCATCAAGCCGATCCAATCAGCGATCAAACAAAAAGCGGCGCCAAATTAAACAGAATCACCTATGAAAATGAGTATAACATACATCTCACCACTGTCAACCAGTCATAGCGTCGCTGTCTGGCAGGGAAAAACGCTAACTGCGTCATACAGGAAATGACATAGAAAAAAGCAGACACACCATGTGAGCCGTACTGACTCACCATCCAATCCTAGAAGACCACTCGCGCGATGTTCGCGCTAATCAAATGACGTATCTACGTCGCCGCCCATCGAGACCGTCACCAGGGAAACCCTGAGAGGGCCAGGACGTGGCACCAATCATGTGATGCATCCGCGTCACCGCTTATCCAAGCCGTCACCAGTGAAACCCTGGAGAGAGCCAGGATGTAGCACAGGTCAGGTGATGGTCAGGTGGTACGTCGGCATCAACGCCCCTCGAGTCTGTCTCCAGGGAAACCCCAGGGAGAGACAAGATACGGCGCAGGCGCACCTTTTCACAAAACAGGGGGATAAATCACTATACTCATGCTTATGTTACTACTGCATATATCTTATTAATATAATAATATATAATGCACATATCAATTACAAAGAGGCCATATTTAGAAAATCAATCGCCATAATAAACCACATATACCACAAAAAGGAATAACAGAAATATCAAATATCAAAAGAAAATGCCCAAAAGAATATTTAATTATACAAAAAATAAAAAGGACCATGTAGAACAAGGGGAGAGATGGACACAAAAAAGCGTATACCAACATTCAAAATTGTATACCAACACTTAGAGATATATAAAGCACCGTCTCAATACCCCCAGTTCGCCATGGGTCCTAAAAAGAGAAAAATAATACAATATCAATAATAATATCACGCAAAGAAATATAACGCAAAAAAAGGGGGAATATATACAAAAGAATAAAATTAGATCAACAATTATGTAGATTAAATTCGATATTAAGCCCAGCAGGTTGTAGAGAACCCAATTTGTGTATCCATCTCAATTCTTTGTTCTTGAGCATTTTAACCCTATCGCCTCCCCTTCTTAATGTCGGGACACTATCAATGACTCTAAATCTAAGTTGATTTACTGAATGTCTATGGTCCACAAAATGTTTAGGAACTGGTAAATCTATCAGCTTAGTTCTAATTGTGCTTTTATGCTTACTAATGCGAGCACGTACCTCCATAGTTGTCTCACCGACATAAATCAAACCACAGGGGCACACAATCATGTATATCACAAAGCTAGATGTGCAGGAGTATCTCTCCTTCAAAAATATCTTTTTGCCAGACTGTGGATGACAAAAGAAATCTCCCTTAATCATGTTGTTGCAACATGCACAACTTAAACATGGATAGTTACCATTGCGGGGGGTACTGAGAGTACGTTGAATCGATACTTTTGATGTACCCACATCAGACTTAACTAGCTTGTCACGTAGGTTGTGGCCCCTACGGAAGGACATAATAGGTAAAGAGTCAAACTCAGTAACAGTCGGTAGACCTCTTTTCAAAAGAGGCCAATGTTTCCTCAAAATGTTACTAATGTGATCAGTGGCAGGATTGAATGTCGATACAAAAGGAACTAGTTTCTTGCGCGTTGCAACATTAGACGCATGTCTAGAGGCTTCCCGTGTTATATTAAGGGCTTTTTTCTTATAATTCATCACCTCACTCCTAGGGTACCCCCTAGATATGAATTTATTACACATAGTCTCAAGACGCTGATCTACATACTCCTCATCAGATACTATCCTTCTGACCCGCAGCATTTGACTCCATGGTAAGGAGTTAACCATTCTCTTTGGATGATTGCTGTTATATAACAGAAGACTGTTTCTATCTGTACTTTTAACATACAAATCCGTCTTCAAGACATTACCATCCTTATACACTAAAGTGTCAAGGAATTGTACCTGTGTTACCGAATGCGACATAATGAACTTCAGTTCGGGATATATCTGATTTAATTCAGAGTAGAAGTCACATAATAAATCAGACCCACCCTCCCAAACTACAAAATATTGTCTATGTAACGCCACCAAGCCCAGACATGACACCAGAGAGTGGACTTGTACACAAACTCATCCTCGAGTACCGCCATATAGATGTTAGCATAAGTTGGGGCCACATTGGACCCCATGGCGGTACCCCGGCGCTGCAAGAAAAACTCATCACCGAAGAGAAAAAAATTCCTCAGGATGAGCTCCAGCAGCGAGAGGATGAGCTGTGCACAAACCGGGGCCACGTCCGAGCCTGATAGCGCCATAGAGACAGCACGAAGGCCCTTGTCGTGCTCTATGGATGTGTATAATGATACTACATCGATAGATACGAGAATGGTAGATTCCGTCACTCTAAGTTCATCAACCTTATCCAAGAAATCATTTGTGTCTCTTATGTATGATCTTGCAGAGGTTGCAAATTTTCGCAAGACCTTATCCAAAAAAATTGCCACTTTATTGAACATGGAACCCCGACCGGAGACAATGGGACGTCCGGGGGGATCCCATAGATTTTTATGAATTTTAGGGAGGGCGTACAGTACTGGAATCACTGGTTTATCAACAATTAGATAATCAGACAATTTCTGGTCAATCAGATCGGAATTCAAAGCTTCATTTACCACAATACGAAGTTCCCTCAAATAGTTGGAAGTAGGATCATGTGGCAGTCATTCATATACTTCATCATCATTAAGTTGGCGTAAGATCTCAGTCCTGTACTTAATGCTGTCCATCACTACAACAGCCCCGCCTTTGTCGGCTGGCTTTATAGTGATGGAGGCATTATGCACAAGGCTATCCAGAGCGTCCTTTTCACAGGGGGAAAGATTAGACTTAATCCTATGATTATAATTACGTCTCAATTTAGACACATCCCTTTGTACTAGTTCTATATATGATTCCACAAAATGATTATGGTTGGGAGGTAAAAAATTGCTCTTATTGTATAGTCCTACATCATGTAGGGAAAAACCACACAATCTATCCTCAGTATTGATTATATTGGACCGGCAATTAATATCAGATTTTTCTGAAAAGAAAGTTGACAATCTCAACCTCCTATAGAAGGCATGTAGATCACATTCTATATCAAACCAATCAGGGGAATTGGATGGACAAAAAGACAAACCCCTTGACAAAACGTCCATTTCAACATTAGACAATTGTACAGATGAAATATTTACCACCAACTCATTTAGTGGTCCTTCCGATTGTCCATCTTGTTCCTCATTTTCACTTTATAGTGATGGAGGCATTATGCACAAGGCTATCCAGAGCGTCCTTTTCACAGGGGGAAAGATTAGACTTAATCCTATGATTATAATTACGTCTCAATTTAGACACATCCCTTTGTACTAGTTCTATATATGATTCCACAAAATGATTATGGTTGGGAGGTAAAAAATTGCTCTTATTGTATAGTCCTACATCATGTAGGGAAAAACCACACAATCTATCCTCAGTATTGATTATATTGGACCGGCAATTAATATCAGATTTTTCTGAAAAGAAAGTTGACAATCTCAACCTCCTATAGAAGGCATGTAGATCACATTCTATATCAAACCAATCAGGGGAATTGGATGGACAAAAAGACAAACCCCTTGACAAAACGTCCATTTCAACATTAGACAATTGTACAGATGAAATATTTACCACCAACTCATTTAGTGGTCCTTCCGATTGTCCATCTTGTTCCTCATTTTCACTTTATAGTGATGGAGGCATTATGCACAAGGCTATCCAGAGCGTCCTTTTCACAGGGGGAAAGATTAGACTTAATCCTATGATTATAATTACGTCTCAATTTAGACACATCCCTTTGTACTAGTTCTATATATGATTCCACAAAATGATTATGGTTGGGAGGTAAAAAATTGCTCTTATTGTATAGTCCTACATCATGTAGGGAAAAACCACACAATCTATCCTCAGTATTGATTATATTGGACCGGCAATTAATATCAGATTTTTCTGAAAAGAAAGTTGACAATCTCAACCTCCTATAGAAGGCATGTAGATCACATTCTATATCAAACCAATCAGGGGAATTGGATGGACAAAAAGACAAACCCCTTGACAAAACGTCCATTTCAACATTAGACAATTGTACAGATGAAATATTTACCACCAACTCATTTAGTGGTCCTTCCGATTGTCCATCTTGTTCCTCATTTTCATCGTAGTGTTGCGTGTCGGTCTCTGTTCTTGACTCCGGATTCCGCTTGTGCTTGCGACCCCCTCTGAGACCCCTTCTCCTGGGGTTGATTTGTTGATTTTGTCCTTTCCTAAAAAAAGTGCTTTATTAGAGTTACTCATGCTTGAATCATCAGTTGATTCGGATTCGGCAGTAGTGAAACCAAAATTAGACATTTTCTTATCCTGTGGTTTCTTTCGTCTTTTAGAAGACATAAAGCGTCCCCGTTTGTTGTTATAACGTGGAGTATTGCCAATATGCCAAGAAAAAATCCGGCCCAACTTATAGTCCTCTGCATCACAAAACCATTTAGAGCGTTTAGTGGTCTTAATATCATTACGGAATTTAATAAGGTTCTCATCTACCTTCGTTTTCATAGTGCCCCATTCCTGTGTTGTCAACTGCAGTGAGAGTTGTTCTTCCAATTCTGATATATTCTTCTTAATGAGATCCATTTCTTTCTGTAAGAACTTGATATTTAATAGCATGATGTCAAATGCAAATTTATTAGAAATGGACTCAAATTTAGAACAAAATTGCACATTGTCAGGTAATAGAGTGGGTCTGAGATGTGGGCGTAGTCCTCTAGGGATCCTACGCACTTTATAGTACTCAGTCAGTGTGACCACATGTAATTCAAAGGAAATCAACCTCCTCTTCTCATTTTCCCACTTTCTTCTAAGCATGTCACTTGTCGGTTAACTCAGAAAAGTATTATCAATGTTCTGTCCGGATAAGATGCGTACAGCATCGTCATCAGTATATGAAAACATCCCGTGACATCCCCCATTGAAGTGAACGGGCTCGGTGCCGAGTACCCCACGGCCCTGGCTGTGCGACTCATCTTAACTTGGCGTCACAAACAGGATCCGAAGCTCGCTATATGTGAGTCCTGTGTGCCTGAATGGACTGTTTTTGTGCAAAAGACTGTGTTGCTGTTGTTGTGATTTTTGGCGCCATTTGCCGCCATTTTGCCGCCATATTCGCGCTCTGAGGCGCTGGTGAAGAAGGAGGGCGTGTATTCGTGGGCGTACCCCCCCTGTGGCACGAAAGTTATGGCCGCCCTGTCTAAGTGCTTCTACAATGTGAGAGCCTGCCCCACTGCAAGAGAGATCCACCTCCTCTTCATCCTCAGTGCAAGGAAGAGAAAGCGAAAGTCCCGCCTCCACGGAAAAGACCAGATTGTTCCAGATGGGAAGCACAGTCTGGCCTGGAGTGAGATGGCGGAAGGACAGGAGTCACTGTGTGGGGGGATGGCGGTGCGCAGACCCCGTTCCCCTGAAGTGGTGCAGCCTGTACTCGAACCTTCCCCAGGTAGGGAGGACGAAGAAATTATGTATCGTGTGGAGGAGGTGGATGCGGTGCTGCAGGATCTGGCCCGACACCGCGCAGAGATGGAGGCGATGGAGCGGAGCTGGCTTGCCCTGAAACTGCGGCTGCAGTGGGACCGGCTGCTCTCCCCCCTGGATGCGCAACTGCCACCCGCGCCACCACTGGAACCAGCGGCTGAGGAAGAACCGGAGGCCGGCCCCAAAAGAGCTGTACCTGACCCCGCCGAGGCCGCAGCGGGAGGAGAGGAGGCTGAGGAGGCCTTGCCTGGACCAGATTGCCAGCCAGGCCTGAAACCAGAGGCAGCAGCGGAATGCAGTCCCCCGGTAGGGACGATGGAAGAAACCCAGCCACAAGCGATGGAGATCGACTGGGAGGAAATGGAGCTCCTGGACGACATGGAGTGCGCCGCCCAGAAGGAGAACGAGTGGAGACGCCGTGAACAGGAGGAGCGGGAGCAGCGTGAGGCGCAGAGGCTTCGTCAGAGGTACCGGGAGCAGGATCTTGCCGATAAGGAGATCGTCCGGCGAGATAAAGGTACGCTCCGGGAACCGCGGCGCCAGGGGGCAATACGAGACTTCAAACTCCAGGGAGGCTGGGGGTTCATCCACGAACCCGGCCTGTACCAGGAAGTCTTTGTCAACCGGAGGGATGTGGAGTCTCACCTGCCTGAGGGGCACCCGGACAGGGATCTGTTAATAGTTGATGTAGTCTCCTACACGCGGCATTGGGGGCTTAAGGGGTGGTATGCCCTGAACGTCTCCCGAGTCAGCGCCCCAGTCCCTGAAGCAGGGAATGTGTCCCGTGTCTCTGTGTCCCAGGCGCCAGCCACACCGGCGCCAGTCCGCGCACCTGCGTCCTATTCTGAAACGCTGCAGAGCGCAGCAGCTGCAAGCGCACCCCCTACTGAGCCAAGCTTGTGCGACCTGCAGAGCCTAAGCTTAGGAGTGGCACCTGTCAGGCCTCCAGGCAGTCGCAGAACAAAAGTAGAAAAGAGAACTGTGGCTACCCAGACACCGGTAGCAGGACATGACTTGATGGTGATGCGATACAGAACGCACAGTGTGCTTCTAGCCCCAGGTATGGAAGATGCTGAAATGTTCGCAGAAGACCAGTAGGACCCAGACAGGGCTTACTGCACTGTAAAAAGTTATGTTTGGAAATTGCACTTTTGTTGTGAAAGTGCTAGAAATGAATTCTGAGCAGAAGCTCCCTCTGGTGGTTACAAACAGTACTGAACTATTCAATGAAGATTGTGAAGATTGGCGATCAGGTGTTACTGACTGGTCTTATATAAGGGAGGTTCCCTCCCATCAGGGTTGCCGGTGATCAATTGTTCTGGTCTCAACTTTTGTTCCTGGTTCACTTTGAAGCTTGCTGTTTCGTTCCTGCATCTTCTGCTAACAGATAAGACATTTTCTTCTTTTAGTTTTTTGTGCTTGCTTTTTGCATTTTGTCCTGCACTTCTGTGGGGGTCTTCCAGGTCCCCTCCGGGGGCTTGTGCTCCTCTCAGTTTAGTTCAGCCAGTTGTTTGTTCATTTGCCTTTTCCAGTTTTTTCTGTGGCTGCGCCTTGGTTTTGTTACACCAGAGAACTAATTTAGGTGCTAGAGGTCGTGTGATCTCAGGTGTTTTTGCAATTAGTGTGTTGGTATTTTTTTAGGGTTTTTTTGAATTGCAGTAAGTGACCTTCCTATCCTTTTCTATCTAGGAAGATTGGGCCCCAATGTTTGCTCATACTATTTTCTGTCTGTGTCTGTATTTCCTCTTGTCTAAACGCCATTACATGTTTGGGGGCTTCCTATGTTCTTTGGGGATCTGCTCCGGGGCAGATAGTTTTCCTCTTTCTATCTTTAGGTGAAGTTAGCTTCTCAGGCTGTGACGAGGCGTCTAGGACCAACGTAGGTACGCTCCACGGCTGCCTTTAGTTGTGGTGGTTAGTCAGGGTACTGCAATCCAATAGATTCCAACCTCTCTGGTGTATTGCCTTTTTTGCCTGCTCTCCTCAGCTACCAAATCATAACAGTATCACCGGCCTAAAACTGATAATTATATGGTACTCACAGAAGGGAAAAATAGTGTGAAAGAAAGAAGATTGTCAGAGTTGTCAGAGATTTTTTATTTTTTTTTCCCTCTGTATCTCTGGGTGCTGAGGAGGATTTTTTTTTCTCTCAATGGAGTTTGCACAGTTGTCTGGCCGTGTGGATCAGCTTGCCACTGAAGTTCGGAGTATTTCTACCTATCTTGCAGGGTTGCCTGTTGTGCAACCTAGGATTCCCATGCCAGATTTGTTTTTAGGGGATCGAGCTAAATTTCTGAATTTCAAAAATAACTGTAAGTTGTTTTTTGCCTTAAAATGTAAGTCCTCAGGGAACGCAGCACAGCAGGTTCAAATTGTCATCTCTCTCCTGCGCGGCGATCCTCAGGATTGAGCTTTTTCCCTGACACCTGGGGACCCTGTTTTGAGTAATGTTGATGCATTTTTTCAGGCTCTGGGGTTATTGTACGATGAGCCTAATGTCACTGATCAAGCTGAAAAAGCCTTGTTGGCATTAAATCAGGGGCTTGAGGACGCTAAGTTATACTGTCAGAGATTCCGAAGGTGGGCAGTCCTGACCAAATGGAATGACGATGCTTTGGCAGCCCTTTTTCGGAAGGGTCTGTCAGAGAAGGATGTTATGGTGGGATTCCCTGTCCCCTCTGGTCTCAGTGATTCTATGTCATTAGCGATTCAAATTGACAGACATTTGCGTGAGCGTAGAGGTATGCGTGGAATAGTGTTGCCTTGTGAACCAGCTTCTGAATCCATGCAGTGTGATAGAGTGGCTTTTGTTGATTCGGGAGCAGCTATTAACCTGATGGATTTTGATTTTGCTAAACGTTGTGGGTTTCCCTTGATACCCCTACGGAAGTCTATTCCCCTACTGGGGATCGATTCTACCCCTTTAGCTGAGAATAAACCCCAGTTCTCTACTCAGGTGATAATGAGGGTTGAACCTGATCATCAGGAGAGTTGCAAATTTTTGGTGCTGTATAATCTGCATTACATTATTGTACTGGGTTTCCCTTGGTTACAGTCTCATAATCCTGTTTTGGATTGGAAATCTGTGTCTGTAACCAGTTGGAGCTGCCAATGTGTTAATGCCAACACTCCTGTTTTTTCTGCCTCCCCCCAGGCTCAGGATGTTCCTGACTTTTTGACTGATTTTTCTGATGTGTTTAGCGAAAGTAAATCTGCATCCTTACCCCCCCATAGGAGCTATGACTGCGCTATTGAATTAGTGCCTGGTAGTAAATTCCCTAAAGGTCGCCTTTTTAACTTGTCTGTACCTGAACATGACGCTATGCGGTCTTATATCAAGGAGTCATTGGAGAAGGGTCATATCAGACCATCCTCTTCACCCTTAGGTGCCGGTTTTTTTCTTTGTGGCCAAAAAGGATGGTTCATTAAGGCCGTGTATTGATTATCGTCTCTTGAACAATATCACTGTGAAATATCAATATCCGTTACCCTTGATTTCTGACCTGTTTTCCAGGGTGAAAAGTGCTACTTGGTTTACCAAGCTTGACCTCAGGGGGGCATATAACCTTATTCGCATTAAGCACGGGGATGAATGGAAGACGGCATTTAATACCCCAGAGGGGCATTTTGAGTACCTAGTGATGCCCTTTGGGCTCACTAATGCTCCTTCTGTCTTCCAGTCCTTCATGAATGACATTTTCAGGGATTTTGTGGATAAATTTCTGATTGTTTATTTGGATGATATCTTGATTTTTTCCAATGACTGGGACTCTCATGTGAAACATGTTCGGACTGTGTTCCAGATTTTGAGAGAGAATGCTCTGTATGTGAAGAGATCAAAGTGTCTTTTTGGCGTACAGAGGATCTCATTTCTAGGATTCATTTTGTCCCCATCTGTTATTGAAATGGACCCGGTCAAGGTTCAGGCCATCTGTGATTGGGTCCAACCTACTTCATTAAAGGCTCTTCAGAGATTCTTGGGTTTTGCCAATTTTTATCATAAATTTATTGGTAATTTCTCTTTTATTGTTAAACCATTGACTGATTTGACCAAGAAGGGTTCTGATGTGGTGAATTGGCCTCCTGAGGCAGTTTCTGCGTTTCAGGAACTTAAGCAGAGATTCACTTCTGCTCCTGTTCTACGGCAGCCTGATGTTTCTCTGCCATTTCAGGTGGAGGTTGATGCCTCTGAAATTGGGGCAGGTGCCGTTTTGTCCCAAAGAGATCCAGAGACCTCTAAAAGTAACCCTTGTGCCTTTTTCTCTCAAAAATTTTCTCCAACTGAACGTAATTATGACGTGGGTAATCGGGAGTTATTGGCCATGAAGTGGGCTTTTGAAGAGTGGAGACATTGGCTGGAGGGAGCCAAACATCAGGTGGTGGTCCTCACGGACCATAAGAATCTGGTTTATCTGGAATCAGCCAAGCGACTTAATCCTAGACAGGCCAGGTGGGCCTTGTTTTTCATACGTTTTAATTTTGTGGTTTCCTTTCTTCCTGGCACTAAGAATGTTAAAGCGGATGCCCTCTAGAGGAGTTTCCTTGCTGACTCTCCCGAGTTATCTGATCCTACTGTTATTTTGAAAGAGGGTGTAGTTCTTTCCGCCATCTCGCCCAATTTGAGACTGGCTCTGGAGGGGTGTCAGGAGGATAAACCCGAACTCTGCCCTATTGGGAAATTGTTTGTCCCAGACCGGTGGAAGAAGAGTGTGATGTCTGAGATTCATTATTCCGCGTTGGCCGGTCATCCCGGAATTTTTGGTACTTTGTCTCGTGACGTCAGGGAATTTGTGCAGTCCTGCGGGACTTGCTCTCGCTCCAAGCCTTGCTCTCGCCCTAGTGGTTTGTTGATGCCATTGCCTGTGCCCAAGAGACCATGGACCCATATCTCTATGGATTTCATTTCCGACCTCCCTGTTTCTCAGAGAATGACCGTTATCTGCGTGATTTGTGATAGGTTTTCCAAAATGATACATCTTGTGCCATTACCTAAGTTGCCTTCCTCCTCCGAATTGGTGCCTTTGTTCCTTCAGCACGTGGTTCGGTTACACGGTATTCCTGAGAACATTGTGTCTGACAGAGGAGTCCAGTTTGTTTCCAGATTTTGGAGGACTTTTGTTCTAAACTTGGTGTTCAATTGTCTTTCTCCTCAGCTTTTCATCCTCAGACCAATGGACAAACTGAGAGAACAAACCAGACATTGGAGACTTATCTGAGATGCTTTGTGTCTGCTGATCAGGATGACTGGGTCTCTTTTTGCCTTTGGCTGAGTTTGCCCTTAATAATAGGGCTAGCTCTGCCACTTTGATGTCTCCATTTTTCTGCAATTTTGGGTTTCACCCTCGATTTTCTTTGGGACAGACGGAGGCTTCTGTCTGTCCAGGTGTTGACTCTGTTGTGGAGCGTATGCAGCAGATTTGGGACCAGGTAGTGGAGAGGTTGTCCCTCTCTCAGGAGAGGGCCCAGCGGTTTGCCAACCGGCATAGGACTGATGGTCCTCGGTTTGAAGTGGAGGACTTGGTCTGGTTGTCCTCAAGAAATATCCCTATGAGAGTTGCATCTCCTAAGTTTAAGCGTAGGTTCATTGGACCTTATAAGATCATGGAGATTCTTAATCCTGTTTCCTTTCGTTTACTTCTTCCAGGGACATTTAAGATCCATAACGTGTTCCACAAGTCCTTATTGAAGAGGTTTGTCGAGCCAGTGGTTCCTATGGCTGTGCCTCCTGACCCTGTTTTGGTTGAGGGCAATCTGGAGTATGTGGTTGAGAAAATATTGGATTCTCGTTTTTCTAGATGGAAACTCCAGTATTTGGTTAAGTGGAGAGGTTATGGTCAGGAGGACAATTCTTGGGTGTTTACTTCGGACATCCATGCTAGAAGACTCATCCGTGCGTATCACAGAGCTCATCCTGACCGACTTGGTTGCCCAAATGAGGGTTCGGTGACCCCTCCTCAAGGGGGGGTACTGTTGTGAATGTGCTAGAAATGAATTCTGAGCAGAAGCTCCCTCTGGTGGTTACAAACAGTACTGAACTATTCAATGAAGATTGTGAAGATTGGCGATCAGGTGTTACTGACTGGTCTAATATAAGGGAGGTTCCCTCCCATCAGGGTTGCCGGTGATCAATTGTTCTGTTCTCAACTTTTGTTCCTGGTTCACTTTGAAGCTTGCTGTTTCGTTTCTGCATCTTCTGCTAATAGATAAGACATTTTCTTCTTTTAGTTTTTTGTGCTTGCTTTTTGCATTTTGTCCTGCACTTCTGTACTTCTGTGAGGGTCTGCCAGGTCCCCTCCGGGGGCTTGTGCTCCTCTCAGTTTAGTTCAGCCAGTTGTTTGTTCATTTGCCTTTTCCAGTTTTTTCTGTGGCTGCGGCTTGGTTTTGTTACACCAGAGAACTAATTTAGGTGCTAGAGGTCGTGTGATCTCAGGTGTTTTTGCAATTAGTGTGTTGGTATTTTTTTAGGGTTTTTTTGGATTGCAGTAAGTGACCTTCCTATCCTTTTCTATCTAGGAAGATTGGGCCCCAACGTTTGCTCATACTATTTTCTGTCTGTGTCTGTATTTCCTCTTGTCTAACCGCCATTACATTTTTGGGGGCTTCCTATGTTCTTTGGGGATCTGCTCCGGGGCAGATAGTTTTCCTCTTTCTATCTTTAGGTGAAGTTAGCTTCTCAGGCTGTGACGAGGCATCTAGGACCAACATAGGTACGCTCCACGGCTGCCTTTAGTTGTGGTGGTTAGTCAGGGTACTGCAATCCAATAGATTCCAACCTCTCTGGTGTATTGCCTTTTTTGCCTGCTCTCCTCAGCTACCAAATCATAACACACTTTATTGTAAAGATGTTTGCATGATTAATGCTTGAAGTAGTATACCCCAGTTGGGTAATGTGTTTCATATGTCTATGATGTGGACTGCGTGGCTGAGGACTTTGCCAGCCCAAAAATTTTATGTAAATAGTTGGCACCTGGTGCCCCATCTTGGTTTTACGTAAACCGTGTCTACCTCTGAAGAAAAACCCGTGTGGTGTGGCCTAGAGTGAGGTCTGCAGTAGAGAAGTCCTGCAGCCCACCCAGGACTACCGTGGGAGGTTTTGGACAGGTCCTTCACAAGAACCTTGTATATATTTGCACTTGAAAGTATTTGCTATTTTCTACTTGTACTTGTATTTATTGCAACGTTCGAAGTGTCCTTACCTCCCGCAAGGGACGAATTATTGTTTATTGTTGATGTTATAAAAATTATTTCTTTTTCAGCCCGGGAGTGCTGATGATAACTAGGGGGGGTGTGTAGCCCAGCTGCGCTCTGGAGCCACATGTACCCTGGAGGATGCACAGAAGGTAAACTCACAAATAAACCTGATATTCATTCACACCTTCACATTTCCCTGGAGCCACCAAGGGAGCCCTTGGAGAGTATGGTTATATATAAGGGTTGTGGAGACGATAGCAGTTGTTAGTTGTTAGTTAGTAGAGGAGTGTGAGAGAGACAACAGTGAGATCTTGTCAGGCAGTCTAGCTGTGAGTTAGCTAGTGGATCGGTGTTATCTCAGAACTTGCAGATTGTTAGTTACCCTAGAAAA
>JARQOD010000006.1:446382252-446511063 GCA_033576555.1 Oophaga sylvatica
CAGAACGCACAGTGTGCTTCTAGCCCCAGGTATGGAAGATGCTGAAATGTTCGCAGAAGACCAGTAGGACCCAGACAGGGCTTACTGCACTGTAAAAAGTTATGTTTGGAAATTGCACTTTTGTTGTGAAAGTGCTAGAAATGAATTCTGAGCAGAAGCTCCCTCTGGTGGTTACAAACAGTACTGAACTATTCAATGAAGATTGTGAAGATTGGCGATCAGGTGTTACTGACTGGTCTTATATAAGGGAGGTTCCCTCCCATCAGGGTTGCCGGTGATCAATTGTTCTGGTCTCAACTTTTGTTCCTGGTTCACTTTGAAGCTTGCTGTTTCGTTCCTGCATCTTCTGCTAACAGATAAGACATTTTCTTCTTTTAGTTTTTTGTGCTTGCTTTTTGCATTTTGTCCTGCACTTCTGTGGGGGTCTTCCAGGTCCCCTCCGGGGGCTTGTGCTCCTCTCAGTTTAGTTCAGCCAGTTGTTTGTTCATTTGCCTTTTCCAGTTTTTTCTGTGGCTGCGCCTTGGTTTTGTTACACCAGAGAACTAATTAGGTGCTAGAGGTCGTGTGATCTCAGGTGTTTTTGCAATTAGTGTGTTGGTATTTTTTAGGGTTTTTTTGAATTGCAGTAAGTGACCTTCCTATCCTTTTCTATCTAGGAAGATTGGGCCCCAATGTTTGCTCATACTATTTTCTGTCTGTGTCTGTATTTCCTCTTGTCTAAACGCCATTACATGTTTGGGGGCTTCCTATGTTCTTTGGGGATCTGCTCCGGGGCAGATAGTTTTCCTCTTTCTATCTTTAGGTGAAGTTAGCTTCTCAGGCTGTGACGAGGCGTCTAGGACCAACGTAGGTACGCTCCACGGCTGCCTTTAGTTGTGGTGGTTAGTCAGGGTACTGCAATCCAATAGATTCCAACCTCTCTGGTGTATTGCCTTTTTTGCCTGCTCTCCTCAGCTACCAAATCATAACAGTATCACCGGCCTAAAACTGATAATTATATGGTACTCACAGAAGGGAAAAATAGTGTGAAAGAAAGAAGATTGTCAGAGTTGTCAGAGATTTTTTATTTTTTTTTCCCTCTGTATCTCTGGGTGCTGAGGAGGATTTTTTTTTCTCTCAATGGAGTTTGCACAGTTGTCTGGCCGTGTGGATCAGCTTGCCACTGAAGTTCGGAGTATTTCTACCTATCTTGCAGGGTTGCCTGTTGTGCAACCTAGGATTCCCATGCCAGATTTGTTTTTAGGGATCGAGCTAAATTTCTGAATTTCAAAAATAACTGTAAGTTGTTTTTTGCCTTAAAATGTAAGTCCTCAGGGAACGCAGCACAGCAGGTTCAAATTGTCATCTCTCTCCTGCGCGGCGATCCTCAGGATTGAGCTTTTTCCCTGACACCTGGGGACCCTGTTTTGAGTAATGTTGATGCATTTTTTCAGGCTCTGGGGTTATTGTACGATGAGCCTAATGTCACTGATCAAGCTGAAAAAGCCTTGTTGGCATTAAATCAGGGCTTGAGGACGCTAAGTTATACTGTCAGAGATTCCGAAGGTGGGCAGTCCTGACCAAATGGAATGACGATGCTTTGGCAGCCCTTTTTCGGAAGGGTCTGTCAGAGAAGGATGTTATGGTGGGATTCCCTGTCCCCTCTGGTCTCAGTGATTCTATGTCATTAGCGATTCAAATTGACAGACATTTGCGTGAGCGTAGAGGTATGCGTGGAATAGTGTTGCCTTGTGAACCAGCTTCTGAATCCATGCAGTGTGATAGAGTGGCTTTTGTTGATTCGGGAGCAGCTATTAACCTGATGGATTTTGATTTTGCTAAACGTTGTGGGTTTCCCTTGATACCCCTACGGAAGTCTATTCCCCTACTGGGGATCGATTCTACCCCTTTAGCTGAGAATAAACCCCAGTTCTCTACTCAGGTGATAATGAGGGTTGAACCTGATCATCAGGAGAGTTGCAAATTTTTGGTGCTGTATAATCTGCATTACATTATTGTACTGGGTTTCCCTTGGTTACAGTCTCATAATCCTGTTTTGGATTGGAAATCTGTGTCTGTAACCAGTTGGAGCTGCCAATGTGTTAATGCCAACACTCCTGTTTTTTCTGCCTCCCCCCAGGCTCAGGATGTTCCTGACTTTTTGACTGATTTTTCTGATGTGTTTAGCGAAAGTAAATCTGCATCCTTACCCCCCCCATAGGAGCTATGACTGCGCTATTGAATTAGTGCCTGGTAGTAAATTCCCTAAAGGTCGCCTTTTTAACTTGTCTGTACCTGAACATGACGCTATGCGGTCTTATATCAAGGAGTCATTGGAGAAGGGTCATATCAGACCATCCTCTTCACCCTTAGGTGCCGGTTTTTTCTTTGTGGCCAAAAAGGATGGTTCATTAAGGCCGTGTATTGATTATCGTCTCTTGAACAATATCACTGTGAAATATCAATATCCGTTACCCTTGATTTCTGACCTGTTTTCCAGGTGAAAAGTGCTACTTGGTTTACCAAGCTTGACCTCAGGGGGCATATAACCTTATTCGCATTAAGCACGGGATGAATGGAAGACGGCATTTAATACCCCAGAGGGGCATTTTGAGTACCTAGTGATGCCCTTTGGGCTCACTAATGCTCCTTCTGTCTTCCAGTCCTTCATGAATGACATTTTCAGGGATTTTGTGGATAAATTTCTGATTGTTTATTTGGATGATATCTTGATTTTTTCCAATGACTGGGACTCTCATGTGAAACATGTTCGGACTGTGTTCCAGATTTTGAGAGAGAATGCTCTGTATGTGAAGAGATCAAAGTGTCTTTTTGGCGTACAGAGGATCTCATTTCTAGGATTCATTTTGTCCCCATCTGTTATTGAAATGGACCCGGTCAAGGTTCAGGCCATCTGTGATTGGGTCCAACCTACTTCATTAAAGGCTCTTCAGAGATTCTTGGGTTTTGCCAATTTTTATCATAAATTTATTGGTAATTTCTCTTTTATTGTTAAACCATTGACTGATTTGACCAAGAAGGGTTCTGATGTGGTGAATTGGCCTCCTGAGGCAGTTTCTGCGTTTCAGGAACTTAAGCAGAGATTCACTTCTGCTCCTGTTCTACGGCAGCCTGATGTTTCTCTGCCATTTCAGGTGGAGGTTGATGCCTCTGAAATTGGGGCAGGTGCCGTTTTGTCCCAAAGAGATCCAGAGACCTCTAAAAGTAACCCTTGTGCCTTTTTCTCTCAAAAATTTTCTCCAACTGAACGTAATTATGACGTGGGTAATCGGGAGTTATTGGCCATGAAGTGGGCTTTTGAAGAGTGGAGACATTGGCTGGAGGGAGCCAAACATCAGGTGGTGGTCCTCACGGACCATAAGAATCTGGTTTATCTGGAATCAGCCAAGCGACTTAATCCTAGACAGGCCAGGTGGGCCTTGTTTTTCATACGTTTTAATTTTGTGGTTTCCTTTCTTCCTGGCACTAAGAATGTTAAAGCGGATGCCCTCTAGAGGAGTTTCCTTGCTGACTCTCCCGAGTTATCTGATCCTACTGTTATTTTGAAAGAGGGTGTAGTTCTTTCCGCCATCTCGCCCAATTTGAGACTGGCTCTGGAGGGGTGTCAGGAGGATAAACCCGAACTCTGCCCTATTGGGAAATTGTTTGTCCCAGACCGGTGGAAGAAGAGTGTGATGTCTGAGATTCATTATTCCGCGTTGGCCGGTCATCCCGGAATTTTTGGTACTTTGTCTCGTGACGTCAGGGAATTTGTGCAGTCCTGCGGGACTTGCTCTCGCTCCAAGCCTTGCTCTCGCCCTAGTGGTTTGTTGATGCCATTGCCTGTGCCCAAGAGACCATGGACCCATATCTCTATGGATTTCATTTCCGACCTCCCTGTTTCTCAGAGAATGACCGTTATCTGCGTGATTTGTGATAGGTTTTCCAAAATGATACATCTTGTGCCATTACCTAAGTTGCCTTCCTCCTCCGAATTGGTGCCTTTGTTCCTTCAGCACGTGGTTCGGTTACACGGTATTCCTGAGAACATTGTGTCTGACAGAGGAGTCCAGTTTGTTTCCAGATTTTGGAGGACTTTTCGTTCTAAACTTGGTGTTCAATTGTCTTTCTCCTCAGCTTTTCATCCTCAGACCAATGGACAAACTGAGAGAACAAACCAGACATTGGAGACTTATCTGAGATGCTTTGTGTCTGCTGATCAGGATGACTGGGTCTCTTTTTTGCCTTTGGCTGAGTTTGCCCTTAATAATAGGGCTAGCTCTGCCACTTTGATGTCTCCATTTTTCTGCAATTTTGGGTTTCACCCTCGATTTTCTTTGGGACAGACGGAGGCTTCTGTCTGTCCAGGTGTTGACTCTGTTGTGGAGCGTATGCAGCAGATTTGGGACCAGGTAGTGGAGAGGTTGTCCCTCTCTCAGGAGAGGGCCCAGCGGTTTGCCAACCGGCATAGGACTGATGGTCCTCGGTTTGAAGTGGAGGACTTGGTCTGGTTGTCCTCAAGAAATATCCCTATGAGAGTTGCATCTCCTAAGTTTAAGCGTAGGTTCATTGGACCTTATAAGATCATGGAGATTCTTAATCCTGTTTCCTTTCGTTTACTTCTTCCAGGGACATTTAAGATCCATAACGTGTTCCACAAGTCCTTATTGAAGAGGTTTGTCGAGCCAGTGGTTCCTATGGCTGTGCCTCCTGACCCTGTTTTGGTTGAGGGCAATCTGGAGTATGTGGTTGAGAAAATATTGGATTCTCGTTTTTCTAGATGGAAACTCCAGTATTTGGTTAAGTGGAGAGGTTATGGTCAGGAGGACAATTCTTGGGTGTTTACTTCGGACATCCATGCTAGAAGACTCATCCGTGCGTATCACAGAGCTCATCCTGACCGACTTGGTTGCCCAAATGAGGGTTCGGTGACCCCTCCTCAAGGGGGGTACTGTTGTGAATGTGCTAGAAATGAATTCTGAGCAGAAGCTCCCTCTGGTGGTTACAAACAGTACTGAACTATTCAATGAAGATTGTGAAGATTGGCGATCAGGTGTTACTGACTGGTCTAATATAAGGGAGGTTCCCTCCCATCAGGGTTGCCGGTGATCAATTGTTCTGTTCTCAACTTTTGTTCCTGGTTCACTTTGAAGCTTGCTGTTTCGTTTCTGCATCTTCTGCTAATAGATAAGACATTTTCTTCTTTTAGTTTTTTGTGCTTGCTTTTTGCATTTTGTCCTGCACTTCTGTACTTCTGTGAGGGTCTGCCAGGTCCCCTCCGGGGGCTTGTGCTCCTCTCAGTTTAGTTCAGCCAGTTGTTTGTTCATTTGCCTTTTCCAGTTTTTTCTGTGGCTGCGGCTTGGTTTTGTTACACCAGAGAACTAATTTAGGTGCTAGAGGTCGTGTGATCTCAGGTGTTTTTGCAATTAGTGTGTTGGTATTTTTTTAGGGTTTTTTTGGATTGCAGTAAGTGACCTTCCTATCCTTTTCTATCTAGGAAGATTGGGCCCCAACGTTTGCTCATACTATTTTCTGTCTGTGTCTGTATTTCCTCTTGTCTAACCGCCATTACATTTTTGGGGGCTTCCTATGTTCTTTGGGGATCTGCTCCGGGGCAGATAGTTTTCCTCTTTCTATCTTTAGGTGAAGTTAGCTTCTCAGGCTGTGACGAGGCATCTAGGACCAACATAGGTACGCTCCACGGCTGCCTTTAGTTGTGGTGGTTAGTCAGGGTACTGCAATCCAATAGATTCCAACCTCTCTGGTGTATTGCCTTTTTTGCCTGCTCTCCTCAGCTACCAAATCATAACACACTTTATTGTAAAGATGTTTGCATGATTAATGCTTGAAGTAGTATACCCCAGTTGGGTAATGTGTTTCATATGTCTATGATGTGGACTGCGTGGCTGAGGACTTTGCCAGCCCAAAAACTTTTATGTAAATAGTTGGCACCTGGTGCCCCATCTTGGTTTTACGTAAACCGTGTCTACCTCTGAAGAAAAACCCGTGTGGTGTGGCCTAGAGTGAGGTCTGCAGTAGAGAAGTCCTGCAGCCCACCCAGGACTACCGTGGGAGGTTTTGGACAGGTCCTTCACAAGAACCTTGTATATATTTGCACTTGAAAGTATTTGCTATTTTCTACTTGTACTTGTATTTATTGCAACGTTCGAAGTGTCCTTACCTCCCGCAAGGGACGAATTATTGTTTATTGTTGATGTTATAAAAATTATTTCTTTTTCAGCCCGGGAGTGCTGATGATAACTAGGGGGGGTGTGTAGCCCAGCTGCGCTCTGGAGCCACATGTACCCTGGAGGATGCACAGAAGGTAAACTCACAAATAAACCTGATATTCATTCACACCTTCACATTTCCCTGGAGCCACCAGAGGGAGCCCTTGGAGAGTATGGTTATATATAAGGGTTGTGGAGACGATAGCAGTTGTTAGTTGTTAGTTAGTAGAGGAGTGTGAGAGAGACAACAGTGAGATCTTGTCAGGCAGTCTAGCTGTGAGTTAGCTAGTGGATCGGTGTTATCTCAGAACTTGCAGATTGTTAGTTACCCTAGAAAAGTGGAAAGTAGCTCTCGAAGTGAGTGAAGATCAGTCTGACGGAAGGTCCTGATAGCTACTTCGGACAGAGCCTCGGAAGGAAGTGAAGGGAAGGGAACTGCAGTGTTTGTAAGACTGAGTCAACTGAGGTATTGTTAGTGAGCGAGCGTGCCGACGCTTTGAGAGCGAAGAAGAGAAGGAGAAACTGCCATCTACTGCTAGTGTGTGCTTATGTTAAAGGTAAGAGTAGGACGAAAGGCGACTGGAAGAAAGAAGAGAGTGGCAGAGGTTGAAACAGCATTGATCGCTTACCTCTACTCTGCCCTACCGGACACCGGGTCCGAGCTTGCTAGCATCTACACCACTAGTAGGAGATACCGGACACCCTGCTGGACTTCAGGTCGCAGGGGCCCAGCAGTGCTGATACGTAACCAGGGTCAGGAAGAACAGGAGTCTGGTCAGCGCAACCATTAGAGACTGAGTTCTATCCAAGAGAAGGCTCCACCAAAAAGTCAGCCGGGCGTATATGAGAAGACAGAGTTAGACTTCGTTCTATACAGGTCAGAAACTCACACACATACAGGAGTACGGAGGCCCTACACCTACTCAGTGAGATTACTGGAAGTGCATCCTCCACCCTGACAGCTTCCCGGGACGTGCCTGCATCTACCATCAGTAAAGGTACAGAAAGAGACTTTCTTGTGTGTGTCTGCTTTATTGCTCCTGCACCCCTACACCGCCATATACCCTGAGGGATCAGTCTTGCCTGTGGAAGACTTAACACCTTGCTGCCCAGTAACAACCCCTCAGAGGATCTACCCTGCAGCGCTGGTCACCCTGCCCTGGCTGTGCGACTCAACAGCACTGGTCAACTCTGACCAGAATCCACAGGTGGCATCACGAACACTTTATTACAAACTCTATTGTCCCTTGTAAATACTGTATACCCCTTTTATTGGACGTCCAGGGCCACGGACCAGGTCACTGCGGCTGTGACACTTCCCCTTTAAGAAGCGGCCCGGTACTAGGTACCCCACTGGCCTGGCGGGCGATCCATAAGAGCAGTCACACTACGGATTCTTTACTGTAAGAGCGGTCACACTATAGAGCTATGCAATGTAAGAGCGGTCACTATAGAGCTCTGTAATGTAAGAGCAGTCACACTATAGAGCACTGCAATGTCAAAGCGGTCACACTATGGAGCTCTGCAATGTAAGAGCGGTCACACTGTGGAGGTCTGCAATGTAAGAGCAGTCACACTATGGAGCTCTGCAATGTAAGAGCGGTCACACTGTGGAGGTCTGCTAGTACTGTAAGAGCGGTCACACTATAGACTCTGTACTGTAAGAGCGGTCACACTATAGAGCTCTGTACTGTAAGAGCGGTCACACTATAGAGCTCTGTACTGTAAGAGCGGTCACACTATAGAGCTCTGTACTGTAAGAGCGTCACACTATAGAGCTCTGTACTGTAAGAGCGTCACACTATAGAGCTCTGTACTGTAAGAGCGGTCACACTATAGAGCTCTGTACTGTAAGAGCGTACACTATAGAGCTCTGTACTGTAGGGTAACTGTAATCGTACTGTAAGAGCGTCACACTATAGAGCCTGTACATTAAGAGCGGTCACACTATGAGCTCTGTACTGTAAGAGGTCACAATAGTTTCTGTACTGTAAGAGCGTACACTATAGAGTCTGTACTGAAGAGGGTCACACTATAGAGCTCTGTACTGTAAGAGGACACACTTAGAGCTTGTACTGTAAGAGCGTCACACTTACTCTGTACTGTAAGAGCGTCACACATAAGCTTGTACTGTAAGGCGGTCCACTATAGAGCTCTGTACTGTAGAGTCACACTATAGAGCTTGTACTGTAAGAGCGGTCACACTATAGAGCTCTGTACTGTAAGAGCGGTCACACTATAGAGCTCTGCTGTAAGAGCGACACTATAGAGCTCTGTACTGTAAGAGCGTCACACTATAGAGCTCTGTACTGTAAAGCGGTCACACTATAGAGCTTGTACTGTAAGAGCGGTCACACTAAGAGCTCTGTACTGTAAGAGCGGTCACACTATAGCTCTGTACTGTAAGAGCGGTCACACTATAGAGCTCTGTACTGTAAGACGGTCACACTATAAGCTCTGTACTGTAAGAGCGGTCACACTATAGCTGTACTGTAAGAGGGTCACACTATACTACTTAGGACTGTACACTATAGACTCTATAGAGTCGTCACACTAAGAGCGTCACTGTAGAGCTGGTACTACTATAGAGCTCTGTACTGTAAGGCTCACAATAGAGCTTTTGTACTGTAAGAGCGTCACACTTAGAGCTCTGTACTGTAAGAGCGGTCCACTATAGAGCTCTGACTGTAAGAGGTCATAGAGCCTACTGATAGAGGTCGACTTAGAGCTCATGACTGTAAGAGCGGTACATATAGAGCTGCTGTACGTAAGCGACACTATGAGCTGTAAAGAGGTCACACATAGAGCTCTGACTGTAAGGCGGTACACTATAGAGCTCTGTACTGTAAGAGCGTCACATATAGAGCTCTGTACTGTAAGAGCGGTCACACTATGTAAAAGCGTACACTTAGATCTGTACTGTAGCGTATATAGGTCTTACTTAGAGTCACACTATAGTCTGTACTGAAGAGTCACATAACTCTATGTAGAGTACATAGTGTCTGTAGAGGTCACACTATAGAGCGTATGAAGCGTCACTTAGCTTACTGTAGAGCTCACTATGAGCTCTGTATGTAGCGTCAATAGTCGTATGTAATCACATAGCGTACTGTAGCGGTACATAGACTGTACTGAGCGGTCACTATGTCGTATGTAGCGCAATCTGACTGTACGTCACATATAGTGAGTAGGTCAACTATAGAGCTTATTAGGACACTATAGGCTTTATGAAAGCGTCACTTACGTCGTAAGCGGCATAGTCGTACTGTAAGACTTAAGCTCTGTACTGTAAGAGCGGTCACACTATAGAGCTCTATACTGTAAGAGGGTCACACTATAGAGCTCTGTACTGTAAGAGCGTCACACTATAGAGCTCTGTACTGTAAGAGCGGTCACACTATAGAGCTGTGTACTGTAAGAGCGATCACACTATAGAGCTCTGTACTGTAAGAGCGTCACACTATAGAGCTCTGTACTGTAAGAGCGGTCACACTATAGAGCTCTGTACTGTAAGAGCGTCACACTATAGAGCTCTGTACTGTAAGAGCGGTCACACTATAGAGCTCTGTACTGTAAGAGCGGTCACACTATAGAACTCTGTACTGTAAGAGCGGTACACACTATAGAGCTCTGTACTGTAAGAGCGTCACACTATAGAGCTCTGTACTGTAAGAGCGTCACACTATAGAGCTCTGTACTGTAAGAGCGGATCACCAAACTGTACGTAGGTCCTAGAGCTGTATGTAGCGAGTCACACTATAGAGCTCTGTACTGTAAGAGCGGTCACACTATAGAGCTCTGTACTGTAAGGCACTGTAAGAGCGGTCACACTATAGAGCTCTGTACTGTAAGAGCGGTCACACTATAGAGCTGTGTACTGTAAGAGCGGTCACACTATAGAGCTCTGTACTGTAAGAGCGGTCACACTATAGAGCTCTGTACTGTAAGAGCGGTCACACTATAGAGCTCTGTACTGTAAGAGCGGTCACACTATAGTTTTCTGTACTGTAAGAGCAGTCACACTATAGAGCTCTATACTGTAAGAGCGGTCACACTATAGAGCTCTGTACTGTAAGAGCGGTCAAACTATAGAGCTCTGTACAGTAAGAGCGGTGACACTATAGAGCTCTGTACTGTAAGAGCGGTCACACTATAGAGCTCTCTACTGTAAGAGCGGTCACACTATAGAGCTCTGTACTGTAAGAGCGGTCACACTTAATAGCTCTGTACTGTAAGAGCAGTCACACTATAGAGCTCTGTACTGTAAGAGCGGTCACACTATAGCTCTATACTGTAAGAGCGGTCACACTATAGAGCTCTTACTGTAAGAGCGGTCACACTATAGAGCTCTGTACTGTAAGAGCGGTCACACTTAATAGCTCTGTACTGTAAGAGCGTCACACTATAGAGCTCTATACTGTAAGAGGGGTCACACTATAGAGCTCTGCACTGTAAGAGCGGTCACACTATAGAGCTCTGTACTGTAAGAGCGGTCACACTATAGAGCTTGTACTGTAAGAGCGATCACACTATAGAGCTCTGTACTGTAAGAGCGGTCACACTATAGAGCTCTGTACTGTAAGAGCTGTCACACTATAGAGCTCTGTACTGTAAGAGCGGTCATACTATAGTTTCTGTACTGTAAGAGCAGTCACACTATAGAGCTCTGTACTGTAAGAGCGGTCACACTATAGAGCTCTGTACTGTAAGAGCGGTCACACTATAGTTTCTGTACTGTAAGAGCGGTCACACTATAGAGCTGTGTACTGTAAGAGCGGTCACACTATAGAGCTCTGTACTGTAAGAGCGGTCACACTATAGAGTTGTGTACTGTAAGAGCGGTCACACTATAGTTTCTATACTGTAAGAGCAGTCACACTATAGAGCTCTATACTGTAAGAGCGGTCACACTATAGAGCTCTGTACTGTAAGAGCGATCACACTATAGAGCTCTGTACTGTAAGAGCGGTCACACTATAGAGCTCTGTACTGTAAGAGCGGTCACACTATAGAGCTCTGTACTGTAAGAGCGGTCACACTATAGTTTCTGTACTGTAAGAGCAGTCACACTATAGAGCTCTGTACTGTAAGAGCGGTCACACTATAGAGCTCTGTACTGTAAGAGCGGTCACACTATAGAGCTGTGTACTGTAAGAGCGGTCACACTATAGAGCTCTGTACTGTAAGAGCGGTCACACTATAGAACTCTGTACTGTAAGAGCGGTCACACTATAGAGCTCTGTACTGTAAGAGCGGTCACACTATAGAGCTCTGTACTGTAACAGCGGTCACACTATAGTTTCTGTACTGTGAGAGCAGTCACACTATAGAGCTCTATACTGTAAGAGCGGCCACACTATAGAGCTCTGTACTGTAAGAGCGGTCACACTATAGAGCTCTGTACAGTAAGAGCGGTCACACTATAGAGCTCTGTACTGTAAGAGCGGTCACACTATAGAGCTCTGTACTGTAAGAGCGGTCACACTATAGAGCTGTGTACTGTAAGAGCGGTCACACTATAGAGCTCTGTACTGTAAGAGCGGTCACACTATAGAGCTGTGTACTGTAAGAGCGGTCACACTATAGAGCTGTGTACTGTAAGAGCGGTCACACTATAGAGCTCTGTACTGTAAGAGCGGTCACACTATAGAGCTCTGTACTGTAAGAGCGGTCACACTATAGAGCTCTGTACTGTAAGAGCGGTCACACTATAGAGCTCTGTACTGTAAGAGCGGTCACACTATAGTTTCTGTACTGTAAGAGCGGTCACACTATAGAGCTCTGTACTGTAAGAGCGGTCACACTATAGAGCTGTGTACTGTAAGAGCGGTCACACTATAGAGCTCTGTACAGTAAGAGCGGTCACACTATAGAGCTCTGTACTGTAAGAGCGGTCACACTACAGAGCACTGTACTGTAAGAGCGGTCACACTATAGTTTCTGTACTGTAAGAGCGGTCACACTATAGAGCTCTGTACTGTAAGAGCGGTCACACTATAGAGCTTGTACTGTAAGAGCGGTCACACTATAGAGCTCTGTACTGTAAGAGCGGTCACACTATAGAGCTCTGTACTGTAAGAGCGGTCACACTATAGAGCTTGTACTGTAAGAGCGGTCACACTATAGAGCTGTGTACTGTAAGAGCGGTCACACTATAGAGCTCTGTACTGTAAGAGCGGTCACACTATAGAGCTCTGTACTGTAAGAGCGGTCACACTATAGAGCTCTGTACTGTAAGAGCGGTCACACTATAGATCTGTACTGTAAGAGCGGTCACACTATAGAGCTCTGTACTGTAAGAGCGGTCACACTATAGAGCTCTGTACTGTAAGAGCGGTCACATATAGAGCTGTGTACTGTAAGAGCGGTCACACTATAGAGCTCTGTACTGTAAGAGCGGTCACACTATAGAGTCTGTACTGTAAGAGCGGTCACACTAAGAGCCTGTACTGTAAGAGGGTCACACTATAGTTTCTGTACTGTAAGAGCAGTCACACTATAGAGCTTTACTGTAAGAGCGGTCACACTATAGAGCTCTGTACTGTAAGAGGTCACACTATAGGCTTCTGACTGTAAGAGGGTCACACTATAGAGCTCTGTACTGAAGAGCGGTCACACTATAGAGCTCTGTACTGTAAGAGCGGTCACACTATAGAGCTCTGTACTGTAAGAGCGGTCACACTAAGAGCACTGTACTGTAAGAGCGGTCACACTATAGCTCTGTACTGTAAGAGCGGTCACACATAAGAGTCTGTAACGTAAATAGCGGTACACACTATAGAGCTCTGTACTGTAAGAGCGGTCACACTATAGAGCTCTGTACTGTAAGAGCGGTCACACTATAGAGCTCTGTACTGGTAAGAGGCTGGTCACACTATAGAGCTTGTACTGTAAGAGCGGTCACACTATAGACTCTGTACTGTAAGAGCGGTCACACTATAGAGCTCTGTACTGTAAGAGCGGTCACACTATAGAGCTCTGTACTGTAAGAGCGGTCACACTATAGAGCTCTGTGTACTGTAAGAGCGGTCACACTATAGAGCTCTGTACTGTAAGAGCGTCACACTATAGAGCCTAGTACTGTAAGAGCGGTCACACTATAGAGCTCTGTACTGTAAGAGCGGTCACACTATAGAGCTCTGTACTGTAAGAGCGGTCACACTATAGAGCTGTGTACTGTAAGAGCGGTCACACTATAGGCTCTGTACTGTAAGAGCGGTCACACTATAGGTTCTGTACTGTAAGAGCGTCACACTATAGAGCTCTGTACTGTAAGAGCGGTCACACTATAGGCTCTGTACTGTAAGAGCGGTCACACTATAGAGCTTGTACTGTAAGAGCGGTCACACTATAGAGCTCTGTACTGTAAGAGCGTCACACTATAGAGCTCTGTACTGTAAGAGCGGTCACACTATAGAGCTCTGTACTGTAAGAGCGGTCACACTATAGAGCTCTGTACTGTAAGAGCGGTCCACTAAAAGTCTGTATGAAGAGCGTCACACTATAGAGCTCTGTACTGTAAGAGCGGGGGGGGGGGGTAGAGCTCTGTACTGTAAGAGCGGTCACACTATAGAGCTCTGTACTGTAAGAGCGGTCACACTACAGAGCACTGTACTGTAAGAGCGGTCACACTATAGTTTCTGTACTGTAAGAGCAGTCACACTATAGAGCTCTATACTGTAAGAGCGGTCACACTATAGAGCTCTGTACTGTAAGAGCGGTCACACTATAGAGCTCTGTACAGTAAGAGCGGTCACACTATAGAGCTCTGTACTGTAAGAGCGGTCACACTATAGAGCTGTGTACTGTAAGAGCGGTCACACTATAGAGCTCTGTACTGTAAGAGCGGTCACACTATAGAGCTCTGTTCTGTAAGAGCGGTCACACTATAGACCTGTGTACTGTAAGAGCGGTCACACTATAGAGCTCTGTACTGTAAGAGCGGTCACACTATAGAGCTCTGTACTGTAAGAGCGGTCACGCTTTAGAGCTTTGTACTGTAACAGCGGTCACACTATAGAGCTCTGTACTGTAAGAGCGGTCACACTATAGTTTCTGTACTGTAAGAGCAGTCACACTATAGAGCTCTGTACTGTAAGAGCGGTCACACTATAGAGCTCTGTACTGTAAGAGCGGTCACACTATAGTTTCAGTACTGTAAGAGCGGTCGCACTATAGAGCTGTGTACTGTAAGAGCGGTCACACTTATAGAGCTCTGTACTGTAAGAGCGGTCACACTATAGAGCTGTGTACTGTAAGAGCGGTCACACTACAGAGCTCTGTACTGTAAGAGCGGTCACACTATAGTTTCTGTACTGTAAGAGCAGTCACACTATAGAGCTCTATACTGTAAGAGCGGTCACACTATAGAGCTCTGTACTGTAAGAGCGTCACACTATAGAGCTGTGTACTGTAAGAGCGGTCACACTATAGAGCTCTGTACTGTAAGAGCGGTCACACTATAGAGCTCTGCACTGTAAGAGCGGTCACACTATAGAGCTGTGTACTGAAAGAGCGGTCACACTATAGAGCTCTGTACTGTAAGAGCGGTCACACTACAGAGCTCTGTTCTGTAAGAGCGATCCACATATAGAGCTGTGTACTGTAAGAGCAGTCACACTATAGAGCTCTGTACTGTAATAGCGGTCACACTATTAGAGCTCTGTACTGTAAGAGCGGTCACACTATAGAGCTGTGTACTTTAAGAGCGGTCACACTATAGAGCTCTGTACTGTAAGAGCGGTCACACTATAGAGCTCTGTACTGTAAGAGCTGTCACACTATAGAGCTCTGTACTGTAAGAGCGGTCACACTATAGTTTCTGTACTGTAAGAGCGGTCACACTATAGAGCTGTGTACTGTAAGAGCGGTCACACTATAGAGCTCTGTACTGTAAGAGCGGTCACACTATAGAGTTGTGTACTGTAAGAGCGGTCACACTATAGAGCTCTGTACTGTAAGAGCGGTCACACTATAGAGCTCTGCACTGTAAGAGCGGTCACACTATAGAGCTGTGTACTGAAAGAGCGGTCACACTATAGAGCTCTGTACTGTAAGAGCGGTCACACTACAGAGCTCTGTACTGTAAGAGCGATCACACTATAGAGCTGTGTACTGTAAGAGCAGTCACACTATAGAGCTCTGTACTGTAAGAGCGGTCACACTATAGAGCTCTGTACTGTAAGAGCGGTCACACTATAGAGCTCTGTACTGTAAGAGCGATCACACTATAGAGCTGTGTACTGTAAGAGCGGTCACACTATAGAGCTCTGTACTGTAAGAGCGGTCACACTATAGAGCTCTGTACTGTAAGAGCGATCACACTATAGAGCTGTGTACTGTAAGAGCAGTCACACTATAGAGCTCTGTACTGTAAGATCGGTCACACTATAGAGCTCTGTACTGTAAGAGCGATCACACTATAGAGCTGTGTACTGTAAGAGCGGTCACACTATAGAGCTCTGTACTGTAAGAGCGGTCACACTATAGAGCTGTGTACTGTAAGAGCGGTCACACTATAGAGCTCTGTACTGTAAGAGCGGTCACACTATAGAGCTCTGTACTGTAAGAGCGGTCACACTATAGAGCTCTGTACTGTAAGAGCGGTCACACTATAGAGCTCTGTACTGTAAGAGCGGTCACACTATAGAGCTCTCTACTGTAAGAGCGGTCACACTATAGAGCTCTGTACTGTAAGAGCGGTCACACTATAGTTTCTGTACTGTAAGAGCAGTCACACTATAGAGCTCTGTACTGTAAGAGCGGTCACACTATAGAGCTCTGTACTGTAAGAGCGGTCACACTATAGTTTCTGTACAGTAAGAGCGGTCACACTATTGAGCTGTGTACTGTAAGATCGGTCACACTATAGAGCTCTGTACTGTAAGAGCGGTCACACTATAGAGCTCTGTACTGTAAGAGCGGTCACACTATAGAGCTCTGTACTGTAAGAGCGGTCACACTATAGAGCTGTGTACTGTAAGAGCGCTCACACTACAGAGCACTGTACTGTAAGAGCGGTCACACTATAGTTTCTGTACTGTAAGAGCAGTCACACTATAGAGCTCTATACTGTAAGAGAGGTCACACTATAGAGCTCTGTACTGTAAGAGCGGTCACACTGTGGAGGTCTGCAATGTAAGAGCGGTCACACTATAGAGCTCTGTACTGTAAGAGCGATCACACTATAGAGCTGTGTACTGTAAGAGCGGTCACACTATAGAGCTCTGTACTGTAAGAGCGGTCACACTATAGAGCTCTGTACTGTAAGAGCGGTCACACTGTAGAGCTGTGTACTGTAAGAGCGGTCACACTATAGAGCTCTGTACTGTAAGAGCGGTCACACTATAGAGCTCTGTACTGTAAGAGCGATCACACTATAGAGCTGTGTACTGTAAGAGCGGTCACACTATAGAGCTCTGTACTGTAAGAGCGGTCACACTATAGAGCTCTGTACTGTAAGAGCGGTCACACTATAGAGCTCTGTACTGTAAGAGCGATCACACTATAGAGCTGTGTACTGTAAGAGCGGTCACACTATAGAGCTCTGTACTGTAAGAGCGGTCACACTATAGAGCTCTGTACTGTAAGAGTGATCACACTATAGAGCTGTGTACTGTAAGAGCAGTCACACTATTGAGCTCTGTACTGTAAGAGCGGTCACACTATAGAGCTCTGTACTGTAAGAGCGATCACACTATAGAGCTGTGTACTGTAAGAGCGGTCACACTATAGAGCTCTGTACTGTAAGAGCGGTCACACTATAGAGCTCTGTACTGTAAGAGCGGTCACACTATAGAGCTGTGTACTGTAAGAGCGGTCACACTATAGAGCTCTGTACTGTAAGAGCGGTCACACTATAGAGCTCTGTACTTTAAGAGCGGTCACACTATAGAGCTGTGTACTGTAAGAGCGGTCACACTATAGAGCTCTGTACTGTAAGAGCGGTCACACTATAGAGCTCTGTACTGTAAGAGCGGTCACACTATAGAGCACTGTACTGTAAGAGCGGTCACACTATAGTTTCTGTACTGTAAGAGCAGTCACACTATAGAGCTCTATACTGTAAGAGCGGTCACACTATAGAGCTCTGTACTGTAAGAGCGGTCACACTGTGGAGGTCTGCAATGTAAGAGCGGTCACACTATAGAGCTCTGTACTGTAAGAGCGATCACACTATAGAGCTCTGTACTGTAAGAGCGGTCACACTATGGAGCTCTGTACTGTAAGAGCGGTCACACTATAGAGCTCTGTACTGTAAGAGCGGTCACACTATAGTGCTCTGTACTGTAAGAGCGGTCACACTATGGAGCTCTGTACTGTAAGAGCGATCACACTGTGTGGCCCAGCTGCGCAAGGCACACATGTCTCCTGGAAAATGCACAGAAAGGTAACTGTAAAGCCTGATATTCATTCACGCACACTTCTCAGCATTGCCACTAGAGGCATATTAGACTATTTTAGTAGTGTGACATAGCAAAGTTAGTCAGTCAAGCTCCGGGTGGCTCAGGAGTGAGTCATCCCATCCAAGTTCAGATCAGTTTAGTTTCTGTTTCAGTCAGAGACAGACGGAGGGAGAGGAGAGAAGACTGAATCCTGACAGAGCTTGTGTAGCTCATCTTGTATGGAAGTGGAAGCTAGTACGGGTGAAGTGAATCATCGTAGCCTAGTCAGAGCTACCCCTTAACCTGCTACTCAGAACAAGCTGCCTGTGTTCCTAAGAAGGTGGAAAGTGACTCTCAGAGCGTGCATTGAAATCAGTTGACAGAAGTTCCTGATAGCCACTCGAAGTGGGGTCTAAGAAGGAAAGAAGGAAAGGAATCACAGCAGTTATACCAACGAGCCAACTGAGAACAGGTCAGTGAGCACTGAAGGAAAGCTGACCTTTACACCATTGCTACACGTGCTTATGTTAAGGGCGAGAGCAGGGCGAAGGGCGAGTGGAGAAGTAAGAGTGACAAAGGGACAAATCACCCTCACTCAATTAAACCGGACACCGGGGTCCGAAGCATTGCTAGTACTTTATGTCTAGTGATAAGAAAACCGGAGGCCTTGCTGGACTTCAAGTCACAGAAGGTAGCCCAATGTGTCGATACGTAACTGGAGTCAGGAGAACAGGAGTCTAGCCTGATCAGCAAATATAGACTTAGTTTTACCAATGAAAAGGCTCTACCACAATGTTGGCCGGGCGTAGTTGCTATTGAAAGAGTTGCACTTGACTTTATGCAAGTTTGTACTCACACACATTACAAGGAGAAAGGAGGCCTCTAACCTGCTCAACAGTTTTCCTGAATGTGCATTCTCCAACCTGACCAGCTTCCCGGGACATACCTGCAACATCTACAAGTAAAGGTATGGAAAGAAACTGCATTGTGTGTGACTGAATTCTTATCTGCACCCTGCATCACCACCATAGACTTTGAGGGACCAGTCCCACCTGTGGGGGACTTAACATCTAGCTGCCATAACATTCCCTCAGAGATCTACCCTGCAGCGCTGGTCAATCAGATCAGAAACCACAGGTGGCGTCACGAACTACTATAACTACAATCCCCTGTAAATATTCCCCCATTGCATGACCGCCAGGGTCACGGACCGAGCTCTGCTACCAGTGACATTCCCTATAGACTTCCATGGGCTCGGTTCCGAGTACCCCATAGCCCTGGTACCACCAATGTGGTGCGCGTCATCTTTGGCGTCACGAACAGTATACGAAGCTTACTGGATGTGAGTCCTGTGTGCCTATTGAACTGTTTTTGTGAAAAAGACGTTTTTGTGATTTTTGGCGCCATTTTCCGCCATTTTACCGCCATATTCACGCCCTGAGGCGCTGGTGAAGAAGGTGGGCGTGCATTCGTGGGCGTACCCCCCCCTGTGGCGCGAAAGTTATGGCCGCCCTCTCAAAATGCTACTATAATGTGAGATCCTATCCCACTGCAAGGGAGATCCGCCTCCTCTTAATCTTCTATGCAAAAAAGAGGAAGCGCAAATCCCGCCTCCACGGAGGAGACCAGATTGTTCCTGATGGAAAACACAGTCTGGCCTGGGGAGAGATGGCAGAAGGACAAGAGCAGCTGTGTGAGGGAGTGGTGGAGCGCAGGCCCTGTTCCCCAGTAAAGCTGTTGCTTGAACCGGAGCCATCCCTAGTCCGGGACCTTCAACAAACCCTGCTGGAGATAAAGGAGGAGAATGCGGCGCTTAAAAAGTTGATCCAGCGCCAGGCAGGCATGGAGGAGACCGAGAGACGCTGGTGTGCCCAGACACAGCGGCTGCTGTGGGACGCAGTGTTCTCTCCTACAGGAACAACGCCATTACCTGACCTTCCTGTGTCACTGCTGAAGAAAGCTGAAGAAAAACCGGAGGCCGGCCCAAAAAGAGCTGTACCTGACCCCACCGATGGAGCGGTGGAAGAGAAGGAGGCTGAGGGAGTCCTGCCTGTTCCGGAGTGCCAGCTAGGCCAGGAGGCCGCAGCAGATTACAGTTCCCCGGTAGGAACACCGGAGGGGTCCCAGCCATCATTGCCAGAAATCGATTGGGACGCAATGCAGTATCTGGATGACGTCACTTATGCTGTAAAAGTGGAGAATGAGCAGCGACGTCGTGATCGGGATAAGCAATGCCAACAGGAGCAGAGAGAGGCGCAGCAGCAGCGGCAGCGGTACCATGAAAAGTTCCTCGCTGACAAGGAGACCGTCCGGAAGAACAAAGGTACGCGACGGGAACCGCGGCGCCAGGGGTGCATAACAGGGTTCCAGCTCCGCAAAGGCTGGGGCTTCATACATGAGCTGGGCCTATACCAAGAGATCTTTGTGAGTCGGAGAGATGTGTGAGTCCCACTTACCCATCGGGCACCCTGGGAGGGATCTTGTAAACGGGGACATTGTCAGCTACACGTGGCACTGGGGGTTAAAAGGGTGGTACGCCTTAAACGTCACCCGTGTCAGCGACCCCGTCCCTGAAGCCAGTGAGGTCTTCCGTGCCACAGTACCGCAAGTCCCAGCAGCGTCATCTTTGGCGTCCGCACCAGGCCGTGCACCCATAACGCAACCTGTGACTATTTCGGCATCGCCATCTGCGACCATTCCAGCATCGCAACCTGCGACCAGTTCTGAAGCGCAATCTGAATTGTACACTGCGGCACCTTCTGCAACGCAATCTGCGTTCTACTCCAGGGAGATACCCGTTAGGTCCCCAGATCAAACAAAGGATGTAGCTACGCAAACGTACATCGCAGGACATGATCTTCTGGTGATGGGTTCCCGAGGTCATTGTATACTTCTGGCCCCAGGAATGGAAAAAGTAATAGTCATCAGCAAGAAAGAAGAAAACCAGTAGGACCCAGACAGGGGTTTACTGCAACTGAATATGTACAAAGTTTGAAGATGTTTTATGGAAAAATTTGCACTTCGTTGAAATGTTGAATGATGTTTACTACTATGTTTATTTAAAGTAGAATACCCGGCTGGGTAAAGAGTTAAAGTAAAAGTTGATTGAAATGTGATTTTACTTGAAATGTGTTTTATCATGCAAAGTACTGCGTGGCTGTGGACTTTGCCAGCCCAAAAACTTTAAATGTAAATAGTTCGCACTTCGGTGCCCCATCTTGGTTTTACACAAAGCCATATTAAACTACCTCTGAAGAAAAACCCGTATGGTGTGGCCTAGAGTGAGGTCTGCAGCTCAGAAGTCCTGCAGCCCACCCAGGACCCACGTGGGAGGTTTTTGGTGCGGGTCCTCCACAAGAATCTTGTCTTATACTGTATGTATATTTATTGAAAAGTATTTTGATAATTTTCTACTGACCTATGTACAAATTGTAACGTTTAAGAGTCCTTACCTCCCGCAAGGGATGAGTTATTATGTTGATGTTATATGCAAAACAAAAATGTTTTTCTTTTCTATTTCAGCCCGGGAGTGCTGAGTTTAACTAGGGGGGGATGTGTGGCCCAGCTGCGCAAGGCACACATGTCTCCTGGAAAATGCACGGAAAGGTAACTGTAAAGCCTGATATTCATTCACGCACACTTCTCAGCATTGCCACTAGAGGCATATTAGACTATTTTAGTAGTGTGACATAGCAAAGTTAGTCAGTCAAGCTCCGGGTGGCTCAGGAGTGAGTCATCCCATCCAAGTTCAGATCAGTTTAGTTTCTGTTTCAGTCAGAGACAGACGGAGGGAGAGGAGAGAAGACTGAATCCTGACAGAGCTTGTGTAGCTCATCTTGTATGGAAGTGGAGGCTAGTACGGGTGAAGTGAATCATCTTAGCCTAGTCAGAGCTACCCCTTAACCTGCTACTCAGAACAAGCTGCCTGTGTTCCTAAGAAGGTGGAAAGTGACTCTCAGAGCGTGCATTGAAATCAGTTGACAGAAGTTCCTGATAGCCACTCGAAGTGGGGTCTTAGAAGGAAAGGAATCACAGCAGTTATACCAATGAGCCAACTGAGTACAGGTCAGTGAGCACTGAAGGAAAGCTGACCTTTACACCATTACTACACGTGCTTATGTTAAGGGCGAGAGCAGGGCGAAGGGCGAGTGGAGAAGTAAGAGTGACAAAGGGACAAATCACCCTCACTTAATTAAACCGGACACCGGGGTCCGAAGCATTGCTAGTACTTTATGTCTAGTGATAAGAAAACCGGAGGCCTTGCTGGACTTCAAGTCACAGAAGGTAGCCCAATGTGTCGATACGTAACTGGAGTCAGGAGAACAGGAGTCTAGCCTGATCAGCAAATATAGACTTAGTTTTACCAATGAAAAGGCTCTACCACAATGTTGGCCGGGCGTAGTTGCTATTGAAAGAGTTGCACTTGACTTTATGCAAGTTTGTACTCACACACATTACAAGGAGAAAGGAGGCCTCTAACCTGCTCAACAGTTTTCCTGAATGTGCATTCTCCAACCTGACCAGTTTCCCGGGACATACCTGCAACATCTACAAGTAAAGGTATGGAAAGAAACTGCATTGTGTGTGACTGAATTCTTATCTGCACCCTGCATCACCACCATAGACTTTGAGGGACCAGTCCCACCTGTGGGGGACTTAACATCTAGCTGCCATAACATCCCCTCAGAGATCTACCCTGCAACGCTGGTCAATCAGATCAGAAACCACAGGTGGCGTCACGAACTACTGTTTGGGACATCAGGAAAACGCCTCATTCGGAGAAGACAAGGCGAGCGCTACCACCAGTCTTGTCTCATGCCAACTGTTAAGCATCCTGAAACCATTCATGTGTGGGGTTGCTTCTCAGCCAAGGGAATCGGCTCTCTCACAGTCTTGCCTAAAAACACAGCCATGAATAAAGAATGGTACCAGAATGTCCTCCAAGAGCAACTTCTCCCAACCCTCCAAGAGCAGTTTGGCGATCAACAATGCCTTTTCCAGCATGATGGAGCACCTTGCCATAAAGCAAAGGTGATAACGAAATGGCTCAGGGAACGAAACATAGAGATTTTTGGTCCATGGCCTGGAAACTCCCCAGACCTTAATCCCATTGAGAACTTGTGGTCAATCATCAAGAGATGGGTGGACAAACAAAAACCTAAAAATTCTGACAAAATGAAAGCATTGATTGTGCAAGAATGGACTGCTATCAGTCAGGATTTGGTCCAGAAGTTGATTGAGAGCATGCCAGGGAGAATTGCAGAGGTCCTGAAGAAGAAGGGTCAACACTGCAAATATTGACTTGCTGCATTAACTCATTCTAACTGTCAATATAAGCTTTTGTTACTCATATGTTTGCAATTATTATATTTCTGTCTGTGATAAAAACATCTGTCAAACACACATAAAAACCAGAGGGCAGCAGATCATGTGAAAATATAATATTTGTGTCATTCTCAAAACTTTTGGCCATGACTGTACCAGTAGAGGTCTCACTATACATACACACACCTTCACCCATCCCTAAGACCCCTAAGACTGATAGGAATATAAAAGGGGGTGAAGGCAGGAAGTCAGTTCAGTGAAGTTTTGTTCAGTGCAGCTGAGTTCAGTGGAGTTTTAGTCTGCAGAGCAGAGTGGAGTTTGCAGTGAGAGACTCAATAGCTCAAGTTAGAGAGCCAGGAGCGTGCCGACGCTCTGAGAGCAGCAGAAGAGGCAGCCCACCAACTGCCAGTGTGTATAATCGTGTGAGGGCCCGAGTAGGCCGAAGGCAAGAGGAGAGTAGCAAAGGGGCAGAAGAGCCTAACCAGCTCACCCCAGCAAGTATAAACCTGACGCCTGGTCCAAGCCTATAGGGATCTCCACGACCCATTAGGAGAACACCGGAATTCTTGGAGGACTACAAGTCCCAGGAGCACCGCAGAGCTGATACATAACAGGGCCAGGAGGACGGAGTTCAGGCAAGCAGTGCCCTGCAAGCAGGGACACTGTACTTCAAGAGAAGGTCCAACCACAAGGTCAGCCGGGTGCAGGACAGAGATTAAGTTAGGCCCAGCTGCAGGCAGGCCAGAAACTCATTACAGAAAGGCAAGGAACAAGGAGGCATTAACTCTACTTAGTGGGAGAATCTGGATGTGCACCCTTCACCCTACAGTGCTCCGGGATGTGCCTGCAACATCTTCAGTAAAGGTACCAAAGTGACTTGTGTGTGTGTGTCCACCTTCTTGTCCCTAACCTGCCGGGTTCCCCTCCGTCCTGCATCTCTACACATCTACCTGCCCTGGAAGGACACATCATCACCTGTAGGAGGCCTAACCTGTAGCTGCACAACACCATCCCTTCCAGAGGATCTGCACAGCAGCGCTGGTCACCCTGACCAGGTACTACAGGTGGCGTCACGAATCATCATACAAACATTTATTCCCCTGTAAATATCCCCCATTTATGGTGAGCGCCCAGGGCCACGGACCGAGCTGTGTTGCCGTGACATCCCCCATAGGAGTTAATAGGCTCTGATCCGAGTACCCCCCACTGCCCTGGGAGGGCGGCTCACAGTAAGCAGACAGGAGGCAGCCCAGCTCCGCAGTCTCCGGTACTGTCTCCATCACATCCATACAGAGACCCCTCCATAAAGAGATCCCTCTCTACAGAGACGCCTCCATACAGAGACCCTCCATATAGAGACCCCTCCATACAGAGACCCCTCCATATAGAGACCCCTCCATACAGAGACCCCTCCATACAGAGGCCCCTCCATACAGAGACCCTTCCATACAGAGGCCCCTCCATACAGAGGCCCCTCCATACAGAGACCCCTCCATACAGAGACCCCTCCATACAGAGACCCCTCCATACAGAGACCCCTCCATACAGAGGCCCCTCCATACAGAGACCCCTCCATACAGAGACCCCTCCATACAGAGGCCCCTCCATACAGAGACCCCTCCATACAGAGGCCCTTCCATACAGAGACCCCTCCATACAGAGACCCCTCCATTCTGAGACCCCTCCATACAGAGACACCTACATACAGAGGCTCCTCCATACAGAGGCCCCTCCATACAGAGATGTGGCACCCCTGAGGGTTCAGTCGCTACAAAGGTGTTGTATCTCACCCAGAGGTGTGACACCTGACTCTCAGGTGTTGTGTTTCGGTAGCTGAGGAGGACAGGAACAACAGCAGGGCAGCAGAACACCTGAGATGTTGGTAACTGATGGGTTGCAGATTCCTAAACTAACGACACAACTAGAGGTAGCCGTGGAGCATTCCTACGTTGATCCTAGACGCCTCGTCACAGCCTGAGAGATAACTACACCTAAAGGCAGAAAGATGAAAGCTATCTGCCCCGGAGCAGATCCCAAAGAAAATAGGAAGCCCCCAAACATATAATGGCGGTTAGACAAGATGAAAACACAAACATAGGCAGAAAATAGACTGAGCAAACGCTGGGGCCACAAGCTGACTAAATAGGATAGGAAAGGAAAGATTACTTTCTGCAACCCAGAAAACCCTACAAAATCCAACAATTCTGATTACAAAAATACTGAGATCACACGATCTGGCCACCCGCTAAATCAGATCCCAGTGTGAACAAAACCAAGCTGCAGCCGCTGAAAAAACAGGAAAAAGCAAATGAGCAAATAACAGTGGCTGCAGATAAACTGTGAGGGGCTCAGGCCCAGGAGGGGACCTGGCTGACCTCCACAAAAGTGCAGAAAACAATGCAAAAAGCAAGCACAAAAAGAAAAGCAAAAAATATCTTATCTGAAAGCAGGAGATGCAGGCAAGACTCCAGCAAACTTCCAAATGAACCAGGAACCACAATTGAGACAAGAACAATTGATCACCGGCAACCATCATGGGAGGGAACCTCCCTTATATCAGACCAGTCAGTGAACCCAGATTGCCATTCCTCGCTGAAAGGTTCAGTACTGTCTGTAACCACCAGAGGGAGCCTCTGCTCAGAAACCATCTCTAGCACATTCATAACACTCAGGTAAGGAGGGAGCACTCCTAGGACTCCACACCTGCATCCAACACACCATGCCAGCTGAGCGTACGGACCCTTAGGGAGGATGGTCTGACTCAGCCTGGTTAGTAAAGCGTGTCTAGATGGGTGGGTGGAGTTAGCTGCAGCAATTAGGCTGCGTGTTAGATTATTATTATTATTATTTATTTATATAGCGCCATTAATTCCATGGTGCTGTACATGAGAAGGTGTTACAAACAAAGTTATAGATATCGTTTACAGTAAACAAATTTACAATGACAGACTGGTACAGAGGGGAGAGGACTAAATTAGATTAGAGAGCAGCCAGTCTGACTGTGGCTTCGCATGAGTACATCTCTGGAAGCAACTGCTGAAGTGAGCGAACGGGTCCAAAAAGGCACGAACGTGGGTTCATCCCTCCGTGGCCCCCCATCCTGAAGAAGGAAGGACCAAGCCATCAGGGTTCGGCCCCTAGATTAGCGGGAAAGCTTCAAGCTCTGTTAGTAAGCCGACGGCGGTGGTCACTTTATGGGCCATTGCCACAACCACCAGCATCTCTAACGGAAGGCAGCACAATGGGGTCAAGTACGTGCAGACATAGAATTGATCTGTTTACCGAAAGGGCTCACAGCTCCCTTCATCTGAGAGCTCTGACTGGGTGAAGGTGCAAGGAAGGAAAGGAGTTATAAGCACAGAGAGAGTAAAGGCAGAAAGGAACATACTGAACAGGAGTCCTGGGAAGTGCGACCAGTCTACCGGAGGGTTGCTGGACCACTCACCCGGAGGACACAGTGCCAGGCGGGCATTTGTCTTGCTAGCAACAGACTGTGAGTAAAAACCTTGAACTGCACTTGGACTGTCTCCTAGAGTTATTCCAGCGTCGCACACTCCCCTCTGCTACATCGCAAGCACCATTCCTGCACTACTACATCTACCTGCCCTGGAAGGACACAGCCTCACCTGTAGGAGGCTTATCATCTAGCTGCACAACACCATCCCTTCCAGAGGACCTGCACAGCAGCGCTGATCGCCCTGACCAGATACTACAGGTGGAGTCACGAATCATCATACGAACACTAATCCCCTGTAAATATTCCCCTTTTTGAAGGTGAGCACTCAGGGCCACTGACCGAGTCGTGGCTGCCATGACATCCCCCATAGAAGTCGACGGGCTTGGTGCCGAGTACCCCACGGCCCTGGCTGGGCAGCTCATTTCTGGCGTCACGAACAGGATTCCAAAGCTCGTTATAACCGAGTCCTGTGTGCCTGAATTGACTGTTTTTGTGCAAGAAGCTTTATTGTGTATTTACCCCACGGCCCTGACAGGCGATCCAGAGACACCTCCATACAGAGGCTCCTCCATACAGAGACCCCTCCATACAGAGACCCTTCCAGCCCACAAGATGCTAACCTCCCGCATTGCTCATCATTTTCTATGTGCAATCTGCAGTCGCTCAGGGTGTCAGCAGCGATTGCCTGAGAGCACTTGTCCCAGTCTCTCTGCTGCTTATCAGGAGAATGATACCAGGCAATCAGATGTGTTCATCAGAGGTGATAACCCGACCTTGGCGAGCGAACTAACAGAGAACTTGGCAGGAAAGTGGCATTAAATTGAAAATACAACCAGGACTCGATCTCTGTAGATCAGAACATCTGCATATTGTCCAATGACAGATGAACTAGCAGGTATGATTGTATATACTGAAATATGTCCTGGCTGTACGCAGGATCTTATCATATACAGTTGTGCTCAAAAGTTTACATACCCCAGCAGAATTTTTGCTTTCTTGGCCTTTTTTCAGAGAATATGAATGATAACACCAAAACTTTTTCTCCACTCATGGTTAGTGGTTGGGTGAAGCCATTTATTGTCAAACTACTGTGTTTCCTCTTTTTAAATCATAATGACAACCCAAAACATCCAAATGACCCTGATCAAAAGTTTAAGAAGTTTTGAGGCTTGTCTCTGTGCTGTTTTGCGTAGTGTAGGCGACATACAATTGCTTCTCACAAAATTAGAATATCATCAAAAAGTGACTTTATTTCAGTTCTTGAATCTCCTATATTCTATAGCGTTACACACATTGCACAATACTGTACACCAGGTATTGGTACTTTTGGCAGTGTGGACAGGGGCAAAGTCCTGCTGGAGAATGACATTTCCATCTCCAAAAAGCTTGTCGGCAGAGAGAAGCATGAAGTGCTCTAAAATGTCCTGGTAGACGGCTGCGCTGACTTTGGTCTTGATAAAACACAGTGGACCTACACCAGCAGATGACATGGCTCCCCAAACCATCACTGATTGTGGAGACTTCACACTAGACCTTGGAAATCAAGGTTCCAGTGTCTGGAGGAAGAGTGGAGCGGCCACAATCCAAGCTGCTGGAGGCCTACTGTGAAGTCTCCACAATCAGTGATGGTTTGGGGAGCCATGTCATCTGCTGGTGTAGGTTCACTGTGTTTTATCAAGACCAAAGTCAGCACCGCCGTCTACCAGGAAATTTTAGAGCACTTCATGCTACCCTCTGCCGACAAGATTTTTGGAGATGGACATTTCATTCTCCAGCAGGACTTGGCACTAGAGATGAGCGACTTTGCCTTCGGGAGGGTCGAGTCGGGTTTTGGACCACCCGACTTTCCCAAAAGTCGAGTCGAACGAAATCGGCTGACTATCGGAAAAAGTCGAAGGTCCAACTGAAACTCGAACCGACCCCAATGCAAGTCAATGGGGAAGCAAAGTCGGCAGGGACTGGAGGACAGTAAACACACCTACAGTGCCCATTTCAATGCCAACAACATCTGGTGTGCGGGTTTTTCTCCAAAGGCGTTTAGCACTCCTAGAGCATCGCTGAAGAAGTTGAGTTTGCAATGTGAGCCAGGGCTGTTTTACTGTTTGTGAGCGGTGCTACTTGGTCAAGGGTGCTTCTAAGAGTGTCATTGTAGTGATGAACAGCCAGATTAGGACAAGAAAAAGAGGAGATTGGGGACAGCGATGAGTGTAGGGAGTCTGAAAGTGTCTGAGGGTTAATGGCTTGTAGATTTCTGAATGTGTGGTAGGTAGGAGTACGCTGGGGTGGTCGAGGATTTGTGAGGATGAAGGAGAGAATGTTGTGGTCAGAGAGTGGAAGCGGTGAGTTATTTAGGTGGGAGATTGAACAGAGGCGGACAAAGACCAGGTCAAGGGTGTTACCATCCTTGTGTGTCTCAGAGGTTGAAAGCTGTGAGAGGCCTAGAGAAGTGGTTAGTGATAGAAGCTGAGATGCAGATGTGGAAGTAGGGCTGTTAATGGGGATGTTGAAGTCTCCAAGGATAAGGGTTGGTAGTTCTGAGGACATGAAGTGCGGCAGCCAGGCTGCGAAGTGGTCAAGGAACTGGGTGGGCGAGCCTGGGGGTCGATATATGACCGCTACTCTGAGGGAGAGGGGATGGAAGAGCCTGATGGTGTGGACCTCAAAAGAAGGGAATGAGAGTGATGGAATTGGGGGGATGACCTGGAAAGTACATTGTGGGGACAGGAGTATGCCAACTCCACCACCATGTCTGTTTGTGGGTCTTGGGGAATGGGAGAACTGTAAGCCACCATAGGAAATGACAGCAGGGGAGACCGTGTCGGAATCCTGAATCCAGGTTTCAGTGAGGGCCAACAGATGAAGAGAGTTGTTCAGAAAGTAGTTGTGCAGGAAGGATAGCTTGTTGCATGCAGATCGTGGATTCCAGAGGGCACAATTGAAAGAAGGAGATGAGGGAGTGCAAGTAATATTAATAAGATTATTATGGTTTCGATATGAGGTAGGGTAGGGATTGAGGCTGGGGGATGGTGGACCAGGGTTGGGGGAGATGTCCCCTGAAATCAGTAGGAGTAGGAAGATAAAGAGCAGGTAGTTGTTGGAGTTTTAAGTAGGTTTTTTCTGTGATGTGTTTGGGCAAGATGGGCTGAGGTTTCTCAGAAAGGTGAAGAGTGTATGGGAACTGTACATGGGAGAGGGAAGTATAGAGGGGCTGATGTGTATGAGTCGTGATGGAGGGGGGATGGGGCGGTGAATGTGGATGGCAAGGGAACACAGGAGGATAGAGGTAAAGAACATAATTAAAAAGAAAGCAAAGTGTGGGCTACCTGATTCCAGCCCTGATTAACTGCCATGGATAACTGCCGTTTACACGATGCTTATCTTCTGTGATGCTTTGCTTCTGGATGCTTGCGTGCTGCACCCCACACTGCGTGCACCCCTTAGATTAGTCCTAAATATATAGCCCACACTACAGGGTTAGGAGAGTGGGATTGTGGGAGCTGCTTTGGGATAATTTGGCAGCTGGGGCCAGCACACCAGGGGGTGGTTAGATCATCAAAGGCAACCTGGCAACATCTATATGCTTTAGACCTTCCACCTGATAAGATCTAGAAAGGTCCAAGTCACAGGATATGAAGCAGTATTTTAAACACAGTGCAAAATTGAATTATACCAAAGCTTTAGCAGGCACATTAAACTATGTTGCAAGATGGTAAAGCAGTGGTTGGCAGCAATCAGAAGTATGGAGTGCATACCATATATATTGCGGCATACAAGACAGATAGCAGAGGTAGGGATTGTATCATTCAGCTGTTTGCTTCCAATGAATGCAGTACATACCTGTGTGAAGACAGAAGATGAATGTTAATTCTTTACCATGGATAACTGCCGTTTACACAATGCTTATCTTCTGTGATGCTTTGCTTCTGGATGCTTGCGTGCTGCACCCCACACTATATCATTCATATACTTTGAAAAAAGGACAAGAAAGCAAAAATTCTGCCAGGGTATGTAAACTTTTGAGCACAACTGTATCTCTGTATACAGGGAGCTCCCACTAGTGGTGACTGCAGACAGGATCTTATCATGTATCTCTGTATACAGAGAGCTCCCCCTAGTGGTGACTGCAGACAGGATCTTATCATGCATCTCTGTATACAGGGAGCTCCCCCTAGTGGTGGCTGCAGACAAGATCTTATCATGTATCTCTGTATACAGGGAGCTCCCCCTAGTGGTGACTGCAGACAGGATCTTATCATCTATCTCTGTATACAGGGAGCTCCCTCTAGTGGTGGCTGCAGACAGGATCTTATCATGCATCTCTGTATACAGGGAGCTCCCCTAGTGGTGGCTGCAGACAGAATCTTATCATGTATCTCTGTATACAGGGAGCTCCCCTAGTGGTGGCTGCAGACAGAATCTTATCATGTATCTCTGTATACAGGGAGCTCCCCCTAGTGGTGGCTGCAGACAGAATCTTATCATGTATCTCTATATACAGGGAGCTCCCCCTAGTGGTGACTGCAGACAGAATCTTATCATGTATGTCTATATACAGGGAGCTCCCCCTAGCGGTGGCTGCAGACAGGATCTTATCATGTATCTCCTATATACAGGGAGCTCCCCTAGTGGTGGCTGCAGACAGGATCTTATCATGTATCTCTGTATACAGGGAGCTCCCCCTAGTGGTGGCTGCAGACAGGATCTTATCATGTATCTCTGTATACAGGGAGCTCCCCCTAGTGGTGGCTGCAGACAGAATCTTAGCATGTATCTCTATATACAGGGAGCTCCCCCTAGTGGTGACTGCAGACAGAATCTTATCATGTATGTCTATATACAGGGAGCTCCCCCTAGCGGTGGCTGCAGACAGGATCTTATCATGTATCTCCTATATACAGGGAGCTCCCCCTAGTGGTGGCTGCAGACAGAATCTTATCATGTATCTCTGTATACAGGGAGCTCCCCCTAGTGGTGGCTGCAGAAAGGATCTTATAATGTATCTCTGTATACAGGGAGCTCCCCTAGTGGTGGCTGCAGACAGGATCTTATCATGTATCTCTGTATACAGGGAGCTCCCCCTAGTGGTGGCTGCAGACAGGATCTTATCATATATCTCTGTATGCAGGGAGCTCCCCCTAGTGGTGGCTGCAGACAGGATCTTATCATGTATCTCTGTATACAGGGAGCTCCCCCTAGTGGTGGCTGCAGACAGTATCTTATCATGTATCTCTGTATACAGGGAGCTCCCCCTAGTGGTGGCTGCAGACAGGATCTTATCATGTATCTCTGTATACAGGGAGCTCCCCCTAGTGGTGGCTGCAGACAGAATCTTATCATGTATGTCTATATACAGGGAGCTCCCCCTAGCGGTGGCTGCAGACAGGATCTTATCATGTATCTCCTATATACAGGGAGCTCCCCATAGTGGTGGCTGCAGACAGGATCTTATCATGTATCTCTGTATACAGGGAGCTCCCCCTAGTGGTGGCTGCAGACAGGATCTTATCATGTATCTCTGTATACAGGGAGCTCCCCCTAGTGGTGGCTGCAGACAGAATCTTAGCATGTATCTCTATATACAGGGAGCTCCCCCTAGTGGTGACTGCAGACAGAATCTTATCATGTATGTCTATATACAGGGAGCTCCCCCTAGCGGTGGCTGCAGACAGGATCTTATCATGTATCTCCTATATACAGGGAGCTCCCCCTAGTGGTGGCTGCAGACAGGATCTTATCATGTATCTCTGTATACAGGGAGCTCCCCCTAGTGGTGGCTGCAGACAGTATCTTATCATGTATCTCTGTATACAGGGAGCTCCCCCTAGTGGTGGCTGCAGACAGGATCTTATCATGTATCTCTGTATACAGGGAGCTCCCCCTAGTGGTGGCTGCAGACAGGATCTTATCATGTATCTCTGTATACAGGGAGCTCCCTCTAGTGGTGGCTGCAGACAGGATCTTATCCTGTATCTCTGTATAGAGGGAGCTCCCCCTAGTGGTGACTGCAGACAGAATCTTATCATGTATATCTGTATACAGGGAGCTCCCCCTAGTGGTGGCTGCAGACAGGATCTTATCATGTATCTCTGTATACAGGGAGCTCCCCCTAGTGGTGGCTGCAGACAGGATCTTATCATGTATCTCTGTATACAGGGAGCTCCCCCTAGTGGTGGCTGCAGACAGGATCTTATCATGTATCTCTGTATACAGGGAGCTCCCCCTAGTGGTGGCTGCAGACAGGATCTTATCATGTATCTCTGTATACAGGGAGCTCCCCCTAGTGGTGGCTGCAGACAGGATCTTAACCTGTATCTCTGTATACAGGGAGCTCCCCCTAGTGGTGACTGCAGACAGAATCTTATCATGTATATCTGTATACAGGGAGCTCCCCCTAGTGGTGACTGCAGACAGGAGCTTATCATGTATCTCTGTATACAGGGAGCTCCCAATATTGGTGGCTGCAGACTGAATATTACCATGTATTTTTCCATGCAGGAACCTCCATTACATACATAAAAAATAGATTCTGTTTTGCAGGGTATTCAACGCCTCTAAATCTTTATAGTAAAATTATGAAAATAAATTGAGGCGCCTAACAAGACTTTAACAATCTCAACTTTACAGAGAAATCCATTCAACGAGCAGGCCACTGCTGCACAGATTAAGGTTTAATGACAGTAATTTACTGATCCTTTAATACCTTACAGTCCGTTATCAGGCAGCACGGTGGTGTTAAACCTGGCTAAGCTCTAAATACATTGTAGAAGAGAGGGTGAATATGAAATGACACGTTGGTACCTTGATTCCCGTTCACCGTAATTGTAAGAATGTAAAACACTGTGATTATTCTACAAAGTCAAAGACATTAAGTTAAAATTCATTGCAGTAAACTCCAGCTCATCTCAGTGATTGCAAAGTCAGTAATATCCTATCATACCTACCCAAAGAGTAATTATTACTAATAAACAAAGAAACGATGTTTATTACCATCTCCATGATGAATATATTTATTCTCAACATGTCTTTCTTATCAGGTAAAATATCAGATGTGGCCTGATGATAAATGGCTAATGGCAATTTACATAAAATAAAAGGAGACGATGAGCGCAAGTAAAATATTCTGCTACATAGGGGCAGTATTATAGTAGTTATATTCTTGTACATAGGAGCAGTATTATAGTAGTTATATTCTTGTACATAGGGGCAGTATTATAGTAGTTATATTCTTGTACATAGGGGCAGTATTATAGTAGTTATATTCTTGTACATAGGGGGCAGTATTATAGTAGTTATATTATTGTACATAGGAGCAGTATTATAGTAGTTATATTCCTGTACATAGGAGCAGTATTATAGTAGTTATATTCTTGTACATAGGGGCAGTATTATAGTAGTTATATTCTTGTACATAGGAGCAGTATTATAGTAGTTATATTCTTGTACATAGGAGCAGTATTATAGTAGTTATATTCCTGTACATAGGAGCAGTATTATAGTAGTTATATTCTTGTACATAGGAGCAGTATTATAGTAGTTATATTCCTGTACATAGGGGCAGTATTATAGTAGTTATATTCTTGTACATAGGAGCAGTATTATAGTAGTTATCTTCTTGTACATAGGAGCAGTATTATAGCAGTTATATTCTTGTACATAGGGGCAGTATTATAGTAGTTATATTCTTGTACATAGGAGCAGTATTATAGTAGTTATCTTCTTGTACATAGGGGCAGTATTATAGTAGTTATATTCTTGTATATAGGAGCAGTATTATAGTAGTTATATTCTTGTACATAGGGGCAGTATTATAGTAGTTATATTCTTGTATATAGGAGCAGTATTATAGTAGTTATATTCTTGTACATAGGAGCTGTATTATAGTAGTTATATTCTTGTACATAGGAGCAGTATTATAGTAGTTATATTCTTGTATATAGGGGCAGTATTATAGTAGTTATATTCTTGTATATACGGGCAGTATTATAGTATTTATATTCTTGTATATAGGGGCAATTTTTATTGTAAAAACCAAACAAATACAAATATACTGACATTCCTCCAGTAATACAAAAATAAATTCACTTGGATTGTACATTCATTACATATCCGGATTATACATATAAATTATCTTAAAGAGTCCATACACCTGGTTGGAAAAAAAAAAAAAAAAAACCATCATATTTCAACCCAGTGACACATCCTTCCATAACTTAACATTTCCTAATGATTTTATCTATCTGGGGTCGGACATTATGTAGTTGACAGCGTCACAGATCTGAGTCGGAGTTATTCTGGTCACCGCCGGTCTCCATTTCAGACTCTACCCGAGAGCCCTCAGGTAATGGCTTCCGCTTGGGCGGAGGACAGTCCTCTACGTCCCTATCAAACTCTGCGTCAATTCTTCTAAGGTCATCCTCAAAATCACCGTCAGACTCAGACAGAACACCAAACCTATTAGATAAGTCCATTACACCCGCAGAACTCTGGACCTTCTTCCTGGCTCCTTGGCCAGTGTCATACTCCTTCTCTTGTCCTTTTTCTTCCTTTTAGTCTGAGACACAGATGGTAGTACTGAAGTAATGCTTCCCTGTGACTGCTGCCCCTGAGAGACAACCTCCATACTTCCCTGTGCACCCTCTGAACCCTGCTGCTCTGGTGTCACCTGAGTAGACCCCTGGTGGGCCTCCGGTCTGGCCAGTATTTCCCCTGACAGTAAAGATGCCTCCTCTAGAATCTCTGCCCCTGCCACCAAATCCTCATCAGGATAGTCCTTACAGATATTGTGCCAGGCGTCAGGACAGTCCCTGTGAGGGTGACCGATCTTCCCACAGAGGTTGCACCTGATGTTCTGGCAGTCTGCAGCCACATGGCCGACCTCCCCACACAGGTTGCACTTCACCACAGTACACGTATTTGCCAGGTGACCCGCCTTGCCACATTTGAAGCACTTACGAGGCTGCCCAGGATAGAAACACACACCCCTCTCCCTCCCAATAAAGAAGGAGTTGGGTAAGTGGGCAGTGATATTATCGCACTGGCGCAGTTTCACCAAAACCCTCCACCCTCCCGTCCAGATACCATCATTGTCTCTGCTTTTGGTGAGGTCAGAGACCAGGTCACAATGCCTCCGGAGCCACACCACAATGTCCTGCGGGGGAACAGACTCATTCCAGAAGATGAGATTTACCGTAACGGTATCTGGCTTAGAGATAGGAATAAAGCTGAACTTACTCCAGCCCTCAGAGTCTCTAAACTTGGGGAAATTAGACCAAAACCTGTCCAGGTCACTCATGAGCTTAAAGCTGACGTCATAGCCCTGCCTGTCTGGAAGATTAATCACCGCCAAGATGCTGACTGGCGCAAACCCCATCTGGCGACACAAGAGCTCCCTGACCACAAACCTTCTATCTGGCAGATCCTCCTTGGCACCTCTGTGCCGGAAACGCACAACGTTTCTCCGTTTAAACGCCTGGCCTGTATAATTGGCACCAGAGGTGAAGGACGGAGCACCACGACTCCAGGCATTACTGGGGGGAACCTGCGGGGTCACACTAGGCTGACTGACGGGGTGAGGGTCTGCAGCAGGGGGGGCTTCTACACCTTGTGTGCTCGGAATTAAAGGGGGGAAATCACAGACATCATCATGAACATTGTTATCATCAACATCAATGTCACTATCAGACTGCGCAGCGTCCAGCAAAGATACTGTGCTCCCCCAAACCCCCGACCCCTCAGATACAGCGCGGTTATCCCCAGCATCAGAGCCCTGCTGGGCACCATCAGGAACTACCGGCACATGTCCACTGCCCAACTGTGGTGCATGGCATTCTGAGACTTGTAGTCCCTGTGCTGAATAATGTCCATGCTGCTGCTTGGAATCTGCTGCAGGCGGCTGTACTGGGCATTCTGCGACTTGTTGTACCTCTACTGGAATGTGCCCTTCATGCTGCTGCTTGGAATCTGCTGCAGGCTGTTGTGCTGGGCATTCTGTGACTTGTTGTACCTCTGCTGGAATCTGCACTACATGCTTCTGCTTTGGATCTGCTGCAGGCAGTTTTGCTGGGCATTTTGAGACTTGTGGTATGTCTGCTGGGGTCTGTACTACAGGCTGCTGCTGGTGCGGCATTTGCCCCTTTTGGAAGTGTGTAGCCCTGGTATGTAAGGCACACAATACCAGGAGGATGAGTGGAGAGGTAACGGTTAAGGGCTCGACATCACTCACATACACTTCAGAAACACCCAGCAGGGGTGTATAGGGGAGTGTCCTGTAGCACAGTGGAGTCTGAAAGCTTCTCCTGAGTGTGGAGGGAGTCAGGACTGGTGCCTGTTGGAGAGCCGAGATTCCTGTCAATACAGAGAGAGACGGTACAAAAGTGGAGGCTAGTACGGATAACCGAATATTATCCTAGTCTAGTCAGTGCTGATATTAAGAGTGTGAGCAGGGCGAAGGGCGCAGTGGAAAAGAATTCTAGAAGTGCCTTAAGGATTGAACTATCCTGCATTGATCACCGGTCACTGGGGACCGAAGTGTCGCTACAGCTTCAGGCGTGGTGATAAGAAAAACCAGAGGTTCGCTGGACTTCAGGTCACAGGAACAAGCCTATTGTCGGTACGTAACTGGAGTCTGGAGAGTGGGAACCTTGAGTCGATGCAGGACAACAGTAGGAACTCAGCTCTCTCACATTATATGGAAGGCTCCAACCACTATGCTGACCGGGCAGTACAGCTACAGAATTAGCTGGAGTTTTGAGTGAACTTAGCTTTATGCAGGTTGGACTCGCTACATGGAAAGTTAAGGAGGCCTCTAACCTGCTCAGCCGTTACCTCGAAACGCATCCTCCATCCACCCCAACAGCTTCCCGGGACCTGCCTAAACAACTTGAAAGTAAAAGGTATGGAAAGAAGCTTTATTGTCTGAGACTGTGTCATTTATCCACATCTCCCTACTACAATCACCATAGACTCAGAGGGACAGTCCCACCTGTGGGGGACCCAACACCTCGCTGCTATAACATCCCCTCAGAGTTCTATTCAGCAGCGCTGGTCTCAGTGATCAGACAACTACAGGTGGCGTCACGAACTGTTATCTACTAAATCCCCTGTAAATAAATCCCCCTTTAACGCCTGACCGCCACGCTACCAGTGACATCCCCCATAGAAATCTACCGGCTCGGCTCCGAGTACCCCATATCCCTGGAAACCCACAATTGTGGTGCGTGGTCGAGACAAAAACTTGGCGTCACGAACAGGATCCGAAACTTGCAGAATTGTGAGCCCTGTGTGCCTGTGGAGTGTTTTGGTGAAAAAGACTGTTGCTGTTGTTTGGCGCCAAATACCGCCATATTTGCGCCATATTCGCGCCCTAAGGCGCTGGAGAAGAAGGTGGGCGTACCTGAAAGAGCGCGCAAAGTCTTGGACACGACCCCGGCTCTGACTCAGCGGCAGGTCCTGCGGCAGGAAGTGGACGCTCTGACATCAGAGCGCCTGCGACGAAGGTCCTGTCCCCACCGCTGTGCCTGTGAAATAGCAGCTTCTGAAACCGGTAGGCTCCGTTTAACCAAGGGGGCGCTAATATGTCACAACAACCGGCCGACAGTGCGGCCCCAGCCGGAGGCCCCGACCCCGCACCGCGTGGCCTTGTAGCGCCAGATGGGGGCGCAGGCCCAGCACCCAGTCCGGTAGTCCCGCTCATGCCACTAACGCTCCCATATATGCCTGGGGCGAAATGGCTTCCCCAGTACAGCGGTGAGCCAGGCACATTAGCAGGCTTCAAGCGGAAGTTATGCAGCATCCTAGAAATGTACTCCATGCCTGAGAGACAAAAAGCTGCTGTGCTGATAGGGCAGCTAACTGGCGCTGCTGAGAGGGAAGTGGAGACTTGGGATACCGTTGATCAGGAGTCGGTACCTGCGATCCTCTTTAAGCTACATGCCATGTTTGAAGACCGCACAGAAACGGATCTCCGGATGGCCTTCTACCACTGTTCACAGCAGTCAGGTGACAGCATCAGGGACTACGCTTGCCGACTACGAGGAGCCCTGAGAGCCCTTAAGCAGATTAATAATATAAATGCTATCGACGAAAATAAGATGCTGAAAGAACAATTTATACAGGGATTGAGATCCCAAGAGGAACGCAGAACTGTAAACTGGTGGTCCTTAGATCATCCTGATGCTACCTTTGATGCCCTAAAGGACATGGCAATAAAAGGGCTGCGACCCCTGGGCAAACCTAAGGTGGCCACCCAACATCACCAGGGTGAAGTCACTCTGGAACCGGCAGTAACCCCCTTTTCCCCGCTAGTGGCAGAAGCCAAAACGCAGGTGACACCCCCTAGTGAATTGGACTGTCTGCGCTCAGAGGTGCGCCAGCTGACTAAAAATCTGGCTGCTGTGATGAGTGCCCTGCAGCTGCGGAAAGAGGAAGAAGGGAAGATTTTATTAGCTGACTGCCCAGAAGACGTCCCGTGGATGCACCGGAGAAGAAGGAAGACGTCGCCCCCCCGGAGGAGGACAACGCCACCCCCAGGAGCGACCTCTGATCAACACCCTCCTCGTCGGGAGATCACCTGTTACCGTTGCAACCGGAAAGGTCATATGTCTCCACAGTGTCCTTTAAACGGGCAGAACCTGGGTCCGAGGGCCAACACCCAGGAGGAGATCCGTCAGGCCCTTAGACTGGAACCGCAGGTATGTGCGTGGGCGACCCTACCTGTCTATCATTCTAGATGGTATTGCAGTTCCGGCATTGTTAGACACTGGGTCTCAGGTGACCCTAATACCTGATGCCCTATATACTAAGTTCTGGTCAATGGACAGTCTTAAACCCCGAGCCTGACTTTACCGTGTATGCTTCTAATGGTCTTCCTGTAGAAGTACTCGGGACAAAATGTGTGGATGTGAAAGTGGGCAGAGAGGAGTTGAAAGACCAGGGGCTTCTAGTAGTAAAGACTGTAAATGAAGAGAACGGTTTAAATATAATTTTGGGTACTAACATTATCAGTAACTGTCTGGGAGAAGTTGTGTTCTTACTCCAACAGCTCGCTGAAATTGCCAGACCAAGACAAAAGGGAGTAATCCAAAGAGAGATCCGGGCCCTGGTGTGTCAGCAGCAAGCGAAGCTTACAGACGGCGAAATTGGTAATGTACGGGTCACTGACTCGAATCCCATTGTGATACCCCCAATGAGTGAAATGATAATCTGGTGCAGGGCAGCCATAGGTCTGAGAGGACAGAACTACCAAGCTGTAGTAGAACCCCACCATTCAGAACATAGACCTACACTTATGACTGCTAGGGGAGTAGTGGAAGTGGTGAATGGAAGAGTACCGGTACGGCTCCTCAACTGGGGAGATGATGAGGTAAACTTACCCGTTATGCAACCATTGCTAAACTACATGCTGTCGACAATAATTCTATTCTCCCGGCTGAGTCCTTAGACTCCCGCCAAATAGCGGAGGACAATGACCCGGCAACCCAGGTGGCGGAATGGTGTCAGCAACTCCATGTTGGGACGGACACCACTCCCGCTCACCAGAAGCAAGGGGTATTACGGGTGGTACAAGAGTACGCTCAAGTGTTTAGCAAGCATCCACTTGATTTTGGGATAATTAAGGGAGTACAACATCATATCCCTACAGGCAGTCATCCTCCCATCAAAGAGCGGTACAGGCCTATACCCCCAGCCCATTATCAGAAGGCTAAAGAAATGTTGCGAGATATGAAAGAAGCCGGAGTAATCAGGGATAGTTGTAGTCCCTGGGCAGCACCTCTAGTCCTGGTTAGAAAAAAAGATGGTAGCTTGAGAATGTGTGTGGATTACAGGCAGGTGAACCGCATAACACATAAAGATGCATACCCGTTACCACGTTAGAGGAATCATTAGCTGCTCTGAAAACGGCTAACTACTTTTCTACCCTCGATCTGACTAGTGGGTACTGGCAAGTGGCTGTGGCTGAGGAGGATCGTGAGAAAACGGCTTTCACCACCCCAATGGGGCTCTGTGAGTTCGACAGAATGCCGTTTGGGCTCAGCAGTGCCCCAGGAACATTTCAGAGAGTGATGGAGAACTGCCTGGGACATCTCAATTTTGAAACCGTGCTGCTATACCTAGACGACGTCATCGTGTACTCCAAGACATATGAGGACCATCTGAAGCACCTGGCAGAAGTATTTGAGTCCCTGTCCAGGTACGGGATGAAGTTGAAACCCTCAAAATGCCATCTACTCAAACAGAAGGTACAGTACTTGGGGCACATCGTCAGTTCGGAAGGAGTAGCGCCGGACCCAGAGAAAGTCACTGCTATCCAGAAGTGGCCGGAGCCGAAGAACCTCAAGGAAGTGCGACAGTTCCTGGGACTCACGGGTTACTACAGAAGGTTCGTGAAAGATTACACGAAGAAGGCAGCCCCTTTACAGGACCTCCTAGTAGGACAATCCCTAAAGAGCAGAAACCCTCCCTTTAATTGGGGTAAGGAACAGGCTGAAGCATTCCAAAAGATGAAAGAGATTCTTACAGGTGATGAGATCTTGACCTACCCTGATTACAGCCAACCGTTCCTGCTGTACACCGATGCAAGTAATGAAGGTTTAGGAGCAGTTCTCAGTCAGAAGCAGAATGGCCAAGAAAAAGTCATCGCATATGCCAGCAGAAAACTCAGGCCAACTGAGAGGAATCCGGAAAATTATAGCAGCTTCAAGCTGGAGTTTCTGGCGCTGGTCTGGGCCATTACTGAAAGATTTAAGCACTATCTGGCCTCCAACCAGTTCACTGCGTTTACAGACAACAACCCCTTAACGCATCTGGAAACCGCCAAGCTGGGCGCCATGGAGCAGCGTTGGATGGCTCGGTTGTCCAATTACCAGTTTACCATCAAGTACCGGGCAGGCCGAAAGAATGCTAATGCTGACGCATTGTCCCGAATGCCGCATGAATCTGACACGGAAGAAGAATCGGACGACCTGGAAGAAATTGAGCTACCTGCGTTCCATCGAAATGGGATAGTCCACGAGCAGCGAGTCTACAGAAAGCAGCATGGTGCAACGTTAAATCCCTTACCCCATCACAGCTGGAAAGAGACTCAGGACAGCGATCCAGTGGTCAGCCGTATCAAGGAGTTGTTACGACAGGAAGGTTCCTCCTTGGAAAAAGATGCACCTATGTCAGCAAAGCTCCTGTGGAACGAGAGAAGCCGATTGTTCCTATACCGTGAGAAGTTGTGCAGGAGATACGTCAACCCCAGGACCCATGAGATGGTCTGGCAGATAGTGGTCCCAAGGCAGACGTCCAAATGGTGTTGGAAGCATACCACGATCAAGCAGGACACTTTGGCTGGAGAAAGCTGGAGACCTGTTGAGGTGCCGATTCTACTGGGTAGGGATGCGCAGCTCCATCGAGAGGTGGTGTCGGAACTGTGGACCTGTGGTCTCAGAAGAAAGGACTACGGTAGTCAGAAGGCACCCCTGCAGCCTATCCGGACGACTCGTCCCTTGGAGATTGTGGCCTTGGACCACGTCAAATTGGCGCCAAGTAGATCTGGATACTCCTACGCCTTGACCATGGTGGACCATTACTCTAGATTTCTGGTGGTTGTTCCAGTTAAGGATCAGACAGCAGTGACGGCAGCAAGAACCTTTCAAGCAAGCTTCTGCAGACCGCATGGGTATCCGGAGCAAGTATTAACTGATCAAGGACCTGCTTTCGAGGCTGACCTATTCAAGGAATTCTGTCACATGTATGGGTGTAAGAAAATTAGAACAACACCATACCATCCTCAAACCAACGGCCTTTGCGAGAAAATGAACCACATTGTCCTTGATTTGTTGAAGTCTATACCGTTGGAAGACAGAAATCGGTGGCCGGACTTACTACCTGATTTGGTTGACTTGTATAACCATATACCTGTAAGTTCCACTAACTGCACTCCAGCCTATCTTATGAGAGCAAGGCCCGGGAGACTACCAATGGATTTAGAACTTGGAGTGGTAGAACCGGAGGCAGATGACGCCGTTGAAAACTGGGACATCAATCGGCAAGAGCAATACAGACGAGTGCAAGTCTGTGTAGAAGAAAGTCTCAACAAGGCACGGGAAAAACAGGAAGATATTTACAACAGGAATGCTCCTGCCAAACCTTTGATGCCTGGAGAAGTGGTATTGAAAAGAAAAAGGAAGATGCACAAATTGGACAACCAGTGGGAACAAGAACCCTACGTCGTACAAGATTCCAAATATGACAACAGAAAAGTTTGTATCATCAGTAAGGACGGAGGAAGAACAATATCCACTGTGTCCAGAGACCATTTGAAATTGTGCCCAGAACCCTTAAAGCTTCGTGAAGAGAACCCTGTCGTCAATCGAGAAGAAAGAAAAGAAGAGGTCATACACACGGATTTGGGAGATTTCCCTGCGGATTGGCCCAGACTGGGAGATGCTGTAATCATTCCGGTGTTGCAGTTTTATCAGCCACAAGAGGAAGTTCTACCTCCAGTCGTGCCCATGGTGCCAGTTGAGCCAGTTCAGGAGTTACCTATTCCAGTAACACCTCAGCCTACAGAATCTCAAGAAGGATCATCAGAAGCAGCGCCCCATGCTATGGGATCCCCTGGTGAAGCTGACTCACACCGCCCAGCCATCAGTACGCTTGCCAGATCCATAGAAAGATTGAGACAGTTCTATAGTTTGCCGTTACGCAGAGCAGGTAGATCACAGACTAATATACCTGAAGCTACTCCACGTAGATCAGAGCGAACCACGAAAGGGAAGATACCTATTCGATATCAACAGTAATTCTAGCAAAATAATGTAATTTAACCCAGAAAAAGGTTACCTTATGTGAATATTGTAAAAAGTATTGTTATGGTATTGTGCATTACTAAATAGGAGGAATAATGGACTTCGAGGCTGTGGACTATGTCAGCCCCAGAACTGATATTGTATATAGTTGCACTTTATGCATTTTCGTGGTTCTATATCTAATTGTAACAATTACCTCTGAACATAAAACCCGTGTGGTGTGGCACTGAGCGAGGTCTGCAGCCAGATGTCCTGCAGCCCACCCAGGACCCACGTTGAAGGTTTGGTGCGGGTCCTTCACAAGAATACTGTTTGATATGACATATTTATTGAAAGTATGTTTTTGTATTTTTCTATGTTCATTGTACATAATGCAACGTTTAAGAATTTCTTACCCTCCTGATGGGAAGAGTTTAATGTTTATTGTTAATGCAGAACAAAATGTCTTTCTTTTTATATTTCACAGCCCGGGAGTGCTGTATTTTACCTAGGGGGAATGTGTAGCCCTGGTATGTAAGGCACACAATACCAGGAGGATGAGTGGAGAGGTAACGGTTAAGGGCTCGACATCACTCACATACACTTCAGATACACCCAGCAGGGGTGTATAGGGGAGTGTCCTGTAGCACAGTGGAGTCTGAAAGCTTCTCCTGAGTGTGGAGGGAGTCAGGACTGGTGCCTGTTGGAGAGCCGAGATTCCTGTCAATACAGAGAGACGGTACAAAAGTGGAGGCTAGTACGGATAACCGAATATTATCCTAGTCTAGTCAGTGCTGATATTAAGAGTGTGAGCAGGGCGAAGGGCGCAGTGGAAAAGAATTCTAGAAGTGCCTTAAGGATTGAACTATCCTGCATTGATCACCGGTCACTGGGGACCGAAGTGTCGCTACAGCTTCAGGCGTGGTGATAAGAAAAACCAGAGGTTCGCTGGACTTCAGGTCACAGGAACAAGCCTATTGTCGGTACGTAACTGGAGTCTGGGAGAGTGGGAACCTTGAGTCGATGCAGGACAACAGTAGGAACTCAGCTCTCTCACATTATATGGAAGGCTCCGACCACTATGCTGACCGGGCAGTACAGCTACAGAATTAGCTGGAGTTTTGAGTGAACTTAGCTTTATGCAGGTTGGACTCGCTACATGGAAAGTTAAGGAGGCCTCTAACCTGCTCAGCCGTTACCTCGAAACGCATCCTCCATCCACCCCAACAGCTTCCGGGACCTGCCTAAACAACTTGAAAGTAAAAGGTATGGAAAGAAGCTTTATTGTCTGAGACTGTGTCATTTATCCACATCTCCCTACTACAATCACCATAGACTCAGAGGGACAGTCCCACCTGTGGGGGACCCAACACCTCGCTGCTATAACATCCCCTCAGAGTTCTATTCAGCAGCGCTGGTCTCAGTGATCAGACAACTACAGGTGGCGTCACGAACTGTTATCTACTAAATCCCTGTAAATAAATCCCCCTTTAACGCCTGACCGCCAGGGACACGGACCGAGCCACGCTACCAGTGACATCCCCCATAGAAATCTACAGGCTCGGCTCCGAGTACCCCATATCCCTGGAAACCCACAATTGTGGTGCGTGGTCGAGACAGAAGCAGAAACTTGCAGGCTGCAGCACTGGCCGCACCTGCTTCTGGGGTCCACCTGGGACAATGTCTGACCTGGAACCTGCAGAGTTCTGCTTCTGTGACTTAAACAGTTCCTGGTTCCTATAAGTCTCCGCCAGGGGCCCATCCTCTCTAGGACGCAGTCCATGTCCCTCACCACTTTTGCCAGCAATACACCCAGTGTGTTCAGAGTCTCATCATAAAAATCATGACTCCCGGGATTAATAGCCTTTAGCTTATAGCAAGTGTCTATCTGCATCTGTAGTGAGTCTTTCTGCTGCTGTAACTCACCGAACTTCTTGACCAGTCCTGGGATCTCCTCTGCGAGCTGAAGCTCAGGTGCACGTGGCGTCTCCTCCTGGGATCCTGCATTCAGCGATGTCCCCGGCTGCTTGAACCCAGACGTCTCCTTAATTTTCACCTCCGCTGGTTTCATGGCTCCAGGCTCCACAGCACTTTTACTGCTGCCACCTGACTGCGACCGTGTGCGTCCTGACCGCGCCATACTGCCATGCTGCTGTAAGTTCTCCTGGATGGTTTGTCTTTCCAAAGACGTCCGTCTCTGCCTGGGAGCAGGAGAGGTGATCTGCACAGCTGGGGCTGATCTCAACCGTGCACCCGGCAGGAGCAGCTTGCTGACTGGGGAGTTACCTGACTTCACATTGTGCTGTAACCCTTCACTGACCGACACTTTTCCTTCTTGCTTCTTTGCTGGACTTGGAGAAGGTTTTCCTCCCAAAACTTTACTGACGGCTTTTTCCTCCTTCACAGAACTGCTGCAGCTTTGGCTCGCTGCATTCACTGGTCTGACAGTGGCTCTGGGATTAACATTCCCATTAGGAGAGGCCTGGGAGGCTTGTCCCAGTGTAGGCCGGGAAGCCTGGGCCTTGCCTGGGGAGCTTCCCCGCCCAGGGTGGCCCCTCCCTGGGCTTGCTCCAGACATCAGGAGAGCTACAAACACACAACCTCTCAGCTAGGAGGCAGTATTATAGTAGTTATATTCTTGTACATAGGGGCAGTATTATAGTAGTTATATTCTTGTACATAGGAGCAGTATTATAGTAGTTATATTCTTGTACATAAGGGGCAGTATTATAGCAGTTATATTCTTGTACATAGGAGCAGTATTATAGTAGTTATATTCTTGTACATAGGGGCAATTTTTATTGTAAAAACCAAACAAATACAAATATACTGACATTCCTCCAGTAATACAAAAATGAATTCACTTGGATTGTACATTCATTACATATCCGGATTATACATATAAAATTATCTTAAAGAGTCCATACACCTGGTTGGAAAAAAAAAACAAAAAAAAAACCATATTTCAACCCAGTGACACATCCTTCCATAACTTAACATTTCCTAATGATTTTATCTATCTGGGCTCGAACATTATGTGGTTGACAGCGTCACAGATCTGAGTCAGAGTTATTCTGGTCACCGCCGGTCTCCATTTCAGACTCTACCCGAGAGCCCTCAGGTAATGGCTTCCGCTTGGGCGGAGGACAGTCCTCTACGTCCCTATCAAACTCTGCGTCAATTCTTCTAAGGTCATCCTCAAAATCACCGTCAGACTCAGACAGAACACCAAACCTATTAGATAAGTCCATTACACCTGCAGAACTCTGGACCTTCTTCCTGGCTCCTTGGCCAGTGTCATACTCCTTCTCAGGTTTACGGGAGGTCTTGTCCTTTTTCTTCCTTTTAGTCTGAGACACAGATGGTAGTACTGAAGTAATGCTTCCCTGTGACTGCTGCCCCTGAGGGACAACCTCCATACTTCCCTGTACACCCTCTGAACCCTGCTGCTCTGGTGTCACTTGAGTAGACCCCTGGTGGGCCTCCGGTCTGGCCAGTATTTCCCCTGACAGTAAAGCTGCCTCCTCCAGAATCTCTGCCCCTGCCACCAAATCCTCATCAGGATAGTCCTTACAGATATTGTGCCAGGCGTCAGGACAGTCCCTGTGAGGGTGACCGATCTTCCCACAGAGGTTGCACCTGATGTTCTGGCAGTCTGCAGCCACATGGCCGACCTCCCCACACAGGTTTCACTTCACCACAGTACACGTATTCGCCAGGTGACCCGCCTTGCCACATTTGAAGCACTTACGAGGCTGCCCAGGATAGAAACACACACCCCTCTCCCTCCCAATAAAGAAGGAGTTGGGTAAGTGGGCAGTGATATTATCGCACTGGCGCAGTTTCACCAAAACCCTCCACCCTCCCGTCCAGATACCATCATTGTCTCTGCTTTTGGTGAGGTCAGAGACCAGGTCACAATGCCTCCGGAGCCACACCACAATGTCCTGCGGGGGAACAGACTCATTCCAGAAGATGAGATTTACCGTAACGGTATCTGGCTTAGAGATAGGAATAAAGCTGAACTTACTCCAGCCCTCAGTGTCTCTAAACTTGGGGAAATTAGACCAAAACCTGTCCAGGTCACTCATGAGCTTAAAGCTGACGTCATAGCCCTGCCTATCTGGAAGATTAATCACCGCCAAGATGCTGACTGGCGCAAACCCCATCTGGCGACACAAGAGCTCCCGGACCACAAACCTTCTATCTGGCAGATCCTCCTTGGCACCTCTGTGCCGGAAAAGCACAACGTTTCTCCGTTTTAAACGCCTGGCCGGTATAATTGGCACCAGAGGTGAAGGACGGAGCGCCACGACTCCAGGCATTACTGGGGGGAACCTGCGGGGTCACACTAGGCTGACTGACGGGGTGAGGGTCTGCAGCAGGGCGGGCTTCTACACCTTGTGTGCTCAGAATTAAAGGGGGAAATCACAGACATCATTATGAACATTGTTATCATCAACATCAATGTCACTATCAGACTGCGCAGCGTCCACCAAAGATACTGTGCTCCCCCAAACCCCCGACCCCTCAGATACAGCACGGTTATCCCCAGCATCAGAGCCCTGCTGGGCACCATCAGGAACTACTGGCACATGTCCACTGCCCAACTGTGGTGCATGGCATTCTGAGACTTGTAGACCCTGTGCTGAAAAATGTCCATGCTGCTGCTTGGAATCTGCTGCAGGCGGCTGTACTGGGCATTCTGCGACTTGTTGTACCTCTACTGGAATGTGCCCTTCATGCTGCTGCTTGGAATCTGCTGGAGGCTGTTGTGCTGGGCATTCTGTGACTTGTTGTACCTCTGCTGGAATCTGCACTACATGCTTCTGCTTTGGATCTGCTGCAGGCAGTTTTGCTGGGCATTTTGAGACTTGTGGTACGTCTGCTGGGGTCTGTACTACAGGCTGCTGCTGGTGCGGCATTTGCCCCTTTTGGAAGCAGAAACTTGCAGGCTGCAGCACTGGCCGCACCTGCTTCTGGGGTCCACCTGGGACAATGTCTGACCTGGAACCTGCAGAGTTCTGCTTCTGTGAATTAAACAGTTCCTGGTTCCTATAAGTCTCTGCCAGGGGCCCCATCCTCTCTAGGACGCAGTCCATGTCCCTCACCACTTTTGCCAGCAATACACCCAGTGTGTTCAGAGTCTCATCATAAAAATCATGACTCCCGGGATTAATAGCCTTTAGCTTATAGCAAGTGTCCATCTGCATCTGTAGTGAGTCTTTCTGCTGCTGTAACTCACCGAACTTCTTGACCAGTCCTGGGATCTCCTCTGCGAGCTGAAGCTCAGGTGCACGTGGCGTCTCCTCCTGGGATCCTGCATTCAGAGATGTCCCCGGCTGCTTGAACGCAGACGTCTCCTTAATTTTCACCACCGCTGGTTTCATGGCTCCAGGCTCCACAGCACTTTTACTGCTGCCACCTGACTGCGACCGTGTGCGTCCTGACCGCGCCATACTGCCATGCTGCTGTAAGTTCTCCTGGATGGTTTGTCTTTCCAAAGACGTCCGTCTCTGCTTGGGAGCAGGAGAGGTGATCTGCACAGCTGGGGCTGATCTCAACTGTGCACCCGGCAGGAGCTGCTTGCTGACTGGGGAGTTACCTGACTTCACATTGTGCTGTAACCCATCACTGACCGACACTTTTCCTTCTTGCTTCTTTGCTGGACTTGGAGAAGGTTTTCCTCCCAAAACTTTACTGACGGCTTTTTCCTCCTTCACAGAACTGCTGCAGCTTTGGCTCGCTGCATTCACTGCTCTGACAGTGGCTCTGGGATTAACATTCCCATTAGGAGAGGCCTGGGAGGCTTGTCCCAGTGTAGGCCGGGAAGCCTGGGCCTTGCCTGGGGAGCTTCCCCGCCCAGGGTGGCCCCTCCCTGGGCTTGCTCCAGACATCAGGAGAGCTACAAACACACAACCTCTCAGCTAGGAGGCAGTATTATAGTAGTTATATTCTTGTACATAGGGGCAGTATTATAGCAGTTATATTCTTGTACATAGGAGCAGTATTATAGTAGTTATATTCTTATACATAGGGGCAGTTTTATAGTAGTTATATTCCTGTACATAGGTGCAGTATTATAGTAGTTATATTCTTGTACATAGGGGCAGTATTATAGCAGTTATATTCTTGTACATAGGAGCAGTATTATAGTAGTCATATTCTTGTACATAGGGGCAGTATTATAGTAGTTATATTCTTGTACATAGGAGCAGTATTATAGTAGTTATCTTCTTGTACATAGGAGCAGTATTATAGTAGTTATATTCTTGTACATAGGAGCAGTATTATAGTAGTTATATTCCTGTACATAGCGGCAGTATTATAGTAGTTATATTCTTGTACATAGGAGCAGTTTTATAGTAGTTATATTCCTGTACATAGCGGCAGTATTATAGTAGTTATATTCTTGTACATAGGAGCAGTATTATAGTAGTTATATTCTTGTACATAGGGACAGTATTATAGTAGTTATATTCTTGTACATAGGGGCAGTATTATAGTAGTTATATTCTTGTACATAGGAGCAGTATTATAGTAGTTATATTCTTGTACATAGGAGCAGTATTATAGTAGTTATATTCTTGTACATAGGAGCAGTATTATAGTAGTTATATTCTTGTACATAGGGGCAGTATTATAGTAGTTATATTTTTGTACATAGGAGCAGTGTTATAGTAGTTATATTCTTGTACATAGGGGCAGTATTATAGTAGATATATTCTTGTACATAGGGGCAGTATTATAGTAGTTATATTCTTGTACATAGGAGCAGTGTTATAGTAGTTATATTCTTGTACATAGGGGTAGTATTATAGTAGTTATATTCTTGTACATAGGGGCAATTTTTATTGTAAAAACCAAACAAATACAAATATACTGACATTCCTCCAGTAATACAAAAATAAATTCACTTGGATTGTACATACATTCATTACATATCCGGATTATACATATAAAATTATCTTAAAGAGTCCATACACCTGGTTGGAAAAAAAAAAAAAAAAACACATCATATTTCAACCCAGTGACACATCCTTCCATAACTTAACATTTCCTAATGATTTTATCTATCTGGGGTCGGACATTATGTAGTTGACAGCGTCACAGATCTGAGTCGGAGTTATTCTGGTCACCGCCGGTCTCCATTTCAGACTCTACCTGAGAGCCCTCAGGTAATGGCTTCCGCTTGGGCGGAGGACAGTCCTCTACGTCCCTATCAAACTCTGCGTCAATTCTTCTAAGGTCATCCTCAAAATCACCGTCAGACTCAGACAGAACACCAAACCTATTAGATAAGTCCATTACACCTGCAGAACTCTGGACCTTCTTCCTGGCTCCTTGGCCAGTGTCATACTCCTTCTCAGGTTTACGGGAGGTCTTGTCCTTTTTCTTCCTTTTAGTCTGAGACACAGATGGTAGTACTGAAGTAATGCTTCCCTGTGACTGCTGCCCCTGAGGGACAACCTCCATACTTCCCTGTGCACCCTCTGAACCCTGCTGCTCTGGTGTCACCTAAGTAGACCCCTGGTGGGCCTCCGGTCTGGCCAGTATTTCCCCTGACAGTAAAGCTGCCTCCTCCAGAATCTCTGCCCCTGCCACTAAATCCTCATCAGGATAGTCCTTACAGATATTGTGCCAGGCGTCAGGACAGTCCCTGTGAGGGTGACCGATCTTCCCACAGAGGTTGCACCTGATGTTCTGGCAGTCTGCAGCCACATGGCCGACCTCCCCACACAGGTTGCACTTCACCACAGTACACGTATTTGCCAGGTGACCCGCCTTGCCACATTTGAAGCACTTACGAGGCTGCCCAGGATAGAAACACACACCCCTCTCCCTCCCAATAAAGAAGGAGTTGGGTAAGTGGGCAGTGATATTATCGCACTGGCGCAGTTTCACCAAAACCCTCCACCCTCCCGTCCAGATACCATCATTGTCTCTGCTTTTGGTGAGGTCAGAGACCAGGTCACAATGCCTCCGGAGCCACACCACAATGTCCTGCGGGGGAACAGACTCATTCCAGAAGATGAGATTTACAGTAACGGTATCTGGCTTAGAGATAGGAATAAAGCTGAACTTACTCCAGCCCTCAGTGTCTCTAAACTTGGGGAAATTAGACCAAAACCTGTCCAGGTCACTCATGAGCTTAAAGCTGACGTCATAGCCCTGCCTGTCTGGAAGATTAATCACTGCCAAGATGTTGACTGGCGCAAACCCCATCTGGCGACACAAGAGCTCCCTGACCACAAACCTTCTATCTGGCAGATCCTCCTTGGCAGCTCTGTGCCGGAAACGCACAACATTTCTCCGTTTAAACGCCTGGCCGGTATAATTGGCACCAGAGGTGAAGGACGGAGCACCACGACTCCAGGCATTACTGGGGGGAACCTGCAGGGTCACACTAGGCTGACTGACGGGGTGAGGGTCTGCAGCAGGGGGGGCTTCTACACCTTGTGTGCTCGGAATTAAAGGGGGGAAATCACAGACATCATCATGCACATTGTTATCATCAACATCAATGTCACTATCAGACTGCGCAGCGTCCACCAAAGATACTGTGCTCCCTCAAACCCCCGACCCCTCAGATACAGCGCGGTTATCCCCAGCATCAGAGCCCTGCTGGGCACCATCAGGAACTACCGGCACATGTCCACTGCCCAACTGTGGTGCTTGGCATTCTAAGACTTGTAGTCCCTCTGCTGAAAAATGTCCATGCTGCTGCTTGGAATCTGCTGCAGGCGGCTGTGCTGGGCATTCTGCGACTTGTTGTACCTCTACTGGAATGTGCCCTTCATGCTGCTGCTTGGAATCTGCTGCAGGCTGTTGTGCTGGGCATTCTGTGACTTGTTGTACCTCTGCTGGAATCTGCACTACATGCTTCTGCTTTGGATCTGCTGCAGGCAGTTTTGCTGGGCATTCTGAGACTTGTGGTACGTCTGCTGGGGTCTGTACTACAGACTGCTGCTGGTGCGGCATTTGACCCTTTTGGAAGCAGAAACTTGCAGGCTGCAGCACTGGCCGCACCGGCTTCTGGGGTCCACCTGGGACAATGTCTGACCTGGAACCTGCAGAGTTCTGCTTCTGTGACTTAAACAGTTCCTGGTTCCTATAAGTCTCTGCCAGGGGCCCCATCCTCTCTAGGACGCAGTCCATGTCCCTCACCACTTTTGCCAGCAATACACCCAGTGTGTTCAGAGTCTCATCATAAAAATCATGACTCCCGGGATTAATAGCCTTTAGCTTATAGCAAGTGTCTATCTGCACCTGTAGTGAGTCTTTCTGCTGCTGTAACTCACCGAACTTCTTGACCAGTCCTGGGATCTCCTCTGCGAGCTGAAGCTCAGGTGCACGTGGCGTCTCCTCCTGGGATCCTGCATTCAGCGATGTCCCCGGCTGCTTGAACCCAGACGTCTCCTTAATTTTCACCACCGCTGGTTTCATGGCTCTAGGCTCCACAGCACTTTTACTGCTGCCACCTGACTGCGACCGTGTGCGTCCTGACCGCGCCATACTGCCATGCTGCTGTAAGTTCTCCTGGATGGTTTGTCTTTCCAAAGACGTCCGTCTCTGCCTGGGAGCAGGAGAGGTGGTCTGCACAGCTGGGGCTGATCTCACCTGTGCACCTGGCAGGAGCTGCTTGCTGACTGGGGAGTTACCTGACTTCACATTGTGCATTAACCCATCGCTGACCGACACTTTTCCTTCTTGCTTCTTTGCTGGACTTGGAGAAGGTTTTCCTCCCAAAACTTTACTGACGGCTTTTTCCTCCTTCACAGAACTGCTGCAGCTTTGGCTCGCTGCATTCACTGCTCTGACAGTGGCTCTGGGATTAACATTCCCATTAGGAGAGGCCTGGGAGGCTTGTCCCAGTGTAGGCCGGGAAGCCTGGGCCTTGCCTGGGGAGCTTCCCCGCCCAGGGTGGCCCTCCCTGGGCTTGCTCCAGACATCAGGAGAGCTACAAACACACAACCTCTCAGCTAGGAGGCAGTATTATAGTAGTTATATTCTTGTATATAGGGGCAGTATTATAGTAGTTATATTCTTGTACATAGGAGCAGTATTATAGTAGTTATATTCTTGTATATAGAGGGCAGTATTATAGTAGTTATATTCTTGTACATAGGAGCAGTATTATAGTAGTTATATTCTTGTACATGGGGCAGTATTATAGTAGTTATATTCTTGTACATAGGGGCAGTATTATAGTAGTTATATTCTTGTATATAGGGGCAGTATTATAGTAGTTATATTCTTGTACATGGGGCAGTATTATAGTAGTTATATTCTTGTACATAGGGGCATTATTATAGTAGTTATATTCTTGTATATATGGGCAGTATTATAGTAGTTATATTCTTGTACATAGGAGCAGTATTATAGCAGTTATATTCTTATACATAGGAGCAGTATTATAGTAGTTATATTCTTGTACATAGGAGCAGTATTATAGTAGTTATATTCTTGTATATATGGGCAGTATTATAGTAGTTATATTCTTGTACATAGGGGCAGTATTATAGTAGTTATATTCTTGTACATAGGAGCAGTATTATAGTAGTTATATTCTCGTACATAGGGGCAGTATTATAGTAGTTATATTCTTGTACATAGGAGCAGTATTATAGTAGTTATATTCTTGTACATAGGGGCAGTATTATAGTAGTTATATTCTTGTACATAGGAGCAGTATTATAGTAGTTATATTCTTGTACATAGGAGCAGTATTATAGTAGTTATATTCCTGTTCATAGGGGTCAGTATTATAGTAGTTATCAGTTTAAAGTCTCCTGAGTCTGAAGCTAGGCTTTTCATCCTCTTACATTGAACTACACATAGTTGTGACCACCATAGCTTCCCCCTCATAACTGTTTTTATTGTTGGGAGCAGCTTTTGTTCTCTATTGTCTCTGCCTCTTGTATTTCCTGTTATTTCTCTCCACCCGTGCATCACGGTTGACACAACAGAGGATAGCAATGAGTGTGAATGCACAGACCTGGCGGCAGCGTTATATTGTTATTACGACACCGTCATTCTACCTTATCTGGAGTCAGCGCAGGCCTTTACTGATGGACTGTAAATTAGGCATAAACAGCTTTTATTTGCTTTCATATATTTTCCTGGACTGGAGGAAATGGAAACTGGATGCGGAGAGCACGGTGATCCAGCTCTGAGCTTCTGCCCAAACAACCTCATTTGCATCAGTAAGAGATTGTAATGACTTTCTCAACTAAGCATACCCATGCAGTTAATTACTTTTTTCCAAATGAAAGGCCAAAATTATTTCCTTGTCGAAGTAGTCAATCACGCATCAGGAATAAAAAAGTGCAGAATGCTGAAGCTTCTGGAGCAATTATTATAAAATTAATTTTCCCAGACTAGTAGAGCAGAGTGTCGCGCTTCCCCCGAAATGTTACATGAGTCACACACCCAGCGAGCCGACATTCAGTGCTCAAGAGACCCTATGACCCTGGAAATAAGAACTATTCACTCTCTGTCCATTATTAGCATGCATATACAGAAACGAAATGTTACTTTTTCTGTTATAAGCACTCAATATTCTGGAAATAAAATATATCTATTTATTTAAAGGGAGACTTTAGGCAAAACGAATACACTCTGTTCTGCATAGTGCAGGGGTTGGAGCATGACACAGGAACTAACAGAGCAATGGAGGGATGGAGCATGACACAGGAACTAACAGAGCAATGGAGGGATGGAGCATGACACAGGAACTAACAGAGCAATATAGGGATGGAGCATGACACAGGAACTAACAGAGCAATGTAGGGATGGAGCATGACACAGGAACTAACAGAGCAATGTAGGGGTGGGGCATGACACAGGAACTAACAGAGCAATGTAGGGATGGAGCATGACACAGGAACTAACAGAGCAATATAGGGATGGAGCATGACACAGGAACTAACAGAGCAATGTAGGGTGGGGCATGACACAGGAACTAACAGAGCAATGTAGGGTTGGAGCGTGACACAGGAACTAACAGAGCAATGTAGGGATGGAGCATGACACAGGAACTAACAGAGCAACGTAGGGTTGGAGCGTGACACAGGAACTAACAGAGCAACGTAGGGTTGGAGCATGACACAGGAACTAACAGAGCAATGGAGGGATGGAGCATGACACAGGAACTAACAGAGCAATGTAGGGATGGACTGACCAGGATACACAGGAACAACTAACAGAGCAATGTAGGGATGGAGCGTGACACAGGAACTAACAGAGCAATGTAGGGGTGGAGCGTGACACAGGAACTAACAGAGCAATGAGGGATGGGTGCGAACTGGAGCGATGACACAGGAACTAACAGGAGCAATGGAGGGATGGATCAGGCATGATGACACAGGAACTAACAGAGCAATAGGGATGGAGCATGACACAGGAACTAACAGAGCAAGTAGGGGAGATGGCGAGCATGGAAAAACCCAACAGAGTAAGCTGAACAGAACGACAATGTAGGGATGGAGCATGACACAGGAACTAACAGAGCAATGTAGGGTTGGAGCGTGACACAGGAACTAACAGAGCAATGTAGGGTGGAGCATGACACAGGAACTAACAGAGCAATGGAGGGATGGCATGAAGGCATACACAGGAAGACTGAACAGGAAGACATGTAGGGATGGGAGCATGACACAGGAACTAACAGAGCAATGTAGGGATGGAGCGTGACACAGGAACTAACAGCAGAGCAATGTAGGGTGGAGCGTGACACAGGAACTAACAGAGCAATGTAGGGTGGAGCGTGACACAGGAACTAACAGAGCAATGAGGGATGGAGCTGACACAGGAACTAACAGAGCAATGTAGGGACTGGAGCGTGACACAGGAACTAACAGAGCAAGTAGGGGTGGGAGCATGACACAGGAACTAACAGAGCAATGTAGGGTGGAGCGTGACACAGGAACTAACAGAGCAATAGAGGATGAGCATGACACAGGAACTAACAGAGCAATGTAGGGATGGAGCGTGACACAGGAACTAACAGAGCAATGTAGGGTTGGAGCGTGACACAGGAACTAACAGAGCAATGTAGGGATGGAGCTGACACAGGAACTAACAGAGCAATGTAGGGATGGAGCTGGACACAGGAACTAACAGAGCAATGTAGGGTGGAGCGTGACACAGGAACTAACAGAGCAATGGAGGGATGGAGCTGACACAGGAACTAACAGAGCAACTGTAGGGATGGAGCATGACACAGGAACTAACAGAGCAATGTAGGGATGGAGCGTGACACAGGAACTAACAGAGCAATGTAGGGTTGGAGCATGACACAGGAAACTAACAGAGCAATGAGGATGAGCTGACACAGGAACTAACAGAGCAATGTAGGGATGGAGCATGACACAGGAACACAGAGCAATGTAGGGTGGAGGCATGACACAGGAACTAACAGAGCAATGGAGGGATGGAGCTGACACAGGAACTAACAGCAGAGTTGGAGGAGAATAGAGGGGAGCATGACACAGGAACTAACAGAGCAATGTAGGGTGGAGCATGACACAGGAACTAACAGAGCAATATAGGGATGGAGCATGACACAGGAACTAACAGAGCAACGTAGGGTTGGAGCGTGACACAGGAACTAACAGAGCAATGTAGGGTGGAGCATGACACAGGAACTAACAGAGCAAGTAGGGATGGAGCTGACACAGTAACTAACAGAGCAAGGAGGGATGGAGCGTGACACAGGAACTAACAAGCAACGTAGGGTTGGAGCAGTGACACAGGAACTAACAGAGCAACGTAGGGATGGAGCATGACACAGGAACTAACAGAGCAATGTAGGGTTGGAGCTGACACAGGAACTAACAGAGCACGTAGGGGTTGGAGCGTGACACAGAAGTAACAGAGCGCAATAGGGGGAGGCAGTGACACAGGAACTAACAAGCAATGTAGGGGTGGAGCATGACACAGGAACTAACAGAGCAACGTAGGGATGGAGCATGACACAGGAACTAACAGAGCAACGTAGGGTTGGAGCGTGACACAGGAACTAACAGAGCAAGTAGGGTGGAGCATGACACAGGAATTAACAGAGCAAGTAGGGGTGGAGCATGACACAGGAACTAACAGAGCAATGTAGGGATGGAGGCATGACACAGGAACTAACAGAGCAATGTAGGGGTGGAGCATGACACAGGAACTAACAGAGCAATGTAGGGATGGAGCATGACACAGGAACTAACAGAGCAAGTAGGGGTGGAGCGTGACACAGGAACTACAGAGCAATGTAGGGTGGAGCATGACACAGGAACTAACAGAGCAAGTAGGGGTGGAGCATGACACAGGAACTAACAGAGCAAGTAGGGATGGAGCATGACACAGGAACTAACAGAGCAATGTAGGGATGGAGCATGACACAGGAACTAACAGAGCAATGTAGGGGTGGAGCATGACACAGGAACTAACAGAGCAATGTAGGGGTGGGCATGACACAGGAACTAACAGAGCAATGTAGGGATGGAGCGATGACACAGGAACTAACAGAGCAATTAGGGATGGAGCGTGACACAGGAACTAACAGAGCAATGTAGGGGTGGAGCGTGACACAGGAACTAACAGAGCAATGTAGGGATGGAGCATGACACAGGAACTAACAGAGCATGTAGGGATGGAGCATGACACAGGAACTAACAGAGCAATGGAGGATGGGCATGACACAGGAACTAACAGAGCAACGTAGGGATGGAGCATGACACAGGAACTAACAGAGCAATGTAGGGTGGAGCATGACACAGGAAACTACAGAGCAAATGTAGGATGGGCTGACACAGGAACTAACAGAGCAATGTAGGGTGGAGCGTTGACACAGGAACTAACAGAGGCATGTAGGTGGAGCGTGACACAGGAATAACAGAGCACGTAGGGGTGGAGGTGACACAGGAACTAACAGAGCAACGTAGGGTGGAGCGTGACACAGGAACTAACAGAGCGCTGTAGGGGTGGAGCATGACACAGGAACTAACAGAGCGCTGTAAGGAAGGAGCGCGACACAGGAACTAACAGAGCCGTGTAGGGGTGGAGCAGTGACACAGGAACTAACAGAGCGCAGTAGGGGTGGAGCATGACACAGAAACTATCAGAGCACCATAAGAAGGAGCACGACACAGGAACTAACAGAGCGCTGTAGGGGTGGAGCTTGAAACAGGCACTAACAGAGCGCAGTAAAGGTGGAGCATGACATGAGCAAGATTATTATTATTATTATGACACAGGAACTAACAGAGCGCCGTAAGAAAGAGTGCGACACAGGAACTAACAGAGCACTGTAGGGGTGGAGCCTGACATAGGAACTAACAGAACGCAGTAGGTGTGGAGCATGACACAGGAACTAACAGAGCACCGTAAGAAGGAGCGCGACACAGGAACTAATAGAGCACCGCAGGGTTGGAGCGTGATACAGGAACTAACAGAGCACCGTAGGGGTGGAGCTTGACACAGGAACTAACTGAGTGCAGTAGGTGTGGAGCATGACACAGCAACTAACAGAATGCTGTAAGAAGGAGCTCGACACAAAAACTAACAGAGCGCCATAGGGGTTGAGCGTGATACAGGAATTAACAGAGCACCGAAGGGGTGGAGCTTGACAGAGGAACTAACATGCATTCTGGTCATACCAGTGCTTCTGGTCAGCTTGAGCCTGAGCCATATTTTCCTGCACCAACAAGGCCGTCATTTTGTCCTGGAAGCGCACGACGTACTCAACAACTGATACTCCAAGGGTGGCCAAGTCTCCTTCCCATGCCTCTTTCACCAGAGCAAGGGGCCCTCGTACACACTGCCCATACATGAGCTCGAAGGGGGCGAACTCAGTTGACGCCTGTGGAGCCTCCAGGTAGGCAAATAGTAGGTGAAGGAGGTACCGCTCTCAGTTGCTCCCGTGGGAGTCAACCAACCTAAGCATCTGCTTGAGGGTGCCGCTGAACCGCTTGCACAAATCATTAGTCTGTGGATGGTATGGACTGGCCACCAGATGTTGCACCTGTGTTTGCTTACAAAGGGACTCCATCAGCTGCGACATGAATTGGTTCCCTCAGTCGGTGAGCATTTCCTGGGGAAATCCCACTCTGGGTAAAATATCCAGTAAAGTGGTGGCCACCTTTTCGGCCTGAGTGGACGACAAAGCTACCACTTCTGGGTATCTGATGGCATAATCCACTAGCGTTGGTATGTAACGTTTCCCTGAGCGGCTGGGAACGGAAGACGGGCCGATGTGATCCACAGCCACCCTCTTGAAAGGCAATGGCACCAGTGGGGCTTTGAGGAGCCTTCCCCAATCTCTGACAGTTGTCACACGAACGGCAGTTGGCAGCCACATCAGCCCCCATTTCAGGCCAGTTGAAATGCTGGTGACTCGCACCACATGTGTGGATACCAGGGCTATGGGGTACTCGGAGCCGAGCCCATTGATTTCTATGGGAGATGTCACTGGCAGCGGGACTCGGTCCGTGGCCCTGGCGGTCATGCAATGGGGGATATTTACAGGGGATTATAAGGATAGGTAGTTCGTGACGCCACCTGTGGTATCTGATCAATTGGACCAGCGCTGCTATAAGGATCTTCGCAGGGGATGTTATGGGGGCAGCTGGGTGGTAAGTCTCCCACAGGCGAGACGGGTCCCTGGAAGTCTATGGTGATGATGCAGGGTGTAGTTAAGAATTCAGTCACACACAATGCAGCTTCTTTCCATACCTTTACTTGTAGGTGTTTCAAGCAGGTCCCGGGGAGCTGGTCGGGGTGGAGAATGCACATTCGGGATAACCGCTGAGCAGGTTAGAGGCCTCCTTTACTTCATATATATCTGAGTCCAAACTTGCATGAAGCGAAGTTAACTCTGCAATCTCCAGCTTTCTCAATAGCTGTAATGCCCGGCCAACATTGTGGTGGAGCCTTCTATGTCTCTGAATACCAGATGTTGAGAGAACTAAGTCCTTCTATGCTTGGCCTAGCTAAAAGTCCTTGTTCCTCCTGACTCCGATTACGTATCGGCACTTAGGGCTGCTCTCTGCGACCTGTAGTCCAGAAAGCCTCCGGTTATCTTGTTACTAGGCTTGAAACACTAGCAACGCTTCGGACCCCGGTGTCCGGTGAATTAGCGCAGGTAATCTCGTACCTGAAGCACTAGCCTCTATCTTCTCCACTGTGCCCCTCGTCCTGCTCTTGCTCTTATCATAAGCACTTGTAGCATTGATGGAAATGTCAGCTTTCTCCAGAGCTCGCTGAGCAGCTCTCAGTATCCTCCTTGTTTCAGCTTCTGTTGAGGTACTGATTAAGGGTAGCTCTGACTAGGCTAGGATGATTCACTTCACCCGTACTAGCCCCACTTCCTTGTCAGGTGAGCTACGCTAGCTCTGCGAGGATTCAGTCCTCTCTCCTCTCCCTCCAAGTCCAGGCTGAACTGGCACTGAACTGCACTGTCATCAGACAGGAAGCAGACTGATCTGAGCTCTTCTCAGACAGGAAACTAAACTCAACTCTGCTACGTGTCACTACCTCTTATACCCCTGATGGGTGTGTCTGAAAGTGTGAGTGACGTGAATGGATAACAAGCTTTTGCGGTTACCTTCCTGTGCATTTTCCTGGATCATGTGTGCCTGCCATAGCTGGGCCACACACTGGGTTAGCCTGGCCTTGGTCTTAGCGATCCCTAAGTTTCCGGCCATCGGAACCTGATGCCCGGAACGGATAGGGTACCACTCACTAACTGTCGGTCCCTAGGCCACACCTCTGGTGACTCTTGCTGAACTGACACCCGGTTCAGCCATCCCTGGTCCCAGACAACCCACTCGAGGTCTGAGTCCGTGAATGGCTGTGCCGCCTGCTCCTTAAGGGCCTTCAGGCTGTCGTCGGCTTCCAACGCTGCCAGAAACCCCTGACTAGACATGGCCAGAATGGACGAAACTGCCACGTCTTCTGTCAGTTCCCCAGGACCCATCTCCAGGCTTCCCTCTGGCTCAACTGCCACTTGGTCGGAAGGGGGAAGGCCGTCGGACCTCCGAGAGGTTCCTTGGGCTCCAGTACTCCCACTCCTGGTGACAGCGGCCACGACTGCCTCCCCTTGGATTCCACACAAGTCGCCGAGTCAGTTGGACCAGCATGACAGGGGATGGTTTTGGCATCCCGGATGTGGGGACCTCCTGCCCACCTGGAAGCTCCACCTCTCCTGTGACAGCCCCAACCCCATTGGCAGGTTCCCCTTCCTGCAGCTGTGCAGAACCCAGCAGTTTGGACTCATCTAGGGCCCCTACAATCCCTGTGGTAGCCCCTTCCACCAACTCTGGTTTCGGCCTTGCAGCTACCTGAACCCTATCTCTCCCTCCAGAGCACACTGTCTCATCACACCTGGGGGCATTCTCACACCTCCTGTGTCTTCTGGCTCCATCTCATCTGCACCTGCTGTATGTGTCCTGTCAGCACAGGCGTGACTCTCAGCTCCCACTTCCCCCTTGACACAGAAGGAACAGGTAACACACAACATTACTAGCAGTATACAAATCAAGACACAGTGGGAGACCAGGACTTGGGGTCTCAGTAGCCACATACTGTGACACTAGCCACCCCACATCTGTCCCAAGTAAAACATTCGTGGGAATATTTGCCGACACTTCCTCCTCCCTCATTCTCCTTCTGGCGCCCCAGTCCAGAGGAACCCTGGAGACGGGCAGCGCCAGTTCAACGCCTCCTGGGGAGACTCCATCTCAGGCAGCATGAGGGTCATCTCGGCGCCGGTGTCCCGCAATCCCATAGCAGTGGCGTGGTTTATGGTGATGGTATGGTAATTGTCATGGGACCTCCCACTACCCCCACCCACACACATAACAGGGGATGGTTTTGGGGATGAGGACGAGGCCTTGGGACACATGGCCCTGAAGTGTCCGGGTTGGTTGCAAGGGTGACACCTCCTGGGTTCTGCCCCTGGCCTGGAGAGGGAAACAGAGGGGGGTGTCCCTTGCATTCTTTGGGCTGGGGAAATAGGGGCAGGATGAGTCTTGTCCCCTCTCCAAGTGCTGTGGGCGGTCCACTTGGCTTCAGGGGCCCGGTTATTGGCATATTCATCTGCCAGGGCGGCTGTAGCAGCGGCCCCTTTGATTTCCAGGCACAGAGGTACTGCTGAATGTCCTCTGGGCAGTTCCACAAGAATTGCTCCGTGACAGACACTTCCTGGATCTCCTGGCCGGTGGTGAGCTCCAGACCCTTGGTCCAGTGCTCTGCAGCTCTCATAAGAGCCCACATGTGGTCAGCCCAAGTGACCTTGGGGCCTTTTTGCAGGCTCTGGAACTTCGCTTCCTGCGGTAAGACTCCGGGGTGAGATTGAACTGCTGGATCAAGGCCTGTTTGATGCTCTCATAGCCCTGTTCCTCCCCGGCTGGTAAGTCCCCAAGAATTTCCAGAGACTTACCCCTCAAACGGGGGGTCAGGTACTTGGCCCACTGATCCGAGGCCAGATGGTGCTGTCGGCAGGTCCGCTCAAAGGCCCACAAAAAGGAGTCCAAGTCGCCGTCCTTCTCCAGCAGGGGAAAGTCCTCGGCTCGGACCTTGGCTGTCTTGGGTTCTGGAGGTGCTGGGATGGGCCATAGGAGACCCTGCCGAGAAAACTCCAGCTGATGCTGTCGCTCTGCTTGTGCCGCCTCCTGATCTGCCAGGCACTTTGCCGCTTTCAGGAGGGCTGCGTAGGCTTCCTTTAACCCCGCCTTGAGACTTGCCAGGGCAGCTTGAAAGAGGGCTTCCGATCTGAGCTTTCCGGGGAGAAGGGCAGTAGGAGGGCGTTCTCCTGCGGCAGGGTAGTGCACTGGCGGCGAGACATTTGGGGAGCCAGGGCGGGACACCCCCTGATTCACCCCTTCATCGGAACCAGTACACTCATTCTCCGCATTACGGGCTAACTCTGCGGCCATCATTCTTGTCCAGACTCGAGTGCTAGGAGCCAGTCTTTTCAACCCTTGGTCACGGACACAGCGGCAATCCGAACACCCACCTCTACAGTACTTGCACTCGAACTGTGTAGTGCTGAGCTGATCTTAAGACACTCGCAGCAAAAGCTACTGCTGTTAGTCCTTAGTGTTTGGGAGTAGGGATCCCACACACACTATTATCTTGATCCCACCACTCTGCCACCAATCTGTGAGGGATCTCACAGGGGAAGGGGGTGTGTCGACTTTGCTCACCTCGGAGAGGGGAGAGAAGGACCCAGCAGGGATCGGCTCTCTGGCACCACCACTTGCCTCAAGTCAATCAGGGAACTGCACTGAGGGCAAATAGTCACTGGAAAGGCTTCCCTTATAGGTACGAGTTATTGAGGTGCTCCCAGTGAGGGGGAATATATATTACCAGTCCAGGCTTGGGATATATATATAAATCTCCCAGCCATCACTGTCAGAGTTCTTCACTAACCAGTATAGTATGCTGCCACCAGTTCCTCGTTCGAAATAATCTCCGTCAGACAACAAGCTTATATCAGGTCAGAAACCAACCTGGGTAGCGTATAATATACAATGGGGCGTGCGGACGTGGGGATTCATGTATTGAGACAAAAGAGCAGCCCAATATGAATTTCATATTTAATCGCCGAAAAGGCGCTCTAGAAATATACAGGTATATATTTACAGAACAATATACAAGTATGCAGTAAAGAGTGTAGTACAAGGGTAGGGTATAGATAGGTTGCAATTATCATGTAATGTAACATGTGACCACAGGGAGGCGCTGATGGATCACAGGTTCAAATCTTAGTTACAGGCTTTTCCTGGCTGTGTCAGATAACGGATCCTTCTGCCAGTAGAAACACTAAGTTCAAAATGAGGGGCTGCCTTATTTCTCCTAGGATGCTCTCTCCCACACTCTGCTCCCACCACTGGACTTGTGAATCCTCTCTCCTCCAATATCTGAGAATATGATTTTCTGTCCAGAACCGTGAATGGCCCATAACTTTCCGCCCGAAGCTCTGAATGGGACGGCGGTGCCGCCCCTGGGCTCCTCTGGATTTTATCTTTGCATAGAGACTAAATATGCCTACCGTATGTAATTCCTAGTAGCTATGCTTTATAACTCAATAATGCAGTGTTCTGGAGGTTGCTAATTGGTATGAGCGTGTGCAGGAAGAAATGCTGATTCCGATTATGTGCTCGGTTAGTCCCAGAGATATTGCATTCTGTTATTGTAGATCCTTTTCCAGATTCAATAACTCAGAGCCTTGCTGTGACTTATAGTGCCACGCTGTCTCCATGTACGTGAGTCAGACAAAAGATTCCAGTTTGCCTGTAGCTGCAGGAGAGTTCACACCCTGGTGTTAAGAGCTTCTAAGAGCTTGCTCCTGTAATTTTATTTAAAAGAAAACATTGCATTGCTTTTTATGGCCTGGGGGTATGCAAGGGTGGGGGCTCATTTCAGGAGTGGGGGGAGATCTCCTGAACCTATAATCCAAAATTATGTCTCCCTCGTCCCTCACAGTGCCGTAGGGGCAGTGTTTGACACAGGAACTAACAAAATGCCGTAGGGATGGAGCGTGACACAGGAACCAACAGAGCGCCGTAGGGGTGGAGTGTGACACAGGAAGTAACAGAGCGCAGTAGGGGTGGAGCTTGATACAGGAACTAACAGAGCACTGTAGGGGTGTAGCATGACACAGCAACTAACAGGGCACAGTAGGGGTGGAGCGTGACACAGGAACTAACAGAGCACCATAGGAGTGAAGCTTGACACAGGAACTAACAGAGCGCAGTAGGGGTGGAGCATGACACAGGAACTAACAGAGCGCAGTAGGGGTGGAGCATGACACAGGAACTAACAGGGCGCAGTAGGGGTTGAGCATGACACATGAACTAACAGAGCACCGTAAGAAGGAGCACGACACAGGAACTAACAGAGCGCTGTAGGGGTGGAGCTTGACACAGGAACTAACAGAGCGCAGTAGGGGTTGAGCATGACACAGGAACTAACAGAGCGCAGTAGGGGTTGAGCATGACACAGGAATTAACAAAGCACAGTAGGGGTTGAGCATGACACAGGAACTAACAGAGCGCAGTAGGGGTGGAGCATGACACAGGAACTAACAGAGCGCTGTAGGGGTGGAGAGTGACACAGGAACTAACAGAGCGCTGTAGGGGTGGAGAGTGACACAGGAACTAACAGAGCGCCGGAGGGATAGAGCATGACACAGGAACTAACAGAGCGCCATAGAGGTGCAGCATGACACAGGAACTAACAGAGCTCCATAGGGGTGGACAATGACACAGGAACTAACAGACCACCATAAGGGTGGAGCATGACACAGGAACTATTAGAGTTTTGAAATAGTGGCACAGCAGCACTGTGTAGGTCAGGAGACTCACTTGTGTTGATTTAGTAGAACTCAGCAGCACAGCACAGCTGGACCTTGTGTTGTTCTAAATTAACACAATCTCGTGTGAAGTAAGCAACAACATCTATTGCAAAATCTATATACACACCCTCAGCAAAATGTGAGCAGAAGCATGACGATAAATCGCAAAAATGGTTTAAAAGATAAAATAGATCATTATTTTGACAATTATTAGAAAAATTATTCAAAAAATGTATCAATTCAAGCTAAGGAAAACAATCAGTACGGGGCATAAGGACACAAAGTAAGTGTAATAGTATGCACAAAAGGTACTAGATACACAAATTCATGATCAAGAGAAATAAAAATATGCAATAGACAATCTAGCTTGATATCAATTCTTATACAGTATAAAGTGCACAGTGAATATTGTAATCAGGAAAATGAACTGATTGTTCAAAAAATGAGTCTCTTGAGAAAATGAACATGTGTATATTATAGGCTACAGAATCAATGTATAGGTGATGTGTAAAGTGCACAGTGCATTATACAGCTTATAAATAACCATTAGATCAGTCAACAAATAAACATGACTAAGAAAGTGACCTGTGCCTAAGAAAATAAAATGACCATAATCTGTCTCATGATATCATTAGAAAGTGCCAATCAATGTGAAAATGGTCAGACAAATGTATGTGAAAAATAGCAATGAAAAGTACCTATAAAGTGCCTTAGGTGCGAGTCCAGCCTCCATGTGCTCTCACCCCGACAGCACCGTTTCGCTAAATGCTTCCTCCATGGGGGTGTACTGATTGTTTTCCTTAGCTTGAAATTATACATTTTTTTAATCATTTTTTTAATAATTGTCAAAATAAAGATCTATTTTATCTTTTAAACCTTCTTTGCGATTTATCGTCACGCCTCTGCTCACACTTTGCTGAGGGTGTATATATAGCTTGTGTTATTCTAGCAGAGCCCAGTGACTGAATACAGCTGGATATGTCAGAAGACTCCGATGTGTTTATGTACAATAGCAGAGCCCAGCAGCATAGCAGAACTGGATCACTTTGAGACTTAATTTTGTGATGCATCAAAGTTGGATAAGTTAGTACACTTACTTGTGCTGATGCATCTGAGCTTATTAGCACAACAGAACTGGTACATCAGGAGACTTTTCTTGTATTGAAGTAGCAGAGTCCAGCACAGCAAAGCTGGGTATGTCAGGAGACTGCAAAAAGAGAAAATCCAGCTCAACGATGAAGTGAAGATAAAAAAATCTTTATTCACTTGTCATTCCAAATACAGAGGAGTATCAGGATAGATAGCAGCAGATGAATGAGTTATCAACGCGTTTCAGGTGACGCAGCACCCTTAGTCATGAGGGCACAGCACAGCTGAATATGTCAGAAGACATACATGCGTTGATGTAGCAAAGCCTAGTTGCACACCAGAATTGGAAATGGCAGGAAACTCATTTGTATTGAAGTAGCAGAGCCCAGTGGCACAGCAGAACTGAATTTGTCAGGAGATTGACTTATGTTGATGTAGAGGAGTCCTTCAGCACACCAGAGCTTGATACATAAATTTCAAGGTTCATGATAGTCTAGCATGGTATCCCAACATGCATAGGAGCAGATGAATCTGGCACCCTGGTTTGGAAGACTGACAGCCTGGCACTGGACCAAAACTGGTGAGGTGAATAACAAGACTCCCCAAAGATGATCTATGTGGAGCTGTTTAATGGTGGACCTCACCATAGGAGCTTCATTTCTGAAAAAATACTTGTCAACTCTCCCAGAAAGTCCACAAATTTCTAAGAAAAAGAAGACCTTCAGGATGACCAGATGGGTTAGCGTCGCGAATCTCCTGGGGTTCTCCAAAACTTACTGGAGAAGGTTTTTTGAGGGGCTTTGGTGGTGCCAATACACATTTAGGGGTTGTTAAAGCCATAGGGGAGAGTGTTGTCTGCAGATGGGGCAGGGCGACAAGGAAAAAAACGCTCTGGTTCTGTCTCAGTGATTGATTGCCAGGGAGAACTAAGAGGAGGAGAGGAAGAACTACCCGAGTCACCTCTCCTAATACCTATCCAGAGGCTGAAGCGGTGTCGGCTTTTGTGCCCCATTATGAAGTGAATCGAGTAGATAAACCTGCATCATGTCACATTACCGCACCGGTGACCTTGACAGCAATATCAGATATTCAATATTAAAATAAGAGTCTATCATCTATTAATTATAGCGGCATTTATAATGCGCATTCCTGACAGAGGAAGCTGCGCGTAATTACCCAAAGTCATTCAGACCTTTTCAATACCCAATGTCAACAAAGCCGAGTCGCCGACTAAGTAAACAGCTATCTCCGGTGACATCTTTATGCAAAATTCTCCAAATAATTAGAACGCAAATTGAACAGAAATACGTGAAACCGATTACAAATGTCTGATAGCGACTGCCGTGACCTTGAGCGAGCGAAAAACAGCCTTTCATCTCCATGCAAAAATATGAAATCAATTCCTCCCAGTTATTTGAGTCCTGAATAGATTAAGAGCGAGGGGAGATAAAGCGCAGGAGAGGGGGGAAGAATACAGAAAATACAATTACAGTTTGGCAGCAAAACGCTAATTAATTTTACTGCGGAGCAAGGATAAATTATCGGGGTCAGGGTGGATGGGAGCTGGGAGGACACAAAACTTTTTAAGGGGCAAAACTTTTAGCCTATGGTCACGTGTGCTTGTAGCGAGTGACTTCTGCACCCATCCTATTATTCAAGCAGGGGTGCGCAAAGTTATTTTGTAAAGGTGAACAAGTTTCCGGAAATTCTGTTTTATTGGAGCAGATTTGCTCCATTCAGACAGAAAATCTGAGTCTGTCCAAATGAAATTGCTCTGAATCGATTGCCATGAAAGGACATTTATTATGCTCTGAGGACCCCAAAGCAAAATAAATAGAGGGAAGGGGTTAAAAAATTGACCTTACGTGATCATGGGTTAGGGCATCAAAGACATGTTTTCCACTTTACTCTCATGGCCATGCGAATCCAGTCACTGGCCTCAGTGCCAGACCCTCAAAAGAGGACAAAAGGGTCACCATTTTGCTGGTTATGTTCCAATTGAATACCACAAAATTTTCAATTTTCGGAATGTGAAATTTTGGGGGAAATTTGTGTTGTGGAAAGTTATACTTAGAGTGGTATGGAAATTTTCCAGTAATTTTTTATTCCCCATTGGCTATCAAACAACTTAACCTTCTGATATGGAACAAATGGGTCTAGGTGTCCTATAAAAAAGGGCTTAAAGAGATTTCTGGAATTTAGGATAAGTCATCAATGTCTATGAGGGCCCAACAGATCAGCTGATTCATGGATTAGCGCCATACATTGTGTAATGGTCATAAATGGTGCTGGCATTTTTGCATGAGTCCCGGCAATCTACATTAATTTTTTGAAAAGTGGACAACACCTGGCCAGGATGTGGTGTAGCCAAATGAGGACCACAAACTTGTCATAATTTTGTCACAAAATGACAGAAAAGTCTTCCACTCTATGACCACATTACATTTCTTGCAGCGGAGGACAGCAGCTGAAAGAAGCGCCGAATTCACTGAGAGACACACGTCTCTAAATGAATTTATCACTTCTTACTCCAACATAATTTTCATCAACCTTAGGTCTTCATGAATCAGGGCCATGGCTTTAGGTTTGTTACCTGGATTGTTAGCAAATTATATGAAATGCCCTGATAGATCCACAACATTGGCTCCTTCGAATTGCCAAAAAGTTATGGTTAAACTTCAAACATTGGTGGAGATTATAAAAGCTGGTCTTTTTGTGTTTATTTTTCTTTTGTTTAAAGCTTGAAATTGTTTTTTGGGCGTGAAAAATGGAGTGCTGAGCATATCCAGAAAAGTCACATCTGTCCAAGTTCCAAACGTTGCTGTGGCATCAAGAGAAGACATGGATCCCTGTGGAGACATGGGGAACAGTGGGTGCTCTCGTCCGCTGCTCCGGCTGTCTTTAGAAAGATCGCATGGACCAGGGATTATCTCACTGAACGCCCACTCTCCTTTTTACCGTGGATTTAACATTACTCAGACAACACAGGGTGAGGGTAAAACAGCGTGGCAATTATTTAATGAACCACCAACATACATTAACATATAGATCAGTCCCAGCAAATACCCAAGATGATGCAAATTACAGAGCTGCACTGACTCACCGGGTTTAGAGCAGCTGCGACTTCGGGACTTTGGGAACCCCATTTTTGGTGGGCACCCACAGAGAGGAGGTGACAAAAACCTTAGGAAATTGACCTAGAGCAGTGTGGTATGTGGCCAGGTGACCTGATTGTCCCAACCTAGATTCTTCAAGACATCTCGGAGGGTTCAGCGATGTTCAATAGAGCAGATCTGTGTTCTTCCAGCTGGGGCCATGGTCCCCTAAGAGTATATTCTGTAGAACGTTCCTGGCTGTGGTTTTGTAAAGTCTCTCTGATTCTCCTTGTACAATGATAGAAATTGATTTTTATACCCACATGTGTGGCTCAGGTCATCATCCATAGGTCAGGGGGGAGGAGGGATCACTTTAACTCTCATTATTTGAGTAATTAATCAATCTGCATGCTTCGTCTTTCCCTATTTTGCAGGTCAACAAACTAGTTTGCCTGGATAATGTGTAATCAACATATTAACAAACATTGATTGTTCCATGGACCTGCATCCCTGTCCTCCAGAGATAACAGACAATAAGTTACAACAAACATCAACTCAAGTGTCAACATTCAGACAATATGACAATAGTCCATCTTTCTCGACCAACCGAAGAAAGAAACACATAAATTCACTAGTCAGCATTCAGACAATAGCCTATGTCTCTGGACCTACTGAATTTACGTCTGGCATAATTAAGAAGAAATTCTGTGTCATCACAGTCTCCATAAGCTGATATCAATAAGCTCCCTCATTATACTGATAAGTTTTTGGCATTCAAGACAAGAGGATTTGGGGTTTGTTTAACCTTTCAGGTCCTTTGTTTGATTCTTGTGTCCATTCTGCAAACTCTTAATTACTAGCAGTAGCAAGAGAAAAGCTCTGCAAAATGGATGGGGCAAGCCAGGACAGGACTCCTCTCTTCAAGGGCCCCTGAACACCTTTTTGGCTGCCCTAATTAACTGCAGTTGTATAATAACTACTATAGTCCAGTTTAGACATCCAAAGGAATAGGGTTAAAATAAGGCTGAACTGTAGTACCAGACGCAACCACACATAGAAGGGTGGCGCTGCTTTTGTTTTGTTTTTTCATTTAAGGAGTACCATGAGACAACATTGATTGTATATCAATGACATATACTTGAAAACCCCCTTAAACTATAAAAATGGTGCTAAATGGAGCCTAGCTTTGATTTTGTCATGTCCCTGAACTTTGATTTCTTCATCGTTTCCACTTACAGTTTAATGGGCGTCCATCAATTTGATATATATATGTACTGTATGCACCTCCAGATGTATGTTAATGCATTTCACCTTCATCATAGCCGTTAAAGTCAGTGATCTCCAGCTTACCCTTTAATTTGGGTGATATGACCTTAATGAAACTTGTCAATGACGAGTGCACCCGGGAAGCCTTCCGATCTTGGAAGCAGTTAATGACAAGTACGGTGTAAGATGACTAATTTACAGTCGGAGTCCTCCCAACTTCCATGTCGGGCTGCGCTGACATTACATCAATAGCTGGAAGCTCTTTGATTTCACCGGTTTAATAAGGGCAGGTGTAAAAATCCACTTAGTACCGAGTGCCAGGCAGATCTATCCAGCGCCCAGAACGGAGCGCTGATGAATGGCTCTGTGAGTAATGTATCTTACACACGTCTGGATGAAAAGGTCTCTACACGAGTTCATCTTTCCAAGTTTTTGCAGTAGATTGAGCAGGTATTTCACAAGAAATTAAACATTTAGTTTCAGTCTGCATTCTTCATTCTTTCATTTTCAAATCCCCTGATATACAGTTTACAACCTTCTCTTAGTTTTTCAGACTTTCCGTCTGTTGTCTTGTCCCTCTCAGTAATACATGTTGCCTTCATTAGCTCTCATGTATCAGCACAGCTTCATTCCTGGACAGATTGGTTCTTCTACAGCTAATGAAGGATCATGTGCTTTCCTCCCTATATACAGCCGTACAGCTGACCTCGATCATACCATCTATAGTCTTCCTCTCTCCCACTCTGATCTGCTGTGTAAAACTCCCTCCCTGCTGCTATCTCTACTACTGAAAGAAGTTCTGACATCTACTACGTTCTTCATCAAGACAAGATTTTTGGGGGGGGGTCTTAGACATTCAATGCTTTCAGTGGATGTTCCTATGAATTTTATAAATTTTATTATTTTTATCAGTCTGTAGCAAATCACGGATGGGACTCAAACCCAGGACTTGGGCGGAAACTGTAACAGTGAGCCACCGGCTGCGCTGATGTGTATGGGAGAAATTTATATGCCTAAAAACGTCAATGAGGGGCCCAGGAACACATCACAGAGGGGACCAGGCACACATGACAAAGGGACCCAGGCACACATGACAGAGGGACCCAGGCACACATGACAGAGGGGCCCAGGAACACATGACGGAGGGGCTCAGACACACGACAGAGGGGCCCAGGCACACATAACATAGGGGACCAGGCACACATGACGGAGGGGCCCAGGAACACATGACAGAGGGGCACAGGCACACATAACAGAGGGGCCCAGGCACACATGACAAAGGGACCCAGGCACACATGACAGAGGGGCCCAGGCACACATGACAGAGGGGCCCAGGAACACATGACGGAGGGGCTCAGACACACGACAGAGGGGCCCAGGCACACATAACAGAGGGGACCAGGCACACATGACGGAGGGGCCCAGGAACACATGACAGAGGGGCACAGGCACACATAACAGAGGGGCCCAGGCACACATGACAAAGGGACCCAGGCACACATGACAGAGGGGCCCAGGCACACATGACAGAGGGGCCCAGGAACACATGACGGAGGGGCTCAGACACACATGACAGAGGGGCCTAGGCACACATGACAGAGGGGACCAGGCACACATGACGGAGGGGTCCAGGAACACATGACAGAGGGGCACAGGCACACATAACAGAGGGGCCCAGGAACACATGACAGAGGGGCACAGGCACACATGACGGAGGGGCCTAGGCACACATGACAGTGGGGCCCAGGCACACATGACAGAGGGGCCCAGGAACACATGACAGAGGGGCACAGGCACACATAACAGAGGGGCCCAGGCACACATGACAGAGGGGCCCAGGCACACATGACGGAGGGGCCCAGGCACACATGACGGAGGGGCCCAGGCACACATGACGGAGGGGCCTAGGCACACATGACAGTGGGGCCCAGGCACCCATGACAGAGGGGCCCAGGAACACATGACAGAGGGGCACAGGCACACATAACAGAGGGGCCCAGGCACACATGACAGAGGGGCCCAGGCACACATGACGGAGGGGCCCAGGCACACATGACGGAGGGGCCCAGGCACACATGACGGAGGGGCCCAGGCACACATGACAGAGGGGCCCAGGCACACATGACGGAGGGGCCCAGGCACACATGACGGAGGGGACCAGGCACACATGACAGAGGGGTCCAGGCACACATGACAGAGGGGCACAGGAACACATGACAGAGGGGCACAGGAACACATTACAGAGGGGCCCAGGAACACATGACAGAGGGGCACAGGAACACATGACAGAGGGGCCCAGGCACACATGACGGAGGGGCCCAGGCACACATGACGGAGGGGCCCAGGCACACATGACGGAGGGGCCCAGGCACACATGACGGAGGGGCCCAGGCACACATGACGGAGGGGCCCAGGAACACATGACGGAGGTGCCCAGGAACACATGACAGAGGGGCACAGGCACACATGACGGAGGGGTCCAGGCACACATGACGGAGGGGCCCAGGAACACATGACGGAGGGGCCCAGGAACACATGACAGAGGGGCACAGGCACACATGACAGTGGGGCCCAGGCACACATGACAGAGTGGCCCAGGCACACATGACAGAGGGGCCCAGGCACACATGACAGAGGGGCCCAGGCACACATGACGGAGGGGCCCAGGCACACATGACGGAGGGGCCCAGGCACACATGACGGAGGGGCCCAGGAACACATGACGGAGGGGCCCAGGAACACATGACAGAGGGGCACAGGCACACATGACAGTGGGGCCCAGGCACACATGACAGAGTGGCCCAGGCACACATGACAGAGGGGCCCAGGCACACATGACAGAGGGGCCCAGGCACACATGACAGTGGGGCCCAGGCACACATAACAGAGGGGCCCAGGCACACATGACAGAGGGGCCCAGGCACACATGACAGAGGGTCCCAGGCACACATAACAGAGGGGCCCAGGCACACATGTCAGAGGGGCCCAGGAACACATGACAGAGGGGCCCAGGCACACATGACAGTGGGGCCCAGGCACACATGACAGAGGGGCCCAGGCACACATGACAGAGGGGCCCAGGCACACATGACAGAGGGGCCCAGGCACACATGACAGAGGGGCCCAGGCACACATGACAGAGGGGCCCAGGCACACATGACAGTGGGGCCCAGGCATACATAACAGAGTGGCCCAGGCACACATGACAGAGGGGCCCAGGCACACATGACAGAGGGGCACAGGCACACATGATGGAGGGGCCCAGGCACACATGACAGAGGGGCCCAAGAACACATAACAGAGGGGCACAGGCACACATGACAGTGGGGCCCAGGCACACATGACAGTGGGGCCCAGGCATACATACCAGAGGGGCTCAGGCACACATGACAGAGGGGCCCAGGCACACATGACAGAGGGGCCCAGGCACACATGACAGAGGGGCACAGGCACACATGACAGAGGGGCCCAGGCACACATGACAGTGGGGCCCAGGCATACATACCAGAGGGGCCCAGGCACACATGACAGGGGGGAACACAGGCACACATAACAGACGGGCCCAGGCACACATGACAGAGGGGCCCAGGCACACATGACAGAGGGGCCCAGGCACACATGACAGTGGGGCCCAGGCACACATAACAGAGGGGCCCAGGCACACATGACAGAGGGGCCCAGGCACACATGACAGAGGGGCACAGGCACACATGACGGAGGGGCCCAGGCACACATGACAGAGGGGCCCAGGAACACATAACAGAGGGGCACAGGCACACATGACAGTGGGGCCCAGGCACACATGACAGTGGGGCCCAGGTACACATCACATGACAGAGGGGCCCAGGAACACATAACAGAGGGGCACAGGCATACATAACAGAGGGGCCCAGGCACACATGACAGAGGGGCCTAGGAACACATGACAGAGGGGCACAGGCACACATAACAGAGGGGCCCAGGCACACATAACAGAGGGGCCCAAGCACACATGACAGAGGGGCACAGGCACACATGACAGAGGGGCACAGGCACACATGACAGAGGGGCACAGGCACACATTACAGAGGAGCCCAGGCACACATAACAGAGGGGCATAGGCATACATTACAGAGGGGCCCAGGCACACATAACAGAGGGGCACAGGCACACATGACAGAGGGACCCAGGAACACATGACAGAGGGGCACAGGCACACATAACAGAGGGGCCCAGGCACACATTACAGAGGGGCCCAGGCACACATAACAGAGGGGCACAGGCACACATGACAGAGGGGCCCAGGAACACATGACAGAGGGGCACAGGCACACATAACAGAGGGGCCCAGGCACACATAACAGAGGGGCCCAAGCAGACATGACAGAGGGGCACAGGCACACATGACAGAGGGGCACAGGCACACATGACAGAGGGGCACAGGCACACATGACAGAGGGGACCAGGCACACATAACAGAGGGGCACAGGCATACATTACAGAGGGGCCCAGGCACACATAACAGAGGGGCACAGGCACACATGACAGAGGGGCCCAGGAACACATGACAGAGGGGCACAGGCACACATGACGGAGGGGCCCAGGCACACATTACAGAGGGGCCCAGGCACACATAACAGAGGGGCACAGGCACACATGACAGAGGGGCTGTGATGATACTGAAGCTTCATTTCTGATGTGTGTCGACCCGCCACCACAATTGTGGGTTACCAGGGCAATGGGGTACTCAGAGCCGAGCCCATGGAAGTCTATGGGGATTGTCACAGGTAGCGGTGGCTCGGTCTGTGGCCCTGGCGGTCTGGCGTATGTTGGGGGAATATTTACAGGGGATAGATTTATATACAGTTCGTGACGCCACCTGTAGTCTTCTGGTAATTTGTACCAGCGCTGCTGTAGATCTCTGAGGGGATGGTGAGGCAGCTAGATGTCGGGTCCCCTACAGGTAGGACTCTTCCCCTCAGGTCGGTAGTTAAAGCAAGGTTGTGCAGGCATGCAAATAAATAACACAGTCTCACACATCAGCGTCTCTCCATACCTTTACTTGCAAGATGGTAAGGCAGTTCCCAGGGAGGCTGATGGGGTTGATGGAGGATGAGCTTTGAGGCAACGGTTAAGCAAGTTAGGGGCCCCCTTTACTGTCCAATGATGATGAGTGCAACCAGCCTGAAGCGTAGTTCCCTCTATAATTCCAGCTATTCCAAAGCTGTTCTGCCCGGTCAGTTTTGTGGTCGGAGCCTTCCTGTGGGAGAGCTGAATTCCTATCTTGTCCTGCAGAGACTCAAGGTCCTCACTTCCCCTGACCCCAGTTACGTACTAACTCTTCAGGGCTGCTTGCCACGACCTAAGGTCCGGTAAGTCTCTGGTTTTCTTACCACTAAGCGTGAAGCTTTAGTGATCCTTCGGTCCCCAGTGACCGGTAACAATGTGCAGGTATCCTTTACCTATGGCACTTCTCTGTTCTCTTCCACTTTGCCCTTCGATTTGCTCAACTCTTAATAGATATCTCAGTCTGTCTTCCAGTGGGGCACAGCTCTGACTAGGCTGAGGTGAACTAGGCCACCTGTACTAGCCTCCACTTTCTGAACTGCTAACAGGCTCAGACTGAACACGTCTGCTCTGTCCAAGGACAGGAATCTGACTGAATGAATCACTCCCCTCCACACCCCTGCTGGGTGTGTCCGAAGTGTACGTGATGTCATGAAGAGCCCTTAACTGTTACCTCTCCACTCATCCTCCTGGTATTGTGTACCAGGGCTACACATTCCCCCATGGTAAACGACAGCACTCCCGGGCTGTAAAATACAAAGAGACATTTTGTTTATGCATTAAAACATCAACATTAAACATTAATTCGTCCCATCCGAGAGGTGAGGATGTCTTGAACGTTGCAAAACAAAAACATCAAATATAGAAAAATACAAAAAGTATTAATGCATCAAAACATTCAATAAATACTCAGTATTCTTGTGAAGGACCCGCACCAAACCTTCAACGTGGGTCCTGGGTGGGCTGCAGGACATCCGAATGCAGACCTCACTCAGTGCCACACCACACGGGTTTTCTGTTCAGAGGTAAGTCAAGGCTTCTTGTGAAACCATTAAAAGGCACCTTAGTGCAACTATTTACAAGATACAGTTTTTTGGCTGGCTCAGTCCTCAGCCTCTGAGTCCATTATAAGACATAATAGGGAAAAACACATATATATATAGACTTTTTACAATATTCACATTAATTCGTTATAATCACTGCTGATATCTAATGGGTAACTTCCCTTTTGTGATTCGCTCTGATCTACGTGGTGTAGCTTCAGGTATATCAAGTTGTGATCTGTCTGCACTGCGTAACGGCAAACTATAGAACTGCCTCAATCTTTCTATGGATCTGGCAAGCGTACTGATGGCTGGGCGGTGTGAGTCAGCTTCACCAGGGGATCCCATAGTATGGGGCGCTGCTTCAGATGATCCTTCTTGAGGTTCCACAGGTTGAGGTGTTGCTGGAATGGGTAACTCCTGAACGGGCTCGACTGGCACCACGGGCACAACTGGAGGTAGAACTTCCTCTTGTGGCTGATAAAACTGCAACACTGGAACTATTACAGCATCTCCCAGTCGGGGCCAATCCGCAGGAAAATCTCCCAGATCTGTGTGTATGACCTCTTCCTTTCTTTCTCCTTGATTGATGACAGGGTTCTTTTCACAACGCTTTAAAGGTTCTGGACACAATTTCAAATGGTCTCTGGACACAGTGGTTGTTGTTCTTCCTCCGTCCTTACTGACGACACAAACTTTTCTGTTGTCATATTTAGAATCTTGTACGACGTAGGGTTCTTGCTCCCACTGGTTATCCAATTTGTGCATTTTCCTTTTCCTTTTTAATACTATCTCTCCAGGCATCAAAGGCTTGGCAGGAGCATTTCTGTTGTAAATATCTTCCTGTTTTCCCGTGCCTTGTTGAGACTTTCCTCCACGCAGACTTGCACTCTTCTGTATTGCTCTTGCCGATTGATGTCCCAGTTTTCAACGGCGTCGTCTGCCTCCGGTTCTACCACTCCAAGTTCTAGATCCATTGGTAGTTTTCCGGGCCTTGCTCGCATAAGATAAGCTGGAGTGCAGTTAGTTGAACTTACAGGTATATGGTTATACAAATCAACCAAATCAGGTAGTAAGTCCGGCCATCGATTCCTGTCTTCCAACGGTATGGATCTCAACAAGTCAAGGACAATATGGTTCATTTTTTCGCAAAGACCGTTGGTTTGAGGGTGATATGGTGTTGTTCTAATTTTCTTGCACCCGTACATGTGACAGAATTCCTTGAATAAATCGGCTTCGAAAGCAGGTCCCTGATCGGTTAATACTTGCTCCGGATACCCATGCGGTCTGCAGAAGCTTGCTTGAAAGGTTTTCGCTGCCGTCACTGCGGTCTGGTCCTTAACTGGAACAACCACCAGAAATCTGGAGTAATGGTCCACCATGGTCAAGGCGTATGAGTATCCAGATCTACTTGGCGACAGTTTGACGTGGTCCAGGGCCACAATCTCCAGGGGACGAGTCGTCCGGATAGGTTGCAGGGGTGCCTTCTGACTACCGTAGTCCTTTCTTCTGAGACCACAGGGTCCACAGTTCCGACACCACCTCTCGATGGAGCTGCGCATCCCTACCCAGTAGAACCGGCATCTCAACAGGGTCTCCAGCTTTCTCCAGCCAAAGTGTCCTGCTTGATCGTGGTATGCTTCCAACACCATTGGGACGTCTGCCTTGGGGACCACGATTTGCCAGACCATCTCATGGGTTCTGGGGTTGACGTATCTCCTGCACAACTTCTCACGGTATAGGAACAACCTGCTTTTCTCGTTCCACAGGAGCTTTGCTGACATAGGTGCATCCTTTTCCAAGGAGGAACCTTCCTGTTTTAACAACTCCTTGATGCGGCTGACCACTGGATCACTGTCCTGAGTCTCTTTCCAACTGTGATGGGGTAAAGGATTTAATGTTGCACCATACTGCTTTCTGTGGACTCGATGCTCGTGGACTACCCCATTTCGATGGAACGCAGGTAGCTCAATTTCTTCCAGGTCGTCCGATTCTTCTTCCGTATCAGAGTCATGCGGCATTCGGGACAATGCGTCAGCATTAGCATTCTTTCGACCTGCCCGGTACTTGATAGTAAACTGGTAATTGGACAACCGAGCCATCCATCGCTGCTCCATGGCACCCAGCTTGGCAGTCTCCAGGTGCGTTAAGGGGTTGTTATCTGTAAACGCAGTGAACTGATTGGAGGCCAGATAGTGCTTAAATCTTTCAGTAATGGCCCAGACCAGCGCCAGAAACTCCAGCTTGAAGCTGCTATAATTTTCCGGATTTCTCTCAGTTGGCCTGAGTTTTCTGCTGGCATATGCGATGACTTTTTCTTGGCCATTCTGCTTCTGACTGAGAACTGCTCCCAAACCTTCATTACTGGCGTCGGTGTACAACAGGAACGGTTGGCTGTAATCAGGATAGGTTAAGATCTCATCACCTGTAAGGATCTCTTTCATCTTTTGGAATGCTTCAGCCTGTTCTTTACCCAATTAAAGGGAAGGTTTCTGCTCTTTAGGGATTGTCCTACTAGGAGGTCCTGTAAAGGAGCTGCCTTCTTCGTGTAATCTTTCACGAATCTCCTGTAGTAACCCGTGAGTCCCAGGAACTGTCGCACTTCCTTAAGGTTTTTCGGCTCCGGCCACTTCTGGATGGCAGTGACTTTCTCTGGGTCTGGCGCTACTCCTTCCGAACTGACGATGTGCCCCAAGTATTGTACCTTCTGTTTGAGTAGATGGCATTTTGAGGGTTTCAACTTCATCCCGTACCTGGACAGGGACTCGAATACTTCTGCCAGGTGCTTCAGATGGTCCTCATATGTCTTGGAATACACAATAACGTCGTCTAGGTATAGCAGCACGGTTTCAAAATTGAGATGTCCCAGACAGTTTTCCATCACTCTCTGAAATGTTCCTGGGGCACTACTGAGCCCAAACGGCATTCTATCGAACTCACAGAGCCCCATTGGGGTGGTGAAAGCCGTTTTCTCACGATCCTCCTCAGCCACAGCCACTTGCCAGTAACCACTAGTCAGATCAAGGGTAGAAAAGTAGTTAGCCGTTTTCAGAGCAGCTAATGATTCCTCTATACGTGGTAACGGGTATGCATCCTTGTGTGTTATGCGGTTCACCTGCCTGTAATCCACACACATTCTCATACTACCATCTTTCTTTTTAACCAGAACTAGAGGGGCTGCCCAAGGGCTACAACTATCCCTGATCACCCCGGCTTTCTTCATATCATTTAACATTTCTTTAGCCTTCTGATAATGAGCTGGAGGTATAGGCCTGTACCGCTCTTTGATGGGAGGATGACTGCCTGTAGGGATATGATGTTGGACTCCCTTAATTACCCCAAAATCAAGTGGGTGCTTGCTAAACACTTGGGCGTACTCTTGCACCACCCGTAATACCCCTTGCTTCTGGTGAGCGGGAGTGGTGTCCGTCCCAACATGGAGCTGCTGACACCATTCCGCCACCTGAGTTGCTGGGTCATTGTCCTCCGCTATTTGACAGGAGTCTAAGGACTCAGCCGGGAGAATAGAATTATTGTCGACAGCATGAAGTTTAGCAATGGTTGCATAACGGGGTAAATTTACCTCATCATCTCCCCAATTGAGAAGCCGAACCGGTACTCTTCCATTCACCACTTCTACTACTCCTCTAGCAGTCATAAGTGTAGGTCTATGTTCTGAATGGTGGGGTTCTACTACAGCTTGGTAATTCTGTCCTCTCAGACCTATGGCTGCCCTGCACCAAATGATCATTTCACTCATTGGGGGTATCACAATAGGATCCGAGTCAGTGACCCGTACATTACCAATTTCGCCGTCGGTAAGCTTCGCTTGCTGCTGACACACCAGGGCCCGGATCTCTCTTTGGATTACTCCTTTCTGCCTTGGTCGGGCAATCTCAGCGAGCTGTTGGAGCAAGAACACAACTTCTCCCAAACAATTACCGATAATGTTAGTACCCAAAATTATATTTAAACCGTTCTCCTCATTTACAGTCTTTACTACCAGAAGCCCCTGGTCTTTCAACTCCTCTCTGCCCACTTTTACATCTACACATTTTGTCCCGAGTACTTCTACAGGAAGACCATTAGAAGCATACACGGTAAAGTCAAGGCTCGGAGGCTTAAGACTGTCCATTGACCAGTACTTGGTATATAGGGCATCAGGTATTAGGGTCACCTGCGACCCAGTGTCTAACAATGCCGGAACAGCAATACCATCTAGAATAATAGACAGGTAGGGTCGCCCGCCCACATACCTGCGGTTCCAGTCTAGGGGGCCTGACGGGTATTCTCCTGGGTGTTGGCCCTTGGACCCAGGTTCTGCCCGTTTAAAGGACACTGTGGAGACAGATGACCTTTCCGGTTGCAGCGATAACAGATGATCTCTCGACGAGGAGGGTGTTGATCAGAGGTCGCTCCTGGGGGTGGCGTTGTCCTCCTCTGGAGGGGCGACGTCTTCTTTCTTCTTCGGTGCATCCACGGGACGTCTTCTGGGCAGTCAGCTAACAAGATCTTCCCTTCCTCCTCTTTCCGCAGCTGTAGGGCACTCATCACAGCGGCCAGATTTTTAGTCAGCTGGCGCACCTCTGAGCGCAGACAGTCCAATTCACTAGGAGGTGTCACCGGCGTCTTGGCTTCGGCCACTAGCGGGGAAAAGGGGTTTTCTGCCGGTTCCAGAGTGACTTCACCCCGATGATGTTGGGTTGCCACCTCAGGTTTGCCCAGGGGCCGCAGCCCTTTTATTGCCATGTCTTTTAGGGCATCAAAGGTAGCATCCGGATGATCTAAGGACCACCAATTTACAGTTCTGCGTTCCTCTTGGGATCTCAATCCCTGTATAAATTGTTCTTTCAACATTTTATTCTCATCGATAGCATTTAAATTGTTAATCTGCTTGAGGGCTCTCAGGGCTCCCTGTAGTCGGCAAGCATAGTCCCGGATGCTGTCACCTGGCTGTTGTGAACAGTGATAGAAGGCCATCCGGAGATCCGTTTCTGTGCGGTCTTCAAATATGGCATGCAGCTTAAGGAAGATCGCAGGTACCGACTCCTGATCAACGGTATCCCAAGTCTCCACTTCCCTTTCAGCAGCGCCAGTTAGCTGCCCTATTAGCACAGCAGCTTTTTGTCTCTCAGGCATGGAGTACATTTCTAGGATGCTGCATAACTTCCGCTTGAAGCCTGCTAATGTGCCTGGCTCACCGCTGTACTGGGGAAGCCATTTCGCCCCAGGCATATATGGAAGCGTTAGTGGCATGATCGGGACTACCGGACTGGGTGCGGGGCCCGCACCCCCATCTGGCGCTACAATACCAGGCGGTGCGGGATTGGGGCCTCCGGCTGGGGCCGCACTGTCAGCCGGTTGCTGTGACATCTTAGCGCCCCCTTGGTTAAACGGAGCCTACCGGTTTCAGACGCTGCTATTTCACAGGCACCGCAGTGAGAGCAGGACCTTCGTCGCAGGCGCTCTGATGTCAGAGCGTTCACTTCCTGTTGCAGGACCTGCCGCTGAGTCAGAGCCAGGGGCGTGTCCAAGACTTTGCGCGCTCTTTCAGGTACGCCCACCTTCTTCTCCAGCGCCTTAGGGCGCGAATCTGGCGGCAAATATGGCGGTATTTGGCGCCAAACACACAGCAACAGTCTTTTTCGCCAAAACACTCCACAGGCACACAGGGCTCGCAATGCTGCAAGTTTCGTATCCTGTTCGTGACGCCAAAGTTTTTGTGTCGACCCGCCACCACAATTGTGGGTTACCAGGGCAATGGGGTACTCAGAGCCGAGCCCATGGAAGTCTATGGGGATTGTCACAGGTAGCGGTGGCTCAGTCTGTGGCCCTGGCGGTCTGGCGTATGTTGGGGGAATATTTACAGGGGATAGATTTATATACAGTTCGTGACGCCACCTGTAGTCTTCTGGTAATTTGTACCAGCGCTGCTGTAGATCTCTGAGGGGATGGTGAGGCAGCTAGATGTCGGGTCCCCTACAGGTAGGACTCTTCCCTCAGGTCGGTAGTTAAAGCAAGGTTGTGCAGGCATGCAAATAAATAACACAGTCTCACACATCAGCGTCTCTCCATACCTTTACTTGCAAGATGGTAAGGCAGTTCCCAGGGAGGCTGATGGGGTTGATGGAGGATGAGCTTTGAGGCAACGGTTAAGCAAGTTAGGGGCCTCCTTTACTGTCCAATGATGATGAGTGCAACCAGCCTGAAGCGTAGTTCCCTCTATAATTCCAGCTATTCCAAAGCTGTTCTGCCCGGTCAGTTTTGTGGTCGGAGCCTTCCTGTGGGAGAGCTGAATTCCTATCTTGTCCTGCAGAGACTCAAGGTCCTCACTTCCCCTGACCCCAGTTACGTACTAACTCTTCAGGGCTGCTTGCCACGACCTAAGGTCCGGTAAGTCTCTGGTTTTCTTACCACTAAGCGTGAAGCTTTAGTGATCCTTCGGTCCCCAGTGACCGGTAACAATGTGCAGGTATCCTTTACCTATGGCACTTCTCTGTTCTCTTCCACTTTGCCCTTCGATTTGCTCAACTCTTAATAGATATCTCAGTCTGTCTTCCAGTGGGGCACAGCTCTGACTAGGCTGAGGTGAACTAGGCCACCTGTACTAGCCTCCACTTTCTGAACTGCTAACAGGCTCAGACTGAACACGTCTGCTCTGTCCAAGGACAGGAATCTGACTGAATGAATCACTCCCCTCCACACCCCTGCTGGGTGTGTCCGAAGTGTACGTGATGTCATGAAGAGCCCTTAACTGTTACCTCTCCACTCATCCTCCTGGTATTGTGTACCAGGGCTACACAGATGCTGTTTCCAGAACTCTCTCCCATAGTACTACAACCCCCACCGTTTGCAAGCACAGGGCAAACTACCCCTCCCTCCTTTTCTCTGCAGCTCACGCTTCCCTTCCCCCCTGTCAGCCTGCACTCAGGCAGTGTAATGTGAGCTGCCAGTGCTGGAAGTTTTCCCGCTTCACCGCAGGGGTCCTGCATTGTCCGAACACGTGCTTTCTTCCTATAGCAGCCATGTTGTAGTATTCATTCTTTTTTGGTTAATAACACGGTGGGAGCATTCGCTAGAAACACGAACGTCACTGTGTTGAACCATGCGCCGACGGGCATCGTTCCCGTGGTACCGGTGAACCCGTAACTCCAACAGAGCCCGAGAAATGGAATTCTCGGGTGCCCCATGAGCTATGTCACCCAAGTTTGGGTTCATTTGAACCATTATTTCAAAGCAAGATCATTGATAGGTCTGCCATTATTCTGCTAGAGTTCCCCGCTGAGTTATGAACCTTATGATATTGCAGAGCTCAAACCATAGCTTGCAGCCAGGGGAGGTGGCCAGAGGACCAGCCCTTTTTGTGAGGTCAGAAGCTGACATGCATGCATAAGTCTTACAGTGAAGTTCCTTACGGGGAGTCTTTCTGCTGGGATGTGCTGAGTAAGAGATCTCCCAATGAACTATGACGTGTGGCTCCTTCCCCAGCCTGGCTTGCCTGTATATGATCTAACAACCATGTGAGTTATCTTTCATTCTTAATCCCATTTTATTTTATAACTGCATCTGTACATAACGATATTGTCTCAGTTTGTTACATCTTTTTATATTATATAAGCATTGCCTGTTTTTTAAGGAATAAACCTATAAATTTATTAGTTTGTTTCTCCTGCTCTATAAACGAATTTGCACGTGCCTGAAGCACTACGCTACTGTTTTGGGGTTGCTACGGACCCTCTTGATAAATTGTTCATCAAAAGCCGTAGCTGGTGGCAGCTAAAAGGAAGGGGTGTAAAGTGTTAATCTATTGGGTGACGCTGGCAGTGACGCAGCGGGGTTTATAAGGGTACTGCCTGGCTGCAGCCAGGAGTAATTATGATTCCCTCACTGCAGCGTGCCCAATAGCCAGCACACACCCAAGTGACCCGTCTGGCGACTAATTATCCTAGGTGCAGTTCCCTGACTGACCTGAGGGTAAGGGGGGCGCCAGAGAGCTGCAAGTTCCTAAGTGGAAGTGGGATAGTTATAAATCCCTGCAGTTTACTGGGTCGGATGGCAGCAGCCGTCGTGTGTGTGCACGTTCCATCACATGTGGTGGCAGCGGTGGGATCACAAGCCGTGCCCCCCGGGCTACCGTGTGGCGGACTGTGTGCCCGTTCATCACATATTGGTGGCAGCGGTGGGATCACAAGCCGTGACCCCGGGCTACCGTGTGGCGGACTGTGTGCCCGTTCATCACATATTGGTGGCAGCAGTGGGATCACAAGCCGTGACCCCCGGGCTACCGTGTGGCGGACTGTGTGCCCGTTCATCACATATTGGTGGCAGCGGTGGGATCACAAGCCGTGACCCCCGGGCTACCGTGTGGCGGACTGTGTGCCCGTTCATCACATATTGGTGGCAGAGCGGTGGGATTATAGAGCATTAGTGATCTGGTTTGAGCAATCATTCCATTCACTAAAAAACTTGCACGGTTCTTCAGCGACCCTGCATCTAAAGTTTTGGAGAACAGACTCAGTGTTTATTAGTCCTGATACAATTGTGTGTACTTGCGGTTACCCCCCCCTTCTCTTTGTTTTTCTATCCTATCTTTTATTTGGCAACCATGGCTACGAGGGGATACGACTGGTATAATCGGAATAGCAAGGAAGCTCTTCTTGCCATGTGCGAGTGGAGGGAGATTGTCCCCATGGCCCAAACCAAGGCCGAAGTGATCCAGGCCCTGATGGCACGGGACCACGCTCAGAGCGAGGAGGGCGCAGGAGCCGGCCCAAGCCAAGTTGGTGCCGCAGGAGCAGAGGCCCGACCCCTGACTGCTTACACCCAGGGCGGGATGGACCCTTACCTGCGGGCGGCCCTGGAGGGACTCTCCACTGACGACCATGAAGAACGCCTGAAGCTGATCCAGAAAGCTCAAGAGAGAGCCGACCAGCGAGAGGCCAAACAGCGAGAGGCTGAGATAGCCGAGCGCCAAGCCCAGCGAGAGGCCGAGAGAGCCGAGCGGGAAGCTCAGAGAGCCCATGAACTGGAGCTGCTCAGACAAGGGGCACTGCCCTCCACAGGCCAGAGCAGTGTGCCCAGCAGTGCTCAGAGTCCCAAGCCCCGGCCGGAGCACTTTCCCGTGATGGAAAAGGACGGAGACTTGGACACTTTTCTGCGGGCCTTTGAGAAAGTCTGCAGACAGTACCGGCTGCCTGACAACCAATGGGCCAGGTACTTGACCCCCGGGCTAAAGGGTAAAGCTCTGGAGGCGTTTGCTTCACTCACGCCGGATCAAGATGACAACTATCAGGCCATCAAGCAGGCCCTGATCGCCAAGTACCAGCTAACCCCTGAGGTATACCGAAAGAAGTTCCGGAACCTCCAACGTGGCCCACACGACAGTTATAGCGATGTGGTGCAAGGACTCAGGAACCACTTTGACCAGTGGATCCATGGACTGTCAGTTGACACCTTTGAGAAGCTGAGGGACCTGATGATCAAAGACCAGTTCCTGCATCTGTGCCCAGCTGAGGTCCGACAGTTCATCCTGGACCGAGAACCGGAGGACGCGGTCACAACAGCACGGGTCGCCGACAGCTATGAGGCCAACCGGAAACCCGAGGGGCGGAGGCCCGTCACCGCCCGCTGGGGAGGGGGTAAGCCTGCAACCAACCCCAGTGCACCTGCCAGCCGTCCCTCTGGAGGCACTATCCCCTTTGCCAGCGCCAGGCCTACATCAGACCCCCGCCAGTGTTTCTCCTGTAAAAGGACTGGACACATCAGCGCCACCTGTCCGGAGAGGCAGAAGAACCCCCCAGCCAAGGCCTCCGGGCCCAACGCCTCTGTTCTTTTGGTGGGTGGTGTGGTGGGGAGGGTTGATGACAACGTGCAGCCCGTCCGCGTGGGGGCCCGTCTTGCTACAGGCCTCAAGGACACCGGGGCTGAGCGAACCCTCATCCGACCCGAACTGGCGGCCCCTGAAGAGTTGATTCCGGGGAAAACCCTAACTGTCACAGGGATTGGGGGTGTCCACTACCCCTTGCCGATAGCCCGAGTTTTCATTGACTGGGGTACCGGGAGCGGGGTGAAGGAAGTGGGGGTGTCCGAAAACCTGCCCACTGATGTTTTATTGGGGACTGATCTGGGGAGGATGGTGGCGTACTATGTCCCTGACACCCCTTCCCAATCTGATGATAAGGTTAACGTTAACCATGATGTTGATGTTGATGATGATGGGAAACTGATTGTGTTACCTGCTAATGCTTTGCGAAGTGATGATGCAACTGATAACCTTTCTTTCCCTAGGACTGATGTTGATAGTGATGTATCTGTGCCATCTGAATCTGTTAACCCTTTCTCTGAAGTGGTAGATGTGTCCACAGGTACAGGAGCGTTCAGTCCCGTCGCTCTGCGGAGTGAGACGGCTGAGGAACCCCTAGCAGGAGCAAGCGACAGTGCTCAAGGAAATGGGGAGGTGCATGGGAACCGGGAGGAAGGTGACGCCATGACACTGACCAGTACCACCGAGGAAGGTAACTGGCCCATAAGTAGCACTGCTCCTGAAGTGTTGGGGGTGGATGGGGACGTAGAGCCCATAGCAGCGCAGGCTGATGGGTCTATAGAAATCCCCGGGGAGACTGCATATGTAGCTGCTGTCACCCGCAGTCAGAGTGCCCGGATCGCAGGTAGCGCCCTGCCATCTGGACCCTCCTCCGCTACAGGAGAGACTGAACCAGAGGTGGACCCAGAGCCGGTCCCAGAGGGTCCCAGTGAGGAAGGAACCCTGACGTCACTTCTGGCTGCCTCCAGCCAGGAGTTCCAGGCCGCTCTGCACTCAGATGCGAGCCTGGGGAACTTGAGGCACCTCGCCGAGACGCCCACCTCCGTGACTGATAAGGAGAGGGTGTTCTGGGAACGAGGAAGGTTGTACCGGGAGACAGTACCCGGAGGTTTCCAAAAGGAGTTGTTGAGGGAAAAACAGCTGGTCGTCCCGCACCAGTTCCGAGGTGAGTTGTTGAGGATTGCCCATGAGATTCCACTTGCTGGACACTTGGGGATTAGCAAAACTAAGGCACGGCTGTCTCAACACTTCTATTGGCCCAAGATGGGGACAGATGTGACTAACTACTGCCGCTCCTGTATCACCTGTCAAAGAGTGGGGAAGGCGGGGCCTGCTCTTAAGGCTCCCCTGATCCCGTTGCCAGTGATAGAGGAGCCTTTCCAGAGGATCGCGGTGGACATTGTGGGCCCGCTGGCCGTCCCCAGCAGCTCTGGAAAGCAATACATCCTGACTGTGGTAGACTACGCTACCCGGTACCCGGAGGGGGTAGCTCTGTCCTCAACTAGGGCAGATAAGGTGGCAGATGCACTGGTGACCATCTTTTCACGGGTAGGATTTCCCAGGGAGATGCTTACCGATCAAGGGACCCAATTTATGTCTCGCCTAATGAAGGCTCTCTGCAGCAAAATGCAGGTGACGCGTATGGTATCGAGTGCGTATAACCCACAGACCAATGGTTTGTGTGAGCGCTTTAACGGTACCCTCAAACAGATGCTCCGCATGCTGGTTGAGACCCAGGGACGCGATTGGGAGCGGTACCTCCCACACCTGCTATTTGCCTACAGAGAAGTCCCGCAGGCCTCGACGGGGTTCTCCCCCTTCGAGCTCCTGTATGGTAGGCGAGTCCGGGGACCCCTTGGGTTGATAAGAGAATCCTGGGAAGATGAGCCAAACCCCACGGAAGTGTCCATCGTGGATTATGTCATGCGCTTCCGCGACAAGATGCAGACCTTGACGCAGTTGGTGCATGACAACATGACGCAGGCTCAGGCTGACCAGAAGCACTGGTACGACCAGAACGCCCGGGAGCGGACCTGCCAGGTGGGTCAAAAGGTGTGGGTGCTGGTCCCCGTACCAAAGGATAAGCTTCAGGCAGCCTGGGAAGGCCCGTACGTCGTGCACCAACAGCTCAACCCAGCCACCTACGTGGTCACGCTTGACCACACTCGGGGTAGGCGCAAGGCCTTTCACGTCAACATGATGAAGGCCCATCACGAACGTGAAGCCTGCGTCCTACCGGTCTGCAATCTGCCCGAGGACGGGGAAGAGGATCCCCTCCTAGACATGCTAGCCCAAGCCATGGCCAATGGGTTATCACGACGTGGCAAACCCGCTGAGGTGCGCATGTCGGATTACCGAGAGGTCATGCCTCCGTAGCGCCCTCTAAAGGGGGGAGGTGTGATGATACTGAAGCTTCATTTCTGGTGCTGTTTCCAGAACTCTCTCCCATAGTACTACAACCCCCACCGTTTGCAAGCACAGGGCAAACTACCCCTCCCTCCTTTTCTCTGCAGCTCACGCTTCCCTTCCCCCCCTGTCAGCCTGCACTCAGGCAGTGTAATGTGAGCTGCCAGTGCTGGAAGTTTTCCCGCTTCACCGCAGGGGTCCTGCATTGTCCGAACACGTGCTTTCTTCCTATAGCAGCCATGTTGTAGTATTCATTCTTTTTTGGTTAATAACACGGTGGGAGCATTCGCTAGAAACACGAACGTCACTGTGTTGAACCATGCGCCGACGGGCATCGTTCCCGTGGTACCGGTGAACCCGTAACTCCAACAGAGCCCGAGAAATGGAATTCTCGGGTGCCCCATGAGCTATGTCACCCAAGTTTGGGTTCATTTGAACCATTATTTCAAAGCAAGATCATTGATAGGTCTGCCATTATTCTGCTAGAGTTCCCCGCTGAGTTATGAACCTTATGATATTGCAGAGCTCAAACCATAGCTTGCAGCCAGGGGAGGTGGCCAGAGGACCAGCCCTTTTTGTGAGGTCAGAAGCTGACATGCATAAGTCTTACAGTGAAGTTCCTTACGGGGAGTCTTTCTGCTGGGATGTGCTGAGTAAGAGATCTCCCAATGAACTATGACGTGTGGCTCCTTCCCCCAGCCTGGCTTGCCTGTATATGATCTAACAACCATGTGAGTTATCTTTCATTCTTAATCCCATTTTATTTTATAACTGCATCTGTACATAACGATATTGTCTCAGTTTGTTACATCTTTTTATATTATATAAGCATTGCCTGTTTTTTAAGGAATAAACCTATAAATTTATTAGTTTGTTTCTCCTGCTCTATAAACGAATTTGCACGTGCCTGAAGCACTACGCTACTGTTTTGGGGTTGCTACGGACCCTCTTGATAAATTGTTCATCAAAAGCCGTAGCTGGTGGCAGCTAAAAGGAAGGGGTGTAAAGTGTTAATCTATTGGGTGACGCTGGCAGTGACGCAGCGGGGTTTATAAGGGTACTGCCTGGCTGCAGCCAGGAGTAATTATGATTCCCTCACTGCAGCGTGCCCAATAGCCAGCACACACCCAAGTGACCCGTCTGGCGACTAATTATCCTAGGTGCAGTTCCCTGACTGACCTGAGGGTAAGGGGGGCGCCAGAGAGCTGCAAGTTCCTAAGTGGAAGTGGGATAGTTATAAATCCCTGCAGTTTACTGGGTCGGACGGCAGCAGCCGTCGTGTGTGTGCACGTTCCATCACATGTGGTGGCAGCGGTGGGATCACAAGCCGTGCCCCCCGGGCTACCGGTGGCGGACTGTGTGCCCGTTCATCACATATTGGAGGCAGCGGTGGGATCACAAGCCGTGACCCCCGGGCTACCGTGTGGCGGACTGTGTGCCCCTTCATCACATATTGGTGGCAGCAGTGGGATCACAAGCCGTGACCCCCGGGCTACCGTGTGGCGGACTGTGTGCCCGTTCATCACATATTGGTGGCAGCGGTGGGATCACAAGCCGTGACCCCCGGGCTACCGTGTGGCGGACTGTGTGCCCGTTCATCACAGGGGCCCAGGCACACATAACAGAGGGGCACAGGCACACATGACGGAGGGGCCCAGGCACACATTACAGAGGGGCCCAGGCACACATAACAGAGGGGCACAGGCACACATAACAGAGGGGCCCAGGCACACATGACAGAGGAGCCCAGGCACACATAACAGAGGGGCCCAGGCACACATGACAGAGGGGCCCAGGCACACATGACAGAGGGGCACAGGCACACATGACAGAGGGGCCCAGGAACACATGACAGAGGGGCACAGGCACACATAACAGAGGGGCCCAGGCACACGTAACAGAGGGGCCAAGCACACATGACAGAGGGGCACAGGCACACATGACAGAGGGGCACAGGCACACATGACAGAGGGGCACAGGCACACATGACGGAGGGGACCAAGCACACATAACAGAGGGGCACAGGCACACATAACAGAGGGGCCCAGGCACACATAACAGAGGGGCACAGGCACACATAACAGAGGGGCCCAGGCACACATGACAGAGGGGCCCAGGCACACATGACAGAGGGGCACAGGCACACATGACAGAGGGGCACAGGCACACATAACAGAGGGGCCCAGGCACACATGACAGAGGGGCCCAAGGCACACATGACAGAGGGGCCCAGGCACACATGACAGAGGGGCCCAGGCACACATGACAGAGGGGCACAGGCACACATGACAGAGGGGCACAGGCACACATAACAGAGGGGCCCAGGAACACATTACAGAGGGGCCCAGGCACACATGACAGAGGGGCCCAGGAACACATGACAGAGGGGCCCAGGCACACATAACAGAGGGGCACAGGCACACATGACAGAGGGGCCCAGGCACACATGACGGAGGGGCCCAGGAACACATTACAGAGGGGCCCAGGCACACATAACAGAGGGGCCCAGGCACACATGACAGAGGGGCCCAGGCACACATAACAGAGGGGCCCAGGCACACATGACAGAGGGGCCCAGGAACACATGACAGAGGGGCCCAGGAACACATGACAGAGGGGCCCAGACACACATGACAGAGGGGCACAGGCACACATGACAGAGGGGCACAGGCACACATAACAGAGGGGCCCAGGCACACATGACAGAGGGGCCCAGGCACACATGACAGAGGGGCCCAGGAACACATGACAGAGGGGCCCAGGCACACATAACAGAGGGGCACAGGCACACATGACAGAGGGGCCCAGGCACACATGACGGAGGGGCCCAGGAACACATTACAGAGGGGCCCAGGCACACATAACAGAGGGGCCCAGGCACACATGACAGAGGGGCCCAGGCACACATAACAGAGGGGCACAGGCACACATGACAGAGGGGCACAGGCACACATGATAGAGGGGCCCAGGCACTCATGACAGTGGGGACCAGGCACAAATTACAGAGGACCCAGAAAAAATTCTGGAGAATTTGAATTTTTCATTTTATAAGATTTGTTCATCTCTAGTGACAATTATCACGATGGTTTAAGTGTTGGGAAACATAAGAGAAGCCGGACTTTTCCATTTCCTGAAGTTCAATTCCTTCACCTTGATCCGACCTTAAAGGAGTTTTCAGACGGCTCGTAAAATAGGAAGAAAAATTAAGAAAAATTAAAAAGTGCTCTCCATCCGCGGGGAGCGCGCGATGCTCTGCAGGGTTTTAATCAATCATCGCTGAAGGCGATGAATCGTATTTACTGCGGCCTTGATGATCTGACGCGCCGGGCCGTTCTTCCGTCCGGAGATGTGTTTCTGATCGGTCGACGCGGAGCTCTTCTCCTCCTCCTGTCAGTTTATGATCCAGTCCGGAGGCTGCGGACATAATGAATGACTTGATGTTTGGATGACATGTACGGGAAAGAGACATGCAAATCTCATTGCTCTACATCCGCACGGACATATGTTTCTCGCCTCCGTGATCACCAGACTGACAAGACACGGATAATTGCTCCCACGTGATCGTGTCCGGCCTTGCCAGAGTAACTCAGGGACTAATATTTGCAGACGCAGCAGAGCTGAGCTTGTCAAACAAGTGGACGCTTTCTGGAAATATTTACTCCAAGCAATTATTCCCCTTACTCCTCCTGGCAGCTGAGAAAAAGTCACCTGCCCAACAGGGGGCAGCACTGAGCACAAGTAGAAAATATCTGTGCTCCATCCACAGCCTTCCTGGGACTTCACTTCCTCTTTACAGTTCTTACGACCTGTTTGTTTTGGTTGTTCCATTGTATTTCCTATGAAATATCAGACCCTATTCTTATAACTCCGTGTTGTGCTGTTCCCCTGTTATTCTGTTATACTGGATAACGTGATTTTTTTGGGATAACCCTTTAAGAGGCAATGTCCAGTGATGAGCGAGCACTGAAATGCTCGGACGCTTGGTACTCGAATCGAGCAGGTCGGACGCTTGGACGGGGTCGATTCGAGTATCAAGTATAATGGAAGAAGTCAATGGGAAACTCAAGCATTTTTCGGGACGACCCTAACAGGAGAGCTGGGGGGCAGGAAAATCGCTGACGTGGATGGAAAGAGCCCTCAAATGGAAGGGGAACCTCATTGGGAATATTGTTATCAGATTATTACTCCACTTGTACGGACTGACATTGGAACATACAAAACTGAAGATAAAATGGATTTTGCAGGAAAAATTCTTTCCTGTATAATGACCTGTATATAAGGCAAAATTCAAACGACTAAACAAAACTTTCTCTCACCGTATTTTCCCGTCGCCTGTGACTAATGAGAGGGAAATAGAAGCACACCCACTGGTAGTCACCGTTAAATGTGATTTTCACATTTTACTACCTCATCCGGGCATGTGGTGGTTGTGGCATGGTCAGACACATCCTGATTAATTTATGAAGGAGGGACTCTGAAACTCACAAAGCCTCTGGGGACAATGCAAGAACTGCCAAAAATTAGAAGGAAGAGAGCAGGGCCGGTGTCAGCAGGTGGGGGGCCCACTCACAGTCGGGGAAACCGGCTTGCTATGGGGGCCCGGTGCCTGTGCCAGTACCGGGGGTCGGTGCCTCGAGCAGAGCAGCGGCCAGTGAGGAGAGGTGAATATTTCATTTTTTATTTTTTTATGTTTGGCGCAATATATGGAGACCATCATATGGGGCCCATCATACACTGAAGTATCATATATGGGGCCCATCATACACTGAAGTATCATATATGGGGCCCATCATACACTGAAGCATCATATATGGAGCATTACATGGGGCCTATCATACATTGGAGCATCATATATGGGGCCAATCATACACTGGAGGATCATATATGGGGCCCATTACATATGGAGCATTATATGGAACCCATAATATACTGGAGTATCATATATAGGTCCATTATATATGAAGCATTATATGGGGCCCATCATGCACTGAAGCATCATATATGGGGCCTATCATATACTGGAGCATCATATGGGGCCCATTATATATGGAACATCATATGGGGCCCATTATATGTGGAGCCTCATTTGGTGCCTACTATATATGGAGCATCCTATAGAGTCCATTATAAATGGAGCATCATATATGGGGCCCATTATATATGGAGCATTATATGGGGCTCATTATTCTATATGGAGCATTATATGGAGCCTATTCTGTATGGATCAATATATGGTGCTCATTATACTGTATGGAGCAATATATGGGGCTCATTATTCGGTATGGAGCAATATATGGGGCTCATTATTCTGTATGGAGCAATATATGGGGCTCATTATTCTGTATGGCGCACTATGTGGTGGCCATAATACTGTATGGAGGACTATACTGTCCGGTTTTTGAGCTATTGTAGAATTTATAATAGATATCACTCATGTAATGTAAGAAGTGAAATCTTTGGCATTGTACTATACCTATATTTCTCTGCCGTATCTGTGCATCATAAATTGTGGTATGTGTTAAAGGGGCCCACTAAGACTCTTTCGCCCGGGGCCTACGAAAACCGGGAGCCAGTCCTGGAAGAGGGACTCCGCAACACCCAGTATTAGACATAAAGGAGGGCCTCATACACATTCTGTTATAATTGTTAGGTAATATTTGAAAGAAAGGGAGACACAACGCATCTTATCCCACAAATAGACAAGAGAGCTTCCAGAAAACTGCTCACCTGATAATGTTGAAGAAGCGCATATAGATGTAAGCTGCTGCAGATCCACGAGTCGATCAACGACCGTATGACATAGTATACTGTATGGGAAATGTGGATTAAGTCCGCGCTGCCTTAACAATGAGATTCCACAGAATGAGGAAATTTAACGGTGGTTTATTCAACGCGTTTCAAGGTCATTAAGACCCCTTCTTCATACGATATGTCGTATGTGGTATTTCCTGAAGAAGGGGTCTTAATGACCTTGAAACGCATTGAATAAACCACCGTTAAATTTCATCACCCAATAGATTTCAGGATCCGCATGATGGAAGCTCGTGAAATTCCCAATTCTAAAGAGACTCTTCTGGTGACTTTTTTGGACTCTGAACAAATGTTTAAGCAACAAGCTGTCTCTTTGGGGCTTGAGTAACAAATGTTTCAACCCAATTTGCTCTAACTGTTTCAGCATTTTGAGATTTCCAATAATCTTTTAAAATTCATTTTCTTTGATCTGTATTTAAATTATTTGCCATTTTGGGGGAGATTTATCTGTAAAGACTGGATCTGTGAAACTGACTCAGCTGCCCTTAGCAACCAATCAGATTCCACCTTTCATTTTCCAAAGAGTCTGTGAAGAATGAAAAGTGGAATCTGATTGGTTGCTAAGGGCAACTGAGTCAGTTTCACTTTACACCATATTTGATAAGTCTCCCCCTTCATAACCCTATTACACATAAGGTCCACCTACTTTTAGACCACCCTGTATATATATATTTATAAGACAATTGTACAGGTAGGTCTCCTACACATACTGTAAAAATTATGGAGGGCATCATACTCACCCTGGAAAAATTAAGAGTGAGGGATGAATGATGACCCACTAAAAATTTAGAGAAAGGGTCCCTGTTTGCTTTCTAAAGATTTTGAGCGAGGACCGTCTGATGACTCTTTCAAGATTTTGAGCAAGGGTCGCCTGTTTACTCTCACAAGATTTTGAGCAAGCATCACCTGTTTACCCTCTCAATATTTTGAGCGAGGGCTGCTTGTTTACCCTCTTGAGATTTTGAGCGAGGGCTGCCAGTTTACCCTCTCTCGGTTTTTGAACGAGGGCCGCATGTTTACCCTCTCTCGGTTTTGAGCGGGGGCTGCTTATTTACACTCTCTCAATTTTGAGCAAGGGCCATCTGTTTGCCCTCTCAAGATTTTGAGCAAGGATCGCCTATTTGCTCTCTTAAGATTTTAAGCAAGGGCCGCCTGTTTAACCTCTCAAGATTTTGAGCGAGGGCTGCCTATTTACCCTCTCAATATTTTGAGTGACGGCCCTTGCTTATCCTCTCAAGAATTTGAGCGAGGACCGCCTGTTTACCCTCTCAAGATTTTGAGCGAAAGCCACCTTTTTACCCTCTTAAGATTTTGAACGAGAACCGCCTGTTTACCCTCTGAGCGAGGGCCGTCTTTTTTACTTTCTCAAGATTTTGAGCGAGGGCAGCCTATTTATCTTCTCAAGATTTTGAGCAAGGGGCCGCCTGTTTACCCTTTCAAGATTTTGAACGAGGACGGCCTATTTACCCTTTCAGGATTTTGAGCAAGGGTCACCTGTTAGATTTTCCCCAGTCTGGCGCTTTTTTAAAGAAAGTGGGATGATAAAAGAACGGTCATTTGCAACCTGTGCTGTACCAAGATCAGCAAGGGCCTGACTACTACCAGCCTGACCACCTTCAGCATGCTCAGGCCCATGTCATCAAAGCACCCAACCATGTGGACCAAACTCCTGTGTCCACAATCAGTGTCTACGGGTGACACCACTGCCTCTTCCCTTGTGATAAGTGCTTGCTAATCCTCTGTCCATGATGCAGGCGCCGATGCCTTTCGTCCTGCACCTGTCGTTGCACTTTTGCAAGAACCATCAGCAGCTACGTGCAATTCCTCGTCCCAGTGCAGCGTTCAACTGTCCCTCCCTATCCCAGGCATTGGAACGCAAAAGAAAATGCCAAGCCACCCACCCACAGGCCCAAACACTAAACGGCACATTTAAAGACTGCTTGGCCAGGAAATCTTGCTGTTAAGGGTTGGGACACTGAATCTTTCCGCAACCTCGTGATGCCGGCCTTCCCTCGGTACTGGGTCCCCAACCTCCACTATTTTTCCCGGTTTGCCGTCCCCGCCTTACACCAGCACGGGTCCCATAACATCACTCGTACCCTGACCAATGCAGTTACTGTGAAGGTCCACATAATGACCAACAAGTGAACAAGTACTTGTGACCAGGGATGCTACATTTTCCTAACAGCCCATTGGGTGAACTTTGTGGAGACTGGGACATGTGCTACCGATGCTGAGGATTGCATTCCCTAGTTTCATCAGGATTTCCTCCACATCCTACACCAGATCATGCATCCCCTCCTCCTCATCATCCTCCTCCATCTCCAAATTGTCATATTGGAGCATGTTTTCCATATCAGTCACAAGCTGGAAGCTCTACAGCACTGTTTGGTTAAGTGGCAACAGGTTCTGCTGAAACTACTTTGTTTAGGTGAAAAATGCACATCACAGCAGAATTGTGTGAAGGTCTAACAGACCAGTCAGATTTATGGCTCTCACCGCTGAACCTACAAGAACCAGGTATGGTTGTGTGTGATAATGGCTGTAACTTGGTGGTGGCTCTGAAGCTTGGCTAGTTCGCACACGTACCATGCCTGGTCCATGAGCTCAACTTAGCCCTTACGTGGTTTCTGAAGCCTACCCAGATTTGCCTGAGCTACTTTTGAAGGTACGCTGCTTGTACACCCATTTCCGCAAGTCACCTACAGTTGCTGACCATCTGGCAGTGCTGCAGCAGCACTTGAATCTGCCAGCTCACCGACTGGTGTGTGACATGACCATGCGATGGAACTTCACAGTACATAAGTTGGCAAAGCTATTTGAACAGCACAGGGCAGTAGTTGAATGTCAGCTACAACATACCCGTCGGTATTCTGCTCAACCTGTGCACATGACAACCGATGAATGGGCATGGATCATCTATGAGGGTCTACAAAACTTTGAGGAATCAACCAAAATGGTGAGCGACGATGAAGCAATAATCAGAGTAACCATCCCACTTTTGTGTCTACACAAATGTTCGCTACCCACAAATAAAGAGGAAGTCGTCCTCTTGGTGGAGACAGGGAAGTCTTGCCTGTTGGGAGTCTGGTAAACATGGCTGGCTTCATGTCCCACTGTCTCGTGACTCTCGCATTATTCGCATTTTGGCCAACACTGATTACTGGTTGTTCACCCTTCTCGACCCACACTACAAGAAGAACTTTCTATCTCTCTTTCCTTCCTCACCCATATTGCACACTATAGTTTTTTGCTAGACCTCAAAAATCATAAACTGCACCATCCGTTCACAGGCAAAGGATTCTACAGACCCAGTGTTGTAAGGATCAGGGCCCATGCGGGAGGAGGGCCTGCCAATGCCAGTGACAATTTCACCTGGATATGAGTCCTCGGACACACATTCAGATGAAATGTATTGCAGGGCAGAGTCCCATCAGCTCCCAGCACTGCAATACACACTGCCGGTCAATCAGAGGCCATCAGGGACATCTTTCCCGTTCTGAGAGAACATCATGCGCTACCTTAATGTCACGTTAATGTCAGCTGCTGGCATCTGTGTCACCTGTAGAGGAGAACACTGTTCGTCGTGGGAGTGGAGGAAAGTAGGAAAAATTACTTGTTTCTTTTTAAAATGTGCTAGAGAAGAATGGAAGGGGCCCATGATGAGGGGCATTATACCAGGGAGAGGCCCAAGATGGGGATGAGTCGCATAGCCAGGGTTTTGGGGTACTCGGCACCGAGCCCGTTGATGTCTATGGGGAAGGTCACGGGTAGCACAGCTCGGTCCGTGCCCTGGGCGCTCACTGTAATGTGGGGATATTTACAGGTGACTTGAATGATGATATGGGGATTCGTGAAGCCAATTGTGGTGCCTGGTCAGGATGACCAGCGCTGCTATGCAGATCCACTGGAGGGTTAATATTGTGCAGCTAGATGTTAAGCCTCCCACAAGTAAGGCTGATTCCTCCAGGGCAGATGGATGTGTAGGGGTGCAGGACAGACGGGGACCCGGCAATCAGGAGTATTAAGGGAGACACACACATAAGTCACTTTAGTACCTTTACTGAAGATGTTGCAGGCACTTCCCAGAGCACTATAGGGTGAAGGGTGCACATCCAGATTCCTCCACTGAGTAGGTGTGTGGCCTCCTGTCCTCTGCCTTTATGTGATAAAGTCCTGACCTGCTTGTAGCTAGGTCTAACTTGGTCTCTGTCTTGCACCTGGCTGATCTTGTGATTGAACCTCCTCTTGAAGCACACAGTCTCTATTTGCAGTGCACTGCTAGACTCCGTCCTCCTGATCCTGCTACGTATCAGCTCTGTGGTACTCCTGGGACTTGTAGTCCTCCAGGAACTCCGGTGTTCTCCTAATGGGTCGTGGAGATCTCTATAGGCTCGGACCCCGGTGTCCGGTCAATACTTGCTGAGGTAAGCTCTAAAGGCTTTTCTACCCCTGTTGCTGCTCTTTCCACTCGCCTTCGGCCTACCTGGGCCCTCACACGATCACACACACTGGCAGTTGGTGGGCTGCCTCTTCGCCGCTCTCTAAGCGTCGGCACGCGTTCTACTGAGCTACACTCCTAGATTCAGCTCTGACTAGGCTGGAGTGATCTCTCTGTATCACTCTTTACTAGACTCCACTTGCTTGGAACTGAATAGCTCTGCAGCCTCACTAACCTCAGCTCTGCACGTCCCTTTCTGCAGACTGACTTCTCTGAGGTGGCTGGCTGAACTCACTGAAACTAAACTGAAACTTCTTCTTTTTATATGTCTTACACAGCTCCCTCTGGTGGTCTCTGGGATAAGTTGTACGTGTGTACATGTGTATAATGACCTCTAGTGGTATCTTCTTTCAGTGCACCCTTCTGGGAGATATGGATCCAGTCGCAGCTGGGCTCCACAGGGACATAATACAAGGAAGGGTCCCAAGATGGGAGACATTATGCCAAGAAGGGACTGAGGATTGGGGTCATTATACCAGAAAGAGGCCCAGATGGGGGACATTATACCTGGAAGGGGCTCAGAATGGGGGACATTAAACCATGATGGGGGCATTATACCAAGAAACAGCCCAGATTCTGGGCAATGCACTAGGAAGGGGCCCAGGAAGGAGGATATTATACGAGGAAGGGGCCCCTAGATGGGGGACATTGCACCAGAAAAGCACCCAGGATGTGGAGCACTGTACCAGGAAGAGGCCCAGAATGGAGGATATTATACCAGGAAGAAGCCAAGGATTGGGGACATTATACCAGGATGGATCCCAGGATGGGGGACATTGTACCAGGGGGGAGCCCAAATTGAGGGACACTATGCCATGAAGGGGCCCAGGATGGGGAACGTTATACCAGAATGGGGGACATAAACCCAGAAAGGGGCCCAAGATGAAGGATATTACACTAGGAAGGTGCCCAGGATGGAGGACATTGTACCAGGATGGGGCTCAGGATGGAGAATATTATACCAGGAAGGGAACAAGGAAAGTGGACATTATGCCAAGATGGAGGACATTATTATAGGATGGAGCCCAGTTTGGGGGCATTTTTACTGGAAGGGATCAAGACGGGGGACATTATTACGAGAAGGAGCCAGGATGGGACATTATTACAGGAAGTTACCGAGGATGTGGGACATTGTTTAGCTTGGAGTCCAGTAAGGGGGAATTTTATTGGAAGAGCCCAGGACGGGGGACATTATTCATGGAAGGAGCCCAGGATTGGGGACATTATTACAGGAAGGGGCCAGGATGGAGGAGATTATTATAGGAAGAAACCAGGACGGGGAACATTATTACATGGGGGTCTAACACGAATGCCTACGAGAATGCTCAAGGGCCCATACATCTGACCAACAAACAAGTGGGGGCCCAGATCCAAATTGTGATTGGTGATTATGGTGGGATCGTCTGTGTCATGCTGATGACTGGTGATCATGTACTCGCTGCTAAATGATTGCATGAATCACCAGCTTGACAAACCCTTTATTATGCTGCCCATAGATGATGAGCCGCCGCCGGGAGATGGATGGGAAGACGCGTCCTGCAGTCGAGAATGCAAGGAGCTCATGATAGAAGATGGGACACACAGGAGCCCGCACAGCAATATCAGAAAAAAAGAGAGGCAGCCAAAAAATAGAAAAGTATGAGAATGTGGACACTGCTGCCACAAAGAAACAAGATACAGTCTCAAATGATCCAGGGGGAGCAGTTATCTGGAACCTCCACTACACCGAGTGGTGAGAGGCAGCACTGTTTCATTATGCAGTGGCCCTTGGAGGGTAGACAGAGAGCTCAATAAGTAAGCATCATTTGTCATTGGGTGCTGTGCTCTGCATAGGCAACAATCGAGATGACAACACTGTCAGTATAATGAAGTAAGGATTGTCATCCCGGTTGCTGCCTATGCAGAGTGCAGTAGTCAATGACTCATATCAACTGCTGCGCTCTGCAAAGGCAGTGACTGATATGACTGAGGCTGAGCGTCTAATAAATGAATCCGGTGCACGGCATCAGTGCTGCGCTGTGCTCTCCAGCCGTTCACTACTGATTTTGTGAGCGGAAATCCAGAGATCTGCTGAGGCCTAAAGTTTAAGAAGTATCTCAAGTAGAAAGAAAAACAAATAAATTATTACGAAAAATAAATAAATAATAATTTTAAAAAAAAATCCCCACTAGCAATATAATAAATTACTCGGGTTAGGAATGGGGTGAAGATAAGAACAGCTGCATAAATAAAACAGGAAACAATGTGATAAAAAAGGTAAAAAAAAATATAACATTGGATAAATTTTTATTTTAAAAAATGTAAGATTCCAGCAAAAAAAAAAAATAGAGGACAAAACGGTGAAGTATAATGACATCAGTATTTTCTTAACATACAGTCATGGCCAAAAGTTTTGAGAATGACACAAATATTAATTTTTACAAAGTCTACTGCTTCACTTTTTCTAATGGCAATTTGCATATACTCCAGAATGTTATAAAGAGTGATCAGCTTAACAGCAATTACTTGCAAAGTCAATATTTGGCTAGAAAATGAACTTTATCCCCAAAACACATTTCAACATCATTGCAGCCCTGCCTTAAAAGGACCAGCTAACCTCTTTTCAGTGATTGCTCCATTAACACAGGTGTGGGTGTTGATGAGGACATGGCTGGAGATCAATCTGTCATGATTAAGTAAGAATGACACCACTGGACACTTTAAAAGGAGGCTGGTGCTTGGCATCATTGTTTCTCTTCTGTTAACCATGGTTATCTCTAAAGAAACACGTGCAGTCATCATTGTAATGCACAAAAATGGCCTAACAGGGAAGAGTATCGCAGCTCGAAAGATTGCACCTCAGTCAACAATCTATCGCATCATCAAGAACTTCAAGGAGAGAGGTTCCATTGTTGCCAAAAAGGCTCCAGGGCGCCCAAGAAAGACCAGCAAGTGCCAGGAACGTCTCTTAAAAGTGTTTCAGCTGCGGGATCGGGCTACCAGCAGTGCAGAGCTTGCTCAGGAATGGCAGCAGGCAGGTGTGAGTGCATCTACACGCACTGTGAGGCGGAGACTCTTGGAGCAAGGCCTGGTCTCAAGGAGGGCAGCAAAAAAGCCACTTCTCTCCAGAAAAAACATCATGGACAGACTGATATTCTGCAAAAGGTACAGGCAGTGGACTGCTGAGGACTGGGGTAAAGTTATTTTCTCTGATGAATCCCCTTTTCGATTGTTTGGGACATCAGGAAAACGCCTCATTCGGAGAAGACAAGGTGAGCGCTACCACCAGTCTTGTCTCATGCCAACTGTTAAGCATCCTGAAACTATTCATGTGTGGGGTTGCTTCTCAGCCAAGGGAATCGGCTCTCACAGTCTTGCCTAAAAACACAGCCATGAATAAAGAATGGTACCAGAATGTCCTCCAAGAGCAACTTCTCCCAACCCTCCAAGAGCAGTTTGGCGATCAACAATGCCTTTTCCAGCATGAGGGAGCACCTTGCCATAAAGCAAAGGTGATAACTAAATGGCTCAGGGAACAAAACATAGAGATTTTGGGTCCATGGCCTGGAAACTCCCCAGATCTTAATCCCATTGAGAACTTGTGGTCAATCATCAAGAGACGGGTGGACAAACAAAAACCTAAAAATTCTGACAAAATGAAATCATTGATTGTGCAAGAATGGACTGCTATCAGTCAGGATTTGGTCCAGAAGTTGATTGAGAGCATGCCAGGGAGAATTGCAGAGGTCCTGAAGAAGAAGGGTCAACACTGCAAATATTGACTTGCTGCATTAACTCATTCTAACTGTCAATATAAGCTTTTGTTACACATATGTTTGCAATTATTATATTTCTGTCTGTGATAAAAACATCTGTCAAACACACATAAAAACCAGAGGGCAGCAGACCAAGTGAAAATATAATATTTGTGTCATTCTCAAAACTTTTGGCCATGACTGTACAATACATCGGCTTCAGTGATATAGGGGGCAATACAAGATCTGTGGAAGGAACTCAGGGGGCACTATTGATCCAAAATCCTTGCCTTGCACCCAGGCGCGCGCCGCCCGCCCTATGCTGCGGCCACAAACTATTCACCCCTTTAAAGAAAAATACAAATTTCAGGAGTTCTCTGGAATAAAACTTCTTATTTTTCCTGCTCACATTTCAACAGTTTTTCTTCGCTCGTTCATTACTCAAAATGTCAGCTCCGACTCCATTCTGATGCATCGCTGATAGTCATTTAGCAAAGCTGTCATAAGCCAATGATTCCAAAGCCTGGAAATCAGCATCTGCTACCAAGAAACAGAAACCAGAGTCAGATTGTGCTTTTTTTAATTAAACTCTTTAAATCTTCACCCTCTCCGAGAGCGAAGTAACCGTTTACGTGTCGGTGTACAGAAAAGGTTCCTAGGCGCAAAGGAAGTAAAGTTTCTCCAAACACAGTGATGAAAATCTGCAATCTAAATTTCGCCAATGCCGGTGATTGTGCAGAGGACAGCGCCACTTTTGTGCATGGTTGTGTCTGGTATTGCCGCTCAGCTCCATTCATGCACAGCCTAAGGATATCAGACGGGGGGGGGGGGACTGACTTTTTGGTTTTCTAGCCATTGACAATTCTTTAAAGAATGTTGCAAAAGAACATCTCCTGTCCTGAGAAGAAGTAAGCTTGTTCCAAAGCCTTTGGGATACTTTTCTAGAAAATTGTCTTTTAAGTAATATGCAAATTGGGAGCTCAGTGCACCAAGGAAACTCCCAATCGCTTTCCCTCAATCATTCCCAGCCGCGCATGCACATTTTTCTCCAGTATACCCGGTATCGGTGCATGAGCATTACCGCCTTTCTGCTGGAGTTGGCCCAGGGGCGGAACTATAGTGGAAGCAGGGGAAGCAGCTGCCACAGGGCCCGGGCTAGAAGGGGGCCCGTCCCTGCTGCAGCTGCCCTGTGATTTAGGAGCAAAAAGGGGGGCCCGAGCACGCTGGCAAATGGATCCGCGCTCGGGCCCCCTCCCAACATTTTGTTCAGGCTTCTGACTCTGAACGCTGATGCATAACAACACTGTGTTGTTTTAAAGAGACACTACAGTGTTGTAAATGCAGACAGCGAACAGAAATGAGCACTGTAGCTTTAAGCTGCGGCCCAGTGCATTATGGTCCGTCTGTCACAGCGTGTGTGCATGTGGGGGCGGACAGCAGACGGCCAGGCAGACCACATGAAGCAGCAGGCTGACTGGGCAAGCAGGTGGAAGCCCGGGCGAGCAGGGTGAGTACCGTGAGTCTCTCAACAGTGAGAAGAGGCTTGGCTGCTCAATGGTGACTGGGAGGGCAGGTGCAGGCAGGATCTAACAGGGACCACATTCAACAGGCCCCAGGCTGCAGTGCAGGGGGCCCACATTCAACACAGGGCCCAGGTAGCAAGGGCCCGCATTCCAACAGGGCCTCGGGCTCCTGGGCCCTGTTTGACGCAAGCCTCAAGTCACCACTAACCTCCCCCTGGGCCCTGTTGGGCACGGGACCTCAGTCACCAGTAGCCCCCCTGGCCCAGTAACAGCCTCATGGTTGCTACAAGTGACGAGTGACACCCTGATCTCTGCTACATGTGACAAGTAACAACCTCAGCTCTGCTACATGTAACAAGTAACAACCTCAGCTCTGCTACATGTGACAAGTAGCAACCTCGGCTCTGCTACATGTGACAAGTAGCAACCTCAGCTCTGCTACATGTGACAAGTAGCAACCTCGGCTCTGCTACATGTGACAAGTAGCAACCTCAGCTCTGCTACATGTGACAAGTAACAACCTCAACTCTGCTACTTGTGACAAGTAGCAACCTCAGCTCTGCTATTTGTGACAAGTAACAACCTCAGCTCTGCTCATGTGACATGTAACAACCTCAGCTCTGCTCATGTGACAAGTAGCAACCTCAGCTCTGCTACATGTGACAAGTAACCTCAGCTCTGCTACATGTGACAAGTAACCTCAGCTCTGCTACATGTGACAAGTAACAACCTCAGCTCTGCTACATGTGACAAGTAACCTCAGCTCTGCTACATGTGACAAGTAACAACCTCAACTCTGCTACTTGTGACAAGTAGCAACCTCAGCTCTGCTATTTGTGACAAGTAACAACCTCAGCTCTGCTCATGTGACAAGTAACAACCTCAGCTCTGCTCATGTGACAAGTAGCAACCTCAGCTCTGCTACATGTGACAAGTAACCTCAGCTCTGCTACATGTGACAAGTAACAACCTCAGCTCTGCTACATTTGACAAGTAACAACGTCAGCTCTGCTACATGTGACAAGTAGCAACCTCGGCTCTGCTAGATGTGACAAGTAACAACCTCAGCTCTGCTACATGTGACAAGTAGCAACCTCAGCTCTGCTCATGTGACAAGTAACAACCTCAGCTCTGCTCATGTGACAAGTAGCAACCTCAGCTCTGCTACATGTGACAAGTAACCTCAGCTCTGCTACATGTGACAAGTAACCTCAGCTCTGCTACATGTGACAAGTAACAACCTCAGCTCTGCTACATTTGACAAGTAACAACGTCAGCTCTGCTACATGTGACAAGTAGCAACCTCGGCTCTGCTAGATGTGACAAGTAACAACCTCAGCTCTGCTACATGTGACAAGTAGCAACCTCAGCTCTGCTCATGTGACAAGTAACAACCTCAGCTCTGCTCATGTGACAAGTAACAACTTCAGCTCTGCTACATGTGACAAGTAGCAACCTCAGCTCTGCTACATGCGAGGAGTGACAGCCTCATCTCTGCTACATGCGCGGAGTGACAGCCTCAGCTTTGCTATACAAGTAGCAGAGCTGAGGCTGTCACTCCTCATATGTTGCAGAGATGAGGCTGTCACTCCTTACATGTAGCAGAGCTGAGGCTGTCACTCCTCGAATGTAGCAGAGCTGAGGCTGTCCCTACTCACATGTAGCAGAGCTGAGTCTGTCACTCCTCACATGTAGCAGAACTGAGTCTGTCACTCCTCACATGTAGCAGAACTGAGTCTGTCACTCCTCACATGTAGCAGAACTGAGTCTGTCACTCCTCACATGTAGCAGAGCTGAGGCTGTCACTCCTCACATGTAGCAGAGCTGAGGCTGTCACTCCTCACATGTAGCAGAACTGAGTCTGTCACTCCTCACATGTAGCAGAGCTGAGGCTGTTCCTCCTCACATGTAGCAGAGCTGAGGCTGTCACTCCTCACATGTAGCAGAGCTGAGTCTGTCACTCCTCACATGTAGCAGAGCTGAGGCTGTCACTCCTCACATGTAGCAGAGCTGAGGCTGTCACTCCTCACATGTGTAATTGGTGAGGGCGTGGTGCAGAAGTACGGTATACAGAACAATCTTAGATTATTCTGTATACCGGACTGTTGTTCTACTGAATAAATCATCCGTTTTGAAAGCAATTTGCAGGCTGGATTACAAGTTTCTTCACATATTTACTCTGGAGAAAGCCTACCTTCGTCACTACCTCAGTTGCTTCCTGGGAGTTGGTTCCTTTCTGTTATTTCACTATCATTACTCCAAAAACCTCTAATTTTGGATAATAAAGGTATCTTTCTTAACACAACTTGGGTAGACCGGGATTGGCAACGCGCGCGAGGGGGGGGGGCCCATTGTGAAGTTTGCTGTGGGGCCCTGCCGTTCCTAGTTACGCCCCTGAGTTGGCCGGTTACTGGTCTGCATGTTGGTACTGGAGCATTCTGCACCTGAGCTGGGTTTCAGTGGAAACAGCTTTGCTGTCAATCAATAAAATCTGGGAGGAGCTAAGAGGCTAGATTGACTGAGAGAAAGGCTTCCGGACCACCCACAGTGCACCAAACACCGAATTTACATATTATTTATTAGACTGTTTGCTGGAAAAATAGCTTACAGACTTTCCATCTACGGGTTGGCTTTTTCCCGGAGCAGCCTGCCTTATGCAGACGCGCAGTTACTTTGTAAAGTAATTTTGTATTGAGAGACCCCCTCTAACTCCTTCATGACTCAGGATGTACACGTCGGGGGTACGGAGCTTCATACAAGGAGTTTGCCGCCTTTGTTACACACATCTCCGATCACTGCTGTTTTACCCCCTAGATGTCAGCGTCAGTCTCTACCAGCGGCATCTAAACAGTTTGTAAACCCCGTAAAGAGAAAAAATTGAATCACCAGATTTTTTTTCTCTCATATAGCACAGATCTCAGAAGATCCAAGAAAAAGTGATCAAAATGTCAGGTATTACCCAAAACGATACCAATAAAAAACTATATCCTGGGACACAAAAAGTAAGACACAGACGGCTTCATTAACGGAAAAATAAAAAAGTTGCCCGTCTCAAATAATAATAAAAAAATCATTTTTTTAATTAGTTAATTTTCTAAAGTAGATATTAGTGTAATTAGTTAATTTCCAGTAACATATACAGTATTTAAAAAAAAAATATCTTTGGTATCGCCGTCATTGTATTGACCTGAAGAATATTGCTGTCAGGCCATTTTTTTTCCCACAGAATGAACGTTGGAAAAATAAAGCCAAAAAAGCAACGGCGGAATAGCGTTTTTTCATCATTTCACCTCAATGTAATTTTTTCATTATATTGTAACTAGAATTGTAACATTCCAAATGATAACTTCTGCAAAAAAACAGATCATTGCAAGTAGGGAACATGGAAGGAAAGGAGGGAGCAAAAAAACAAGACTTTTATGGGAATAGGTGGAAATCAGGAGTGCTGCTATCCATGGTGCTGAACATCCCCAGCAGGAAGAAGTCACTTATATGACCTCATCCCCTCACCCTCTATGGATGGGTCAGAATGGAGCCTACATCCCAGACTGCAATACATTTCTTCCCCCAAAACATCATTTATATCTACAATGAAAAAAAAGTCATTTTAATTTTCTGTGTGATTTTTGTAAAACCATTCAGCTGCTTTTTCACCCATGATGGGGACCATGTTACAAGGGAAAACTAGAAACTAAGCGGCTCGGGGAACTAAACACTGAAATGTTGTATCTATCTGTGGCCAAGAAACTCTCCAGAATTCGGTCCCATTCAAAACCTGGGGTCAATCCTCAAAAAACAACTGTGATAAACTCCGAGCTCTGATGAGACAAGAACGAGCGGCCACCAGTCAGGATCTGCCCAGAAGCCGATACCCAGAAGGTTGGAGAATAAAGGGCAGAGCTGGGAATATTGAGGCTTTACAGGAACTTCATGTAATTGTCAAAAAAAGTCTAAAAACTTGTGGAATGTTTATAATTGTACCAAAGAAACAGCGACTAAAAGAGCAAAAACACCGAAGGAGCAAAATGTGTGAAAAACAAAATTTATGCCAGTCTCAATACTTTTGGCCATGATTGAAAATCACTGTGCTCACACAGAGAGGACCCCCGCCGATGTCACACAGAGAGCACCCCCGCCAATCTCACACAGAGAGCACCCCCGCCGATCTCACACAGAGAGCACCCCCGCCGATGTCACACAGAGAGCACCCCCACCGATGTCACACAGAGAGCACCCCCACCAATCTCACACAGAGAGCACCCCCGCCGATCTCACACAGAGAGCACCCCCGCCGATGTCACACAGAGAGCAACCCCACCGATGTCACACAGAGAGCACCCCCACCGATCTCACCCAGAGAGCACCCTGCCGATCTCACCCAGAGAGCACCCTGCCGATGTCACACAGAGAGCACCCCGCCGATGTCACACAGAGAGCACCCCGCCGATCTCACCCAGAGAGCACCCCCACCGATCTCACACAGAGAGCACCCCGCCGATCTCACCCAGAGAGCACCCCCGCCGATCTCACCCAGAGAGCACCCCCACTGATCTCACCCAGAGAGCACCCCCGCCGATCTCACCAAGAGAGCACCCCGCCGATCTCACCCAGAGAGCACCCCCGCCGATCTCACCCAGAGAGCACCCCCACCGATCTCACCCAGAGAGCACCCCCACCGATCTCACCCAGAGAGCACCCCCACCAATGTCACACAGAGAGCACCCCCACCGATCTCACACAGAGAGCACCCCCGCCGATCTCACCCAGAGAGCACCCCCGCCGATCTCACCCAGAGAGCACCCCGCCGATCTCACCCAGAGAGCACCCCCACCGATCTCACCCAGAGAGCACCCCACCGATGTCACACAGAGAGCACCCCCGCCGATGTCACCCAGAGAGCACCCCCGCCGATCTCACACAGAGAGCACACCCCGCCGATCTCACACAGAGAGCACCCCCACCGATCTCACCCAGAGAGCACCCCCACCGATCTCACCCAGAGAGCACCCCCACCGATGTCACACAGAGAGCACCCCCGCCGATGTCACCCAGAGAGCACCCCACCGATCTCACACAGAGAGCACCCCCGCCGATCTCACCCAGAGAGCACCCCCACCGATCTCACCCAGAGAGCACCCCCGCCGATCTCACCCTGAGAGCACCCACGCCGATCTCACCCTGAGAGCACCCACGCCGATCTCACCCTGAGAGCACCCACGCCGATGTCACACAGAGAGCACTCCCGCCGATCTCACCCAGAGAGCACCCCCGCCGATCTCACACAGAGAGCACCCCCGCCGATCTCACACAGAGAGCACCCCCGCCGATGTCACACAGAGAGCACCCCAGCCAATCTCACAAAGACAGCACCCCCGCCGATGTAACACAGAGAGCACCCCCGCCAATCTCACCCAGAGAGCACCCCCACCGATCTCACCCAGAGAGAACCCCCGCCGATCTCACCCAGAGAGCACCCCCACCAATCTCACCCAGAGAGCACCCCCACCGATCTCACCAGAGAGCACCCCCACCGATGTCACACAGAGAGCACCCCCATCGATCTCACACAGAGAGCACCCCCGCCGATCTCACCCAGAGAGCACCCCCGCCGATCTCACCCAGAGAGCACCCCCACCGATCTCACCCAGAGAGCACCCCCACCGATCTCACCCAGAGAGCACCCCCACCGATGTCACACAGAGAGCACCCCCGCCGATCTCACGCAGAGAGCACCCCCGCCGATCTCACGCAGAGAGCACCCCCGCCGATCTCACGCAGAGAGCACCCCCGCCAATCTCACGCAGAGAGCACCCCCACGATCTCACGCAGAGAGCACCCCCGCCGATCTCACACAGAGAGCACCCCCGCCGATCTCACACAGAGAGCACCCCTGCCGATCTCACCCAGAGAGCACCCTGACGAGGTCACACAGAGAGCACCCCCACCGATCTCACCCAGAGAGCACCCCTGCCGATCTCACCCAGAGAGCACCCCTGCCGATGTCACACAGAGAGCACCCCGCCGATGTCACACAGAGAGCACCCCCGCCGATCTCACCCAGAGAGCACCCCACCGATCTCACACAGAGAGCACCCCCGCCGATCTCACCCAGAGAGCACCCCCGCCGATCTCACCCAGAGAGCACCCCCGCCGATCTCACCCAGAGAGCACCCCCGCCGATCTCACCCAGAGAGCACCCCCGCCGATCTCACCCAGAGAGCAACCTCGCCGATCTCACCCAGAGAGCACCCCCCCGATCTCACCCAGAGAGCACCCCACCGATCTCACACCCCCAAGAGAGCACCCCCACCGATTCACCAGAGAGCACCCCACTGATCTCACCAGAGAGCACCCCGCCGATCTCACCCAGAGAGCACCCCACGATTCACCAGAGAGCACCCCCACCGATGTCACACAGAGAGCACCCCTGCCGATGTCACCAGAGAGCACCCCGCCGATCTCACACAGAGAGCACCCCCGCCGATCTCACCCAGAGAGCACCCCCACCGATCTCACCCAGAGAGCACCCCCACCGATCTCACCCAGAGAGCACCCCCACCGATCTCACCCAGAGAGCACCCCCACCGATGTCACACAGAGAGCACCCCACCGATGTCACACAGAGAGCACCCCGCTGATCTCACCCAGAGAGCACCCCCGCCGATCTCACCCAGAGAGCACCCCCACCGATCTCACCCAGAGAGCACCCCCGCCGATCTCACCCTGAGAGCACCCACGCCGATCTCACCCTGAGAGCACCCCCACCGATCTCACCAGAGAGCACCCCCACCGATGTCACACAGAGAGCACCCCCGTCGATCTCACGCAGAGAGCACCCCCGCCGATCTCACGCAGAGAGCACCCCGCCGATCTCACGCAGAGAGCACCCCCGCCGATCTCACGCAGAGAGCACCCCCGCCGATCTCACGCAGAGAGCACCCCCGCCGATCTCACGCAGAGAGTGTGTAGCCCTGGTGTTAGGCACACGCAGTACCCTGGAGAATGTGTGGAGAGATAGCAGTTTAATGCTCAATACCCATTCACTCAACATACACTAGACACACCCTTAGGGTAGTGTAGTCACTTGTAAGGGAGTGGTCAGTGTAGATTGGTTGAGTGATTAGAGTAGTCAGTTTCCTGTCTTCGGACAGAGCAGACGTGTGGAGTCTAGCTGGGACTTGGAGGGAGGAAGCAGTCCAGCCTGGTTCTGCAGCAGTTCAGCAAGTGGAGGCCAGTAAGGGCGAGATATAGATCTCCTCAGCCTGGTCAGAGCTGTACCTCACTTGAAGACATTGACAAAGAAAGAAGAGCTTAGTACAGATATACTTCAGTCACCTGTCCCAAGGACAGTGAAAGGTTCAAAGACGTGCTCCTGCCTAGTGGATAACTGAGAGTCTGGTAACTAACTCTGAAGGAAGAGAAGAAGGGAGTGATTACATGACTTTTTGCAAGTGTGAGTGTTTATGCTACAAGCGAGGACAAGGCGAAAGGCACAGTGGAAAGGAATATTTGAAAAGTGCTTTTGGATTGAAGAAGTCCTGCACATTGCTACCGGTCACTGGGGACCGAAGGATCACTATTAGCTTCACGCTTAGTGGTAAGAAAACCAGAGACTTACCGGACCTTAGGTCGCGGCAAGCAGCCCCAAATAGTCGGTACGTAACTGGGGTCAGGGGGAGTGAAGACTTTGAGTCCGTGCACGACAAGATAGGAATTCAGCTCTCTCACAGGAAGGCTCCTACCACAAAACTGACTGGGCGGTACAGCTATGGAATAGCTGGAGTTATAGAGGGAACTACGCTTCAGGCTGGTTGTACTCATTGTTGTGAAGGTAAAGGAGGCCCCTAACTTGTCCAGCTGCTATCTCAAAATACATTCTCCTTGGATCAGCCTCCCTGGGACCTGCCTGAACATCTTACAAGTAAAGGTATGGAAAGACGCTGACTGTGTGAGACTGTGTTATTTATTTGCATGCCTGCACAACCCTGCTTTAACTACCGACCTGAGGGAAGAGTCCCACCTGTAGGGGACCCGACATCTAGCTGCCTCACCATCCCCTCAGAGATCTACAGCAGCGCTGGTACAAATTACCAGAAGACTACAGGTGGCGTCACGAACTGTAAATATATCTATCCCCTGTAAATATTCCCCCAACATACGCCAGACCGCCAGGGCCACAGACCGAGCCACCGCTACCTGTGACAAACCCCATAGACTTCCATGGGCTCGGCTCTGAGTACCCCATTGCCCTGGTAATCCACAATTGTGGTGGCGGGTCGAGACAACTTTGGCGTCACGAACAGGATGCGAAACTCGCAAAATTGCGAGCCCTGTGTGCCTATGGAGTTGTTTTTGTGAAAAGGACTGTTTGCACTTTTGGCGCCAAAAATCGCCATCTTTGTCGCCATATTCGCGCCCTCAGGCGCTGGAGAAGAAGGTGGGCGTACCTTCGTGGGCGTGTACCCCCCTGTGGCGCGAAGAAAATGCCTGCCCTCTCAAAGTGCTATTACAACATGCGATCCTGCCCTACAGCAAAGGAGGTCCGCCTCCTCTTCACCTTTCCTGCAAAGAGGAGGAGACGCAAACCCCGCCTCCACGGAAGAGACCGGACGTCTCTGGAGGAAGAAGAAAGAATCTTCTGGAACATCATGGAAGCAGGACGTGTGCAGCCGAGCAGGGAAGCGGAGGAAGGCAGGCCCCGTGCCCCAGCCAAGCTGCCACCAGCACCGGAGTCATCCGTGGTCCTGCACCTGCAGCAAGCATTGCTGGAAGTTAAGGAGGAAAATGCACGACTGAAAAAGATGATTTTACCACAACCTGGATTTGAGGAGATCGAGAGACGCCGACGTACCCTGGAGCAGCGGCGGCTGTGGGACGCGGTGTTCTCCCCCTTCGATGATCCCCTACGTCTGGAGTTACCAAAACTTCTGCTGCCCAAGGCAAAGGAGCAACCGGAGGCTGCCCCCGAAAGTACCAATCCTGATCCCACCGGTGAAGCGGTGGAGGCGAAGGAGGTTGAGGAGGTACCGCCAGTTCCGGAACGCCCGCCCGGCCAGGAGGCCGCAGCAGATAATCGATCCCCGGTAGGGACACCGGAGGGGTCCTGTCCGTCGTTACCAGACGTGGACTGGGACGAGATGGCGCGCCTGGATGACGTCGCCTATACCGCCAGTGGGAATGTGAGTGGCAGCGTCGTGAGGAGAAGCAGAAACGCCAGCAGGAGGAAGAGCGGGAAGCTCAGCGGAACCGTCAGCGGCAGCATGCAGAGCTGATCGCGGACAAGGAGAGTGTCCGGAGAGAGAAAGGTACCCTGAGGGAACCGCGGCGGCAGGGGTGTGTGACTGAGTTCCAGCTCCGGAAGGGCTGGGGCTTCATCCGTGAACCGGGCCTCTACCCAGGGGTCTTTGTTAGTCGCAGGGACGTAGAATCCCACCTACCGCAAGGCCATCCCGGGAGGGACTTAGTTAATGGAGACATTGTCACGTATACACGGCACTGGGGAATGAAGGGATGGTATGCCCTTAACGTCACCATCGTCCGTGACCCCGTCCCAGACGCAGGTAACGTCACCACTACCGCAGCGTCCCCGTCTCCAGCTCAAGCAGTATCCGGCCGTGCCCCAGCATCGCCCCCTGCAGGTTCATCGCAAATGAAAGCAACATCTACATCGCAACATGCGACCAGTTTCCATCGCAATCCATGACACGATCCATATCGTTAACTGTGACTCAGATTGAAACGCAATCGGTGTCTCGCAAGGAGAAGGTACCCGTTGCGCCCCTAGAGGTTCGCACGAGAACTGTGGCGACCCAGACCCTAATAGCAGCGCATGACTTGTTAGTAATGGGATCTAGGGACCATCGCATTGTTCCAGCCCCCGGGGTGGAAAATGTATTTGAAAATAATTAAACAGTAAAAGAAAAATCGGTGAGATCCAGATAGGGGTCTACCATAAGTAAAGTTGTAAAAAGTTTAAGTATGTTTGCCAATTTTTGCACAAGTTAAACGAGTATATAATACATTTATATATTGCCAACAGTAGAATGCCCGGCTGGGTAAACAGATAAAAAGTTTTGCACTTTATTATTATTATAATGTGATATAATATGTGTCGTTTTGCTAACAATGGACTCAGAGGTTGAGGACTGTGCCAGCCCAGAACTTATTTGTATATAGTTGCGCTTCGGTGCTTTATCTTGGTTTTACATAAAACCAGCACAACTACCTCTGAATACAAAAACCCGTGTGGTGTGGCACTGAGTGAGGTCTGCATTCGGATGTCCTGCAACCCACCCAGGACCCACGTTGAAGGTTTGGTGCGGGTCCTTCACAAGAATACGGTGTATTTATTGAATGTTTTGATGCATTAATACTTTTTGTATTTTTCTATAATGTTATTGTTTGCAACGTTCAAGATATCCTTACCTCCCGGATGGGACGAATTAATGTTCATGTTTGATGTTTTCATGCATAAACAAAACTGTCTCTTTGTATTTTACAGCCCGGGAGTGCTGTCTTTTACCATGGGGGAATGTGTAGCCCTGGTGTTAGGCACACGCAGTACCCTGGAGAATGTGTGGAGAGATAGCAGTTTAATGCTCAATACCCATTCACTCAACATACACTAGACACACCCTTAGGGTAGTGTAGTCACTTGTAAGGGAGTGGTCAGTGTAGATTGGTTGAGTGATTAGAGTAGTCAGTTTCCTGTCTTCGGACAGGAAACTCCTCAGCCTGGTCAGAGCTGTACCTCACTTGAAGACATTGACAAAGAAAGAAGAGCTTAGTACAGATATACTTCAGTCACCTGTTCCAAGGACAGTGAAAGGTTCAGAGACGTGCTCCTGCCTAGTGGATAACTGAGAGTCTGGTAACTAACTCTGAAGGAAGAGAAGAAGGGAGTGATTACATGACTTTTTGCAAGTGTGAGTGTTTATGCTACAAGCGAGGACAAGGCGAAAGGCACAGTGGAAAGGAATATTTGAAAAGTGCTTTTGGATTGAAGAAGTCCTGCACATTGCTACCGGTCACTGGGGACCGAAGGATCACTATTAGCTTCAAGCTTAGTGGTAAGAAAACCAGAGACTTACCGGACCTTAGGTCGCGGCAAGCAGCCCCAAATAGTCGGTACGTAACTGGGGTCAGGGGGAGTGAAGACTTTGAGTCCGTGCACGACAAGATAGGAATTCAGCTCTCTCACAGGAAGGCTCCTACCACAAAACTGACTGGGCGGTACAGCTATGGAATAGCTGGAGTTATAGAGGGAACTACGCTTCAGGCTGGTTGTACTCATTGTTGTGAAGGTAAAGGAGGCCCTAACTTGTCCAGCTGCTATCTCAAAATACATTCTCCTTGGATCAGCCTCCCTGGGACCTGCCTGAACATCTTACAAGTAAAGGTATGGAAAGACGCTGACTGTGTGAGACTGTGTTATTTATTTGCATGCCTGCACAACCCTGCTTTAACTACCGACCTGAGGGAAGAGTCCCACCTGTAGGGGACCCGACATCTAGCTGCCTCACCATCCCCTCAGAGATCTACAGCAGCGCTGGTACAAATTACCAGAAGACTACAGGTGGCGTCACGAACTGTAAATATATCTATCCCCTGTAAATATTCCCCCAACATACGCCAGACCGCCAGGGCCACAGACCGAGCCACCGCTACCTGTGACAAACCCCATAGACTTCCATGGGCTCGGCTCTGAGTACCCCATTGCCCTGGTAATCCACAATTGTGGTGGCGGGTCGACACAAGAGCACCCCGCCGATCTCACGCAGAGAGCACCCCCGCCGATCTCACACAGAGAGCACCCCCGCCGATCTCACACAGAGAGCACCCCCGCCGATGCTGGTATATTTTATTAATACTTTTTATTTATTTTTACTTATCTTTTCTGTCTGGTGAAATCCTCATTAGATATGTGCTCCACTATTGCCAATGCCATGCAGTGTACATCTTGCCACATGTATGCAGTCCTTGAACAGCCGGTCGAGGGTGCATACTGCTGAGTGAGATGTGAGCACGTTGTGCATTTGGAAGCCCAAATCTTGGATCTAAATGTGCAGCTGGCAACACTGAGATCCATAGACAATATGGAAAGGAGTCTTCTGCTCACTGAGCAGACGCTCAATGGGATAGATGAGGGGGGGATGCTAGGATGGAGCTGCAGGACGGTGAAGCAGCAAGCTGGGTGACAGTTAGAAAGCGGGGTAGAGGGAAGAGCGCCAGGGAGGCTAGTCCTGATCTGGCACACCCCAATAAGTTTGCAAAGTTGGCAGATGAGGGGGTTGTCAGTACAGGGGTAGCACTGCTGCAGCCAGGCATGTCCTCTGAAAGCTGGGGGAGTGTCTGCTCCAGTAAGGGGGGAATTAGGAGAGCAGGGCAGGCCAGACAGGTGCTGGTAGTGGGGGACTCAATTATTTGGGGAACAGATAGGGCAATCTGTCACAAAGACAGGGATCGTCGAACAGTGTGCTGCCTACCTGGCGCTCGAGTCCGACACATCGCTGATCGGGTTGACAGATTACTGGGAGGGGCTGGTGAGGACCCAGCGGTCATGGTGCACATTGGCACAAATGACAAAGTTAGAGGCAGGTGGAAGGTCCTTAAAGACTATTTCAGGGAATTAGGCTGCAAGCTTAAAGCAAGGACCTCCAACGAGGTATTTTCTGAAATACTGCCGGTACCACGTGCCACACCAGAGAGGCAACGGGAGATTAGGGAGGTTAATAAGTGGCTCAAGAATTGGTGTAGGAAAGAGGGGTTTGGGTTCCTGGAGAACTGGGCCGACTTCTCAGTTGGCTACAGGTTCTATGCTAGGGACGGGCTGCACCTCAATGGGGAGGGTGCAGCTGTGCTGGGGGAGAAAATGGCTAGAAGGTTGGAGGAGTCTTTAAACTAGGGACTGGGGGGGAGGGTATTCATTTTATAGGAGGGGAAGGCAGTGCAGATAGAGACCTGGGCACAAATAATGAAATTGGGGGTGGGGGTGGGGGTGGCATGGGGGGTGGGGTTAGAACAGTTAATAATTTAAGAAAGAATAGAGGTTCAGAGAGATACATAAAGTGCATGTACAGTAATGCCAGAAGCCTCACCAACAAAATGGCGAAATTAGAATTAATTTTGTTGGAACATAATTATGACATGGTGGGGATATCTGAGACTTGGCTGGATGAGAGCCACGACTGGGCGGTTAATTTACAGGGCTATAGTCTGTTTAGAAATGACCGTAAGAATAAGCGAGGTGGGGGTGTGTGTTTATATGTAAAATCATCCTTAAAACCCATCTGCGTGATATCTGTGAATCTAATGAAGATGTAGAGTCTCTGTGGGTGGAGATTAGGGGAGGGGGAAAAATAATAAATTACTGATGGGGGTTTGTTATAAGTCTCCTAAAATAATGGAAGCAACAGAGAATATCCTCGTAAAGCAAATAGATGAAGCAGCAACTCAAGGAGAAGTCATTATTATGGGGGACTTCAACTACCCTGAAATACATTGGGGAACAGAAACCTGCAGTTCCAGCTAATAAGTTTTTGGCAACTATGAGAGACAATTACCTTTCACAACTAGTTCAGGACCCAACAAGAGGGGGGCACTGCTAGACCTAATATTATCCAACAGGCCAGACCGCAGATCAAATATAAGGGTTGGGGGTCACTTGGGTAATAGTGATCACAAAATAATAAGCTTTCATGTATCCTTTAATAAGATGTGTAGTCGAGGGGTTACAAGGACACTAAACTTCAGGAAGGCAAATTTCCAACGGATGAGAGATGATCTTGGTGCAATAAACTGGGACGATATCCTGAGACATAAAAATACACAAAGAAAATGGGAGACGTTTATTAGTATCCTGAATAGGACCTGTGCACAGTATATACCCTATGGGAATAAACATGCTAGAATTAGGAGGAAACCACTATGGCTAAATAGAGCTGTAAGGGGCGCAATAAGGGACAAAAAGAAAGCGTTTAGGGAATTAAAGCAAGTAGGTAGTGAAGAGGCATTAAATAAATACAGAAGACTGAATAAATTCTGTAAAAAGCAAATCAAGACAGCAAAGATTGAGGCAGAGAGACTCATTGCCAGAAAAAGTAAAAATAATCCCAAAATATTCTTTAACTACATAAATAGCAAGAAACTAAAAAATGATAGTGTTGGTCCCTTTAAAAATAGTCTGGGTGAAATGGTGGATGAGGATGAGGAAAAAGCCAATATGCTAAATGACTTTTTTTCAACTGTATTTACACATGAAAATCCCATGACAGATAACATGATCAGAGATAAAAAAATTTCTCCATTAAAAATGTCACATGCTTAACCCAGCAGGAAGTACGGCGGCGTCTAAAAATCACTAAAGTTGACAAATCCCCGGGCCCAGATGGGATACACCCCCGAGTACTGCAGGAATTAAGTACAGTTATAGATAGACCATTATTTTTAATCTTTAAAGATTCCATAATAACTGGGTCTGTACCACAGGACTGGCGTATAGCAAATGTGGTGCCAATATTCAAAAAGGGGGCAAAAACTGAACCTGGAAATTATAGGCCAGTGAGCTTAACATCTACTGTGGGTAAAATCCTGGAGGGTTTTTTAAGGGATACTATATTGGAGTATCTGAAGCTGAATAACCTCATGACACAGTATCAGCATGGGTTTACGAGGGACCGTTCTTGTCAGACTAATCTGATAAGCTTTTATGAAGGGGTAAGTTCAGGACTGGACCAAGGGAATGCAGTGGACGTGGTGTTCATGGACTTCTCAAAAGCTTTTGATACAGTGCCACACAAAAGGTTGATACATAAAATGAGAACAATGGGGATAGGGGAAAATATGTGTAAGTGGGTTAAGAACTGGCTCATGGATAGAAAACAAAGGGTGGTTATTAACCCCTTCATGACCCAGCCTATTTTGACCTTAAAGACCTTGCCATTTTTTGCAATTCTGACCAGTGTCCCTTTATGAGGTAATAACTCAGGAACGCTTCAACGGATCCTAGCGATTCTGAGATTGTTTTTTCGTGACATATTGGGCTTCATGTTAGTGGTAAATTAAGGTCGATAATTTTTGCGTTTATTTGTGAAAAAAATGGAAATTTGGCGAAAATTCTGAAAATTTTGTAATTTTCAAATTTTTAATTTTTATTCTGTTAAACCAGAGAGTTATGTGGCACAAAATAGTTAATAAATAACATTTCCCACATGTCTACTTTACATCAGCACAATTTTGGGAACAACATTTTTTTTTGTTAGGAAGTTATAAGGGTTAAAAGTTGACCAGCGATTTCTCCTTTTTACATCAAAATTTACAAAACCATTTTTTTTAGGGACCACCTCACATTTGAAGTCACTTTGAGGGGTCTATATGGCAGAAAATACCCAAAAGTGACACCTTTATAAAAACTGAACCCCTCAAGCTACTCAAAACTACATTCAAGAAGATTATTAACCCTTCAGGTGCTTCACAGGAACTAAAGCAACGTGGAAGGAAAAAATGGACATTTTAATTTTTCCAACAAAAATTTTCTTTTAGCATCAATTTTTTCATTTTTACATGGGCATCAGGATAAAATGGATCCTAAAATTTGTTGGGCAATTTCTCCTGAGTACACAGATACCTCATATGTGGTCATAAACCACTGTATGGGTGCACAGCAGGGCTCAGAAGGGAAGGAGCGCCATTTGACTTTTTGAATAGAAAATATGCTGGAATATTTAGCGGTTGCCATGTCACATTTGGAGAGTCCCTGTGTGCCTAAACATTGGAGCTCCCCCACAAGTGACCCCATTTTGGAAACTAGACCTCCTAAGGAACTTATCTAGATGCATAGTGATCACTTTGAACCCCAAGGTGCTTCACAAATTGATCTGTAAAAAAAATAAAGTACTTTTTTTTCACAAAAATTTTCTTTTAGCCTCAGTTGTTTTCATTTTCACATGGGCAACAGTATAAATTGGATCCTAAAATTTGTCGGGCAATTTCTCCTGAGTACACAGATACCTCATATGTGGTCATAAACCACTGTTTGGGCGCACGGCAGGGCTCAGAAGGGAAGGAGCGCCATTTGACTTTTTGAATGGAAAATATGCTGGAATATTTAGCGGTTGCCATGTCGCATTTGGAGAGTCCCTGTGTGCCTAAACATTGGAGCTCCCCCACAAGTGACCCCATTTTGGAAACTAGACCCCTAAGGAACTTATCTAGATGCATAGTGAGCACTTTGAACCCCCAGGTGCTTCACAAATTGATCCGTAAAAAAAAGAAAGTACTTTTTTTTCACAAAAATTTTCTTTTAGCCTCAGTTTTTTTCATTTTCACATGGGCAACAGTATAAATTGGATCCTAAAATTTGTTGGGCAATTTCTCCTGAGTACACAGATACCTCATATGTGGTCATAAACCACTGTTTGGGCGCACGGCAGGGCTCAGAAGGGAAGGAGCGCCATTTGACTTTTTGAATGGAAAATATGCTGGAATATTTAGCGGTTGCCATGTCGCATTTGGAGAGTCCCTGTGTGCCTAAACATTGGAGCTCCCCCACAAGTGACCCCATTTTGGAAACTAGACCCCCTAAGGAACTTATCTAGATGCATAGTGAGCACTTTGAACCTCCAGGTGCTTCACAAATTGATCCGTAAAAAAAAGAAAGTACTTTTTTTTCACAAAAATTTTCTTTTAGCCTCAGTTTTTTTCATTTCCACATGGGCAACAGTATAAATTGGATCCTAAAATTTGTTGGGCAATTTCTCCTGAGTACACAGATACCTCATATGTGGTCATAAACCACTGTTTGGGCGCACGGCAGGGCTCAGAAGGGAAGGAGCGCCATTTGACTTTTTGAATGGAAAATATGCTGGAATATTTAGCGGTTGCCATGTCGCATTTGGAGAGTCCCTGTGTGCCTAAACATTGGAGCTCCCCCACAAGTGACCCCATTTTGGAAACTAGACCCCCTAAGGAACTTATCTAGATGCATAGTGAGCACTTTGAACCCCCAGGTGCTTCACAAATTGATCCGTAAAAAAAGAAAGTACTTTTTTTTCACAAAAATTTTCTTTTAGCCTCAGTTTTTTTCATTTTCACATGGGCAACAGTATAAATTGGATCCTAAAATTTGTTGGGCAATTTCTCCTGAGTACACAGATACCTCATATGTGGTCATAAACCACTGTTTGGGCGCACGGCAGGGCTCAGAAGGGAAGGAGCGCCATTTGACTTTTTGAATGGAAAATATGCTGGAATATTTAGCGGTTGCCATGTCGCATTTGGAGAGTCCCTGTGTGCCTAAACATTGGAGCTCCCCCACAAGTGACCCCATTTTGGAAACTAGACGCCCTAAGGAACTTATCTAGATGCATAGTGAGAACTTTGAACCCCCAGGTGCTTCACAGAAGTTTATAACGCAGAGCCGTGAAAATAAAAAATCATTTTTTTTCTCAAAAAATGATTTTTTAGCCCACTATTTTTTATTTTCACAATGGTTACAGGAGAAATTGGACCCCAAAAGTTGTTGTCCAGTTTGTCCTGAGTACGCTAGTACCCATATGTGGGGGGGAACCACTGTTTGGGCACACGTCAGGGCTCGGAAGGGATGTGGTGACGCTTTGAAATGCCGACTTGATGGAATGGTCTGCGGGCATCTTGTTACGTTTGCAGAGCCCCTGATGTACCTAAACAGTAGAAACTCCCCACAAGTGACCCCATTTAGGAAACTAGACCCCGAAAAGAACTTATCTAGATGTGTGGTGAGCACTTTGAACCCCAAGGGCTACACAGAAGTTTATAACGCCCGGGCATGAAAATAAAAAAATCATATTTTTTCCACAATCAGGATCTTTTAGTCCCCAATTTTTTTATTTTCCCAAGGGTAACATGAGAAATTAGACCCCAAAAGTTGTTGTCCAATTTGTCCTGAGTATGCTGATATCCCATATGTGGGAGAAAACTACTGTATGGGCACACGTCGGGGCTCGGATGGGAAGTAGTGACGTTTTGAAATGCCCACTTGATGGAATGGTCTTCGGGCGTCATGTTACGTTTGCAAAGTCCCTGATGTGCCTAAACAGTAGAAACTCCCCACAAGTGACCCCATTTTGGAAACTAGATCCCCAAGGAACTCCTATAGATGTGTGATAAGCACTTTGAATCTCCAAGTCCTTCACAGAAGTTTATAACGCAGAGCCGTGAAAATATAAAATCATTTTTTTTTCCACAAAAATAATTTTTAGTCCCCAATTTTTTTTCCCAATGTTAACAGGAGAAATTAGAACCCCCAAAGTTGTTGTGCAATTTTTCCCGAGTACGCTGATACCTCATATGTGGGGATAAACCACTGTTTGGGCATACGTCGGGGCTTGGAATAAAGGGAGCACTGTTTGACTTTTTGAACGCAAAATTTGCAGGAATCAATGGTGGCGCCATGTCGCGTATGGAGACCCCCTGATGTGCCTAAATAGTGGAAACCCCTCAATTCTAACTCCAACACTAACCCCAACACACCCCTAACCCCAACCCTAACCCCTACACACACCTAACCCTAATACAAACCCTAATCATAACCCTAACCCCAACACACCCCTAACCCTAATCCCAACTCTAACCATAAACCTAACTACAAGCCTAACCCTAATTCCAACCCTAACTCAAATTCCAACCCTAACCGTAATTCTAACCTTAACCCTAATGCTAACCCTAACCCTAGTTCTAACCTAAGGCTGGGTTCATATTGCGTTTTACCAGCCCGTTCAACACGTAGCGTTGACCGGCTGGTAACGGTATAGCATAACGCGATCGCGTTATGCTATACCCGCTAGTGCAGATGAATCAGCAGATAATCAGCCGCGGATCCGCAGCAAAATCAGTCGCGGATCAGCAACAAAATCCGCCGCGGATCAGCAGCAAAATCCGCCGCGGATCAGCAGCAAAATCCGCCGCGGATCAGCAGCGAAATCAGCCGTGGATCCGCGGCTGATTTCGCTGCTGATCCGCGGCTGATTTCGCTGCTGATCCGCGGCTGATTTCGCTGCCGATCCGCGGCTGATTTCGCTGCTGATCCGCGGCGGATTTCGCTGCTGATCCACTGCGGATTTGCTGCGCGGCGATCAGCAGCGAATCCGCAGTGGATCAGCAGCGAAATCCGCCGCGGATCAGCAGCGAAATCAGCCGTGGATCAGCAGCGAAATCCGCCGCGAATCAGCAGCGAAATCCGCCGCGGATCCGCAGCGAATCAGCAGCAAAATCAGTCGCGGATCAGCAGCAAAATCCGCCGCGGATCAGCAGCAAAATCCGCCGCGGATCAGCAGCGAAATCCGCCGCGGATCCGCAGCGAAATCAGTCGCGGATCCGCAGCGAAATCAGTTGCGGATCCGCAGCGAAATCAGTAGGGGATCCGCAGCGAAATCCGCCGCGGATCAGCAGCGAAATCCGCCGCGGATCAGCAGCGAAATCCGCCGCGGATCCGCCGCGAATCAGCAGCAAAATCAGTTGCGGATCAGCAGCGAAATCCGCCGCGGATCAGCAGCGAAATCAGCCGTGGATCCGCAGCGAAATCAGCCGCGGATCCGCAGCGAAATCCGCTGCAGATCAGCAGCGAAATCAGCCGCGGATCCGCAGCGGATCAGCAGCGAATCCGCCGCGGATCAGCAGCGAATCCGCCGCGGATCAGCAGCGAAATCCGCAGCGAAATCCGCCGCGGATCAGCAGCGAAATCCGCCGCGGATCAGCAGCGAAATCAGCCGCGGATCAGCAGCGATATCCGCCGCGGATCCTCAGCGAAATCCGCCGCGGATCCGCAGCGAAATCCGCCGCGGATCAGCAGCGAAATCAGCCGCGGATCCGCCGCGAAATCCGCCGCGGATCAGCCGCGATATCCGCAGCGGATCCGCAGCAAAATCAGCTGCGGATCAGCAGCAAAATCTGCTAGGAAAAAAAAAAAAAATTCTTTTTTTTATTATTTGTCCCTACCTATGACGGGGGGGTTCATTTACTTTTTTTTTATTTTGATCACTGTGATAGTTTATCACAGTGATCAAAATAAATTTTTTTACAATGGAGGGCGCACTGCGCATGCGCCGGCCGGCGGGCGCACTGCGCATGCGCCCGCCATTTTCCAAGATGGCGGCGCCCATGAAGAATCCCGGGCAGCCGCCGGGACGGATCCAGGGACATCGGTGGACCGGGAGAGGTGAGTAGGGGACGTCGGAAGGTGAGGGGGGGGGATCGGAAGGTGAGGGTGGGTGATCGCAGGAGCAGGGGAGCAGACAGCGACGGCGGTGACCGATCGCTGCCATCTTTCGATGGCGGCGGCCGATCACCGCCGTGACTCGGTGTGGGGGGGTCAGATCTTGGTGCCCAGCCATGGCAGATGCTATTGCAGCATCGGCCATGGCTGGATTGTAATATTTCACCAGTTTCATTGGTGAAATATTACAAATCGCTCTGATTGGCAGTTTCACTTTTAACAGCCAATCAGAGCGATCGTGGCCACGTGGGGGTTAAGCCAACCCCCCTGTGGTGATGCAGTAAGGGTCCTGTTACTGCGGGTCAGGTGACCTTTCAGTGACCCCGGACACCCGACCCGCAGTAACATGATTTATAGCATGACGCCTACGTCGGCGTCATGGGTCGGGATGGCACAGGTTTTCATGACGCCGACGTAGGCGTCATGGGTCGGGAAGGGGTAAATGGAGCACACTCGGACTGGGTCACGGTTAGCAGTGGGGTACCACAGGGGTCAGTATTGGGGCCGCTTCTCTTTAACATATTTATTAATGACCTTGTAGGGGGCATACAGAGTAGTATTTCAATATTTGCAGATGACACTAAACTCTGCAGGGTAATAAATACAGAGGAGGATAATTTTATATTACAGGAGGATTTATGTAAACTAGAAGCTTGGGCTGATAAATGGCAAATGAGCTTTAATGGGGATAAATGTAAGGTAGAACTTGGGTAGAACAAATAAGATGTATAATTATGTGCTTAATTGTAAAACACTGGGCAAAACTGTCACTGAAAAAGACCTGGGTGTATGGGTGGACGACAAACTCACATTTAGTGGCCAATGTCAGGCAGCTGCTGCCAAGGCAAATAAAATAATGGGATGCATTAGACGAGGCATAGATGCTCATGAGGAGAACATAATTTTACCTCTATACAAGTCACTGGTGCGACCACACTTAGAATACTGTGTGCAGTTCTGGTCTCCGGTGTATAAGAAAGACATAGCTGAACTGGAGCGGGTGCAGAGAAGAGCGACCAAGGTTATTAGAGAACTGGGGGGTCTGCAATACCAAGACAGGTTATTACACTCGGGGTTATTTAGTTTGGAAAAACGAAGGCTTAGGGGTGATCTTATTACAATGTATAAATATATGAGGGGACAGTACAAAGACCTTTCTAATGATCTTTTTACTCTTAGACCTGTGACGGGGACGAGGGGGCATCCTCTACGTCTGGAGGAAAGAAGGTTTAGCCATAATCACAGATGCAGATTCTTTACTGTAAGAGCAGTGAGACTATGGAGCTCTCTGCCGTCTAATGTTGTAATGAGTGATTCCTTACTAAAATTTAAGAGGGGACTGGATGCCTTTCTTGAAAAGTATAATATTACAGGCTATATTCACTAGTTTCCTAGATATTGCGTTAATCCAGGGAGCTAGTCTGATTGCCGTATGTGGAGTCGGGAAGGAATTTTTTTCCCCAATGTGAAGCTTACTGATTGCCACTTGGGTTTTTTTTGCCTTCCTCTGGATCAACATGTTAGGGCAGGTTAGGATAGGATATGGGTTGAACTAGATTGACTTAAAGTCTTCCTTCAACCTTAATAACTATGTTACTATGATCTCACGCAGAGAGCACCCCCGCCGATCTCACCCAGAGAGCACCCCAGCCGATCTCACCCAGAGAGCACCCCCACCAATCTCACGCAGAGAGCACCCCCGCCAATCTCACCCAGAAAGCACCCCAGCTGATGTCACACAGAGAGCACCCCAGCCGATCTCACACAGAGAGCACCCCCACCAATCTCACGCAGAGAGCACCCCCGCCGATCTCACCCAGAAAGCACCCCAGCCGATGTCACACAGAGAGCACCTCAGCCGATCTCACACAGAGAGCACCCCCGCTGATCTCACACAGAGAGCACCCCCGCCAATCTCACACAGAGAGCACCCCCGCCGATCTCACACAGAGAGCACCCCCGCCGATCTCACACAGAGAGCACCCCCGCCGATCTAACACAGAGAGCACCCCCGCCGATCTCACGCAGAGAGCACCCCCGCCGATCTCACACAGAGAGCACCTCCGCCGATGTCACACAGAGAGCACCCCGCCGATCTCACACAGAGAGCACCCCCGCCGATCTAACACAGAGAGCACCCCCGCCGATCTCACGCAGAGAGCACCCCCGCCGATCTCACGCAGAGAGCACCCCCGCCGATCTCACGCAGAGAGCACCCCCGCCGATCTCACACAGAGAGCACCCCCGCCGATGTCACACAGAGAGCACCCCCGCCAATGTCACACAGAGAACCCCCGCCGATCTCACCCAGAGAGCACCCCCGCCGATCTCACACAGAGAGCACCCCCGCCGATCTCACACAGAGAGCACCCCGCCGATCTAACACAGAGAGCACCCCCGCCGATCTCACGCAGAGAGCACCCCCGCCGATCTCACACAGAGAGCACCTCCGCCGATGTCACACAGAGAGCACCCCGCCGATCTCACACAGAGAGCACCCCGCCGATGTCACACAGAGAGCACCCCCGCCGATCTCACACAGAGAGCACCCCCGCCGATGTCACACAGAGAGCTCCCCGCCGATGTCACACAGAGAGCACCCCCGCCGATGTCACACAGAGAGCACCCCCGCCGATCTCACACAGAGAGCACCCCGCCGATCTCACACAGAGAGCACCCCCGCCGATCTCACACAGAGAGCACCCCCGCCAATCTCACACAAATAGCACCCCGCCGATGTCACACAGAGAGCACCCCCGCCAATCTCACACATAGAGCACCCCGCCGATCTCACACAGAGAGCACCCCAGCCGATCTCACCCAGAGAGCACCCCAGCCGATCTCACACAGAGAGCACCCCCGCCGATCTCACACAGAGAGCACCCCCGCCGATCTCACACAGAGAGCACCCCCGCCGATCTCACACAGAGAGCACCCCCGCCGATCTCACACAGAGAGCACCCCAGCCGATCTCACCAGAGCACCCCAGCCGATGTCACACAGAGAGCACCCCCGCCGATCTCACACAGAGAGCACCCCAGCCGATCTCACCCAGAGAGCACCCCAGCCGATGTCACACAGAGAGCACCCCCGCCGATGTCACACAGAGAGCACCCCCACGATGTCACACAGAGAGCATCCCCGCCGATGTCACACAGAGAGTACCCCCGCCGATGTCACACAGAGAGCACCCCAGCTGATCTCACACAGAGAGCACCCCCGCCGATGTCACACAGAGAGCACTCCCACCAATGTCACACAGAGAGCACCCCCGCCGATCTCACACAGAGAGCACCCCCGCCGATCTCACACAGAGAGCACCCCCGCCGATGTCACACAGAGAGCTCCCCGCCGATGTCACACAGAGAGCACCCCGCCGATGTCACACAGAGAGCACCCTCGCCGATCTCACACAGAGAGCTCCACGCCGATGTCACACAGAGAGCACCCCGCCGATGTCACACAGAGAGCACCCCCGCCGATGTCACACAGAGAGCACCCCCGCCGATCTCACACAGAGAGCACCCCCGCCGATCTCACACAGAGAGCACCCCGCCGATCTCACACAGAGAGCACCCCAGCCGATCTCACCCAGAGAGCACCCCAGCCGATGTCACACAGAGAGCACCTCCGCCGATGTCACACAGAGAGCACCCCGCCGATCTCACACAGAGAGCACCCCGCCGATGTCACACAGAGAGCACCCCCCGATCTCACACAGAGAGCACCCC
>JARQOD010000006.1:446511163-446583460 GCA_033576555.1 Oophaga sylvatica
AAGGTGTAAATTCATTGAAAAAAAATGCGTGGGCTCCCGCTGTATTTTCTCCACCAGACAGACAAAGCAAGCGAGTGGGGGCAGATAATAACAGCCTAGGGAGGGTGTAGCATCGGCGTCCCTGCCTTCTGCCAGGCAGGGACGCTGTTCCGCTGCGACAGCGTCCTCTGCCAGGCAGGGACGTCGCCCCCCTTACCCGCGCTCAGCGTCCTCCTTCCGCCCTGCTGGGGCCGTCCTTCCCTGCTGCTGGACTTAGGGCGCGCGCCCGCGCCCTCCCCCGCTCTTAAAGGGGCCGCGCGCATGTTTCAAAAAGGTCCCCGGCCAATGCTGGAGGACTCCACCCTAAATAAAGTACTTCCTCCTTAATGGAGGTGCCCGAGCAATGTTGTTTGTTGCACTGTTTACTCTGCTTCAGCCCTCAGGGTCCGTTACCAGTTACCTGCCTGTTTCCTGCCAGTTTGCTGTCTGCTACCTGCCTGCAAGCCTGCCTGGAGGTTCGGCCGTCACATGCGGTGACCATCGGCAATTCCAGAGACTCTCGCCTGCTCACTTGGGGGCGCTCATCTGCCATCTGACTGCAAGCCCACCTGAAGGTTCGGCCATCACCTGCGGTGTTCATCGGCTGTTCCAGAGATTCTCGCCTGCTCACTTGGGGGCGCTCAGCTGCCATCTGCCTCCTAGGCTACCGGGAGGCTCCACCGTCTCAGGTCGTATATACCTGTCCAGTCAAAGACTGCCCCGGCTCCTTGCCTGCCTGTTTATCCAGAGACTGCCCCGGTCACTTGCTGTGACTTCCTGCCTGTCTAACCAGAGACTGCCCCGGTCACTTGCTGTGACTTCCTGCCTGTCTAACCAGAGACTGCCCTGGTCACTTGCCGTGACTTCCTGCCTGTCTACCCAGAGACTGCCCAGGTCACTTGCCGTGACTACCTGCCTGTCTACCCAGAGACTGCCCCGGTCACTTGCCGTGACTACCTGCCTGTCTACCCAGAGACTGCCCCGGTCACTTGCCGTGACTACCCGCCTGTCTACCCAGAGACTACCCCGGTCACTTGCCGTGACTACCCGCCTGTCTAACCAGAGACTGCCCCGGTCACTTGCCGTGACTACCCGCCTGTCTATCCAGAGACTGCCCCCGTCACTTGCAGTGACTTCCTATCCGTCTCCCCGGGCGCCACCCGCTCCTTTACAAGGAAAGCCTCCTTGTATAATAAAGCTCAGAGGTTCCGCCTCCCAGACCCGTTACAGTTTGCTCGGGCCATGGAACCCGGTGGCACCCAAACTCCCTCGCTCTCTGACCTGTGTCATGAACTGTCTCGTCAGAGGTCTCAACAGGAGTCCATCCTGGGTCACCTGCGGAATGTTAATTCCCACCTGGACACACTGACTACTTCACCAGCAACCACCGCGGGCGCCATGACTCGCAATCCGGCAGTTCCGCTGCTTACCAATTCTGTGGTTTCCGTTCCTGGACCTCGACTTTCAGCTCCTCCTCGGTTTGGAGGCGACCCTGCTCTGGCTCGGGGTTTCATTAACCAGTGCACCCTGCATTTTGAACTCCTGGCACACCAGTTTAACTCCGACCGGGCCAAAATTGCCTTCATTATGTCCCATCTCACCGGAGAGGCCCTGGCCTGGCTAAATCCTCTTTGGGAGAGAGAGGATCCTCTGGTGTCTGACCTGTCTGCTTTTCTCTCAGCCTTCCGGAAGGTATTCGACGAACCCGGACGAAAGACCTCCTCTGCATCTTCTCTGCTGCGTCTCCATCAGGGAAGTCTCACCGTGGGTCAATATGCCATACGGTTCCGTACCCTTGCCTCGGAGCTAGCTTGGGAAAATGACGCTCTGATCTCTGTCTTCTGGGAGGGTCTGTCCGGCCGCATTAAAGATGAACTTGCTGGTCGGGACATTCCAACCTCTCTCGATGACCTAATAACTCTCGCCAATCGAATTGATCTGCGGTTCCAGGAGCGCGCAAAAGAGGTCACCCGTGAGAGAAGGTTTCCTCGTCTTGCTCCTTCTTTTCAGAGACCTGTAACCCCTTCCGTTTCTCCTCAGGTACACTCTTCTGAGCCTATGCAAGTCGACCAGACCAAGATGGTCAAAGCTCGTCAGGACTCACGCCGTACCGAGGGGAGTTGCTTCTACTGTGGCAGTAAGGAGCACTGGATCCGTACCTGCCCAGAGAGGTCGGGAAACGCCTGTGTCTAGGTTCGCTCGGAGAGGTCCACCTAGACAAAATAAATCCTCTTCATCTCTGCTGTTGTCAGTCTCAATTCTCCTCGGTGAGAAACCGTTATTTCGAACTTGCCCAACTTGACTCTGGAGCAGCCGGGAATCTTGTTTCACAGGCTCTAGTAGAGAAATATCGCATTCCTACCAAACCTCTGGTTGAACCAGTATCTGTTGCTGCTGTGGATGGAGATCTCCTGCCACGTCCCATCCAACTTATCACTGAAGCCATAACCCTGCAGGTAGGAATGCTGCATTCTGAGAGCATCTCGTTTCATGTTCTGCCTGGACTCTCACATGCTTTCTTACTAGGTCTGCCTTGGCTCCAAAAGCATGCACCCGTGCTCGACTGGCAGACTGGAGAGATTCTTCGCTGGGGACAGGACTGTCATAAAACTTGTTTGGTTCCTGTTCATCCCGTCCGTCCTTCTCCTACACCAACTAATCTACCAGGGCTCCCGATTCCATATTGGTCTTTCGCTGATGTCTTTAATAAAAAGGAAGCAGAGACATTACCCCCGCACAGACCGTATGATTGCCCTATCGACCTGCTACCCGGTACTACGCCTCCCCGTGGGCGTATTTACCCATTGTCCGCTGCTGAGACCAGGTCGATGTCCGAATATATCGAGGAGAATTTGGCTAAGGGATTCATCCGGAAATCCACCTCCCCAGCGGGAGCAGGTTTCTTCTTCGTAAAAAAGAAAGACGGCTCTCTCCGTCCCTGTATTGACTACAGAGGCCTAAATTTGATCACGGTGAAGAATAAGTACCCTCTTCCGCTCATTCCAGAATTGTTTGATCGTCTGAGGGGGGCTAAAATCTTCACCAAACTGGATCTCCGTGGGGCATATAACCTGGTCCGTATCCGTCAGGGAGATGAATGGAAGACTGCATTCAATACCCGGGACGGCCACTACGAGTATTTGGTTATGCCCTTTGGTCTCTGTAATGCTCCAGCAGTCTTTCAGGAGTTGGTCAATGACATCTTCCGGGACCTTCTCTACTCCTGCGTTGTGGTGTACCTAGACGACATCTTGGTCTTCTCTCCGGATCTCCAGTCTCACCGGAGGGATGTTCGTCAGGTTCTGCTCAGGCTCAGGCAGAATCACCTCTTCGCCAAATATGAGAAGTGCCTCTTTGAGCAGACCTCGCTTCCGTTTTTGGGCTACATCATTTCTCAGACAGGCCTACGAATGGATCCGGAGAAACTGTCTGCCATTGAGAAATGGCCCCGACCGGAGGGGTTGAAGGCCATTCAGCGGTTCCTGGGATTCGCCAATTATTACCGTCTCTTCATACCACACTTCTCTTCCCGGACTGCTCCAATCTCTGCGCTCACCCGCAAGGATGCTAATCCCAAACAGTGGACGCCCGAAGCAGAGGAGGCCTTTCTTTCTTTAAAACAGGCCTTCTCTTCCGCTCCAGTGCTGCATCGCCCGGACGGCAACAAGCAGTTCTTCCTGGAGGTGGACGCTTCCTCTTCTGGAGCCGGAGCGGTACTTACTCAAAAATCTTCATCCGGGAGGATGGTATCTTGCGGCTTCTTCTCCAAACTCTTCTCCTCTTCTGAGCGCAATTACTCCATAGGAGACCGAGAGTTATTGGCCATCAAGGTGGCATTGGAGGAGTGGCGTTACCTACTCGAGGGGGCTCTTTATCCGGTAATCATTTACACTGACCACAAAAATCTGGCTTACCTCCAGCATGCCCAGAGACTTAACCCTCGCCAAGCCCGGTGGTCCTTGTTTTTTGCCCGCTTTGATTTTCTTTTACATTTTCATCCGGCCGACAAGAACATCAAGGCGGACGCCTTGTCCCGGTCCTTCCTGGTGTCGGATCTCGAGGAGGAACCTAAACATATCATCGATCCCGCCAGAGTGATGCGGGTGGCTCCCGTGAGTCTAAATCGTCTCCCTCCTGGCAAGACGTTCGTATCGGTAACCGATCGGGAGAGAATCCTACACTGGGGTCATTCGTCTAAACTAGCTGGCCACGCTGGTCAGAAAAAGACCCTCCAGCTCATTACTCGGCATTACTGGTGGCCTACCCTGCACAAGGACGTAATAGACTTTGTTTCTGCCTGTGTCTCCTGTGCCCGCAACAAAGTTCCGAGACACCTGCCTGCCGGCCGTCTTCTTCCGCTTCCTGTACCCGCTGCTCCCTGGCAGCATATAGCCATGGACTTCATAACAGATCTGCCCGTCTCTGCCGGTTGTACGGTCATTTGGGTGGTCGTTGACCGATTTTCCAAGATGGCTCACTTCATTCCCCTGCCAGGGCTTCCGTCTGCACCCGAGTTGGCTAAAGACTTTATCCGCCACATCTTCCGTCTTCATGGTCTGCCTCGTCACATTGTATCGGATCGTGGGGTACAGTTCACCTCACGATTCTGGAGAGCCACTTGTAAGTTGCTAGACGTTACCTTGGATTTCTCCTCCGCTTACCACCCGCAGTCCAATGGACAAGTCGAGCGAATCAATCAGAATCTGACCAGTTATCTCCGGCACTTCGTTAATGCCCACCATTCTGATTGGGTGGATCTCCTGCCTTGGGCCGAATTCTCTTATAACAATCACGAGAGCGAATCTTCCTCCAAATCTCCGTTTTTTGTAGTCTTCAGTCAACACCCCCGGATCCCTGTTCCTGTCTCCATCTCTGTGGACAATCCAGCTGCGGAATCTCTGGTTAACGAATTTTCCTCCATATGGGAGAGTACCCGGTCCGCACTTATTCTGTCATCCGAGCGCATGAAGAAACATGCTGACAAAAGACGTTTGGATCCTCCTCAATTCCGTCCTGGGGATAAGGTCTGGCTTTCGTCCAAGTATGTCCGGCTCAAGATTCCTTCCTACAAGTTAGGCCCTCGGTTCATCGGTCCTTTTGAGATCATCAGTCAGATCAACCCGGTGTCCTATAAATTGAAACTCCCGGCCAATTTGCGGATTCCTAACTCCTTCCATGTATCTCTCCTCAAACCGGTGGTACTTAACTCTTTTGTCAAGTCTACAGGTACACCTCCTGCTCCAGTGTCTGCTGAAGACGAATTTGAGGTAGAGAACATTCTGGCCACAAAAAGGGTAGGAAGAAAGACCTATTTTCTGGTGGATTGGAAGGGGTTTGGTCCTGAGGAGAGAACGTGGGAGCCTCGGGAGAACATCCATGCCCCTCTCATCCTAGCTAAATTTCTTTCTGGCCTAAAAAGGGGGGGGCCTAAGGGGGGGGTACTGTAGCATCGGCGTCCCTGCCTTCTGCCAGGCAGGGACGCTGTTCCCCTGCGACAGCGTCCTCTGCCAGGCAGGGACGTCGCCCCCCTTACCCGCGCTCAGCGTCCTCCTTCCGCCCTGCTGGGGCCGCGCGCTCCTTCCCTGCTGCTGGACTTAGGGCGCGCGCCCGCGCCCTCCCCCGCTCTTAAAGGGGCCGCGCGCATGTTTCAAAAAGGTCCCCGGCCAATGCCGGAGGACTCCACCCTATATAAAGTACTTCCTCCTTAATGGAGGTGCCCGAGCAATGTTGTTTGTTGCACTGTTTACTCTGCTTCAGCCCTCAGGGTCCGTTACCAGTTACCTGCCTGTTTCCTGCCAGTTTGCTGTCTGCTACCTGCCTGCAAGCCTGCCTGGAGGTTCGGCCGTCACATGCGGTGACCATCGGCAATTCCAGAGACTCTCGCCTGCTCACTTGGGGGCGCTCATCTGCCATCTGACTGCAAGCCCACCTGAAGGTTCGGCCATCACCTGCGGTGTTCATCGGCTGTTCCAGAGACTCTCGCCTGCTCACTTGGGGGCGCTCAGCTGCCATCTGCCTGCTAGCCTACCGGGAGGCTCCACCGTCTCAGGTCGTATATACCTGTCCAGTCAAAGACTGCCCCGGCTCCTTGCCTGCCTGTTTATCCAGAGACTGCCCCGGTCACTTGCTGTGACTTCCTGCCTGTCTAACCAGAGACTGCCCCGGTCACTTGCTGTGACTTCCTGCCTGTCTAACCAGAGACTGCCCTGGTCACTTGCCGTGACTTCCTGCCTGTCTACCCAGAGACTACCCTGGTCACTTGCCGTGACTACCTGCCTGTCTACCCAGAGACTGCCCCGGTCACTTGCCGTGACTACCTGCCTGTCTACCCAAAGACTGCCCCGGTCACTTGCCGTGACTAACCGCCTGTCTACCCAGAGACTACCCCGGTCACTTGCCGTGACTACCCGCCTGTCTAACCAGAGACTGCCCCGGTCACTTGCCGTGACTACCCGCCTGTCTATCCAGAGACTGCCCCCGTCACTTGCAGTGACTTCCTATCCGTCTCCCCGGGCGCCACCCGCTCCTTTACAAGGAAAGCCTCCTTGTATAATAAAGCTCAGAGGTTCCGCCTCCCAGACCCGTTACAGTGGGTACATTTTTTTTTGTGCCCCCCCTGGCTACTAACATCTGCCCCCAGACACCCCAGAAAGGGCAAATCTATAATTAGATTCGCCCTTTCTGGCACTTTGCCCGTCTATTCCCATTGCCCTGTAGCGGTGGCGAATGGGTTAATAATGTCACCTTAGTATTGAAAGGTGACCTTAAGGCAGGTTAATAATTGAGAGCTGTCAATTAGACAACTATCAATTATTAATCCTATTGAAGTAAATAAAAACACACACACTTTAAGAATAAATAATTTTAATGAAATAAAAACACATATTTTTGACCATCTTTTATTTCACTCTTAATCCGTTCGAAGCCCTTGTTCTTCTAAAATAAATATAAAATAATAAAACAACATTATTCTTACCTATCTGGCAATCTGTCCCGTCCCACGATGTAATCATTCACAAAGGGTTAACTAGCAATCAGATAAGCAGCGCAAGTAATCCTGCGTGCTCATCTGATAGCTCCTGAATGAATGAGCTTATCTCCTGCCGACAGGAGAGGATGTGATTCATGAATGAAGCTTAATTGATTGTATCCACTTTCACCTTAGGTCAGGTCACTGAAGTGAAAGTGGCAATAAATCAATTAAGCTCCATTCATGAATCTCTTCCTCTCCTTTCGCTGGGAGAGTAACTTATTCATTCAGGGGGTAAGAGCTCAGCAGACAGCATTATTAGCTCTCTGCGACCTGTAACCTGTTAACCCTTTCTGATGGATTACACCGTGGGACCTGACTGTGCATCGGATTGGTAAGAATCATTTTGCTTTTTTATTTTATTTTTATTACAGGAAATGGTTTTAGCAGGAAAATAAAATATGGTCAAAAACTGTGTGATTATTTCATTAAACTTATTTTTTATTAAACTGTGTGTGTTTGATTTTTCTATCATACAATAGGATTAATAATTGATAGTTGTCTAATTGACAGCTCTCAATTATTAACCTGCCTTAAGGTCACCTTTCAATACTAAGGTGACATTAAGGTGACATTATTAACCCATTCGCCACCGCTACAGGGCAATGGGAATAGACGGGCAAAGTGCCAGAAAGGGCGAATCTAATTATAGATTTGCCCTTTCTGGGGTGTCTGGGGGCAGTTGTTAGTAGCCAGGGGGGCACCAAAAAAATGTACCCTCCCTAGGCTATTATTATCTGCCCCCACTCGCTGGCTTTGTCTGTCTGGTGGAGAAAATACAGCGAGAGCCCACGCATTTTTTTTCAACGAATTTACACCTTTAATTAACCCCTACATGTCTGAAATTTTGCACAAATACACTCATGTAATTGTAAGTTCTAAACAAATATCAAAATACAGGAAATGGCATGGTTAACTGTGTGGAAACAATGTATCATTTCATGTCGGCTTCTGTGATTTCACAAAAGCCGGCAATTGAATTAGCGGCTATTACAGTATGTAGAAGTCTAGGGACTATAAATATATATATATATATACATGTCACAATTACATATATATATATATATATATATATATAATGTGTGTTCTATGTGTATATATCTATTCTTTTTTTTTGTGATTTAAATACTATTCTTTTGGATCCATTATATGTCAGTTTTGCAAGCCTGCGAGAAATTCTCGCAAGTCGGATGAAAATCGGATGTTACAAGGTACACACACATGCGACTAAATCGCATCTTTGAAGGAAAATCGGATGACAGAAGGATGTGTGATGTTTGCATTTTGATCCGACAATCGACCGACTAAAACGGACCGATTTTTTGTAGTTGTGTGTGACGCCGTCCTAAAGCTGTGCACGATGCGGAGCAAGGAAGTCTGGAAAGAAATGTATCACTGATATCAGCCGCACAATGTGAGGGGTCTGAGGCAGCAGACAATGCTCCAGCAAACGTGGGTTAACTGCAGTGCCCTCTGTATGCAGCAATGTAGTGAGCACAGCTCCCATGAGTGATAAAGTAAGTGCCCCCTGTACTGATACTGTGTGTGAGACCCCGCTTACTGATGCTGTATGTGAGACCCCGCTCACTGGTGCTGTATGTGATACCCCGCTCACTGGTGCTGTATGTGAGACCCCGCTAACTGGTGCCGTATGTGAGACCCCACACAGTGCTGTATGTGAGAACCCGCACAGTGCTGTATGTGAGACCCCGCTCACTGGTGCTGTATGTGAGACCCCGCACAGTGCTGTATGTGAGACCCCGCTCACTGGTGCTAGCAACTGTCTGTCTGTAACAGATAATACGAACATTATAATGGACTCTGAACCCTCCATGTCAGTGAATGGAGACCATACTGAAATAATGGACTTTGAATCTTCCATGTCAGTGGATGGAGACCACATTGTGAAACAATCAGTAGTAGATCTGGGCATGTCTGCAGCTCAAACAGGTGTCAGTAATCATGGGGCTGGAGAGAGCTCCAGCACTGATCCTTCAGCAGCGATGGAGATTTCCAGCACTGATCCTCCTGTGGCTGGGGAAAGCTCCAGCACTGATCCTCCTGTGGCTGGGGAAAGCTCCAGCACTGACCCATCTGCTGACCAACATCAGGTCAGGAGACTGTTCTCCAATGTCACGAGACTAGTGAACCCTCCACCTCAGAGGAGGAACGCAGTCAGGATAAAGTACATGGGACCAGAGGAGAAAATCCCATCCAGAATCTATATTGGAAAAGTTCTTCTGAAAGAGTTTATGAAGTTTAAGGCATCTGAGGTCTACGCTCTGATCCATGTCCCATCCAGCAGGATCTATGACATCAGCTTTAAGCTCCAGTGTGATCTGGATCTGTTCTGGAACATCTATAATGACACTAGAGATGATGAGATCTGGGATCCTCTCCAGTGTATCCAGCTGTCTAAGCCGCAGGAAATAACGGCCACTGTCCTGTTCCAGTCTGAGGTGGTGGCGCTGGCGGATCTGCAGCACTGGCTGAGCCGGCAGTGCATGGTGAGAAGTCATCCTGAGAAGATCTATGATGAGGAGCAAATATGGAATGGAGGATATTCTGTGAAAATCCAGCTTCTACAAGAGAATGGTGTAACCAGACATCTGCCGCACTCCTTCTACCTGGGCTCAGAGAGGGGGATATGCTACTACCCCGGTCAGCCACGTCTGTGCCATAGATGTGGGGGCAGGCACCTCGCCATGAACTGCTCTCGTATCACATGCTCATTGTGTGGACAGTTCGGATATACAAAGGACAAATGCACAGGACCCGTCATCTGTAACCTGTGCTCAGGATCCGGGCATACGTTCCGGGATTGCCCTCATGCAGAACATAATAAATAGAATGACCAGACTTCCCTGGAAATGATGAAAAAAGATGTCACCAGAGGTGCAGATGTTGTCCAAGAAGCCGGCACTGATGAGGTGATAAATCATAGTAGCAGTCAAACTGCTCCAAAATCTGATTTGTTACTAACAGATGCTGCACTACTAGGACCACCAGCCACTGAAGAAAAACCTAAAGTACCACCAGTCTCTAAAGAAAGAGTTAAACCACCATCCGCCACTAAAGTAAGATCTAAGCAATGGTCAGCTGCTAAAGTAGGCCCTAAAAAATCAGTCACTAAAGAGAGACCTAAGGTGTCCAGAAAACTTCAGCCCAGTACATCTATAGAGGCAGATGAACTGTCCGCAGTGTCCAGTGTGGATGAGGATGGTTTTGTGACCATAAAAAGGAAAAATGTCTTTGTGGATTCCTCTAGAAAAGTCACAACAGCACAGAAAACCTCTGAGCCTCCAGAGCTGGTGATAAGTCTGGGACGTTACATTGTACTGGGAGAAGAAGACCAAGAAGAGGCACAAATGGAGCAAAGTCCTTCATGCACCATAAAAAATGTCCCTGATGAGGTGGATCCTGACTCTCCGGTGTCCACAAAGAGATGGGGCACTGCAGGTGACAGCAGTGGAAGGAGGAAGAAGACCAAAAAGTCTAAGTGATCAGGATGCGGCTGAGAATAAACTCCATTAATGTGAACAGTGAGACGTATCTGAAGGGCAATGCAATGTGAATACGGCCAAGAGAGACTGGAGAGACCGGGTCCATCATTCTGGTCCTTCAGTCTGGAGAGAAATGACGGTGTGGGGATTCTTTGTAATAACATGGATGGCAAGGTGGACGGAGTCCCGGAGATCTGTCTGATGCTGGACTCCATCCATTATAGAGAGATAAACATTTATGTTCTGTAGATCAGGAAAGAGCAGAGGGAACTGTTGGGATCTATTAATGTGTTCTGCTATTATTGTGTCTGTGATGTAACAATGCAATATTTATTTCCCTTATGTATTATTTTGTGATTTTTATGTAAATATTCTGTATATATGTTTGTGAGTTTTTCAAATAAAAAGATCATTATAGTAGTCATATTCTTGTACATAGGAGCAGTATTATAGTAGTTATATTCTTGTATATAGGTGGCAGTATTATAGTAGTTATATTCTTGTACATAGGAGCAGTATTATAGTAGTTATATTCTTGTACAAAGGGGGCAGTATTATAGTAGTTATATTCTTGTATATAGGAGCAGTATTATAGTAGTTATATTCTTGTACATAGGAGCAGTGTTATAGTAGTTATATTCTTGTACAAAGGGGGCAGTATTATAGTAGTTATATTCTTGTACATAGGGCAGTATTATAGTAGTTATATTCTTGTACATAGGGGCAGTATTATAGTAGTTATATTCTTGTACATAGGAGCAGTATTATAGTAGTTATATTCTTGTACATAGGAGCAGTATTATAGTAGTTATATTCTTGTACATAGAGGCAGTATTATAGTAGTTATATTCTTGTATATAGGAGCAGTATTATAGTAGTTATATTCTTGTATATAGGGGCAGTATTATAGTAGTTATATTCTTGTACATAGGGGCAGTATTATAGTAGTTATATTCTTGTACATAGGAGCAGTATTATAGTAGTTATATTCTTGTACATAGGAGCAGTATTATAGTAGTTATATTCTTGTACATAGAGGCAGTATTATAGTAGTTATATTCTTGCATATAGGAGCAGTATTATAGTAGTTATATTCTTGTATATAGGGGCAGTATTATAGTAGTTATATTCTTGTACATAGGGGCAGTATTATAGTAGTTATATTCTTGTATATAGGAGCAGTATTATAGTAGCTATATTCTTGTACATAGGGGCAGTATTATAGTAGTTATATTCTTGCACATAGGGGCAGTATTATAGTAGTTATATTCTTGTACATAGGGGCAGTATTATAGTAGTTATATTCTTGTACATAGGAGCAGTATTATAGTAGTTATATTATTGTACATAGGGGCAGTATTATAGTAGTTATATTCTTGTACATAGGAGCAGTATTATAGTAGTTATATTATTGTACATAGGGGCAGTATTATAGTAGTTATATTCTTGTACATAGGAGCAGTATTATAGTAGTTATATTCTTGTACATAGGTGCAGTATTATAGTAGTTATATTCTTGTACATAGGGGCAGTATTATAGTAGTTATATTCTTCTACATATGGGCGGTATTATAGTAGTTACAATATTGTATAGTGGTAGTATAAAAGTAATTATATTCTTTATCTTAGCTGGCTTATGTCTTGCCACCATTTTTTATCTATAGTGCTATATAGGATTGTGGGTATATTCTTTAGTCAGCTATTATAGTTTCTGAGTGTTATCATTATTTTCCTTCTCCGTCTCATAGCTGTTGTAAGACAATATAATTGAAATTCCTGTTACATACTGCACAAAATGCCAGCGCCAGATGTAAAAGGATTATTATATTGTCTGTTATTAAGGGCAATGCTGAGAAAATCTGCCTCAACTATAAAATGATCATTGTATTAAAGGATTCAATTAAATAAACATTATTACTGTATAACAAGGGTCTAGGAATCGGATTGCTCTGATTTCTTATTTCAGGCAGTGATGCAGATAATGATGGAGTAACAGAACGTACCGAATACAAAGATAGAAAATTCCACTGTACAAAAAAAGCAAAATGTGGGAGTCTGCAGCAAATTCAAGAGGCAAATTCATGTTCACTAATGCTTTTAGATAGTGACAACCGGGTAAAGGTGATCATGCGGATTCACTGTCATATCATTCTGCAGACCTGAAGCTAGACCAATTAGACTAATAAAGACCACAGAACAGACCCCTACGCTAATACAGACCTTAGATTAGACCATCTAAAGTTCAACACCTTCTAAATAAATACTGATCCCAAATTAGACCCTCTATACTAATACACACCTCCATTCAGAACCATTAATAAATACAAATCCTAAAGCAGACACTTAATTTTACACAAACCCCAAACCAGGTCCCTATACTAATTCAAATGACAGACCTCTAAACTAAAAAAGGCCCCAATCCTGACCCCTAATCGAAGTAAAAATCTAAGTACTGTTCCTCAGTTACCTTACGGGTAATATATTATTCATTAACGGTTTTCCAAAGGTAAAAAGTACCGCTAAACTAAAGATCTACATTAAAAATTAACTTTTATTCTATCAATTAATATTGCGGATAAAGTGCATCAATCTTAAAAACACACAGTACAATGGATAGGTGTCATACAATGAGTTTAGCTTAGCACAGGCACCAAAGCATGAACCGCCTGAGAAGCACAGAATACTGACCTTCACCACCCACCAGAACTGAGAATAATCAGCAGCAAAAGGAGGAAATGGTGGGTTTACATCTGCTTCCAACGCTGGGGCAGCACCCAATTTCCACCCCCAGACCACAGAGACACCGGAGGAGGGGAGAGAAGGCTAGCGGGAACCTCCCACCATCTGACTGCACCACCAGGAAAGGCATCCTGCAACCCGATAGCAGCAGCTAACACCAGGGGACCTGGTGTCCCAAGGTCACCGCACAGAGTAATTGCTGGGAGCGATGCTAGGAGTGTATCTTCTAGAATGCGACATCTGGACTGAGCAAGCACCCCTGGAAACTCTGCCCCCGGAGGTGACACCCCGCCCCTCATGGCCAGTGCAGGGTGACTGTTGACACACCAGATACCCAGAGCTCGCCCAGAAGCGCGAGGGGCCAGCTCAGGTACGGAGCTACCGTTCCTGACACGACCACAGTCCAGACCAATAAACCAAAAAAAACACCAAACCAGACCACTAATCTAACACATACCACAATTTAGACTCTTAAATTAACACATACTGTAAAACTAAACCACTTTATTAATATAGGCTCTAAATGAGACCCCTAAACCAATACATACCATAATCTAGACCACTAATTTAGTACAGACTCCAAAGCTAATACAAGCCCCCAAAACTGATCGCCAAATTAAATACTGACCCCCAAACCAGATGCCTAAACTAATACAGACCCCAATCCAGACCCCTAATCAGTCCCAAAATCAAACCCCTAAACTAGTACCGATCACAGTTCAGACTGCTAATCTAATAAAAACTCCAAACCAGACCCCCTAATCTAGCACATACCACAACTTAGACTCCTAAACTAATACATACTGCAAAACCAGCCCCCTTTATTAATACAGACCCTAAATTAGACCTTCTTAAAAAAAACATACCCAAATCCAGACCACTAATCTAATGTAGACTTTAAAACCAATACAAACCCCAAACAAGCCCCAAGAACTGACTGCCAAAATAAATGCTGATCCCCAAACTAGACCCCTAAACTAATACAGTCACCAATCCAGACCCCTAATGTAAACCAGTCAATAAAACGAATAGATGCCAAACTTGACCCCTAAACTAATGCAGACCCCAAACCAGTCACCTAATACAGACTATTTACCCCAAATGCTATGTTCCTCCTATGTACCCAGAAACCAAAGCAAACCTCATGCCGACCCATAGACTGGTATGGACTCTAGTCAGGAGACCCTCCTTGCCGTTAGCGTTGCTCTTCAGCCCTTGGTGCAGCCACAGATGTCTGGACACCAGCCCAGGATCAGGATGATGTCTACAGTGGCACCGGGGGTCACTACTACTACACCATCATCCCCGGACTCCTATCAGTGCCATCACTTGTAATTTCAGTAATTTCTCTCTTCCCTCTCTAATTTCCCCTTTGGAGCAATAAGATTTTTTAATTGTAAAAATGACAAATATTTATCGGCTCAGAGCCGAGAGGAGAACATCAGGGAGCGATGGAAAGTCAGACTCAACGAGTCGTGTTTAGCTCAGTCATCAACGTGTAATTAAAAGAAACAATAAAAGAGAACTGATACATTTCCAAAAGTTTCTAGAAGTTTTCTAACACCAGAGCCGAGCCAAAGGCTCATTTGTGTAATGATTACCGGCCTTCGGGGGCTTCCACATTTCCATATATCAATACAAATGGGATCATCTATTATAAATATTCTGAACCAGGGTCCAGCTTAAATTTTCACTCCATTATTAGTCAGGCTCTTAGTGTAATATCCAGTCAGCAAAACACATCTGAATTTCTGGCAAATTATAAATAAGGAGTAAATAACAGAGTCGCAACATTACCCTATAATAAGACTAATGTTCTGCAGAAAAAAGGAGACACGTCCCTTCTATCTGATCTGGAGACAAAACTCTCCCAAGTAATCACCTAAAAACAGGCGTATTAAAAATTGATCTGCAAATGCAAAATATTCACACACTTTACCAATGTTAATACATACAGCTCTGGTAAAAAATTAAGAGACCACTGAAAAATTTTCCGTTTGTCTGAACTTTCTCTTTATAGGTATATTTTTGAGTAAAATGTAAATTGCTCTTTTATTCTATAAACTACTGACAACATGTCTCCGAATTTCCAAGCAAAAAATTTTGCATTTATTTTCAGAAAATGAGAAATGGTCAAAATAACAAAAAAATGCAGACCTCAAATAATGCTAAGAAAACAAGTTCATAATCATTTAGAAACAACAATTCTAATGTTTTAACTCAGGAAGAGTTCAGAAATCAATATTTTGTGGAATAACCATGATTTTTAATCACAGCTTTCATGCGTCTTGGCATGCTTTCCACCAGTCTTTCACACTGCTTTTGGGTGACCTTAGGCCACTCCTGGTACAGAAATGTAAGCAGTTCTTCTTTGTTTGATGGCTTGTGACATCCATCTTCCTCTTGATTACATTCCAGAGGTTTTCAATGGGGTTCAGGTCTGGAGATTGGGCTGGCCATGACAGGGATTTTATGTGGTGGTCCTTCATCCACACATTCATTGACCTAGCTGTGTGGCATGGTGCATTGTCCTGCTGGAAAAAAACAGTCCTCAGAGTTGGGGAACATTGCCTGAGCAGAAGGCATCAACTGTTTTTCCAGGATAACCTTGTATGCTGCTTGATTCATACGTCCTTCGCAAAGATTAACCTGCCCAATTCCAGCCCTGCCGAAGCATCCCCAGATCATCACCAATCCTTCACCAAATTTCACAGTGGGTACAAGACACTGTGGCTAGTACGCCTCTCCGGGTCTCTGTCTAATCATTGGACAACCAGGTGTTGGGCAAAGCTGAAAATTAGACTCATCAGAGAAGATTACCTTACTCCAGTCCTCTATGGTCCAATCCTTATGGTCTTTGGCAAACTTCAGCCTGGCTCTCCTTTGCTTCTTATTGATGAAAGGCTTTTTTCTAGCTTTACATGACTTGAGCCCTGCCTCTAGGAGCCTGTTACGAACTGTTAATGCCGTGCACTTCACCCCAGCTGCCATTTGCCATTCCCTTTGTAGGTCACTTGATGTCATCCTGCGGTTGCTGAGTGACATTCGAATAAAATGACGGTCATCCCAGTCAGTGGAGAGTCGTTTTCACCCTCTGCCAGTCTGTAGCTTTATTGTCACCAATGTCTGCTGCTTGACCTTGTTGTAATGGACTGCCATCTGAGAAATTTTAAGGATGGAGGCAACATGACGCTCACTGTATCCCTCTGCCAGTAAAGACAGAATTGAGCCCTTCTTTTCCTCAAGACTTTTCTTTTCAACTCCTTTAGGGAGAGAAAGACGCGCACTCTTGCTATAATGGAGGTGCAGACTGGACGTGGATTTAATCCACAAACAACATCATAAAGATAAACAGTCGCACTCAAAAAATCATATCTTTAGTAAAGAAAAAGTTTTATTTCAATCACAAAAAAAGTGCAATAAATTCACCGCAGTAAGGTCAAATGAAGAAGACTAAGGTAACGTTTCGACCCTATCTTGGGTCTTTTTCAAACCTTGCTCATATGGAAGGTCACGAAGAGAAATTGTGCACAAATGGTACAAGAATCACGTTAGGAGCTTGCGATATGCGTTGGGGTAGACAGCTGCGGTGGCAAGATGGGAAAGTCATGGAGTTATGGAGATTTGGAAATCATCAAAAATGGAAACACAATTTCAGAACATCTCAATTTCTTCAGTCTGGAGGCTGAGCCATGTGCATAAATCCCAGTTCTTCCAAGAAGGTTCTACCATTCCATGCCAAATCATCAAGATCCGCTGCTGGCAGCTCCTGTGTAGTCACTGACCACTGACGTCCCCGATGTGCTTGATGGAGACAAATCTGGAGACGCTTCAGCCATCAGAGCGTATTTAGTCTACGGTAGCACACGGGCTGGTGTTGTGTTAGAAAATGGCTCCAGGGAGACTTTTCTAGTAATAGTTGTATTACTCGTTCCACGACCAAATACAGTAAATGTAACTAGGAGCTGTTAGTGGGGTCCGGCTACCGTGCATTATGCCACCCTACATCATGATCCCGGGAGTAGGACTGATGTGACATTCCCTTTTAAAGACCTCTTTGTGGCGTTGCCCACTTGGTATCCCGACCAATTTCCAGCTGTCATTGCATCCAGGATAGACCTCCATTCCAGCCTCCATTGCTCCATTCCAATCTCCAGTGTTTATTTGGTGGCAACTCTATGAAGAAGCCTTCACGATGGAACAGCGCACCCCCAGGATTATGGTGTAGGGGTGGCATAGTGTACAGTAGCTAGACCACTCTAGTTTTCATTCCAGGTACATTAACAGCTCAGCGTCATATTGATTTGGTCTTGGAATCAGTGGTACGGCCATTTCTTCAAGTGTCCCAGGAGCCGTTTTTCAACTCATCCACGTTTTCATGAGCTATAATCAGCTTATTATCAAGGGACACCCCATCAATCCTGAGAATGAAAGTTTGCAGTTCTGTTCTGTGTATGATGGGGGTCCCACCTGTGGGACCTTCACTGATTCAGAGAATTATTTGCCCTCAGAGTTTACTGTAGGATTCGTAGTCACATAGTTGTGCTAGAGTTAGGTGTCCACCAATCATAAACCGATGGCATATCCTTGGCACAATTTGGGTAATTTATCAAACCAAATGTGCCACTTCTCTTGAAGAAAAAAAGTTGAAAATTGTGGCACAGGCCTGATTCTCCCAAAAATTTTAAGCTTTTTTCAGTTTTATGAAATTCTCGCCGGCTTAATAGAGAAGGCATCAAGGTAAGGAGCACATTCACCATCTTTTCTTGCCACCTGGTTGAGGTGGTTCCTCTATGTCAGCACTAGATTGACCCCATAAACCATGTGCAACATTCAGTGGCCCCTCCATAGCTACTGCTCCAGGTATAGGTGCTGTGTGCTGAGCAATAATTACAGGGGAGAATCCCTTTTTGTTAAAAGGGGCTCCAGATGCTCAACTACTTTTGGAGGTGGGTAGGTAACTTTAAGGCAAAGCATTGTTGCCAACTCTCCAGTTTGCTTGGAAGTTTCTACATTTTCAGGACACGATCCCTGCAAACTTCCACCTGTCCCAGTCCAAAACTTGGCGGAGGTTTACATAAAAAAAATCCCAAAAGTGGTCAGCCACGTGCAGTTTTGGCCAGTTCTCCCCTTGAGAAAGCTATGTGCAAAACGCGCGTTGGGGGCGTGTTGATCTTCCCTCATCATGGGTAAGCAATACCATACATGACCTCTTTGTCTTGCTCCACTCTACACTTATGGCCATTGTGCCCTCCAGTACATGCGATATTTTGAGCTTAACTTATAGGTGTATAGCACATTGTGTGTTGCTTCATTTGCTGGATCAACCATTTTGCCCTCCATCATTATTCCTTCTTATTTTAACATATTTATATATTGGTGGTATTTATGTTTTGTCTATTGTTTCAATAAATGGTTTTTAATTCATTGGTGGTTTGTGGCTACTCCATTTTTCCTTGATCAGTATGAAGCTTGGAGTACTCCTCCGCTTGATTATGCGGTATTGATCTTATGGGTGGGAGGACGCTATACCCTAGTCCTTTACCTCAATAATGTTTCTTTGCCCCTATGAATTTTTTCTGATTGCAAATGAGAAGTTGGTAGGTATGGAAGAGGTTGCGGTTGCATCATGACCTTGAAGCCTGTGGCGGCACGTAAGATACGTGGTAGGGGTCCAGTGGCATCATTTGTATTGGAGCACAGACGTTTCATGTTACACTCCTCGAGGAGGGAGACTGTTGTTACAATCAATGTGAAAGTTTCCCAAGAGTGAGAGTCAATTTCTGTAGTGGTTCCCTCTGGATCTATGAGGGTCTCGTACTCCCAATATTGTCAATATTGAGAGTTAACCAAACCGCATTAATATTTACACTGTATAATGTACTCAGCCTCTTCAGGCGAGGGTTTCCATCACGTGACTGCCTGATCCAGGGAAGACAAGGAATTTTTCACTTGACTTGTCTCAACCTCAGGTAAAATTCTGGGAAATAAAATTATTGGGAAATAACATTCTGCACACGGAGAGCGGCACCAACTCCCCACCAGGAATACATCGCCATCTCGCTGGCTTTTAGTCAATATTTTGTGAGTTTTCACCAGTGTTTGCCGACTGATAACGAGAGAATGGATTCATAATGAGGAACGGCATGGTCTGAACAAATGACGGAATTACTACGACTGCTCCACAACTCCTCATTAAAATGTGAATTTGTAATTGAAATTGCTTCGCCAGCTCACAGCCTGGAGACTGAATAAAGCCTCACACACCTTCAGGACATGAGCCTTAATTCTTCGTCTCATGGACTTTGTCTAATGTTTCCTCCAGAGAAATAGAGGAAAATGCAAAAAAAATAAATAAAGATTTGCTGCATTTCATGGATATTGGACAAGAAGAGAGTAGACTGAGGATCCAGGGGAATGGAGAAGAAACAGGCAACAGATGTGCCCCAGGCAGTGCAGCTGAATATGGTCATAAAATAGTAGGCTGGATGATTTCCAGGAATTACTTGAGCAGAAAGGGTGTGTATACCAGGAAAGATCTTTGAACAAATTATTAAACAACATGCATGTAAGTACCTGGATAAGAATGAAGTGACTAACTTAATTTCCTTCTATGACAGAATCACTGACTGGGTGGATCAGGGAAATGCTGTAGATATAGTTATCTTGACTTCAGCAAAGCATTTGACAAAGTATCTCACACAATCCTTATTGAAAAAATGACTAAGTATGGAATGGACAAGGCAACTGTTAGGTGGATTCATAACTGGCTTAGTGATCGGACCCAAAGAGTGGTCGTAAATGGCTGCACATCCAGATGGAAGAATGTCTCAAGTGGGGTACCACAGGGCTCTGTCCTGGGCCCTGTATTGTTCAACATCTTTATCAATGATTTAGATGAAGGAATTGAGGGTAAACTGATGAAATTTGCTGATGACACAAAGCTAGGAGGGGTAGCTAATACTAGAGAAGAGAGAGAGAGGATTCAAAAAGATATACATAAACTGGAGCAGTGGGCAGCAACTAACAGAATGGTTTTTAACAGGGAAAAATGCAAAGTACTACATCTGGGCAATAAAAATGAAAAAAACATTTACAGAATGGGAGGAATAGAGCTAAGCAACAGCACATGTGAAAAAGACTTGGGTATACTAATAGATCACAGACTGAACATGAGTCAACAGTGTGATGCAGCAGCAAAAAAGGCAAATACAACTCTAGGATGTATTAACAGAAGCATACAGTCTAGATCACATGAAGTCATTTTTGCCCTCTACTCCTCTTCGGTCAGACCTCATCTGGAATACTGTGTCCAGTTTTGGGCACCACATTTTAAAAAAGACATCAACAAACTGGAGCAAGTTCAGAGAAAAGCGACCAGAATGGTGACCGGTCTGCAAACCATGTCCTGTGAGGAACGGTTGCAGGATTTGGGAATGTTTAGCTTGCAAAAAAGAAGACTGCGAGGAGACTTAATAGCTGTATACAAATATCTCAAGGGCTGTCACATTGTAGAAGGATCATCTTTATTCTCATTTGCACAAGGAAAGACTAGAAGCAATGGGAAGAAACTGAATGGGAGGAGACACAGATTAGATATTAGAAAAAACTTTTTGACAGTGAGGGTGATCAAGGAGTGGAACAGGCTGCCACAAGAGGTGGTGAGTTCTCCTTCAATTGAAGTCTTCAAACAGAGGCTGGACAGATATCTGTCTGGGATGATTTAGTGAATTCTGCTTTGAGAAGGGGGTTGGACCAGATGACCCAGGGGGTCCCTTCCAACTCAACCATTCTATGATTCTATGACTGAGGTAAGTCAATCATTTCATTACTGTCATTAGTGTCTTGGGGGCTCAATTAAGCCAGAGTTCCAGAGCAACCAGTCCTATTATGTGTATGCGGATAGTAGACCCAGTGAATCTGTCACCACAGGGGGTCTCACAAGCAGTCTCAGTGGTGGGCACGTCCTCAGGAAAATACCAATGCACAGTTAGCTTTGGGGGCGGTGTTTCCAGAGCCTGGGCTCAATTCTAGGAGGCAGCTTGGGGTTTTTAGGACACTGAAAAGGGAATTGGAGGGTTTGTACCCAGGTGGATCTGGATACACGTGCTACAGTCATGGTATATGTTGTCTGGAGGAACATAGGCTGTGACTGCAGACTATACGGGTGAGAGAAATATAAAAGTTGTGGGCCAGTCAAAACTTTGGAGATAGTGGGAAATGTCCGATACTACTGAACTACTCGGTTGGGATCTCGTGGACTGGGGGCACCTTATTGTGGCCATCTATCTGAAGTTGCTTTAAGACCGTGCACGGAAAAAATAAAACTAATTGCATTATTAACCTGCCTAGGTGATTAATACAACCCATGACCACAGATCTTCACAAATGCCTACCATTTTAGGATTAAATATATAAAATGTTTTAGCTTAGTTCCTCTCGATCTGTAAACTGCACCCCTGAAGCCATACGCTACCAGTTGGGAGTCCAATCGGCCCGTATAAATGATTGGTGGTGGCAGTTAGTTTTTCGTGGGTTATATGGAAGCTTGGTGGTGACCATGTTGTGGTATATATTCCTCAGTCTGGGGCTCCATGCAAGATCTCACCTCTTGGGGTAAGGATGATTCTGAGAAAGATCTGGAATCAGCCCAGAACTACACCTGAGGTCAGTGACGTGAAGATAGCCGGCACCACAATCTCAAACGTTACCATTAGTAACACACTACGCCGTCATGGATTAAAATCCTGCAGGGCATGCAAGGTCCCCCTGCTCACACTAGCACATGTCCAGGTTTGTTTGAAGTTCACCAATGACCATCTGGATGATCCAGAGGAGGCATGGGAGAAGGTCATGTGATCAGATGAGACCAAAATACAATTTTTTGGTATCAACTCCACTCACCATGTTTGGTGGAAGAAGAAGGCTGAGTACAACCCCAAGAACATCATCCCAACTATATAGCATGGTGGGGAAACATCATACTTTGGGGGTGCTTTTCTGCAAAGGGGACAGGACAACTGCACCATATTGAAGGGAGGATGGATGGGGTCGTGTATCGCAAAAGTTTAGCTAACAACCTCCTTCTCTCAATAACAGCATTAAAGATGGTTCGTGGGTGGTTCTTTCAGCATGACAATGACCCAAAACACAATCAAGGCAACTAAGGAGCGACTCCGTAAGAAGCATCTCAAGGTCCTGAAGTGGGCTACCCAGTCTCCAGACCTGAACCCAATAGGAAATCTTTGGAGGGAGCTGAAACTCAATGTTGCCAAGTGACAGGCCTGAAACCTGAAAGATCTGGTGAAGATCTGTATGAAGGAGTGGGCCAAAATCCCTGCTACAGTGTCTGCAAACCTGGTCAAGAATTACAGGAAACGTCGGAGCTTTGTAATCGCAAACAATGGTTTCTGTACCAAATATTAAGTTCTGTTTTTCTTTTGTATCAAATACTTATTTCATGCAATAAAATGCAAATTAGTTATGTAAAAATTACACAATGTGATTTTCTGGATTTTATTCTTAGATTCTATCTTTCACAGTTGATATGTACCTATGATAAAAATTACAAACCTCTCCATACTTTGTAGGTGGGAAAACTTGCAAAATCAGCAGTGTATCAAATACTTATTTTCCCCAATGTATATATTCCATGCATTGGATTCGGATGTGTATATACTATACGTTCACTGTGAGCTCTCTAATATCTGTAAATGGCGTAATTGTCTGACGATTGGAGGCGGCGGAGCGCTGGTTCGTGAGCACCTGACAATGGTGTGGAGATATCTGTGGGGTTTCTCGGCTGTTCCCTGACAAACTACAGCAGCACATGAATATTAGATCCGACTACACATAGTTTGTTTGTAGTCTGTAACCATGGAGACAGATCGCTCTACATGAGGACTGTAGTCGCTTTTTATTTCAGACAATTTGCTAAGTTGATTTTTTTAGAGAATAAGAATTGTAAAAGTTTACACACCTTTTAAGGCCAAGAAAATAAATTCTCTACTGCTTCTTTCTCCTTCTTAAAGGTGAATTTGTCCTATGCGTTGCAGTATGTGTCTATGTACCATAGAATATATGGGAACCATGAGTTAGTGTCAGAGGAGCTGAACCTGATGATGAACCGCTGGATTTGTGGAAATCAGAGCGACCCTTTTATATGTCTCTGTGGGATCGGGAACAGCTGTAATTTTGCAGCCATTTAATATGGCGTACCGAGCTGCTCTTTCTCCGTATCGTTTCCTGGGCAGATCCTGCAACATTTTATCCTAATTACATTAACTGCAGTGAATGGATTTCCCTCATTCGCTAACCATAGACCTTTCTCTTCCATTTAAGATGTTTCAGAGCTTTTGTTTGCATTCATTTAATTTCCCGCACAAAGAAAGAGCTTTTTTTTGCCTCTCATACAGGAGCACACCCCTCGGGGCCGGAAGGAACCCCCCATTTAATTAAAGCTTTTTGCGCCTTTTGTGTTGTGCTGCCGTTCGAATGTTTCTCTTTTTTTATATCTGTGCAAAATGTTCCTTTCTTTCCACCCACGTGGACTGAGTCACACATTTCTATATCCAGCGACACAGGACACAATAAGCATCTTTTTCCAGCGTGTAGTCAAGTGATGTCGGCGAAAGGGAAATATCAAAGGTAAAATGTAACATTATGTTCCCAGGAGAGAGGAACAAAAACAACAAAAAAAAAATCCATGCTTGCACCGTTCTAAAAGACACTCAGAAAGATAACACAAAAAAATCATAAAAAACATAAAAAAAGAATCCACACACCTTTCGTAATAAATTCATATGAGGTCTGTTTGGGTTCACAGAGTTAGGGATCATCCATATTGAGGTCACCTTGACGTTGTAGTATGGCTTTTACACTTTTTACACTTCTGATCAATCTTTTGGTTTTTAACATGTATATTAATAATGCACTTCATGTATTCTATCTACACAGCGTGCATGTCACGGTTCAGTAGCGGGATATCCCAGGGCTATGGGCTCCTTCCCTATTCCTCAAGCTGGGGGCACCCTAGTCTACCTCTGCTCACTTCTGATGGTGAAGATGCCGTGGCCACGTGAGTTGCTGAGCTCCTATATCAGCCCTTATCTGTTTCCTCCCCCACCCAGAGAAGAGTGGAATTAAAATGTATAAGAATACATCAACCAAACAAACATGGGAAGATGGACAGGGATAAATGAAAATGCCAATCATACAAATATGCACTTACAAACAGCAGAGTGGAACATTTGGGAGTAAAGTAAGGAAAAACGAAATAGGAGAGAATTAGGATGTGCACACAGACAAAACTCCAAGCAACAGCCTTCTGAACAACACTGCAAACGCCTCCTGAAATAACCAAGACCTCCAACATCAGAACCAGGCAGTATGAACATACACTGGCAATTCCTGAATGCCGGAGGCACGTATATACATATATATAACAGAGGGGAGTGGCCAACACTGAACAGCCCAGACCATCAAAGCAGGTAAACTTTACAAGTTCTGAACAGTAACTGAACAGATTAACCCTTGCACTGCTAGCAAGAAAAAATCTGCACTAAATAATATGAAGGTGAAGTTCTCCTATCCAATGCAGGAGTATGTGAAATCAGACTCTGCAGTCTTCTTGTACTGTACCTCTTTGTCATTGTATACCCGTGACAGTGCAGATGCAAAGTGAATGGGTAATTCTGAACGATAAGCGTCTGCTTTAGTGGTGCATTAGAAATCACATTAATGGCACTCCTTAGGATCAATCCTTTTTAAAAAAGACTTTTACTTTTCACCAAAGTGAACCTCCACATTTTATTATCATGTTTATTTTAAAGGAAATCTGTCCGTAGTATAAACCCTCCTAAGCCGTCCAAATGGACATGTTGGTCACAGGAAGCTAAATAAAATGATACTTGGATATCTGAGATCCGATATCTTATTCCAGAGAAATCCGTGTTTACCTTAATATGTAAATGAGCTGTTAAGATCTATGGGCGGGGCATAGATCTCCCCGATAAAATGAGGCTTTCTCAGGAATAAGACATCGGATTTCAGACATCAAGCTATCATTTTATTCATCTTTATATAACCTGCATGACCATAGGCTTAAGAGGGTGGATCCTACTGACAGATTCCCTTTAAATCCAACATTCTGTTGTGACTAATTTCCTAATATTGTGATTGTTTCTTTAGTACTGGAGTGGCATTGCAAGAAATTTTGCAACTTTTTTAAAAAAAAATTGCAATTGATGAATCAGGCGAAAACATCTTGAAATCCCAGACTCTTCCCATAATGGTGAACATAAGAAAAAACAGGTGAACACATGGAAAATAGACTTAAAAAAAGGAGTGAACGACAAAAAGAATTACGCACAAATAAAAAACAGACGAAAAATACCAAAAACTAGATAGAAAACAGCCGCAAATTCAGTAATGAATTGGGGTCATAGTGATTGAAGCTTCATTGTTCTGATTCAGAGGTCAAAATCTCCTGTATAAACCTCAGCCCAATTTATTATTACCTTTGTGCCTGTTTTTGCCTAGTTGTGTGTTTTGATCCTTTTTTTTTGTTTGCACACTATTCATTATTTTATTATCCCTATTTCAAAAGTCTATTTTATATGCGCTAGTGGGTTTTTTCCCACTGATTATTTATTTACGATTTTTTAAAAAAATTGCCACATTTGGTGCAGCTCTACTGCAGTTCCCTCCTGTGATTTTATGCACGTCAATCAAAAAGTGACATTTTGAAAAACATTCACATTTTTACTCAAAAAATCTCTTAAAAGATTAATGACAGTAAAAGAGCCCATTTTTATTTTCACAAAATTTATAAACAGCAAACTCAATTTTGATAAATTTGGCACAATAAATGTCAAAAAGACAAGAAAAGTCACTTAAATAGAAATGCAAATGATGAAATGGAGCCATCAATTTGTGTTCAAATTTTGTCTGCAGCCACCACTAGGGGGAGCTCCCTGTATATAGAGATACATGATAAGATTCTGTCTGCAGCCACCACTAGGGGAGCTCCCTGTATACAGAGATACATGATAAGATTCTGTCTGCAGCAACCACTAGGGGGACTCCCTGTATATAGAGATACATGATAAGATCCTGTCTGCAGCCACCACTAGGGGGAGATCCCTGTATACAGAGATACATGATAAGATTCTGTCTGCAGCCACCACTAGGGGAGCTCCCTGTATACAGAGATACATGATAAGATTCTGTCTGCAGCAACCACTAGGGGGAGCTCCCTGTATATAGAGATACATGATAAGATCCTGTCTGCAGCCACCACTAGGGGGAGATCCCTGTATACAGAGATACATGATAAGATTCTGTCTGCAGCAACCACTAGGGGGAGCTCCCTGTATATAGAGATACATGATAAGATCCTGTCTGCAGCCACCACTAGGGGGAGCTCCCTGTATATAGAGATACATGATAAGATCATGTCTGCAGCCACCACTAGGGGAGCTCCCTGTATATAGAGATACATGATAAGATTCTGTCTGCAGCAACCACTAGGGGGAGCTCCCTGTATATAGAGATACATGATAAGATCCTGTCTGCAGCCACCACTAGGGGGAGCTCCCTGTATACAGAGAAACATGATAAGATCCTGTCTGCAGCCACCACTAGGGGGAGCTCCCTGTATACAGAGGTACATGATAAGATTCTCTCTGCAGTCACCACTAGGGGGAGCTCCCTGTATACAGAGATACATGATAAGATTGTCTGCAGCCACCACTAGGGGAGCTCCCTGTATAGAGAGATACATGATAAGATTCTGTCTGCAGCCACCACTAGGGGGAGCTCCCTGTATGCAGAGATACATGATAAGATTCTGTCTGCAGTCACCACTAGGGGGAGCTCCCTGTATACAGAGATACATGATAAGATCCTGTCTGCAGTCACCACTAGGGGAGCTCCTTGTATACAGAGATACATGATAAGATCCTGTCTGCAGTCACCACTAGGGGGAGCTCCCTGTATACAGAGATACATGATAAGATCCTGTCTGCAGTCACCACTAGGGGGAGCTCCCTGTATACAGAGATACATGATAAGATTCTGTCTGTAGTCACCACTAGGGGGAGCGCCCTGTATACAGAGATACAGGATAAGATTCTGTCTGCAGCCACCACTAGGGGAGCTCCTTGTATACAGAGATTCTGTCTGCAGCCACCACTAGGGGGATGTCACGCTGTATAGCAGATATATATATATGTGATGTCAGTAATCTATATCAAAAGGGCAACATACTATATAACATGCGCATAGATATATGATAACATAGAATTACCTGACAATGTCCAGTGGGTCAATACGGAATCCGTTATACACTGTCTCCGGCTAGAGGGTGACCGGGGTCTATGCTGACCCTAAACTGGGGTCCTAACTAATCCCTCTACCTGGAGGTACTGTTAAAGGTACAGAGGTCCAGGCCACCAGCGTAAACCCTGTCTCCTATCAATCCCTGCCAACTGTAATCTAGTCCTAAGAAGGACACTGATTACCACCAAAGGGAATGAACAGGTAACGGTTAATGAACAGAAAGACATACAAGAAAGACAAGAAATAAAGTAAATAAAGTCTTACATACAACACTCACACACAGTAGGAACACCTAAGGTCTCAGAGATAAACTATAAGCTGTAAGAGTAAAAACAACTAAGGAACTCTTAGCTTAAGTATTCTCAGAACCGATCCAGTCTGCTAGACTACATGAATGCTTTCACCGGCATCAAACAAGCAGACTGGCAGGTATATGAAGGAATCTAATTAGAACATAATCAAAAGCAGCCGGGCGAGGCTGGACCTAGTCTTAGCAAAGAGCTAGGTAAAATTAACTCCCTCATTACCAAACACAAAGAAACAGCAACTCAGCTGTGAGAAGTCAGAGTGTGTAATCGCGACGATCCTCGTGGCGATACACCCATGACAGTACCCCCCCCTCTAAGAGGGGACTCCGGACCCTCAGGGCCAGGTCTGCCCGGGTGAGTTGTGTGAAAGGTCCGAACCAATCGATCTGCGTTAACATCAGACGCAGGGACCCACGTCCTCTCCTCAGGACCATACCCCCTCCAATGAACCAAGTACTGAAGGGATCGGCGACTGAGACGTGAGTCAATGATTTTCGACCCATGAAATTCCACGTTATCATTGACCACCACTGAAGGAGGAGGTAGAGGTGACGGTATGACTGGTGCCACATACTTTTTAAGTAATGACTTGTGAAACACATTATGAATTTTAAACGTAGGAGGGAGGTCCAGACGAAATGCCACCGGATTAATTATGGAACTGATCCTGTACGGCCCGATGAATCTGGGACCCAACCTCCAGGAGGAAACTTTAAGTTTTATATTCCTGGTAGACAACCAAACCAGATCGTTCACCTTCAGATCTAGACCAAAAACTCTCCCCCTATCAGCCATCCGTTTGTAACGGTTCCCCGTAACCTTCAGTCTTAACCGATCTGGAACTATCAGTCTCCCTGGAAGTCCCACAGGGTGTCCCCCTGAGCCCCCAATACCTCCCCCTCAAGCTCAGAGCATACAGCTGACACTACAACTCCCTCCTGAGGAATAGGAACCGGATCATCCGTCTTCCCGGCCCCTGGGAAAGTACGAGATAAGGCATCAGGAAGCAACTTTACTGAGCCGTCATATGCGCGATGAGGAGGTAACTCTTTACACCCCTCCTCTGAGAACATCTCCCCAAAGTCCTCCAGAAAAGGAGACAAAGTCCTAGGCACAACCGCACCGATGACCGTGCTCATGCAGTTATTCCTGCAAAATTCACCCCACTGGCTTATCTTTCTGGATTGCCAATCAATCACTGGGTTATGTTTAGCCAACCAAGGAAGTCCCAACACAATAGGAGTAGGTAGACCCTCCAACACATAACAAGACAATTGCTCTTTATGTATTGCCCCTACTCGAAGATCTATGTTATGAACAGCTTGTACCAAGCTACCTTGACCGAGAGGTCTAGAATCAATAGAGACTATAGGGACCGGTTTGGCCAATACACTCAGTTGCATACCATGCACCTGGGCAAACCGAGCGTCCACCAGATTAGCCCCGGACCCACTATCAAGAAAAACAGAAATCCTCTCAGTTCTAGTACCAATCACCACCTCCGCAGGCACGATAAACTGAGAGGGATTTGGGGACGAAATACACACTCCCAGGTTAACTCCTTTGCTCAAAGAGGCCCGGGATGGACACCCCCCAACAAAATGTCCCTCTCTCCCGCAAAAGAAACACCTTCTAGTCTTGCGGCGTACCGCCGATTCCCTCCTACAAAAAGATGTCCCTCCCAACTGCATGGGTTCCTCAGAACAGACCAGGGGAACCTCAGTATAAGGGACTTTAGTAGTAGGTGGAGTCATCACGGGAGGCGGAGTTACCTCGCGTCTTCCCCGAATTCGTCTATCAATGCGAATAGCGAGGGCCATAGCAGCCTCCAGTGATGGAGGAGAATCATACTGAGCCAACACATCTTTTAATTTGTCAGACAACCCTTGACAAAACTGGCTCCTAAGAGCTGGGTCATTCCACTGAGTATCTGTTGCCCATCTACGGAACTCAGAAGAATATTCCTCCGCTGGACGATTTCCTTACCGTATTTTACGTAACTTTGTTTCAGCAAGGGAAACTCGATCCGGATCATCATATACCAGACCCAGGGCAGTAAAAAATCGATCCACTGACTGGAGATCTGGGGAGCCTGGAGGAATAGAGAACGCCCAAGATTGAGGGTCCCCTTGTAAGAGCGAGATAACAATTCCCACCCTCTGCTCTTCACTCCCAGATGACCGAGGCCGCAGCCGAAAGTACAATTTACATGCCTCCCGGAAAGTAAAAAATTTGTCCCGCCCACCAGTGAACCTGTCCGGAAGAGCAACCTTAGGTTCAGATCTGGTTTGCTCCGGGGGGGACAAAACCTTGGACTTAATGTCTGCAAACTCCATGGACAACCCCTGCAACTGCCGGGCCAGCTGGGCTATTGGATCCATGACAGCTGGGGAGAATCTTTAGTATGGGCCGGTGAAAATGTCACGCTGTATAGCAGATATATATATATGTGATGTCAGTAATCTATATCAAAAGGGCAACATCCTATATAACATGCGCATAGATATATGATAACATAGAATTACCTGACAATGTCCAGTGGGTCAATACGGAATCCGTTATACACTGTCTCCGGCTAGAGGGTGACCGGGGTCTATGCTGACCCTAAACTGGGGTCCTAACTAATCCCTCTACCTGGAGGTACTGTTAAAGGTACAGAGGTCCAGGCCACCAGCGTAAACCCTGTCTCCTAACAATCCCTGCCAACTGTAATCTAGTCCTAAGAAGGACCCTGATTACCACCAAAGGGAATGAACAGGTAACGGTTAATGAACAGAAAGACATACAAGAAAGACAAGAAATAAAGTAAATAAAGTCTTACATACAACACTCACACACAGTAGGAACACCTAAGGTCTCAGAGATAAACTATAAGCTGTAAGAGTAAAAACAACTAAGGAACTCTTAGCTTAAGTATTCTCAGAACCAATCCAGTCTGCTAGACTACATGAATGCTTTCACCGGCATCTAACAAGCAGACTGGCAGGTATATGAAGGAATCTAATTAGAACATAATCAAAAGCAGCCGGGCGAGGCTGGACCTAGTCTTAGCAAAGAGCTAGGTAAAATTAACTCCCTCATTACCAAACACAAAGAAACAGCAACTCAGCTGTGAGAAGTCAGAGTGTGTAATCGCGACGATCCTCGTGGCGATACACCCATGACAGGGGAGCTCCCTGTATACAGAGATACATGATAAGATCCTGTCTGCAGCCACCACTAGGGGAGCTCCCTGTATACTGAGATACATGATAAGATCCTGTGTGCAGCCACCACTAGGGGGAGCTCCCTGTTTACAGAGATACATGATAAGATCCTGTGTGCAGCCACCACTAGGGGGAGCTCCCTGTGTACAGAGATACATGATAAGATTCTGTCTGCAGCCACCACTAGGGGAGCTCCCTGTTTACAGAGATACATGATAAGATCCTGTGTGCAGCCACCACTAGGGGGAGCTCCCTGTATACAGAGATACATGATAAGATTCTGTCTGCAGCCACCACTAGGGGGAGCTCCCTGTATACAGAGATACATGATAAGATCCTGTCTGCAGTCACCACTAGGGCGAGCTCCCTGTATACAGAGATACATGATAATATCCTGTCTGCAGTCACCACTAGGGGGAGCACTCTGTATACAGAGATACATGATAAGATCCTGTCTGCAGTCACCACTAGGGGGAGCTCCCTGTATACAGGATACATGGTAAGATTCTGTCTGCAGTCGCAGATTAGCTGCTATGATGTCTCCCATACACATCACATACAGAGATAAGGAATTCCTGCTGTCCTGTTTTTATGTAGCACATGTTTACAATCTGCAGCAGCATGGAGGACACTGTAAAGCAGTACTGAGCAGTGTAACTGTGATCAGACTTTAGGCTGAGATAAAACACTTACTAGAAATTAGCAGCAACATGTTTGCTTGTGCCGCTGTCCTGCTGTTACTCTGCTCATTCAACTGTCCATAGATTTCAATAGTCAGCTGTAATCAGATAGCTATGTGAGATGGTGGTCACCCATTTAGTTTTGACAGACAGATTTTTAGCTTTTTTTCAGACAGTACGAGATGTTGGGAGGGAGGGAGACGTGGCTCATAAATGGAGTATGACGGAAATTTCTCTGCTAAAATATATTACAAAGTATTTGCTTGTATTATTGATTTTTGCACAGTTTGTTGAAGTGATAGTGAGTCACTGTATGAGGCCATAGGAGGAAATCACTAGTATCACTACTCCAGCTGAGAAAGCCATCAGAATGTTGGGTGAAACGTCCTCGGGTCAAATTCAACAAATGTGCTACTAAGATGAGCAGTGAAACATCCTGAAGACGTCCAAAAGGACAAGTTCAAAGAAGGATTCATTAGAATATTGGGGAAGTTCAATAGATAAGTATGAGCTTCAAGATCTCCAAATAATTCCAGATAAACTGTGGAAACCACCTGGGTAAGCGGTGGAAAGTCTTCAAGTTTACTAAGAAACGCCATTCAAGTGTAGAAAGCACCCAAATTAATGTGAAAATGTCTTTTAGGCTGGATCCACAGATTCGTGTGTCATGGTCAGAGCTCTCACCATGATGCTAAGATGAGCCATGAGTCTCCTGATCCAAACGGTGGCGGGACAGACATCTGTCTGAGGTGGTTTAGTGACTCCTGCATTGAGCAGGGGGTTGGACACATTGACCCTGGAGGTCCCTTCCAACTCTATCATTCTACGATTCTAGGAGTCTATGAGCATCCTCGTAGGTGTACAGTATAGGCCAGTCCATGAGTCGCAGTCCATGCTCAAACCATGACACACGGATCAGAGAAACCAGCTTTAGTTGCCGAGAATGGATCGCGAGGTCATCTGGTGGAAGCTATGGACATAATCATTTTGATAGAAATACAATGTTTGGTTTATTTCCCAAAATTGTCATCAACCATTTTTGCAAATTTTTAAATATTCAGACGTTGAGGAACTTCTTGAAGTTGAAAGATAATATTGTGCCCTCATAAGATATGGTCAGAGTGGTCACCAGAGGATCGGCTGCTCGGCCGCTGATGCAACAATTATGAGTCTATTAAAGATCAGGACTCAAATGAAAAAAAAAGAAAAACTCAGCACTCGAAATAAACCGATAAAAACTTCATTTCCAGACGACAACTGATAAAATCATCCCCATTACCCAACGCTTTTCCAACCAGAGATTTTAATCTCAGCTCTCTGAGCTATCACTCTATGATTAAGAACGTTGGCTGGAAACTCGTAAGCTAATGGAGATGATGTTATCAGTTGTCGCCTGGAAATAAAGCTGCCTGTTTTTAACAGACCATGTCCAGCGCTATATTATTCCACTGTTGGAGAAGTCGGCTGACTCATACTGCCGTGTCCAGAACCTGGAGTGACCTCTGCGTGTTTAGATGACCAGAAAGGTTCTGTCTATTCCACAGCGCTACATACTGATGCACATGAAAAAAGTGGAAGATCCGGCAACCCCAAAATGCATTAAAGCATCACATATATTTGTAGATTAAGACATGAAAAAGTAAAATTTAAAATACATGTTAAAAAAAATGGTCGACGCGTTTCGAGTTACACTAGCTTTTAATCATTACTAAGAGCCAGTGGAGCTTGAAACGCGTCGACTGTTTTTTCACGTTTTTTAATGTTAACTTTTTCATGTTTTAATCTACAAATAAATGTGATGCTTTAATTAATTTTTCGTTGCCAGATTTTCCACTTTTTTTCATGGTTCACTTGCTCAGGAGACAGCCTGAAGCCTCCGTGCACTGCAACCTCATTCCAGGCATTTCTCAACCCAGTGAGCTGATGATTGCTGCTTCATTGTGTTTTTTTATACTGATACACAATTAGGCTTTAAACTTGGAAACCACTGACGGATTTGAAGTGGTTGTTCCATTTGGAGCAGCCATGGCATATAGAGATGGGTGAAAACATTGGCAGGTCCCTTGTCCTACGGCAATGTCACGGGTCCAGAGTCGCTGCTCAGGAGCCACATGAACTGCCTGATACCTGCCAGAATCCCTCTTCTGATTTGATGTCATAGTTGCGGCGGACACCTACATGACCTTATACTGGACATAGTCATCAGAAGAAGCACTGGTGATACCAGCAGATAGGAATCGGTTCTGATGAACATTGGACCAGGGTACTGCAAATAAACTAGCTCATCCCCAAGGACATATCAACGAAATATCCCCTAAATGCCCAATAGATGAGGGTCCCAGCATGGTGTGCAATCTCCAAAGCTCCAAAAGAAGTGTTTGGACAGCGCTGTGCATGAGCAACCATCTCTCCAATCCTGTTCTCCAAATATATGTGACATTTCTGGCAAAACCTGTCAATAGAAGATGGAACAACCCATTAAAAATGTCAGCAGCTCCATAGAGATAGTGCAGCTCGGAAGTGGGGAGAGAGCCACAAGTACCATAAAGAAGGCAGCGATGGTTTATTACCCTTTCTGCCTTCCTGATCAATGCACACAGCGCCCCACTAGCACCGTATATAGTGTACTAGAAACAGCCAACAGAAGAAGAACATGCTTATTCCACCCTTCCCGTCGGTCATGTAAATGGGAAGCTGCAGTGGTGGCAGGACCACCCAGATCAGCCAGGAGACTGCATCTTCCTGTAACAGGGGCTAATATCTCAGCCCCAATTACAAGAAGAACCAGCAATATAATAAATGATGGAGTAACGAAAAAAAATAGAATGTCACCACAAACGTAAATGTCAGCTTCTTGCTCCGCTCCTAAGTGAAGAGACCTCATATTTTACTGATCAGTGTGGGCAGGCTCGGACTGGCCCACTGGAGGACAGGAGAATCTTCCGGTGGGCCGATGTAAGGAATGCTAATGAGTCATGCTATTACACCGGATTTACACTTAGTAGAAAAATTATTAATTAAAGAAGCTAACCAAGGTAATATTACATAGAAGCAAAGGTAAAGTTCTGTACTAGGGTCGGGTTATTTTTGCATTTAACTGTAAACAATGGGTCCCAAGAATCAATGTTACTGGTGGACCTTTGCCAATACAGTCCCCACTGAGTGGGGGTCCCAAGGTCAGAACCTCACAGAGGACACAGCGATAGCCTCCTCTAAAGATAAGTCATCCATGTATATTCCTGGAGAACCCTTGTAACCCATCAATGTTAACACTTCATAAAATCATTCATTTGTCTTTCGCATCATCTTATAGATTGGCCAACGCTCGTGAGTTTGGGATACTGTCCGGATTTTTCAAATACAAATTATGAGCTGCACCGTGGGGAAAAAGTGTAGAAGTTTATGGAAACCCTGCCCAATTTGGGGCATTCCCAGGGGGAACTGTAGGCAGAGCAAAAGGGAGACTTAAATGTCCTTATTTTAGCAAGTGCAGTGTTGGTAAGTATGTATTGTAGTGCAAGGATCGGTCTGGAGGTGGGCGAATCACACAACACACACCACCAGTCAGCGGATGTCCAGCCAACATTAAAAAAAAATCACATTCACCTCCATTAATTGCTCAGTGCTGAGTCCCCCTTTGGCCTCTGCTTCCTGATCCCTCTTGAGACACAGGAAAGACCAATCAGCCAATCACTGGCTGAGGCAGATCACCACTGCAGCGAGTGATTGGCTGAGCTGGCACATCCTGTTATTTCCTGTGTTTTGAGACAGACCAGGAATAGAGTCACCAGTGAGGACGCAGGGCAGTTCTGGCAAGGTGGAGCGTCAGAGGTGATCATTATTTCTTATGTTTTGTTTTTGGGCTTTTTATTTTGTTTTTTGTTTTTATACCACCCACTTTTTTAACTCCTTAAGGACGAGGCAAATTTTTCCATAACTTTTTTTATTTTACTATCCAACTAGCCATTTAAGGGCTTGTTTTTTTCGTGGGATGAGTTGTACTTTTGAATGACTCCATCCGTTTTATCATGTAATGTACTGGAAAGCAGGAAAAAGTGCAGCAAAATAGCAAAAAAAAAGGCAATTTTGCTGATTTTTTTGTTTATACCGCTAATTTTACGGTAAAAATGTCCTGGTAATATGATTGTTAAGGTCAGTATGATTATGCAGATACCAAACATGGATAGTTTTTGTTTATTTGAAGCAGTGGGGAAAAAAATACAGAAATTTATAAAAAAAAAAATTTTGCTTGTATCGCCATTTTCTGAGAGCTGTAAAGTTTACACTTTTTGTGTTATGGGGTTGTGTGAGGTCTTGTTTTTTGCGCCCCGAGCTGATGTTTTTATTTATACCATTTTGAGGTAGATGCAATATTGCAATTGCCTGTTATGACATTTTTTTGCGTTGTTGCTGCAGACGAAAATCACAATTTTGTCCTTTTTGATTTACCATATTTTCTCATTATGCCACTTACCATTCAGCTTAATTTATTTTGTATTTATATAGATCAGACTTTTATAAACGCAGACATCAATTTTGTGTATTTTTTACTTCTTAATTTTTAAACTTAAATTTTTTTAATTTTTTCATATTTTTATTACTTTTTTTTCTCTTTCTACTGCATTTATTAGTCCTCTTGGGGGAGTGGAACCTGTGATCATCTAATCCCTTGTGCTATATGCAGCAATACCATAGTATTATTTTTGATGATCTATGAGCGCCAGCTAAATGTTGACCTTCAGAGGAGTATTGTCATGACAGGCACGGAGGTCTTCAGCAGACCCCTGGTCGTTATGGCAAACCCTTAGCGCCTCGAGATCACATCACGAGAGTGTCGATGGGTGCGAAGAATGACACTTCTCCCCTATCGGCACACTGGAAATGCCAATGTCACAGATTGACAACATCATTTAACAGGTTACCTCCACCCATGGCTTTTGGAGGCAGATGATGGCTGAATATCACAGCCATCATCTGTCAGCAAAGATGTGGTCTCGGCTTGCGAGCCTGCATCAGAGTCAGGAATCTAGCATATGTCTGTAAGGGGTTAAATAATAAATTAGCAGTCAGGACAACCCCTTTAAATGTTGTAAAATTTACTTTATTAAAATCTAAACCTCCTGAACTGATAATACAGCCATGATCGTAGTTGCTCTGCTCTTACACATCGCTCCTAACAATTTAATATATCAATATTTTAGTAAAACGGTACATTAAAGGAAAATGGTTGTAAAGTTTCCGTTTTCTCTACATCGATTTACAATCCCTCAACCTCCGATGAAACGTGGTGGAAAAAAAAAAGTAATTATCGACAAAGGAGCTTTTTTTTCCAACGTAATGCGGCACTTAAGTATATTGGGAAATTGTAATTACGCCATCAAGTTTTTGACATAATACTGTCATGAGAGCTCGTTCCCTCCTCGGGAGAATTCAGGATGTTTTGACAAGAACGAGAGGTTGGTTTATTGGTTTAATAATACGTGGCGGAGAATTTCAATTATTGACGCTCTTGTTGGATGATATGTGTTAATCTCCAGTCATCATACTCTGGTAATGGAAGCAGTCGGGCAAAAAAAAAAAAAATCACAAAAGAGCAACCGTGGTAAACAAATGACCGCGGACATTGTGGGAAACGTTGCTGCATCACGGACTGTCAGGACTTCTTTAGTGAACTTTACGCGGTCGTCCAGGATAAATTGTCACTGGGTCGCTGGAAGTTTACTTCTTCAGTCATGGGACCTAGCGCCAGCTGTCGGTGCGTGCCGGGTTAGAGAACCCCGCCAAGATATCCTAAGGAAAGGTCATCAAGAACGTAGACCTGGACAACCCTTTACCAGTAGACAAACTTGAAAAACTTTGAAAAACTTTTAGACTACCTCCATTTTCCAAAGTGATAGTCAAGGTTCTCAGCTTGCCCAACTACGTGTGGTTGATACCCTCCTGGCACATGTAGCAGGAGTGGACTTAGTCCACATGGGGGTAGTAATGGTAAAACACCAAAACGATTGATAAGAATATTATAGAGAGATGTGTATGGCAATTATCTCTCCTTCCTATGAGAGGTATCTACTGTATAAGTCAATGAGGCCTTATATCAGCCTCGTCATATGACCTGGCCACAACAGTCTCCTCCAAAAGTCACCCATCTACAGACACTTGTTTCAGAGTTCAAGAATCAATTTAATAAAGGCACCAAATGGCATTAAAAAGATGAAACACTTCCACCGTTTCCTGGCCGCTTCTTTTCTGGTTTCTTTATCCTGGTCCTATTTCGTCTCACAATAAATGCCCCTTAGTAAGACATCGGCTGAGGCTGGTCATAGCAGAGACTGGTGGTTTCTGGGCGGCCATGTCCTGGTATTTCCTGTGTGTTGGTACCAAAGTCACAAATCTTTATTTCTTGAGATGAGCACCTGTTAGAGAGCAGCCTCTGACCAAAACAGGGTCTCTTCCATTCTGGGGGAAAACAACACGTTTTTCACTGTAGTCTTTTATTAAGTTTCTTTTAGCAGCAGTATATGTCTTTGCCCTCATATAGCGACTCATGCACCAAGTCATATTATAGTACCACCTTATACTGAGGTTTACTCCTCCTCCCCCATATTAGAAACCATCAACAAGCAGGTCAGGTGCTATTGCCAGATCTCCTTAGCTTTTCTTTTGTCATAGTTGTGGCTTGAGTTATAGAAAATTTGCTAGAAAGATTACCTCCTGCAAGTCGTTGAAATATAAATCCACTGACAACCTTATATCTTATATCTGTTGCTGCATTTCCAAGTGATTAGCATTTTATAAACATACAAATGAGACATTAGTTTCATTGGGTGTGACAAGCCTCTGGCTCCCAAGGATGTTATACAACCCAGTACCAGCCGTTGTAGCTCATTGCCTTTGTGACATAAGGTGCCGGGCAAGGAAATCAAACAGTGACCTGTCAATCAAGCTAAAGAAGCCGATGCACATAGCATCCTCAGGAGGTATTCACATCTTTATAAAAATGCTAATTTATATAGGAGGCAGAGGCTTAGGAAGTGCTCTGTCACACCCAGAACACTTAATGTTTCATTTGCATACGAATGAAAACACGAATTACTCGGAATGCAGCAGCAGATAGAAGATATAAAGAGGACAATAAATTTAAAGACCTGCATGCTCATATTTGCAGTTGGGAGGGTGATTTTTACTGCTTTTAATATTCAGAACATCTCATGAGGCATTCAACACACATCCAATCTGCCTAGAATCCGACATATCAGCATTTATTGTAAAGGAACCCCAAACAACCCCAAACAAGAATGAATGGTGTGGAAAGGGGAATAACTAATATAATAAAATTGTAATAAAATATATAGAGCACCCCTATAAACCACAGCACCTCAGGACCCACCAATATGGACAGTCGAGAAAAACAGCAACTAAACCATCAAGAGAAAAAATCGACCAAAGAAGTCCAATAAAATTATTTTTTATTATTTATATATATCAGGTAAAAAACAGATAATGACACATATACAGAAAGACAGGACCCATCCAGAATTACAAAGAAACAATATGTACAGATTGCCATATCATATAGGTGAAATGTTAGTAAAAAAATACAACATGTACGCACAAAAATGTAAAAAAATATAAGAAAATAACACAAAGTGTATTAAAATTAGCAAGACAATAATTGTAATCCAATATAAAGTGCTACGTGCTTAAAATAACCCTGTGAATAAAATTACATGAACTGTGCAAAACATGAATGGCAAACTCTGTAATGTGCATAGAGAACTATCAAAAAAAGAAACGAAAAAAGTGTATGTATGCACATGTGTATCGTGCTACACAATCGTAACACACCAAAAGTGCCACTAAGTGAATAACCACACTTATACCAAAAGCATGATAAATAATTCAATAAAAATCATATAGTGATATAATACTCACAAATAGATATGGCACCCACTCTCCTGGATGGCGTCCTCCCCAACGCGCGTTTCGGCGTATAGCCTTCGTCAGGGGGTGACGTCATGAAGAGGATGTGAGGTTTAAATCTACCTGCTATCCAATAGAATTACCCGGTGTATATAATTAGCAAATTGTTATCCTAACTCCGCCAATGTAAGAGTGTCCCACTTCCAATTGAATGCAGACCCAAAGATAAGATAAAAACATGGATTGAAGAATTGTGTTCCACTGCCAACTCCTCTAAATTTCTCAAGGCCTCCTGGGGCAGAGGGACGTCCGAGGAAATTCACAGCAGCCTTGTGGTAAGTTCTCGGAGACTACTGTGTAAGGTTTTTTTCTTCCATGTAACTTTTTTGTGGGACACTGAAGGAACATAATTACTCCTATAGTGATGTTATTGATTGCTATGACTATAGTCCTTGGACTGGGTAAAATCTCTGGAGATAGGGGTAATTTTATTTCCTGGGTATTAACCCTTTGCTTTTTTTCATGGAGATATATGTGAAATTGTTTCACGGCTGCTGTTGATTACATTCCTATGGACTATTGTCCCTCCTTTTTAATTGTGTTCATGTACCCGTTTTGAATTTTTTGAATGTTTCTTAAATGTAGTAATTGCATTTGGTAATAAAGATTTTGTCATTTTTATACCATCTTGTGGGATCTAATTGTGTGATTTTGGGTCTTCACTAAAGTGATATTCAATGTTCTGTGGTATAGAGCCCCAATGGGGTAACCATAATTTAAATTGGGCAAGTTTTTGTGATTCTAGTGTTGTACCACATGTTCGATCACATGACTAAAAGGGGTTTGGCCATAGGGATACACAGAGTTGTTTTACGGCCAATAGTCGTGCCTTGGCTAACGCTGCACATGGAATATAGGTGTGCTAATCTTTATGTGCACGTGTTTGTTATTTTCACTTTCTCTTCGCCTGTATCATTGGTTGCTAATTATATACACCGGGTAATTCTATTGGATAGCAGGTAGATTTAAACCTCACATCCTCTTCATGACGTCACCCCCTGACGAAGGCTATACGCCGAAACGCGCGTTGGGGAGGACGCCATCCAGGAGAGTGGGTGCCATATCTATTTGTGAGTATTATATCACTATATGATTTTTATTGAATTATTTATCATGCTTTTGGTATAAGTGTGGTTATTCACTTAGTGGCACTTTTGGTGTGTTACGATTGTGTAGCACGATACACATGTGCATACATACAGTTTTTTCGGTTTCTTTTTTTGATAGTTCTCTATACACATTACAGAGTTTGCCATTCATGTTTTGCACAGTTCATGTAATTTTATTCACAGGGTTATTTTAAGCACGTAGCACTTTATATTGGATTACAATTATTGTCTTGCTAATTTTAATACACTTTGTGTTATTTTCTTATATTTTTTTACATTTTTGTGCGTACATGTGGTATTTTTTATACTAACATTTCACCTATATGATATGGCAATCTGTACATATTGTTTTTTTGTAATTCTGGATGAGTCCTGTCTTTCTGTATATGTGTAATTATCTGTTTTTTACCTGATATATATAAATAATAAAAAATAATTTTATTGGACTTGTTTGGTCGATTTTTTCTCTTGGTGGTTTGGTTGCTAATCACAATATATCAGTATCAGAACCATCAACAGCAGCTTGGTGACTATTCCCACACTGCAGAAAAAAATATTATGGACAAACAGCAAATAATGTAGATATTTAGCTGAGTGTTATATGTGTTGCCCATAAAGGAGATGCTAATTATGGGGGGAGCGTCACTCGCTGTATTCACAGCAGAAAGCATGCACATGGCCATATGACGGATCTACGATATTGGATATAAAGCTCGTGCTGCCGAGGATCCATTGTACAACTGGAGACCAGATGCTGTATGGATGCGGTTATATTAGTCAGCAAGTTTCGAGGTGATCATGCCTCTTCACCAGGACAAGCTAAAAAGATAAGATGTTTACAGGTCTGGTCCAGACACTTTAGTCTGCATTAGACCTGCATACTCCCCCCCCCGGGATCAATAAAGTGTATCGTATCGTACTCAAAACCATTGGAAAATGTATCCTTAGAAGCATTCAAAGGGGGGAAAGCATGACTGATCATAAAAGTGTTGACACCCCTTCATTCTAACAATCAGTGATCGCAGAGGTCGATCCCCGACACCCAATAAAGTAATAGGGTATCCTAGCAGTAATATACCCATTGCTAAAATTAAAAATTCAGTTTAAAATTGATTGCAAAAGTATTCACACCCTTTCATTTTCCACCATGCTGAATACTGGGAGTTCACAATATCGCTGGTTGACGGGTTCCGATGCATGATTTTAAACCAAGCTACGTTAACTGGACATGACAACATAGCCATCGGGGTATTACTGCTAAATAGGACAGATAAGTGATGGCTTCTTCTTCTAAGGGCTCATACTCATCAGCGAGAAAAACGGACGAGTGCAATAAGATAAAAAATCGGATGCACTCTGATCAAGGTTATTTTATGATTCCCGGCTCATCTGCAATTTTTTTCTCAGCTTAGATCGGACTAAGAAAAAAATATCAGCATGCTGCGAGAGGCTGCGTATATCGGCCGAGGCTCGCCAATGCAAGTCAATAAGTGCGAGAAAAAAATTGGACGGCACTTGGACCATTACACACCCTTCTCCTACAAAACCCGACATTTCATCAGCCGAGTACAAAAAATTCACTCTGTGACAAGTCAGAATAGAACAGATAGAATAAATATACACATAGAATAGATAGATATAAAGATGTCAGTCACATAGAATTAGTACAGTGCTTGGGTAGCTTACTATATGTTTTTAATTAATAAATTCAAAATTTTCAAAAAAATGGCAAGGGATCCTATGACATTTTATTAATCAGCAGGGGAAAGCTGACGGCTGGGGCAGATGTTTATAGCCTGGAAAGGGGGTAATATCCATGGAGCTTAATAATATCATCCCACAGTTGTATACTTAGCCTTTACTGGATATTAAAATGGGGTACTGTTATGATTTGGTAGCTAAGGAGAGCAGGCAAAAACGGCAATACACCAGAGAGGTTGGAATCTACTGGATTGCAGTACCCTGACTAACCACCACAACTAAAGGCAGCCGTGGAGCGTTCCTACGTTGGTCCTAGACGCCTCGTCACAGCCTGAGAGGTTAACTACACCTAAAGATAGAAAGAGGAAAGCTATCTGCCCCGGAGCAGATCCCCAAAGAACATAGGAAGCCCCCAAACATGTAATGGCGGTTAGGCAAGAGGTAATACAGACACAGACAGAAAATAGTATGAGCAAACGTTGGGGCCCAATCTGCCTAGACAGAAAAGGATAGGAAGGATACTCACTGCAATCCACAAAAACCCTAAAAAATGCCAGCACTACTAATTGCAAAATCACCTGAGATCACACGACCTCTACCACCTAAATTAGTTCTCTGGTGTAACAAAACTAAGCAGCAGCCACTGAAAAAACTGGAAAAGGCAAATGAACAAATAACAGTGGCTCCAGAGGAACTGAGAGGAGCCCAAGCCCCCCGGGGGGGGAACCTGGCTAACCTCACAGAAATGCAGAGAAATATGCAAATGGTAAGCACAAAAACAAAAAACAGAAAATATCTTATCTGAGAGCAGGAGAAGAGGCAAGACTCAGCAAGTTTCCAAGTGAACCAGGAAACAACGTTGAGACAAGAACAATTGATCACCGGCAACCATGATGGGAGGGAACCTCCCTTATATCCAGCCAGTCTGTGATTCCTGATTGCCAATCCTCATTGAATGGTTCAGTACTGTTTGTAACCACCAGAGGGAGCTTCTGCTCAGAATTCATTTCTAAAACATTCACAACAGTACCCCCCCTTGAGGAGGGGTCACCGAACCCTCATTTGTGTAACCAGGTCGGTCAGGATGAGCTCTGTGATACGCACGGATCAGTCTCCTAGCATGGATGTCCAAAGCAAACACCCAAGAATTGTCCTCCTGACCATAACCTCTCCACTTAACCAAATACTGGATTTTCCGTCTAGAAAAACGAGAATCCAATATTTTCTCAACCACATACTCCAGATTGCCCTCAACCAAAACAGGGTCAGGAGGCGCAGCCATAGGAACCACTGGCTCGACAAACCTCTTCAATAAGGACTTGTGGAACACGTTATGGATCTTAAATGTCCCTGGATGAAGTAAACGAAAGGAAACAGGATTAAGAATCTCCATGATCTTATAAGGTCCAATGAACCTAGGCTTAAACTTAGGAGATGCAACTCTCATAGGGATATTTCTTGAGGACAACCAGACCAAGTCCCCCACTTCAAACCGAGGACCATCAGTCCTATGCCGGTTGGCAAACCGCTGGGCCCTCTCCTGAGAGAGGGACAACCTCTCCACTACCTGGTCCCAAATCTGCTGCATACGCTCCATAACAGAGTCAACACCTGGACAGACAGAAGCCTCCGTCTGTCCCGAAGAAAATCGAGGGTGAAACCCAAAATTGCAGAAAAATGGAGACATCAAAGTGGCAGAGCTAGCCCTATTATTAAGAGCAAACTCAGCCAAAGGCAAAAAAGAGACCCAGTCATCTTGATCAGCAGACACAAAGCATCTCAGATAAGTCTCCAATGTCTGGTTTGTTCTCTCAGTTTGTCCATTGGTCTGAGGATGAAAAGCAGAGGAGAAAGACAATTGAACACCAAGTTTAGAACAAAAAGTCCTCCAAAATCTGGAAACAAACTGGACTCCTCTATCAGACACAATGTTCTCAGGAATGCCGTGTAACCGAACCACGTGCTGAAGGAACAAAGGCACCAATTCGGAAAAGGAAGGCAACTTAGGTAATGGCACAAGATGTATCATTTTGGAAAACCTATCACAAATCACCCAGATAACGGTCATTCTCTGATAAACAGGGAGGTCAGAAATAAAATCCATAGAGATATGGGTCCATGGTCTCTTGGGCACAGGCAATGGCATCAACAAACCACTAGAGCGAGAGCAAGGCTTGGAGCGAGAGCAAGTCCCGCAGGACTGCACAAATTCCCTGATGTCACGAGACAAAGTAGGCCACCAAAAGGACCGACTCACCAAGTCTCTGGTACCAAAAATTCCGGGATGACCGGCCAACGCGGAACAATGAATCTCAGACATCACACTCTTTTTCCACCGCTGAACAATTTCCCAATAGGGCAGCGCTCGGGTTTATCCTCCTGACACCCTTCCAGAGCCAGTCTCAAATTTGGCGAGATGGCGGAAAGAACTACACCCTCTTTCAAAATAACAGCAGGATCAGATAACTCAGGAGAGTCCGCAAGGAAACTCCTCGAGAGGGCATCCGCCTTAACATTCTTAGTGCCAGGAAGAAAGGAAACCACAAAATTAAAACGTGTGAAATACAAGGCCCACCTGGCTTGTCTAGGATTAGGTCGCTTGGCTGATTCCAGATAAACCAGATTCTTATGGTCCGTGAGGACCACCACCTAATGTTTGGCTCCCTCCAGCCAATGTCTCCACTCTTCAAAAGGCCACTTCATGGCCAATAACTCCCGATTACCCACGTCATAATTACGTTCAGTTGGAGAAAATTTTTGAGAGAAAAAGGCACAAGGGTTACTTTTAGAGGTCTCAGGATCTCTTTGGGACAAAACGGCACCTGCCCCAATTTCAGAGGCATCAACCTCCACCTGAAATGGCAGAGAAACATCAGGCTGCCGTAGAACAGGAGCAGAAGTGAATCTCTGCTTAAGTTCCTGAAACGCAGAGACTGCCTCAGGAGGCCAATTCACCACATCAGAACCCTTTTTGGTCAAATCAGTCAATGGTTTAACAATAACAGAGAAATTACCAATAAATTTACGATAAAAATTGACAAAACCCAAGAATCTCTGAAGAGCCTTTAATGAAGTAGGTTGGACCCAATCACAGATGGCCTGAACCTTAACCGGGTCCATTTCAATAACAGATGGAGACAAAATGAATCCCAGAAATGAGATCCTCTGTACGCCAAAAAGACACTTTGATCCCTTCACATACAGAGCATTCTCTCTCAAAATCTGGAACACAGTCCGAACATGTTTCACATGAGAGTCCCAGTCATTGGAAAAAATCAAGATATCATCCAAATAAACAATCAGAAATTTATCCACAAAATCCCTGAAAATGTCATTCATGAAGGACTGGAAGAGGGAAGGAGCATTAGTGAGCCCAAAGGGCATCACTAGGTACTCAAAATGCCCCTCTGGGGTATTAAACGCCGTCTTCCATTCATCCCCGTGCTTAATGCGAATAAGGTTATATGCCCCCCTGAGGTCAAGCTTGGTAAACCAAGTAGCACTTTTCACCCTGGAAAACAGGTCAGAAGTCAAGGGTAACGGATATTGATATTTCACAGTGATTTTGTTCAAGAGACGATAATCAATACATGGCCTTAATGAACCATGCTTTTTGGCACACAAAGAAAAAAACGGCACCCAAGGGTGAAGAGGATGGTCTGATATGACCCTTCTCCAATGACTCCTTGATATAAGACCACATAGCGTCATGTTCAGGTACAGACAAGTTAAAAAGGCGACCTTTAGGGAATTTACTACTAGGCACTAATTCAATAGCGCAGTCATAGCTCCTATGGGGGGGCAAGGATGCAGATTTATTTTCGCTAAACACATCAGAAAAATCAGTCAAAAAGTCAGGAACATCCTGAGCCTGGGGAGAGGCAGAAAAAACAGGAGTGTTGGCATTAACACATTGGCAGCCCCAACTGGTTACACAGATTTCCAATCCAAAACAGGATTATGAGACTAACCAAGGGAAACCTAGTACAATAATGTCATGCAGATTATACAGCACCAAAAATTTGCAACTCTCCTGATGATCAGGTTCAACCCTCATTATCATCTGAGTAGAGAACTGGGGTTTATTCTCAGCCAAAGTGGTAGAATCAATCCCCAGTAGGGGAATAGACTTCTGTAGGGGTATCAAGGGAAACCCACAACGTTTAGCAAAATCAAAATCCATCAGGTTAATAGCTGCTCCCGAATCAACAAAAGCCTGAGCAGAAAATGTGGACAGGGAGCAAATCAGGGTAACAGTCAACAGAAATTTAGTCTGAACACTACCCAAGACAACTGAGCGTGCAAAACGTCTTCCCCGCTTAGGGCAGACTGAAATAGCATGAGAGGCATCACCACAGTAGAAACATAACCCATTGCATTTTCGAAACTCATGATGCTGTGCCCCAGAAGCCACTCTATCACACTGCATGGGTTCAGAAGCTAGTTCACAAGGCAACACTATTCCACGCATACCTCTACGCTCACGCAAACGTCTGTCAATTTGAATTGCTATTGACATAGAATCATTGAGACCAGAGGGAGCAGGGAAACCCACCATAACATCTTTTACATTCTCTGACAGACCCTTCCGAAAAAGGGCTGCCAAAGCATCATCATTCCATTTGGTCAGAACTGCCCACTTTCGGAATTTCTGACAGTACAACTCAGCGTCCTCAAGCCCCTGATTTAATGCCAACAAGGTTTTTTCAGCTTGATCAGTGACATTAGGTTCATCGTACAATAACCCCAGAGCCAGAAACAATGCATCAACATTACTCAAAACAGGGTCCCCAGGTGTCAGGGAAAAAGCCCAATCCTGAGGATCGCAGTGCAGGAGAGAGATGACAATTTGAACCTGCTGTGCTGCATTCCCTGAGGACTTAGGTTTTAAGGCAAAAAACAACTTACAGTTATTTTTGAAATTCAGAAATTTAGCTCGATCCCCCAAAAACAAATCTGGCATGGGGATCCTAGGTTCCACAACCGGCAACCCTGCAAGATAGGTAGCAATACTCCGAACTTCAGTGGCAAGCTGATCCACACGGCCAGACAACTGTGCAAACTCCATTGAGAGAAAAAAAAATTCCTCCTCAGCACCCAGAGAAAAAGAGGGAAAAAATGCAACAGAGAAAAAAAAAAATTCTGACAACTCCCCTTTTTTTTTTTCCTTTTTACTATTTTTCCTTTCTGTTAGTACCATATAATTTTCAGTTAGGCCGGTGATACTGTTATGATTTGGTAGCTGAGGAGAGCAGGCAAAACGGCAATACACCAGAGATTTTGGAATCTACTGGATTGCAGTACCCTGACTAACCACCACAAATAAAGGCAGCCAGTGGAGCGTTCCTACGTTGGTCCTAGACACCTCGTCACAGCCTGAGAGGTTAACTACACCTAAAGATAGAAAGAGGAAAGCTATCTGCCCCGAGCAGATCCCCAAAGAACATAGGAAGCCCCCAAACATGTAATGGCGGTTAGACAAGAGGTAATACAGACACAGACAGAAAATAGTATGAGCAAACGTTGGGGCCCAATCTGCCTAGACAGAAAAGGATAGGAAGGATACTCACTGCAATCCAAAAAACCCTAAAAAATGCCAACATTACTAATTGCAAAATCACCTGAGATCACACGACCTCCACCACCTAAATTAGTTCTCTTGTGTAACAAAACTAAGCAGCAGCCACTGAAAAAACTGGAAAAGGCAAATGAACAAATAACAGTGGTTCCAGAGGAACTGAGAGGAGCCTAAGCCCCCCCGGGGGGGGGACCCTGTCTAACCTCACAGAAATGCAGAGAAATATGCAAATGGTAAGCACAAAAACAAAAAACAGAAAATATCTTATCTGAGAGCAGGAGAAGAGGCAAGACTCAGCAAGTTTCCAAGTGAACCAGGAAACAACGTTGAGACAAGAACAATTGATCACCGGCAACCATGATGGGAGGGAACCTCCCTTATATCCAGCCAGTCTGTGATTCCTGATTGCCAATCCTCATTGAATGGTTCAGTACTATTTGTAACCACCAGTGGGAGCTTCTGCTCAGAATTCATTTCTAAAACATTCACAACAGGGGACCCTAAAAAAAATGACGTAGGGTCCCCCTATAATTAATAACCAGCAAAGGCTAGGCAGACTGCTGCAGGCTGATATTAATAGGCTAGTAAAGGGCCATGGGTACTGGCCCCCCAGGTAAAAACATCAGCTCTCAGCCACCTCAGAAAAGGTGCATCCATAAGATGCACCAAATGTGGCACTTAGCCTCCTCTCTTTCCACTGTCCATGTGGCAGTGGCTGCTGCTGTGTTCACCTGTGGGACAGGAGCACATTGCGTGGTAACTTTGCTCACAAAATGCATCCACTGTCAGAACATAATCCTCCAAAGCATGCCCCGCAGCATTCAGTAGTGAAAGGTGCATGCACATGTCCAAAGTGTAAGAAGGAATTTTAAAGCCCGATGGCCTTTGGGCCAGACACTGCGGTCTCCGGGAATCTGCCCTGAGGCCAAAGAAAAGTTAATTGAGGGCCGAAGATTCCCCATCCCTGTCCAAGATGATGGCGACCAAACCCATTCTCCATGCTGCAGTTTAATAGATGCAGCAAAGAAAGTTATAAATATAGCGTGGGAAAAAAAGTAATACTCCTCTCGCCCAGTCACATAAGTTTGCTTCTGATATCTTGCACGGCACTTTGTGCCATCATGACTACAGATGAGCGAACCTTTCAAGGTTCGGTTCGGCTCAGCAAATGTCCCTATTTTCACCAGTTTGTCAAACACACCCGAACCCCATTGAATTCAAAGGGAGGCAAAACCAAACAGCTACACAACACCTTCAGGGGAGGCAAAAAGCTGCAAAAACAGCTCAAATTAGGGGCAGACACCAGGAAAAGTGGCATCAATTGACTCCGACTACAAATAGCATAATTGAGCAGCATGGATGCATGGGACAGGGCTTGGGACAGGGCTTGGACCAGCAGTTTTAGCTTAAATATTGATCAGTAACAGGTGGATGAGTGACAGGTGTAGTGCTGTTGCTCTGAAAGCCCTGCCAAAAACTGGAAAACACATTTGGAGACCCAACTTGGGGTCCAAACATTTCCAAAAATTAAGGGCAGATGTAACAAGGGTGACCGGGGTGGTAGTCCTGACCGAGCTCACCCACAAAACAAAGTCCACAAACACCCCGGCCACTTGCACACAGCTTCTCCCACAGATTACCTTTTCCTTCCTCAGCCACGGTAGTCCAGGAGATTAAGTCCAGGCTTACAACTGTGGTCCAACAGGGAAAACAAATTTTAATAATGAATACGATGAGAAAAGAAGGTACAACACTGTCTTCCTGCTCTTTCCCTGACACTGTACACGGCCGTACCCTCAACAGCCACGGTAGCCAAGATCAAACAAGTAGTCTGCACGCTGGAATCTGGACACTCACAGTCCCTTCAGTGAGGGGCCTTTCTGAATCCTAGGGGCCCATATCGTGGTCCTTCTGTCCTTGTTCCAGGGCAGCAGATTTCCTCCTCTCCTGGGGTCTGGCAATGCCCCGGCTGTTGCTATACGTCTGCCCTTGGCCAACATGCCCGGGCTACTGACAGGGAACGTCAGCCCTCTTTTTGACACAGCGCCTAATTTAACCCTCAACTGTCCCTAGGTTAATAATAGTAATTAAAGGGGAATTTCCCACATTACACAATACAATACATAGCAAACAGATGCAACATATGGCGGTACACACATTGCAAACACAGCATAAAATTCACACATTTATTACATTACTACACAAGACAAACAATACAGTAAATGCACATGACATAAACAGGGAAGTGCAAACAGGAGAGAGAAGGCAGATGGGGGTTCCTGCCACCACCTTACACCCCCCTCCTTCTTAAACATATGGTGGTACACACATTGCAAACACAGCATAAAATTCACAACATATATTACATTACTACACAAGACAAACAATACAGTAAATGCATATGACATAAACAGGAAAGTGCAAACAGGAGACCCATATCGTGGTCCTTCTGTCCTTGGTCCAGGGCAGCAGATTTCCTCCTTTCCTGGGGTCTGGCAATGCCCGGCTGTTGCTATACGTCTGCCCTGGGCCAACATACCCGGGCTACTGACAGCGAACAGCAGCTTCCTCCCTCCTTTCTGCTGTTGACACAGCCCCTAATTTAACCCTCAACTGTCCCTAGGTTAACAATAGTAATTAAAGGCGAATTTCCCACATTACACAATACAATACATAGCAAACAGGTGCAACATATGGCGGTACACACATTGCAAACACAGCATAAAATTCACACATTTATTACATTACTACACAAGACAAACAATACAGTAAATGCACATGACATAAACAGGGAAGTGCAAACAGGAGAGAGAGGGCAGATGGGGGTTCCTGCCACCACCTTACACCCCCCTCCTTCTTAAACATGGCCATGGCATCCTCCGTAAAATGTACATATAATATCAGAGTTCCAGTCTCTCTGTATATGGGTCCATAAGAACACAGAAATGTTTGGTAGTCTGTGAAACTCAAGTCCTCCATAGTGACCTGATGGCCCTTTAACACATGTGGGCCACATTCAGGCCCATTAGCTTCCCCCTCCCTCAATTCTGTGGACCACGGGCCCTTAACCGGTGGTGGGCTGCATTTTAACATGGGCCAGTCCAAGGGTCAAGATGGGAGCATAGTTCAGGGACACACAGTTCAGCAGCCACACCCAAAGTCCACCGTCATTAACCCCCGTTGGGTTTTTGTCCCGTGATTCCGCAAGGGAAGCACCAATTGGTGCAAACAAACAAGCATGGCAGTCAACTGGTGACCACGTCAGACACCATAGTCCTTGGGCACCATGTAGGGCTTACTACCCTCTTAGGGATGCGGCACAGTCCCTGGTTTATACTTGCTCTGGGTGCAACTGGCACTGGTACCATGTCTTAAAGGGACCGCTGTTGTGAACACTTTGGATCTGGCTTCTGCGTTTGGGCTCCCTCTGGTGGCTGGTGCTGGTAATGGAGCTGGGTCAATCACCTGAAGGAGATGATTGGGGGTCAGGTGTTACTGACTGGGGAGATTTAAATGAGCAGCCTTCCCTTAGTGGCTGCCGGTGATTTGCTTTCTTCCTGAGCCTTTTGGAAGTCGGCTTGCTCCCTGCTTTGTCCTGCATCTTTCAGATAAGTTATTTGTCTGTTTTTATGTGTGGCATTTTTTCCCTTTTTGCTTTTCTCTGTTCTCTGCCTTTCTGGTGTGAGTTCAGCCAGGTTCCCTGCTGGGACCTGTGCTGGACTCTGTTTTCCTTTGCCACAGCTTATGTCAGCCTTTTCAGTATTTCTAGTCTCCTGTTATTCCAGTATCTGTTGTTTGGCGTCCAGTTCACACCAGAGTTCTGATTTAGTGGGGGAAATGTCGTGTGGCCTCAGTATTTTTGCATATCAGACATGTTGGAATTTTTCTTAGGGTTTTTGCAGGATTGCAGACAGTATCCTTTCCTGTCCTGTTCTATCTAGACAGTTTGGGCCCCAGCATTTGCTCACACTATTTTCTGCCTGTGTTTTGTACTTAATCTGTCTCACCGGCAATATATGTTTGGGGGCTATCTATTCCTTTGGGGCTCTCCTCCGGGGCAGTTTAGCTTTCCCCTTTCTCGCTTTAGGCTTAGTTAACTCTTTGGCTGTGTCGAGGCGTCTAGGGTATCGTAGGTACGTCCCACAGCTAATTCTAGTAGTTTTGTCAGTTTAGGGGTCTGCAATCTGCTAAGTTACCAACCTCTCTGGGTGTTTGGTTGCCTAGCCTATTTTTCTAGTATCCTCCTCGGTTACCAAATCATAACAGACCGCTCAATCTGTACATGGCCGCTGAGTTGCGTAATGGGCCGCATTTGGATACTGTACCACCACGTACACCTGAGATGAGGACCCACTGGAGGAGGAGGAGTTCCCACTGTTCCTCTGGCTCCGCACTCCCTCCAGTGGTGGTCCTGCACTTTCTGAAGCCTCCGGCTCCGTTAACACATTGGCGGCCGCCTCACTGCTCTGAGGCACCGCTCTCTCCTGTGTGGCCGGGGCAACTGCGGCCGTAGCAGCCGGCCATTCTACATACTGGGTCTCCTGCGGTGGGCTGGTCTCCCAGTTTTTACGGCCACCGCGTATGGCCCTAGAGCGCCTTGTTCCTTTATAAAGGCCACGTGGTTCCCCTCTCGGAGAGGGCCTCGGAACATGAGAGACACCGCATTAACATAGACCTTGACTTCGGTCTCCAGCTCCTGTACGAACCCGTAGCCCTTGCTCCAGTTGAGGTACTGGACCACACCGAGGGTCATCCGGCCTGCCGCAGCTCCCCCCCGGGGCGCTGCAACTCCTGGATGATTCGGCGCTCCCTTCGCCTCTTCTCCTGGATCACCTCGTGGATCCACTGGGCTTCCGCAGCTGTGGGCACTTCTGGCTCCTCTGCACACAGGCCACGGATGTCAGCCAGAACGGGTGTGGCCTGGGGAAGTGCGGGTGCCGGCACTGCCAGGGACGATGGCGGAGTCGTCAGCCGGGGCACCTCTGGGGATGACGGCGGAGTCGGCAACCTGAACACCTCTGAGGATGACGGCGGAGCCACAAGAGGTAAGTAGGCAGAGGGCAAAGCAGCGGGGTGGGCGGGCAGGGGTCTTTTACTCACCGCAGTAGCCGACGGTAATCCTCTTGCGTGGCCGCCGGTATCGGTGATTGCGGCCATCATGATGCCCCGCAAAGTTGCCTCCAGGGTCTTCTGCTTTTCTCTGGGTTCCCGTCGAGGTGTCATCAGGTCCTTGTCCTCCTCCAGTTCCTCTGACCACCAAGCCTCGAACCGCAGGCCCGCCTCGGCCCGGGCCTTGAAGCGCCTCCAATCCTGGCAGCCAATGTTGCGCCTCTCCATGTCAGCAGATAATGGCGTCTCATCCATTGACAGATAATCTATCTTTTCTGGGTTCCACCCATTCATGGGTGGGGGCATTCCTTGTGTGTGGCCCAGCTACGCCAGGCACACAAATTCCAGGAAAATGCACAAGAAGGTAACCGTGAAGCTTGATATTCATTCACGTCACTCACATTTCCCAACACACCCACTAGGGGTATAAAAGGTAGTGACACGTAGCAGTCAGTGTTCAGTTCAGTTCAGTTCGGTTCAGTTCAGTTTCAGTTCAGTCTGGACTTGGAGGGAGAGGAGTTCAGTCAGAGTTCAGTGTTCAGTTTCACTTCAGTCTAGTCTTGGAGGAAGAGGAGTGCAGACTAGATTCTGACAGAGCCAGTTCATGAAGTGGAGTCTGGTTTGAGTATAAGGAGTCACTCTAGCCCAGTCAGAACTGCAGGACCAGTACCTCAGCACAAGCTACCCGTATTCTTTGGAAGAAGGAAAGTAACCCTCGGAGCTACAGCGTGTACAGTTGACAGAGTTCCTGTGCGCTGCTCTGGACAGGGTCTGAGGAAGGTGACTCTCGGAGCTACAGCATTTACAAAGTTGACAGAGTACCTGTGCGCTGCTCTGGACAGGGTCTGAGAAAGGAGAGAAAGAAGGGAGTCACAGGAGCTACAAAAGTGAGTGTACTAGGAACTGTTCAGCGAGCTCTGGAGGAAAGCTGACATTTTACATCATTGCTACGAGTGCTTATGTTAAGAGCAAGAGCAGTGCGAGAGGCACAGTGGAGAAAGATAGAGACTAGTGCAACAGGTACCGGATTACCCGCACTAATTCACCGGACACCGGGGTCCGAAGCGTTGCTAGTGCTTTATGCCTAGTAATAAGAAACACCGGAATCCTCCTGGACTTCAAGTCACAGTAGGTAGCCCTAAGCGCTGATACGTAAACGGAGTCAGGGAGAACAAGACGGGCAAGGCCTGATCAGCCCTAACGACTTAGTTTCTTTCCAATATCTGGCCACCATATCTGGTCACCAGATCAAGCAAAAGGCTCTACCACAATGTCGGCCGGGCGTAGCAGCTATTGAACAAGCTGGAGATTAACAGAGTTAACTTGACTTCATGCAAGTTTGTACTCACATGCATACAAAGTTAAAGGAGGCCTCTAACCTGCTCAGCGGTTATCCTGAATGTGCATTCTCCACCCCGACCAGCTTCCCGGGACCTGCCTGAAACATCTGCAAGTAAAGGTATGGAAAGAGATTGCCTTGTGTGAGACTGTTTCATTTACTACACCCTGCACCACCATAGACTTCCAGGGACCAGTCTCGCCTGTGGGAGACTTACCATCTAGCTGCCCCATAACATCCCCTGTGAAGATCCAAAAAGCAGCGCTGGTCCAATTGATCAGATACCACAGGTGGCGTCACGAACTAACTACAAATCCCCTGTAAATATTCCCCCATTGCATGACCGCCAGGGCCACGGACCGAGCTCTGCTACCAGTGACAACTCCCATAGAAATCAATGGGCTCGGTGCCGAGTACCCCATAGCCCTGGTACCACACCAATGTGGTGCGCGTCACTTGCTGCTCCACACGTTTCTCCAGATCAGGCTGCAAGGTCGGCAGCTCCTTCTTCGCCCGCACCCATTTAGGGCGGGCCTTCTTTGCAAGGGGCTGTGGCTTTCTTCTTTTCAGCGCAAAAATGCTTCTTTGATGCCCATAACAAACAGCCTCATCTTTACTTTTTAAGCCGTTTAAACGCCGTGTCTTAGTCGACAGCATCCGCCATTTCAATTCTGTCATGGCGGGCAACAAAACACAAGTCCCAAATTCAAAGTAACAAGTCTCAGGGTCGCTGTCAGCCGACAGGTCCATTTCTTCTAGTTCTGGCAGCAAATCACAAATTTCAAACTCACAGTCACAGTCAGCCGCCATCTCAAACAGTCCCAGGGTTGCAAGGCTGCTCAGGTCAATCCTGCCGACTATGCCAAGTGTAACAAGGGCGACCAGAGTGGTAGTCCTGACCGAGTTCACCCACAAAACTCAGTCCGCAGACACCCCAATCACTTGCACATTAAATACAGGGCGGACACAGCTTCCCCCACGGATTACCTTTTTCCTCCCTCAGCCACAGTAGTCCAGGTGATTTAGTCCAGGCTTACAAATGTGGTTCAACAGTGAAAAGAAATTTTAATAATAAATACGATGAGAAAAGAAGGTGCAACACCGGCTTTCTGCTCTTTCCCTGACTCTGTCCACGCCCGTACCCACAACAGCCACGGTAGCCGAGATCAAACAAGTAGTCCGCACTCTGGAATCTGCACACTCACAGTCCCTTGAGAGAGGGGCCCTTCCGAAATCCAAGGGGCCCGTATCGTGGTCCTTCCGTCCTTGGTCCGGGGCAGATTTGCTCCTCTCCTGGGGTCTGGCAATGCCCCGGCTAACATGCCCGGGCTACTGACAGGGAACAGCAGCTTCATCCCTCCTTTCTGCTGCTGACCCAGCCCCTAATTTAACCCTCAAATGTCCCTAGGTTAACAATAGTAATTAAAGGGAATTCCCCACATTACACAATACAATACATAGCAAACAGGTGCAACATATGGCGGTACCCACGTTGCAAACACAGAATAAAATTCACAACATATATTACATTACTACACAAGACATAAACAATACAGTAAATGAACATGACATAAACACAAAAGTGCAAATAGAAGAGAGGGCAGACGGGGGTTCCTGCCACCACCTTACACAGACACCATGAAAAGCGGCATCAATTGACCACAGTAGAAATTAATAATGGCACAGCAGTCAGCCATGGGCCATGCATGAGGTAACAGGGTCTGGGCCAGAATTTACAGCTTGGAATTTAAGTTTAAATTAAGACGAGGTGGTTGAGGGATCGGTGGAGGCCTCCTGTGCTGGGAACCCTGATACCTCAGCCAACAGTTCAAACTCAGTTGGCACAAATATCAGCTTTGTAGACTACTATTGTTAGAAACATAACACAGGTAGTAACACAGGTAGTAACACAGGTAGTAACACAGGTAGTTGACTGAAAGTAAATGCAGGCCTGCTGGTCTGGGATCCCTACTGCTACAGGCAACACGCATGAAGGAGAACCAGCTTGGAGTCCTAACATTTCAAAAAATTATTGTCACACATCACTTTAGTGGGTTCAATTTCCACAGAGTAGAAACAGTCTAATAGTCCTCTGACACACCTTCTACAACAGGCAACCCACAAGATGGAGACCCAAATTGGACTCTCCACTTTTCAAAAAATAATTTGTAATATAAGTAGCAGTATCAACAGCAGACAAAGATGCCACGACAAAGGTGTCACAGACTGCAATAACTCGAGATCAATAGATGACACTAAAAACAATACCATCATGTGTCTTGCCCAGTCTGCGACTGGGGTGCAAAAGTCATTGGAGATCCATGACTTGTTCATCTTGATGAAAGTTAGGCGGTCTACACTTTCAGGGGACAGTCGGATGCTCTTATACGTCAGGACAGCACCAGCATCGCTTAAAACATGTACCGAGAGAACACTGGCTGCCGGGCATGACATAACCTCCATGGCGTGACAGGTGACCTCAGTTCACTCTTCCATTTTTGAAGAACAAAATATAAAAGGGTCCAAACCCACCCTGATGGCATTGATATTGAGCTCCAGATACTCCTGAACTATCCTCTCCAGTCATTCACAACGTGTTAGACTTGCACTCTGTTCTGCTTGTGCACGGGCTGGTCTAAAAAATGTGTGAAACAAATCACAGAAATTGCTAATGTTTTTGCAATGACGACTCAACATTCCCGAGGTTGGAAGTCTATAACTGCGTCGCACACTGTGTGCCTCACTGCTATCTTGGGGAAAACCACTCTTAAGTTTGTCTACAAGTGTGTTTCAATATTCCAGCATGCACACGTCCCTTTCCAGGGGGGGAAACATCTGGCTAAATTTACTCTTGTACTATGGATCTAACAGAGTGGAAACCCAGTATTCAGCACTATTTCTAACAATAAGAATACGGGCATCATGTTGCAGCAAGAAGGCGCTCATGTATCGGGCGCTTCCATGAGTTCCAAGTCCATGGTGGCGGGATAACACTCAAGCTTGCTTCCTCTGTCCGTTTCCGCCAATCAAGGACAACAGAGAAGGGATCATTATCCTTTTCATCTCCTGACTGTTGCGCACCCATCACCTCTTCTTGCACATCCTCCTCCATTTCTTCCTCGGCTCTTGCACCTTCATAAACAGTTTGTCTGGTGCCATGAGCTCCATTGATTGCTGTAATCCTCCCTCCCATGGCACCCGCCTGTGCGATGACAGTCCGGACCTTAGAGATATTGTTATCACTTCCGCATCTTCCTCTGCTTCCACCTCTTCCTCTCGCACCTCCACCTCCTTATGCAGACTATTCAAAGCGTGCTCTAGCATGTAGATGACTGGAATAGTAATGCTGATGATGGTGTTGTGACCACGCACCACAATTGTGGATTACCAGAGCAATGGGGTACTCAGAGCCGAGCCCATGGAAGTCTATGGGGTTGTCACAGGTAGCGGTGGCTCGGTCTGTGGCCCTGGCGGTCAGGCGTATGTTGGGGGGTATATTTACAGGGGATAGGTATATATATACAGTTCGTGACGCCACCTGTAGTTCTCTGATCACTAAGACCAGCGCTGCTGTAGATCTCTGAGGGGATGGTGTGGCAGCTAGATGACGGGTCCCCTACAGGTGGGACTGGTCCCTCAAAGTCTATGGAGTTAATGATGTCGGGTGCATATAAATAAGTCAGTCTCACACCATCCAGCGTCTTTCCATACCTTTTACTTGTCAGATGATAAGGCAGGTCCCAGGGAGGCTGGTCGGGTGGAGGATGTGCTTTGAGGCAACAGCTGAACAGGTTGGGGGCCTCCTTTACTTTCAAAATGATGAGTCCAACCAGCATAAAGCCAAGTTCACTCCATATACTCCAGCTTCTCCAAGCTGTACTGCCCGGTCAGTTTTGTGGTCGGAGCCTTCCAGTGATGGAACTAGGTTCTTGCTTTTGCTGATCAGGCTCAAAGTTCCTATTCCACCTGACCCCTGTTACGTACTGACACTCCAAGGGCTGCTTGCTGCGACCTAAGGTCCAGTAAGACTCTGGTTTTTCTATCACTATGCCTGGAGCTATAGTGACACTTCGGTCCCCAGTGACCGGTGACAATGTGCAGGATAATCCAATCCTTAAGGCACTTCTGAATTCCTTCCACTGCGCCCTTCGCCCTGTCCGCGCTTGTAGCATAAGCACTCCACACTTCCTAGGGTAATGCAGGCTAGTCCCTTCTTGCTTCTTCCCAGAGCTTGCTAACAGGTGCTCAGTATTCTTCTAGTTCAGGAGCACGTCGACTGAACTCCACTGTCCTTGGGACAGGAGACTGAAGGTCCTGTTGCTAACTCCTCTCTCTTCCTGCACAGACTGCACACTGAATGATCTCCTCTGTCCGAAGACAGGAAACAGAACTCACTGAGCTCTGCCGCTGACTGAACTGAACTCGCTCTCCTGCATGTCACTAGCCTATATAACCTATGGGTGTGTCTAAGTGTGTGATGGAGTGAATGTTTATTGAGCATTAAACTGTTACCTCTCCGCACATCCTCCAGGGTACTGTGTGTGCCTTCACACCAGGGCTACACATTCCCCCATGGTAAAAGACAGCACTCCCGGGCTGTGAAATACAAGAAGACATTTTGTTTTTCATTAACAATAAACATTAACTCTTCCCATCCGGGAGGTAAGGATTTCTTAAACGTTGCATTTAAACATTAGATATAGAAAAATACAAAACATTCTCTCATAAATATATATCATATCAACAATATTCTTGTGAAGGACCCGCACCAAACCTTCAACGTGGGTCCTGGGTGGGCTGCAGGACATCTGGCTGCAGACCTCGCTCAGTGCCACACCACACGGGTTTTATATTCAGAGGTAGTTGAGGTGGTTTCATGTAAAACCAATATAATGCACCTTAGTGCAACTATTTACAGGATACAGTTTTTGGGCTGGCTCAGTCCTCAACCTCAAAGTCCATTATAAGACACATTTTCAAATAATTCACATTATATCAGATTCTATTTACTCAACTAGAGTATTCTATATGTAAGACTCTGACTTTTTATTTCTCAAAATTCTTTAACTTTTCAAAATTTTCATTCTTGTACCCAGCCGGGTATTCTACTCATTATATATAAAACTACGTAAACCCTATATATAGCAATAAAGTGCAAAACAGCAATTATTTCTTTTATCAAAACTTTCTACATTTTCTTTTTTGCGGTAAACCCTGTCTGGGTCCTACCGTTCTTCACATTTTCTTGCAGGCTTCCATTATACTTTCCATCCCGGGGGCTGGAACAATACGATGATCCTTAGATCCCATGACCAACAAGTCGTGACCTGCTATCAGGGTTTGGGTCGCTACAGTCCTCGTGCGAACCACTAGGGGCGCAACGGGTATGTCATCCTTGCAAGATTCTGATGGCATCTCTGCTGGTGCCGCCACGTCCGGCGGTATAACTTGCGACATTAACGGGGTCGCGGTTTGCGATTTGGCGCGAGATGCTGGCAGAGTAGAGTATGCAGGGGGTGCTTCCAACTGCGATATATTCTCCTGGGGCGATGCCGGGGCACGGCCTGATGCAGCGGTAGATTGAGACTGGGATGCGCTGGCAATGGTGACGTTACCTGCGTCAGGGACGGGGTCACGGACGATTGTGACATTAAGGGCATACCATCCCTTCATTCCCCAGTGCCGTGTGTAGTTGACTATGTCCCCATTAACCAGGTCCCTTCCCGGGTGGCCTTGTGGTAGGTGGGACTCTACGTCGCGTCGGCTCACAAATACCCCTGGGTAAAGTCCCGGTTCTCTAATGAAGCCCCAGCCCTTCCGGAGCTGGAACTCTGTCACACTCCCCTGCCGCCGCGGTTCCCTTAGAGTACCTTTTTCCCGGCGGACACTTTCCTTGTCCGCGATCAGCTGCTCGTACTGCCGCTGCCGGTTCCGCTGCAGCTTCCCGCTCTTCCTCCTGCCGGCGTCGCTGTTCCTCTTCGCGACGCTGCCACTCACGTTCCCACTGGGCGGCGTAGGCGACGTCATCCAGGCGCGCCATCTCATCCCAGTCGACGTCTGGTAATGATGGACAGGACCCCTCCGGGGTCCCTACCGGGGATCGATCATCTGCTGCGGCCTCCTGGCCGGGCGGGCGTTCCGGAACTGGCGGTACCTCCTCAACCTCCCTCGCTTCCACCGCTCCATCGGTAGGTTCAGGGTCGGTCCTTTTGGGGGTAGCCTCCGGTTGCTCCTTAGCCTTGGGCAGCAGAAGTTTTGGTAGTTCGAATCGTGGGGGGTCGTCGAGGGGAGAGAACACCGCGTCCCACAGCCGCCGCTGTATCTGGTTACGCCGGCGTCTCTCGATCTCCTCCATTCCAGGTTGTTGCAAAACCATCTTCTTCAACCTCGCATTTTCCTCTCCAATCTCCAGCAATGCTTGCTGCAGGTGCAGGACTACAGATGGTTCCGGTTCTAGTGGCAGCTTGGCTGGGGAACGGGGCCTGCCTTCCTCCGCTTCCCTGCTCGGCTGCACACGTCCTGCCTCCATCATGTTCCAGAACACTCTCCCATCTTCTTTCAGAACAGTCCCGTCTCTTCCGTGGAGGCGGGGTTTGCGTCTCCTCCTCTTCGCAGGGAAGGTGAAGAGGAGGCGGACCTCTTTTGCTGTAGGGCAGGATCGCATATTGTAATAGCACTTTGAGAGGGCAGGCATTTTCTTCGCGCCACAGGGGGGGCACACGCCCACGAATCCACGCCCACCTTCTTCTCCAGCGCCTGAGGGCGCGAATTTGGCGGCAAAATGGCGGATTTTAGCGCCAAAAATAGCAAACAGTCCTTTTTCACAAAAACAACTCCACAGGCACACAGGGCTCGCAATTTTGCGAGTTTCGCATCCTGTTCATGACGCCAAGTTTTTGTTGTGACCACGCACCACAATTGTGGATTACCAGAGCAATGGGGTACTCAGAGCCGAGCCCATGGAAGTCTATGGGGTTGTCACAGGTAGCGGTGGCTCGGTCTGTGGCCCTGGCGGTCAGGCGTATGTTGGGGGGTATATTTACAGGGGATAGGTATATATATACAGTTCGTGACGCCACCTGTAGTTCTCTGATCACTAAGACCAGCGCTGCTGTAGATCTCTGAGGGGATGGTGTGGCAGCTAGATGACGGGTCCCCTACAGGTGGGACTGGTCCCTCAAAGTCTATGGAGTTAATGATGTCGGGTGCATATAAATAAGTCAGTCTCACACCATCCAGCGTCTTTCCATACCTTTTACTTGTCAGATGATAAGGCAGGTCCCAGGGAGGCTGGTCGGGTGGAGGATGTGCTTTGAGGCAACAGCTGAACAGGTTGGGGGCCTCCTTTACTTTCAAAATGATGAGTCCAACCAGCATAAAGCCAAGTTCACTCCATATACTCCAGCTTCTCCAAGCTGTACTGCCCGGTCAGTTTTGTGGTCGGAGCCTTCCAGTGATGGAACTAGGTTCTTGCTTTTGCTGATCAGGCTCAAAGTTCCTATTCCACCTGACCCCTGTTACGTACTGACACTCCAAGGGCTGCTTGCTGCGACCTAAGGTCCAGTAAGACTCTGGTTTTTCTATCACTATGCCTGGAGCTATAGTGACACTTCGGTCCCCAGTGACCGGTGACAATGTGCAGGATAATCCAATCCTTAAGGCACTTCTGAATTCCTTCCACTGCGCCCTTCGCCCTGTCCGCGCTTGTAGCATAAGCACTCCACACTTCCTAGGGTAATGCAGGCTAGTCCCTTCTTGCTTCTTCCCAGAGCTTGCTAACAGGTGCTCAGTATTCTTCTAGTTCAGGAGCACGTCGACTGAACTCCACTGTCCTTGGGACAGGAGACTGAAGGTCCTGTTGCTAACTCCTCTCTCTTCCTGCACAGACTGCACACTGAATGATCTCCTCTGTCCGAAGACAGGAAACAGAACTCACTGAGCTCTGCCGCTGACTGAACTGAACTCGCTCTCCTGCATGTCACTAGCCTATATAACCTATGGGTGTGTCTAAGTGTGTGATGGAGTGAATGTTTATTGAGCATTAAACTGTTACCTCTCCGCACATCCTCCAGGGTACTGTGTGTGCCTTCACACCAGGGCTACACAATGGCATCATCAGTGCTAACATCTTTGCAGCCATTTCGAAACTGTGCAGAAAGGTGCAGAGGTTCTTCATCTGTGCCAACTCCGCAAATGTGATTTGCAACACGTCAGTACTGTGTTGGCCCAGGCTATTCAAGAGGACATACTGCACCAATGCTCTTTGCAGCTGTCACAGTCGCTGCAATATGTACAGAGTGGAATTCCACAGTGTCGGCACATCGCATATCAAACGGTTAACCAGTAGGCTGAAAGATTTCTATTGTGATCCCAGGCGATTACCTGCGGGGTGCGAATGGTGGAAGTGAGTACACAGCGACTGTGCTATCTGCAGCGGTGCATCCAAGCTGGGGTAGTGGTGGAGAAATTGCTGTACCACCAGGTTGAGGACGAGAGACATGCAAGGCACGTGTGTGAGGTTGCTCGTTGTAGGGCCACCACCAAGTTCGCACCGTTACGTCACACAGCCTTCCCTGCCTTCAGATTCAGTGGAGACAGCCATTGCTCTCACTCAGTCTGGAAAGCTGTCTACAACTCTTCATCTGTGTGACTGCGATCTCCAAGGCATATCAATTTTAATACTGCCTGATTGCTTTGAGTCCTGGCTGTGCAGTACGGAGATGGTGGGGATTCTCTCTGCCACTGTTGAAACTGATCTGATTAAGATCAGTCTGATTAAGGGAGAGGTTGAGGGAGCAGTTGGAGGCCCTAGAGAAGGTAGAGGAGGCAGAAGCAGTGGAGGAACTGTTAGATCCAGAAGTTTGTCCTGCAAGCCTTGGGGATTCCAAGACTTGTGGAGCAGCCCCTTGACTGCCTGCACCCACAGCCACCAGAGTCACTCAGTGCCCAGTCAGAGAGATGTAAAAGCTCCTGCCCATGTGTCTGTGGTGAAATGCACCCTGGCAGACATAGATTTAGTCAAGGAATGGGTGATGTCTTCTTTCTTGGAGAAGTAATGGCGACTGGGCAACTGGTACTGGGGGACTGTGACGGCCATCAACTTTCTGCAGTGCTGTGAGAGGGCGGAGTAGAGTGAACAGGACAAACTGCTTGACTGTGAGGTGCAGGCAGAGATGTTATGGTGGATTGAGGAAGATGTTGTGTGCTTGGTGAAACAAAAACAGCAGGCACCTGCATGCTGGGTCCTTAACTATAAATCCCTGACTACTGCCTAAATATTTGTAATCCGATATACTAAATATTTTTAAGGCCATATACTGATAATTCAAAATGAGTTCCTTTTTGTGTATATACAAACTTTTTTGTTTCTGTTTTTTTTGTTTGTACTGTCACCTTTTTGTATTATAGGGGTTTAACAGGGTGTTTATGAATACTGATGTGGAGCGGGAGCGCCATATCGTGACTATTAGGGTGTCAACCCACGCTGTCAGGGAGTGCGACTGACAGGGATCTCTAGGGAACTGACAGTCCCCTCTATTGTGTATATACATTTATGTCTTGATGTGTAACCCTGTATAGCCCTAATTCATACCTCCCAATTTTTGAAGATGGGAAAGAGGGACAAAGGCAAATTTTAGGCCACGCCCCGACCACACCCATTTCACAACTAGTCACACCCATGTCCATGCCCCAACCACACCCATTCAGCACTGCTGATCACACGGACTGGTACTGAGGGCACAGCGGCAGGCATTATGGGCACAGTGGCTGGCATTATGGGCACAGTGGCTGGTACTGTGGGCACACTGACTGGTACTGAGGAAAAGAAAGAACAGAGAGAGAGAAAAAAGAAAACAGAGAGAGAGAAAGAGGAGAGAGAAAGAAAGAACAGAGAGAGAGAGAAAGGAAGAAACAAACAAAGAAAAGGGAAAGAACGAAAGAACAGAGAGAAAGAAAGGGGACAGAAAAAAAGAACAGAGAGAGAGAAAAAAGGGGAAAGAAATAACAGGGAGAGAAAGTAGGAGGGGAGAAAAGAAAGAACAGAGAGATAGAAAGAAAGATGGGAAACAAAGGACAGAGAAGGAGAAAGAGAGAAGAAGAAAGAAAGAAGAGGAAGAAAGAAAGAAAGAAGAAAGAAAGAAAGAAGAGAGAAAGAAAGAAAGAAAGAAAGAAAGAAAGGAGAGAAAAAGGAAGAACAGAGAGAGAGAAAGAAAGATTAGAGAGAAAGAGGGGAAAGAAAGAGAAAGAAAGAAAGAAACAGAGCCAAAGAAAGAACAGAGAGAAAGAGAAAGAAAGAGGGGAAAGAAAGAACAGAGAGAGAAAGAGAGAGGAGAAAGAAAGAAAAGAGAGAAAAAGGGGGGAATAAAGAAAGAACAGAGAGAAAGAAAGAAAAAGTGGACAGAAAAAAAGAACTGAGAGAGATACAAAGAAAGAGGGGAAAGAAAGAACAGAGAGGGAGAGAAGGAAAGAGGGGAAAGAAATAAAGAACAGAGAGAAAGAAAGAACAGAGAGAGAAAGAGTGGACAGAAAAAAGAACAGAGAGAGGAAAAAAAAGAAAGAGGGGAAAGAAAGAACAGAGAGAAAGAAAGAGGGGAAAGAAAGAACAGAGAGAGAAAGAAAGGTGGGAAAGAAAGAAAGATGGGATAGAAAGAATAGAGAGAGAAAGAAAGAGGGGAAAGAAAGAAAAGAGAGAGAAAGAGGGGAAATAAAGAAAGAACAGAGAGAAAGAAAGAAAAAGTGGGCAGAAAAAAAGAACTGAGAGAGATACAAAGAAAGAGGGGAAAGAAAGAACAGAGAGATAGAAAGAAAGAGAGGAAAGAAAGAAATAGAGAGGAGGAAAGAAGAAAAAGAAGAAGAAAGAACAGAGAGAAAGAAAGAAAAAGAACAGAGAGAGCGAAAGATAGGAAAGAAAGAACAGAGAAAGAAAGAACAGAGGGAGAGAAAAAAAGAACAGAGAGAGAGGAAAGAAAGAAAGAACAGAGAGAAAGAAAGAAAACAGAGAGAGAAAGAAAGAACAGAGAGAGAGAGAAAGGAAGAACAGAGAGAGAAAAATAAAGAACAGAGAGAAAGAAAGAAACAGAGACAGAGAAAGAGGAAAGAAAGAACAGAGAGAAAAAGAAAAAAGGAAGGATTAGAGAGAGAAAGAAAGAACACAGAAAGAAAGAAAGAACAGAGTGAGAAAGAAACAAAGAAAGAAAGAAAGAAAGATTCTATAAAGATACTATAGCAGCCCAGCTCCCATTGTAGTGCCCACCTGAGCCTCCCGGTGCAGGACATATCATGATCCGCTAAACATGGCCGACATCCCTGATTCCAAGGCGATCCTGCTGTCCGCGCTGTCAGAGGAGGACAAGGTCCTGGATCTGAAGTATTCCCTGAAGTGCCTCCATGGTTCCGTCACAATCTCCTCCCGAAATTACCACATTTCCGGTCAGCTTCTAGCATATCACTTCCGGTGGAACGTCACGTGTGAATTTTAAAGTGCTCCTCGGGGCTCCGCCATGTACTCCTGTGTCCACGGGAAAAGTAAGCGCCCGGCCGGGACAGCGGGGCAGACTCTCTCAAAATCGGGACTGTCCCGCTGGATGTGGGACGGTTGGAAGATATGAATGCTCCCCACCACACACCTCGTACACGCACGGCTCCGCACACCACGTACACACACGGCTCTGCTCCGCTCCGTACACACACGGCTTTGCTCTGCTCCGTACACACACGGCTCAGGCAAGGAGCCCTGTGTGTACGAAGCGTATGGAGCTGAGCGACTCAGCTCCGTACACTTCGTACACACAGGGCTCCGTTTTGTACACCTCGTACACACACGGCTACGCTCCATACACCTCATACACACAGGGCTCCACTCCGTACACCTCGTACACACACGGCTTCACTCCGTACACCTCGTACACACACGGCTCCGCTCCGTACACATCGTACACACACGGCTCAGCTCTGTACACTTCGTACACAGGGCTCCGCTCTGTTCACCTCGTACACACATGGCTTTGCTACGTACACCTCGTACACACACGGCTCGCTCCGTACACCTCGTACACACAAGGCTATGCTACATCCACCCTGTAAACCCCTCCTGACCCCACACATAAACTTCACCTCATCAAGCACCATGACAACCAGCACAGCAGAGTCCTGCATACACTGAGGCTCCTGATCATGTGACCCCTGACTCCTCCCCTCCTGTGACCTCATCACAGGTCTTGTGCGCACAGAAAATAACAGCCTATCGACATCATTGCTGAGGTGGGTCTCTCTTGGAGGGCGAGGATGGGGTGCATGGGGGGGCGGGACAGCTCGTTGGAGGGTTAAAATCGGGACTGTCCCGCTAGATCCGAGACGGTTTGGAGGTATGCTAATTGATTGCAACTCTATTCTTAGGCTATGTGCACACATTCAGGATTTTTTGTGTTTCTTTAGCGTTTTTGCAGCGGTTTTCCGCTGCAAAAACCCTTAAAAAACGCATACATTAAGCATCCCATTATTAGAATGCGTTCCACAACTTTTGTGCCCATGCTGCGTTTTTTTCCCTGCAAAAAAGACGCATCGCGGAAAAAAACGCAGCATGTTCATTCAATTTTGCTGAAAATCTGCGGATTTGCCACTATATTATTGTATTAGGGTGCTCCGGAAAAAAAACGCTAAAAATCCGCACAAAAACCGTGATAAAAACGCAAAAAAAGCGTCCAGATTTCCTGCGAAGGAGTCCGGCTTTGATCAGGAAAATTCTGCAAACATTCCGGAACGTGGGCACATAGCCTTAAAAAGATGTTTGTGAGTGTTGTACTTTTAAATATAAGAATAAAAGTTATTTTTTAATTGTCTATTTTCTTTTTTGGTTTCACCACACAGACAACCCTTCGTCAGTCCCTATGTTTCTCCCTTATAAAATAATAACACTTAGGCCGGGATCACACATGTGAGGAATACGGCCGAGTCTCGCATGGTAATACCCGGCACTGCCGCCGGCCTCGGAGTGGAGCGTGCAGCCGCATAGCAATACATGGAGCCGCATGCTCACTGGCTCTCCTGGGGATTGCAGTGTTATGTCATGTGATCCCTGCAGCCAATCAGCACTGGCTTTGCTCTGGCAGCAGCTCTCATTTCCTGCGGATGTATGTGATTCGTCTGAAGGCAGGGAGAGTGAAACCAGAGCTGACTGGCCACGGAAATCGCGTGACATAACAATGTGATCCCTTGGAGAGCCAGTGCCAACGCCATTGGAACAGCGGCGGCACTAGAGGTGAGTATACGTGTTATCATTTTATCTAGGGATAGAGAAGGGATTGTACAACCATTGGAAAACACCTTTAACCATTTGCACTTTTGTCTAGAACTTTCTGGTATGTTGTGTGCAGCAGTAGAGGATTTCCCATCTTATGCAACTACTAAGGAGAAATGTAAGATGGGGCAGGCCGGATGTCACTGTGCCCTCCCTCTGTAGTGTGCATCGAGCATACACGGGCTCCCCGACATGAAACCAGACGATGCAACAGTTCAACATGGCTTTATTTGCAGTCATCCATTATGGAGGCACGATGCTTTAAACGTTTCAAACTTCAATACTTGTAGAAGAACTATGCAACCTTCACCCACTTAACATGCGCCATCATTTATTCTCCAACACACCGTTGCAGCTATCTTGTGGACCTCAGTGGGCCCCATACTCTCAGATTGTTTTCCTGGGTTCTCACTCCTCTGGCATCTTCCGTCAATCCCACTGGGCCCTCGCCCACCTGTCACTTAGTCTCAGTCTCCTGAATTTCTGTATCCTACCTAATTTAGGTGGACTACCTGGCTCTTCTTCATGAGGCTACAACCAGCTATCTCATATCTGCAGGACCAGCTGTCCCTTTTAGGGGACTTCCATCACTCTTTCTTGTGTCCCAGACTTTAGTTGTTACATGATGCAGAATGCATTTGCCCTCCTTCCAAGATTCATATCTGTCTCTCCGGGGACCACTCTCTATTAGAGTGGTCTCTTTCCTATCTCCTATATGGGTGGATGATTTTCAATGCCCAGGAAAGCCACAGAGGAAATCTCCCCTCTGTTACCTGGTGAAGCACACAGCGCAAGATGTTTCCACTTCATTGTTTAGCCACAACTCAATAACATGGCTCTTGCTCACACACCCTCTGCAACCAACACCTACCCTCTGCAACCAACACCTACCCTCTGCAACTAACACAGAATGAAGGAAAGCCAGCCCCTAAATAACCACTGACTGTCACTCACAGTCTGACCAGATTTTCTTGGTTGATGTTAACTCCTAAACTCCTGCAGCACTAGCATGGCTCAGCATGACTCCCCGGCACACATCACACATAAAATGCAATTTTAACATATAAAACATAAACAAATGCACTGAACATAGCTCCATGGGAGGACTGGAAACACAAATCTCACAGGTCATCATCTTGATTTGGCACTGCTGTACAATAAAATACAATGACATATAGAAACATATAGTGTATTAAAACGACGGGTGGATGGAGACCACCTTCACCCTCTTACAGAACTACCAGGGTGTAAAGATAAACTAAACCATAGAGCTATAAAGAACAGAATACACATTCAACATTAACACCAAAATGCAAACATCTCCATTAAGTGCAAGAATCGGATCCTGGAGCTTACTCAACCTTGAAGGGTTAACTCAACAAGCAGTCCCCTCTAGTAGGAATACTCCATTCCCCAGGTTGCCTGTCAACAGGTTGTCTGGCTTCATCAGCAGATGTCTCAGTGGTGTCAGCCGATGAAATGGTTTCAGAACGGGGTGTACAGCCTAGGATCAAGGGCAGAGACAACGGTAGTCCGACATGGGCTCTTGGTCTGGATATCTGGTATCGGCTTAAGGGCTTGGTGGCATCAGATTCCTCCTCCCAGGTCTCTTTGCATGGCAGCACAATCGGACAGGTGACATTGGCTGCCCATGCACCTCTAGGTCCCAGCATTTTGGTAAATTCTACTATATCCCCACGATGCAAGTTACGACGATGTTGGGGAAGGTTGTCCTTATTCACTGATGTGCAATGAACGTAGACATCCTGATTAGTGAGATCCTCTCGGATGAAACCATACCCGCGCCGGATGCGAAACTTGATCACGGTGCCACGGGTCCGAGTCTGTTCCATAGCGTCAGGATTTGGTCCATTTAGCCATATGATGGCCATCTGCTCCAATACCTTTATTTGATGGGTGGCCACCTTTGCCCAATTTCGCAGCTGGCGGAGAAATTCTTCTGGATCTTGGGTGGAAGGTGGTTTGGCCTTCTCCTCTTGCACTCCTCCTGGCACTGTTTCCTTCTCCTTTGGAGACTCATAGTTGGGCATCAGTTGGGAGACTCCGTGCTCATCACCCCTCATCCTCTTGGCAGACATTTTCTTAGTTGCTGCGTTTTTGGCTAGAGCTTCACAGGAATGATGCACTTCTGCTTGGTCTCACACCTTTGGCACATTAACTAGCAAGCAACACGGACAAGTCCCAAATGCTCAGATTACTCTGACCCATCCCAGTCCAGTGGACTATTTATTATGGATGCCACACCCACTGGCTAGAACTTTCTGGTGGGTTGTGTGCAGAAGTAGGGGATTTCCCAGATTAATTACAAGGGAAAACACCAGAGTGTAAAAATGCAAAGTCATTGCACATAGAAATATTCTGCTGATAAAGAAAACAGTTAATACCCTGTCCTAGGAGGTGCGCACCCTAGGGTGGCACAAAGTACAGGAAAGTTCCAGCCCAGCGGGAGGTAGGGGAAAATGTGATAAAATACTGCAATGGGTGGTGAAGCCACACTGGAGGAGAAAACAACTGAAGGTGCTGACAGTATGACCCATTGTGGGAGTGTGAGAAGGTGACCGGATACAGCATACAGACACAATCCTCAGGTTCACTCTTGTTAACACTCTCTTGTTAAATGTTCTTATAACTTCTGACAGGGGTGATAATCGAGGTACCATCAAAGTCACTGTACTATTTCTTCCTCTAACACATGCCCTAGCGGAGGTCTCCTTTCTTCCCCTCTAGGCCACAAGTCCTCCTGACAAAGTCTAACTGGGCCACCTTTGCTTTAAACGGCCCTCTCTCTGTTGTACTAGCCCAGACCAACTTCTGTACTGTACGTCAGTGCTGGAAGCAAGGGCCCAGCTCAATCGCAAGTCCCATTCACCACCACAGGCATTTTGATGCTTGACCAACGGCGGATGTCTCTAGTCCCTGATGGGATGAAGGCTGCTCTTGCAGCGTTTGGACTCCAGCTTTTACCTGTGCAGGTCTGTTTTTTGGGCCTTGACCAACATTTTCTGAACTCCAGAACTTGCCTGACGTAGATTGGGTATTCGGGCCTTGACTAGCAGCGCTTGGATTCCGGCACTCGTCTGGTTTAGCCTGGGTTCTGCTTCCAGGCGTGCCATAACCCACTGCCTCAGGCCTCCTGTCAAGGCCTGACACCCCAGCCTCAGCGTCTCCCTTGACACACATCCTGCCCGTTCCTTCACTTGGCGCCAAATCTCCCATTTTTGCACTGTGATGGTGTGATATGTGCTGTGGTTATCTTTTTGTGTATATTTATATTTTACTGATCTGTGTATTTCACATATTGTCTAGAGTCTCAATTGTCAGCCTTTTGGCTGATAATTGAGTTAGCTCACCTACCATCTGCAGCCTGAATGTGTCTATACCTTTTGATGAACCCCTGCTGATATCTCCTGATTGTCCATTCATGACCCTCAGCTATCCAAATGCAGCGAGTCAACCCTGTAGTGCCTTAATCCCTGAGGCACCTTTCCCAGGTCAGAAAGGCCTGAAAGCCATCAAACCGGTCTGACTGCCCGTCTCAGGACGACAGAGAGGTAGAAGTCAGTTTCTGTGTGGAAAGCATGGTGTACAGACACAGCACTTCAGAGAGAAAGAAGATTGGTTTCTTTTGCTTTATCCTCTGTCGTCTGGATTATTGGACTGATCTCCTGGGACATTTATCCTGTTACTGAACTGTATTCGTGTTCTGGACTATTGTATCCTCAGTGTGGTGGTTTATTTATGGACCTTTCAGTTTTGCCTATAATAAAGGTCTTGGGATTGTTGACTCCTCTTGCTCTGTTGATTGTGTGATACCGGAGAAGGACCCCATGACAACTGGTGGCAGCAGTGGGATCAAAAGAGTGTAACCCAATGGAAAACCACCCACAGAGTACAGAAATTGGACTGTATCCAGTTTACTGGAGAGAGCCAGCGACCTGGGCCTGAACTACCAGGGACTGACTAAAGAAGCCTTAATTGACCTACTGGTGGGTGCTGTCCAGGCCACCTCCTGCCAGATGTCTGAAGGACAAGCACTGGAGACAGGGATCCCCACCCCAAAAAGCCAGTGGTTGGTGTGGTACGAAGAAGAGATGGCGGTTCTTGGCCCAGACGTCTCTCAGGAGTATAAGGAGGAGGCTGCCCACCGGGCACAGCGGAGACAAGAAACAATGGAGCTTGAAAGAGGGAGTAATGCAATGTGGAGTGTAAACCCAGTGATCCGGGAGCCTGTACGGATCACCCAGACAGACTTTAAGCCGTTTGATGAGGCGTCCGGAAATGTGGAGGGGTTCTTCAAGGACTTTGAGCAGCAGTGTGCTGTGATGGAGGTGCCCCACTC
>JARQOD010000006.1:446583560-446667464 GCA_033576555.1 Oophaga sylvatica
GCTGTCAGCATGATTGTGAGACTGTGGCCATCACTATATGGTGGCATTACAGCTGTCAGAGTTCTGGAGACTATTGGCACTGTCCTGGGGCTTTGTAGTTTGCACTGTTGTGGGGGCTGTTGTGAATGGGTTTGAGATGAGTTCTGAGCAGAGGCTCCCTCTGGTGGTTACAAGCGGTGCTAGTGAAGATTGTGAGGACTGGGAATCAGGTGTTACTGACTGGTCTTATATAAGGGAGTCATTTTCCCATCAGGGTTGCCGGTGATCAATTGTTCTGGTCTGAATCCTTCATTCCAGTTTCCCTTGTAGCCTGCTGTGTCGTGTCTGCATCTCCTGCTTACAGATAAGACTTTTGCTTCTTTTGTGTTTGTGCTATATTTTTGCATTTTGTCCTGCACTTCTTTGGGGGCCTTCAGGGTCCCTCCGGGGGCTTCTGCCCTCTCAGTTTAGTTCAGCCACTGAGTTTTGTTCTTTTGCTTTTTCCAGTTTTTTTTCAGTGGCTGCTGTTTTATTTTGTTACACCAGAGAACTAATTTAGGTGGTAGAGGTCGTGTGATCTCAGGTGATTTTGAAATTAGTAGAGTTGGTGCTTTTCAGGGTTTTCTGGGATTGCAGTAAGTACCCTTCCTATCCTTTTCTATTTAGATAATTTGGGCCCCAGCGTTTGCTCATACTATTTTCTTTCTGTGTCAGTATTTCCTCTTGTCTAACCGCCATTACATGTTTGGGGGCTTTCTGTTATCTTTGGGGTTCTGCTCCGGGGCAGATAGCTTTCCTATTTCTATCTTTAGGTGTAGTTAGTTTCTCAGGCTGTGACGAGGCGTCTAGGACCAACGTAGGAACGCTCCACGGCTGCCTCTAGTTGTGGTGGTTAGTCAGGGTACTGCAATCTCATAGATTCCAACTGCTCTGGTGTATTTCCTTTTTTACCTGCACTCCTCAGCTACCGAAACATAACAGTATCACCGGCCTAAAAATTGAAATTGTATTGTACTCACAGAAGGAAAAAAAAAAGTTGTCAGAGTTGTCAGAGATATTTTTCTGTTTGTTGCATTTTTTTTTTTTTTTTCCTCTGTATCTCTGGGTGCTGGGGAGGATCTTTTCTCCCAATGGAGTTTGCACAGTTGTCTGGCCGTGTGGATCAGCTTGCCACTGAGGTTCAGAGTATTGCTGCATATCTTGCTAGGTTGCCTGTTGTGGAACCTAGGATCCCCATGCCAGATTTGTTTTTAGGGGATCGAGCTAAGTTTCAGAATTTCAAAAATAATTGTAAATTGTTTTTTGCCTTAAAATCTAAGTCCTCAGGAAACGCAGCGCAGCAGGTTCAAATTATCATCTCTCTCCTGCGCGGCGATCCTCAGGATTGGGCTTTTTCCCTGATACCTGGGGATCCTGTTTTGAGTGATGTTGATGCGTTTTTTTCAGGCTTTGGGGTTATTGTACGATGAGCCTAATGTCACTGATCAAGCTGAAAAAACCTTGTTGGCATTAAATCAGGGGCTTGATGACGCTGAGTTATACTGTCAGAGATTCCGTAGGTGGGCAGTCCTGACCAAATGGAATGACGACGCTTTGGCGGCCCTTTTCCGGAAGGGTCTGTCAGATAATGTAAAGGATGTTATGGTGGGATTCCCTGTCCCCTCTGGTCTCAATGATTCTATGTCATTAGCGATTCAAATTGACAGACGTTTGCGTGAGCGGAGAAGTATGCGTGGAATGGTGTTGCCTTGTGAACCAGCTTCTGAACCCATGCAGTGTGATAGAGTGGTGTCTGGGGCACAGCGTCATGAGTTTCGAATGCGCAATGGGTTATGTTTCTACTGTGGTGATGCCTCTCATGCTATTTCAGTCTGCCCTAAGCGGGGAAGACGTTTTGCACGCTCAGTTGTCTTGGGTAGTGTTCAGACTAAGTTTTTATTAACTGTCACTCTGATATGCTCTCTGTCCTCAATTTCTGCTCAGGCTTTCGTTGATTCTGGAGCAGCTATTAACCTGATGGATTATGATTTTGCTAAACGTTGTGGGTTTCCCTTGATACCCCTACAGAAGTCTATTCCCCTACTGGGATCGATTCTACCCTTTGGCTGAGAATAAACCCCAGTTTTCTACTCAGGTGATAATGAGGGTTGAACCTGATCACCAGGAGTGCTGCAAATTTTTGGTTCTATATAATCTGCATGACATTATCGTGCTGGGTTTCCCTTGGTTACAGTCTCATAATCCTGTTTTGGATTGGAAATCTGTGTCTGTAACCAGTTGGGGCTGCCAATGTGTTAATACCAACACTCCTGTTTTTTCTGCCTCCCCCCAGGCTCAGGATGTTCCTGACTTTTTGTTTGATTTTTCTGATGTGTTTAGCGAAAGTAAATCTGCATCCTTGCCTCCCCATAGGAGCTATGACTGCGCTATTGAATTAGTGCCGGGTAGTAAATTCCCTAAAGGTCGCCTTTTTAACTTGTCTGTACCTGAACATGACGCTATGCGGTCTTATATCAAGGAATCATTGGACAAGGGTCATATCAGACCATCCTCTTCACCCTTAGGTGCCGGTTTTTTCTTTGTGGCCAAAAAAGATGGTTCATTAAGGCCGTGTATTGATTATCGTCTCTTGAACAATATTACTGTGAAATATCAATACCCGTTACCCTTGATTTCTGACCTGTTTTCCAGGGTGAAAAACGCTACTTGGTTTACCAAGCTTGACCTCAGGGGGGCGTATAACCTTATTCGCATTAAGCACGGGGATGAATGGAAGACGGCATTCAATACCCTGAAGGGCATTTTGAGTACCTAGTGATGCCCTTTGGGCTCACTAATGCTCCTTCCGTCTTCCAGTCCTTCATGAATGACATTTTCAGGGATTTTGTGGACAAATTTCTGATTGTTTATTTGGATGATATCTTGATTTTTTCTAATGACTGGGACTCTCATGTGAAACATGTTCGAACCGTATTCCAGATTTTGAGAGAGAATGCTCTGTATGTGAAGGGATCAAAGTGTCTTTTTGGCGTACAGAGGATCTCATTTCTGGGATTCATTTTGTCCCCATCTGTTATTGAAATGGACCCGGTCAAGGTTCAGGCCATCTGTGATTGGGTCCAACCTACTTCATTAAAGGCTCTTCAGAGATTTTTGGGTTTTGCCAATTTTTATCGTAAATTTATTGGTAATTTCTCGGTTATTGTTAAACCATTAACTGATTTGACCAGAAAGGGTTCTGATGTGGTGAATTTGCCTCCTGAGGCAGTCTCTGCATTTCAGGAACTTAAGCAGAGATTCACTTCTGCTCCTGTTCTACGGCAGCCTGATGTTTCTCTGCCATTTCAGGTGGAGGTTGATGCCTCTGAAATTGGGGCAGGTGCCATTTTGTCCCAAAAAGATCCAGAGACCTCTAAAAGTAACCCTTGTGCCTTTTTCTCTCGAAAATTTTCTCCTACTGAACGTAATTATGACGTAGGTAATCGGGATTTATTGGCCATGAAGTGGGCTTTTGAAGAGTGGAGACATTGGCTGGAGGGAGCCAAACATCAGGTGGTGGTCCTTACGGACCATAAGAATCTGGTCTATCTGGAATCTGCCAAGCGACTCAATCCTAGACAGGCCAGGTGGGCCTTGTTTTTCACACGTTTTAATTTTGTGGTTTCCTTTCTTCCTGGCACTAAGAATGTTAAGGCGGATGCCCTCTCGAGGAGTTTCCTTGCGGACTCTCCTGAGTTATCTGATCCTTCTGTTATTTTGAAAGAGGGTGTAGTTCTTTCCGCCATCTCGCCCAATTTGAGACTTGCTCTGGAGGGGTGTCAGCAGGATAGGCCCGAGCGCTGCCCTGTTGGAAAATTGTTTGTCCCGGACCAATGGAAAATGAGTGTGATGTCTGAGATTCATTGTTCCGCATTGGCTGGGCATCCCGGAATTTTTGGTACCAGAGACTTGGTTAGTCGGTCCTTTTGGTGGCCTACCTTGTCTCGTGATGTCAGGGAATTTGTGCAGTCCTGCGGGACTTGCTCTCGCTCCAAGCCTTGCTCTCGCTCTAGTGGTTTGTTGATGCCATTGCCTGTGCCCAAGAGACCATGGACCCATATCTCTATGGATTTCATTTCCGATCTTCCTGTTTCTCAGAGAATGACCACCATCTGGGTAATTTGTGATAGGTTTTCAAAAATGATACATCTTGTGCCATTACCTAAGTTGCCTTCCTCCTCTGAATTGGTGCCGTTGTTCCTTCAGCACGTGGTTCGTTTACACGGCATTCCTGAGAACATTGTGTCTGACAGAGGAGTCCAGTTTGTTTCCAGATTTTGGAGGACTTTTTGTTCTAAACTGGGTGTTCAATTGTCTTTCTCCTCGGCATTTCATCCTCAGACCAATGGTCAAACTGAGAGAACAAACCAGACATTGGAGACTTATCTAAGATGCTTTGTGTCTGCTGATCAGGATGACTGGGTCTCTTTTTTGCCTTTGGCTGAGTTTGCTCTTAATAATAGGGCTAGCTCTGCCACTTTGATGTCTCCGTTTTTCTGTAATTCTGGGTTTCACCCTCGATTTTCTTCAGGACAGACGGAGGCTTCTGTCTGTCCAGGTGTTGACTCTGTTGTGGAGCGTATGCAGCAGATTTGGGACCAGGTAGTGGAGAGGTTGTCCCTCTCTCAGGAGAAGGCCCAGCGGTTTGCTAACCGGCATAGGACTGATGGTCCTCGGTTTAAAGTGGGGGACTTGGTCTGGTTGTCCTCAAAGAATATTCCTATGAGAGTAGCATCTCCTAAATTTAAGCCTAGGTTCATTGGACCTTATAAGATCATGGAGATTATTAATCCTGTTTCTTTTCGTTTGCTTCTTCCAGGGACATTTAAGATCCATAACGTGTTCCACAAGTCCTTGTTGAAGAGGTTTGTTGAGCCAGTGGTTCCTGCTGCTGTGCCTCCTGACCCTGTTTTGGTTGAGGGCAATCTCGAGTATGTGGTTGAGAAAATATTGGATTCTCGTTTTTCTAGACGGAAACTCCAGTATTTGGTTAAATGGAGAGGTTATGGTCAGGAAGACAATTCTTGGGTGTTTGCTTCGGACATCCATGCTAGGAGACTTATCCGTGCGTATCATAGAACTCATCCTGACCGACCTGGTTGCTCAAATGAGGGTTCGGTGACCCCTCCTCAAGGGGGGGGTACTGTTGTGAATGTGTTTGAGATGAGTTCTGAGCAGAGGCTCCCTCTGGTGGTTACAAGCGATGCTAGTGAAGATTGTGAGGACTGGGAATCAGGTGTTACTGACTGGTCTTATATAAGGGTGTCATTTTCCCATCAGGGTTGCCGGTGATCAATTGTTCTGGTCTGAATCCTTCATTCCAGTTTCCCTTGTAGCCTGCTGTGTCGTGTCTGCATCTCCTGCTTACAGATAAGACTTTTGCTTCTTTTGTGTTTGTGCTATATTTTTGCATTTTGTCCTGCACTTCTTTGGGGGCCTTCAGGGTCCCCTCCGGGGGCTTCTGCCCTCTCAGTTTAGTTCAGCCACTGAGTTTTGTTCTTTTGCTTTTTCCAGTTTTTTCAGTGGCTGCTGTTTTTATTTTGTTACACCAGAGAACTAATTTAGGTGGTAGAGGTCGTGTGATCTCAGGTTATTTTGAAATTAGTAGAGTTGGTGCTTTTCAGGGTTTTCTGGGATTGCAGTAAGTACCCTTCCTATCCTTTTCTATTTAGATAGTTTGGGTCCCAGCGTTTGCTCATACTATTTTCTTTCTGTGTCAGTATTTCCTCTTGTCTAACCGCCATTACATGTTTGGGGGCTTTCTGTTATCTTTGGGTTCTGCTCCGGGGCAGATAGCTTTCCTATTTCTATCTTTAGGTGTAGTTAGTTTCTCAGGCTGTGACGAGGCGTCTAGGACCAACGTAGGAACGCTCCACGGCTGCCTCTAGTTGTGGTGGTTAGTCAGGGTACTGCAATCTCATAGATTCCAACTGCTCTGGTGTATTGCCTTTTTTACCTGCACTCCTCAGCTACCGAAACATAACAGGGGGCTTTGCAGTTGACACTGTTCTGTGTCTTTGTACTTGGCACTGTTCTGTGTCTTTGTAGTTGGCACTGTTCTGTGTCTTTGTAGTTGGCACTGTTCTGTGTCTTTGTACTTGGCACAGTTCTAAGGCTTTGCAGTTGGCATTGTTTTGGGGTGTTTGTATATTTCACTGTTCTGGGGCTTTGCAGTTGGCACTGTTCTGGGCACTTTGTATATGGCACTGCTCTGGGGGCTTTCCAGTTCGCACTGTTCTGGGGGCTTTGCAGTTGCACTCTTCTGGGGCTTTCTACTTGACACTGTTCTATTGGCATTGCACATTGCACTGTTCTAGGCTTTGTAATTGGCCCTGTCCTGGGGCACTGTACATGGCACTATTCTGGGGCTTTGTAGTTGGCCCTGTCCTGGGGTACTGTACATCGCACTATTTTGGGGCTTTGTAGTTGGCCCTGTCCTGGGGCATTGTACATGGCACTATTCTGGGGCTTTGTAGTTGACGTTATCCTGGGGCACTGTACATGGCACTATTCTGGGGCTTTGTAGTTGGCCCTGTCCTGGGGCATTGTACATGGCACTATTCTGGGGCTTTGTAGTTGGCCCTGTCCTGGGGCATTGTACATGGCACTATTCTGGGGCTTTGTAGTTGGCCCTGTCCTGGGGCATTGTACATGGCACTATTTTGGGGCCTTGTAGTTGGCCCTGTCCTGGGGCATTGTACATGGCACTATTCTGGGGCTTTGTAGTTGGCCCTGTCCTGGGGCACTGTACATGGCACTATTCTGGGGCTTTGTAGTTGGCCCTGTCCTGGGGCACTGTACATCGCACTATTCTGGGGCTTTGTAGTTGGCCCTGTCCTGGGGCATTGTACATGGCACTATTTTGGGGCCTTGTAGTTGGCCCTGTCCTGGGGCATTGTACATGGCACTATTCTGGGGCTTTGTAGTTGGCCCTGTCCTGGGGCATTGTACATGGCACTATTTTGGGGCTTTGTAATTGGCCCTGTCCTGGTGCACTGTACATGGCACTATTCTGGGGCTTTGTAGTTGGCGCTGTCCTGGGGCATTGTACATGGCACTATTCTGGGGCTTTGTAGTTGACGTTATCCTGGGGCACTGTACATGGCACTATTCTGGGGCTTTGTAGTTGGCCCTATCCTGGGGCATTGTACATGGCACTATTTTGGGGCTTTGTAATTGGCCCTGTCCTGGGGCACTGTACATGGCACTATTCTGGGGCTTTGTAGTTGGCGCTGTCCTGGGGCATTGTACATGGCACTATTCTGGGGCTTTGTAGTTGACGTTATCCTGGGGCACTGTACATGGCACTATTCTGGGGCTTTGTAGTTGGCGCTGTCCTGGGGCATTGTACATGGCACTATTTTGGGGCTTTGTAGTTGGCCCTGTCCTGGGGCACTGTACATGACACTATTTTGGGGCTTTGTAGTTGGCCCTGTCCTGGGGCATTGTACATGGCACTATTCTGGGGCTTTGTAGTTGACGTTATCCTGGGGCACTGTACATGGCACTATTCTGGGGCTTTGTAGTTGGCCCTGTTCTTGGGCACTGTACATGGCACTATTCTGGGGCTTTGTAGTTGGCCATGTCCTGGGGCACTGTACATGGCACTATTCTGGGGCTTTCTAATTGGCCCAGTCCTGGGGCATTGTACATGGCACTATTCTGGGGCTTTGTAGTTGGCCCTGTCCTGGGGCATTGTACATGGCACTATTCTGGGGCTTTCTAATTGGCCCTGTCCTGGGGCATTGTACATGGCACTATTCTGGGGCTTTGTAGTTGGCCCTGTCCTGGGGCATTGTACATGGCATTATTTTGGGGCCTTGTAGTTGGCCCTGTCCTGGGGCATTGTACATGGCACTATTCTGGGGCTTTGTAGTTGGCCATGTCCTGGGGCACTGTACATGGCACTGTTTTGGGGCTTTGTAGTTGGTCCTGTCCTGGGGCACTGTACATGGCACTATTCTGGGGCTTTGTAGTTGGCCCTGTCCTGGGGCACTGTACATGGCACTATTTTGGGGCTTTGTAGTTGGTCCTGTCCTGGGGCACTGTACATGGCACTATTCTGGGGCTTTGTAGTTGGCCCTGTCCTGGGGCACTGTACATGGCACTATTCTGGGGATTTGTAGTTGGCCCTGTCCTGGGGTGTGTAGCCCTGGTGTTAGGCACACGCAGTACCCTGGAGAGTGTGTGGCGAGACAGCAGTTTAATGCTAAAATATTCATTCACTCGACATATACTAGACACACCCTTAGGGTAGTGGAGTATACTCTTGAGGGAGTGGTCAAGGTATGTGTTAGAGTGATTAGTCTAGTTCCTGTCTTCGGACAGTGAGGACGTGTAGAGTGAGTGTCTAGACTTCTGAGAGAGAAGACGTCTGGAGGGAGGAAGGAGTCTAGCCAGCTCTATCATCAGTTCATATCGTGGAGTCTGGTACAGGTGTTTGAATTCACCTTAGTCTAGTCAGAGCTGTATCACCTCATCAGCATACACTGGAAGGAAAGAAGAAGTTTAGTACAGAAAGTCTTCAGCATCCCTGTCTAAAGGACAGTTTCAGGTTCAGAGACGTGCTCCTGCCTATTGATAACTGAGCATCTGTAGCTAACTTTGAAGGAAGGAAAAGAAAGAAGTGACTGCTCGACCCTTGGCTAGTTTGAGTGCTTATGTTACCAGCGTGGACAAGGCGAAAGGCACAGTGGTTTTATTGGAATAGTGCTTACGGATTGAAGAAGTCCTGCACATTGCACCCGGTCACTGGGGACCGAAGGATCACTACTGTTTCAAGCAGAGTGGTAAGAAAACCAGGAATTTACCGGACCTTAGGTCGCGGCAAACAAGCCCCTTATAGTCAGTACGTAACTGGGGTCAGGGGAAGTGAAGACTTTGAGTCTCTGCAGGACAAAATAAGGATTCAGCTTCTTCGCAGGAAGGCTCCTAACACAAAGCTGACTGGGCAGGTACAGCTATAGATTAGCTGGAGATTTTGAGGGAACTACGCTTCAGGCTGGTTGTACTCGTTGTATTGGAAGTAAAGGAGGCCCCTAACTTGTCCAGCTGCTGTCTCAAGATACACTCTCCTTGGATCAGCCTCCCTGGGACCTGCCTGAACATCTTACAAGTAAAGGTATGGAAAGACGCTGACCGTGTGAGACTGTGTTCTTTATCTGCACCCGACTTCACAAATTCCTATAGACTTTGAGGGACCAGTCCCACCTGTAGGGGACCCGACATCTAGCTGCCTCACCATCCCCTCAGAGATCTACAGCAGCGCTGGTACTAATTACCAGAATACTACAGGTGGCGTCACGAACTGTACATAAATATATCCCCAACATACGCCAGACCGCCCGGGCCACAGACCGAGCCACAGCTACCTGTGACAAATCCCATAGACTTCTACGGGCTCGGCTCTGAGTACCCCATTGCCCTGGTAATCCACAATTGTGGTGGCGGGTCGACACAAAAACTTGGCGTCACGAACAGGATACGAAACTTGCAGCATTGCGAGCCCTGTGTGCCTGTGGAGTGTTTTGGCGAAAAAGACTGTTGCTGTTGTTTGGCGCCAAATACCGCCATATTTGCCGCCAGATTCGCGCCCTAAGGCGTTGGAGAAGAAGGTGGGCGTACCTGAAAGAGCGCGCAAAGTCTTGGACACGCCCCCGGCTCTGACTCATCGGCAGGTCCTGCAACAGGAAGTGAACGCTCTGACATCAGAGCGCCTGCGACGAAGGTCCTGTTCCCACTGCGGTGCCTGTGAAGTAGCAGCATCTGAAACCGGTAGGCTCCGTTTAACCAAGGGGGCGCTAAGATGTCACAACAACCGGCTGACAGTGCGGCCCCGGCCGGAGGCCCCAATCCCGCACCGTCTGGTATTGTAGCGCCAGATGGGGGTGCAGGTCCAGCACCCAGTCCGGTAGTCCCGATCATGCCACTAACGCTCCCATATATGCCTGGGGCGAAATGGCTTCCCCAATACAGCGGTGAGCCAGGCACATTAGCAGGCTTCAAGCGGAAGTTATGCAGCATCCTAGAAATGTACTCCATGCCTGAGAGACAAAAAGCTGCTGTGCTAATAGGGCAGCTAACTGGCGCTGCGGAGAGGGAAGTGGAGACTTGGGATACCGTTGATCAGGAGTCGGTACCTGCGATCTTCCTTAAGCTACATGCCATATTTGAAGACCGCACAGAAACGGATCTCCGGATGGCCTTCTATCACTGTTCACAACAGCCAGGTGACAGCATCCGGGACTATGCTTGCCGACTACAGGGAGCCCTGAGAGCCCTCAAGCAAATTAACCATTTAAATGCTATCGACGAGAATAGAATGCTGAAAGAACAATTTATACAGGGATTGAGATCCCCAGAGGAACGCCGAACTGTAAATTGGTGGTCCTTAGATCATCCGGATGCTACCTTTGATGCCCTAAAGGACATGGCAATAAAAGGGCTGCGGCCCCTGGGCAAACCTGAGGTGGCCACCCAACATCATCAGGGTGAAGTCACTCTGGAACCGGCAGTAACCCCCTGTTCCCCGTTAGTGGCCGAAGCCAAAGCACAGGTGACACCTCCTAGTGAATTGGACTGTCTGCGCTCAGAGGTGCGCCAGCTGACTAAAAATCTGGCCGCTGTGATGAGTGCCCTACAGCTGCGGAAAGAGGAGGAAGGGAAGATCTTGTTAGCTGACTGCCCAGAGGACGTTCCGTGGATGCACCGGAGAAGAAAGAAGACGTCGCCCCCCCGGAGGAGGACAACGCCACCCCCAGGAGCAACCTCTGATCAACACCCTTCTTGTCGAGAGATCATCTGTTATCGCTGCAACCGGAAAGGTCATCTGTCTACACAGTGTCCTTTAAACGGGCAGAACCTGGGTCCAAGGGCCAACACCCAGGAGAATACCCGTCAGGCCCCCTAGACTGGAACCGCAGGTATGTGGGCGGGCGACCCTACCTGTCTATTATTCTAGATGGTATTGCTGTTCCAGCATTGTTAGACACTGGGTCGCAGGTGACCCTAATACCTGATGCTCTATATACCAAGTACTGGTCAATGGACAGTCTTAAACCTCCGAGCCTTGACTTTACTGTGTATGCTTCGAATGGTCTTCCTGTAGAAGTACTCGGAACAAAATGTGTAGATGTAAAGGTGGGCAGAGAGGAGTTGAAAGACCAAGGGCTTCTGGTAGTAAAGACTGTAAATGAGGAGAACGGTTTAAATATCATTTTGGGTACTAACATTATCGGTAATTGTTTGGGAGAAGTTGTGTTCTTGCTCCAACAGCTCGCTGAGATTGCCCGACCAAGGCAGAGAGGAGTAATCCAAAGAGAATCCGGGCCCTGGTGTGTCAGCAGCAAGCGAAGCTTACCGACGGCGAAATTGGTAATGTACGGGTCACTGACTCGGATCCTATTGTGATACCCCCAATGAGTGAAATGATCATTTGGTGCAGGGCAGCCATAGGTCTGAGAGGACAGAATTACCAAGCTGTAGTAGAACCCCACCATTCAGAACATAGACCTACACTTATGACTGCTAGAGGAGTAGTAGAAGTGGTGAATGGAAGAGTACCGGTACGGCTTCTCAATTGGGGAGATGATGAGGTAAATTTACCCCGTTATGCAACCATTGCTAAACTTCATGCTGTTGATAATAATTCTATTCTCCCGGCTGAGTCCTTAGACTCCTGTCAAATAGAGGAGGACAATGACCCAGCAACCCAGGTGGCGGAATGGTGTCAGCAACTCCATGTTGGGACGGACACCACTCCCGCTCACCAGAAGCAAGGGGTATTACGGGTGGTGCAAGAGTACGCCCAAGTGTTTAGCAAAAATCCACTTGATTTTGGGACAATTAAGGGAGTACAACATCATATCCCTACTGGCAGTCATCCTCCCATCAAAGAGCGGTATAGGCCCATACCTCCAGCTCATTATCAGAAAGCTAAAGAAATGTTGAATGATATGAAGAAAGCTGGGGTGATAAGGGATAGTTGTAGCCCCTGGGCAGCCCCTCTAGTTCTGGTTAAAAAGAAAGATGGTAGTATGAGAATGTGTGTGGATTACAGGCAGGTGAACCGCATAACACACAAGGATGCATACCCGTTACCACGTATAGAGGAATCATTAGCTGCTCTGAAAACGGCTAACTACTTTTCTACCCTCGATCTGACTAGTGGTTACTGGCAAGTGGCTGTGGCTGAGGAGGATCGTGAGAAAACGGCTTTCACCACCCCAATGGGGCTCTGTGAGTTCGACAGAATGCCGTTTGGGCTCAGTAGTGCCCCAGGAACATTTCAGAGAGTGATGGAAAACTGTCTGGGACATCTCAATTTTGAAACCGTGCTGCTATACCTAGACGACGTCATCGTGTATTCCAAGACTTATGAGGACCATCTGAAGCACCTGGCAGAAGTATTCGAGTCCCTGTCTAGGTACGGGATGAAATTAAAACCCTCAAAATGCCATCTACTCAAACAGAAGGTACAATACTTGGGGCACATCGTCAGTTCGGAAGGAGTAGCGCCGGACCCAGAGAAAGTCACTGCCATCCAGAAGTGGCCGGAGCCGAAAAACCTTAAGGAAGTGCGACAGTTCCTGGGACTAACGGGTTACTACAGGAGATTCGTGAAAGATTACACGAAGAAGGCAGCTCCTTTACAGGACCTCCTGGTAGGACAATCCTTAAAGAGCAGAAACCCTCCCTTTAACTGGGGTAAAGAACAGGCTGAAGCATTCCAAAAGATGAAAGAGATCCTTACAGGTGATGAGATCTTAACCTATCCTGATTACAGCCAACCGTTCCTGTTGTACACCGACGCCAGTAATGAAGGGCTGGGAGCAGTTCTCAGTCAGAACCAGAATGGACAAGAAAAAGTCATCGCATATGCCAGCAGAAAACTCAGGCCAACTGAGAGGAATCCGGAAAATTATAGCAGCTTCAAGCTGGAGTTTCTGGCGCTGGTCTGGGCCATTACTGAAAGATTTAAGCACTATCTGGCCTCCAATAAGTTCACGGCGTACACAGACAACAACCCGTTAACGCACCTGGAAACCGCCAAGCTGGGCGCCATGGAGCAGCGATGGATGGCTCGGTTGTCCAATTACCAGTTTACTATCAAGTACCGGGCAGGTCGAAAGAATGCTAATGCTGATGCGTTGTCCCGAATGCCGCATGACTCTGACACGGAAGAAGAATCGGACGACCTGGAAGAAATTGAGCTACCTGCGTTCCATCGAAATGGGGTAGTCCACGAGCATCGAGTCCACAGAAAGCAGTATGGTGCAACATTAAATCCTTTACCCCATCACAGCTGGAAAGAGACTCAGGACAGTGATCCAGTGGTCAGCCGCATCAAGGAGTTGTTAAAACAGGAAGGTTCCTCCTTGGAAAAGGATGCACCTATGTCAGCCAAGCTCCTGTGGAACGAGAAAAGCAGGTTGTTCCTATACCGTGAGAAGTTGTGCAGGAGATACGTCAACCCCAGAACCCATGAAATGGTCTGGCAAATAGTGGTCCCCAAGGCAGACGTCCCAATGGTGTTGGAAGCGTACCACGATCAAGCAGGACACTTTGGCTGGAGAAAGCTGGAGACCCTGTTGAGATGCCGGTTCTACTGGGTAGGGATGCGCAGCTCCATCGAGAGGTGGTGTCGGAACTGTGGACCCTGTGGTCTCAGAAGAAAGGACTACGGTAGTCAGAAGGCACCCCTGCAACCTATCCGGACGACTCATCCTCTGGAGATTGTGGCCCTGGACCACGTCAAACTGTCGCCGAGTAGATCTGGATACTCATACGCCTTGACCATGGTGGACCATTACTCCAGATTCCTGGTGGTTGTTCCAGTGAAAGACCAGACCGCAGTGACGGCCGCGAAGACCTTTCAAGCAAGCTTTTGTAGACCGCATGGGTATCCGGAGCAAGTCTTAACCGATCAGGGACCTGCTTTCGAAGCTGATTTATTCAAGGAATTCTGTCACATGTACGGGTGCAAGAAAATTAGAACGACACCATACCACCCTCAAACCAACGGTCTTTGTGAAAAGATGAACCATATTGTCCTTGACTTGTTGAGAACCATACCGTTGGAAGACAGGAATCGATGGCCGGATTTACTACCTGATTTGGTTGATTTGTACAACCATATACCTGTAAGCTCAACTAACTGCACTCCAGCCTATCTTATGAGAGCAAGGCCCGGAAAACTACCAATGGATTTAGAACTTGGAGTGGTAGAACCGGAGGCAGACGATGCCGTGGAAAACTGGGACGTCAATCGGCAAGAGCAATACAGAAGAGTACAAATCTGTGTGGAGGAAAGTCTCAATAAGGCACGGGAGAAACAGGAAGATGTTTACAACCGAAATGCTCCTGCCAAGCCTTTGATGCCTGGAGAGGTAGTCTTAAAAAGAAAGAGGAAGATGCACAAATTGGATAATCAGTGGGAGCAAGAACCCTACGTCATACAAGATTCTAAATATGACAACAGAAAAGTTTGTGTCGTCAGTAAAGACGGAGGAAGAACAACAACCACTGTGTCCAGAGATCATTTGAAATTGTGTCCAGAACACTTAAAGAGTTGTGAAAAGAACCCTGTCCTCAATCAAAGAGAAAGAAAGGAAGAGGTCATCCACACCGATCTGGGAGATTTTCCTGCGGATTGGCCTAGACTGGGAGATGCTGTGATAATTCCAGTGTTGCAGTTTTATCAGCCACAAGAGGAAGTTCTACCTCCAGTTGTGCCTGTGGTGCCAGTTGAGCCCGCTCAGGAGTTACCCATCCCAGCAACACCTCAACCTGTGGAACCTCAAGATGGATCATCTGAAGCAGCGCCCCATACTATGGGATCCCCTGGTGAAGCTGACTCACACCGTCCAGCCATCAGTACGCTTGCCAGATCCATAGAAAGATTAAGGCAGTTCTATAGTTTGCCGTTACGCAGTGCAGACAGATCGCAACTGGATATACCTGAAACTACACCACGTAGATCAGAGAGAATCACAAAAGGGAAATTACCCATTAGATATCAGCAGTAGTTATAACGAATTTATGTGAACATTGTAAAAGTCTATATATATAAATGTGTCTTCCCTATTATGTCTTTGTTTAACAATGGACTCAGAGGCTGAGGACTGAGCCAGCCCAAAAACTGTATCCTGTAAATAGTTGCACTAAAGTGCCTTTTTAATGGTTTCACATGAAACCTTGACTTACCTCTGAACCAAAAACCCGTGTGGTGTGGCACTGAGTGAGGTCTGCATTTGGATGTCCTGCAGCCCACCCAGGACCTACGTTGAAGGTTTGGTGCGGGTCCTTCACAAGTATACTGTATATTTATTGAATGCTATTTAATACTTTTGTATTTCTATATAAAATGTTAATGTTTGCAACGTTCAAGATATCCTCAACTCCCGGATGGGACGAATTACTGTTTACTGTTTAATGTTTTCATGCATGAACAAAAATGTCTCTTTATATTTTACAGCCCGGGAGTGCTGTCTTTTACCATGGGGGAATGTGTAGCCCTGGTGTTAGGCACACGCAGTACCCTGGAGAGTGTGTGGCGAGACAGCAGTTTAATGCTAAATATTCATTCACTCGACATATACTAGACACACCCTTAGGGTAGTGGAGTATACTCTTGAGGGAGTGGTCAAGGTATGTGTTAGAGTGATTAGTCTAGTTCCTGTCTTCGGACAGTGAGGACGTGTAGAGTGAGTGTCTAGACTTCTGAGAGAGAAGACGTCTGGAGGGAGGAAGGAGTCTAGCCAGCTCTATCATCAGTTCATATCGTGGAGTCTGGTACAGGTGTTTGAATTCACCTTAGTCTAGTCAGAGCTGTATCACCTCATCAGCATACACTGGAAGGAAAGAAGAAGTTTAGTACAGAAAGTCTTCAGCATCCCTGTCTAAAGGACAGTTTCAGGTTCAGAGACGTGCTCCTGCCTATTGATAACTGAGCATCTGTAGCTAACTTTGAAGGAAGGAAAAGAAAGAAGTGACTGCTCGACCCTTGGCTAGTTTGAGTGCTTATGTTACCAGCGTGGACAAGGCGAAAGGCACAGTGGTTTTATTGGAATAGTGCTTACGGATTGAAGAAGTCCTGCACATTGCACCCGGTCACTGGGGACCGAAGGATCACTACTGTTTCAAGCAGAGTGGTAAGAAAACCAGGAATTTACCGGACCTTAGGTCGCGGCAACAAGCCCCTTATAGTCAGTACGTAACTGGGGTCAGGGGAAGTGAAGACTTTGAGTCTCTGCAGGACAAAATAAGGATTCAGCTTCTTCGCAGGAAGGCTCCTAACACAAAGCTGACTGGGCAGGTACAGCTATAGATTAGCTGGAGATTTTGAGGGAACTACGCTTCAGGCTGGTTGTACTCGTTGTATTGGAAGTAAAGGAGGCCCCTAACTTGTCCAGCTGCTGTCTCAAGATACACTCTCCTTGGATCAGCCTCCCTGGGACCTGCCTGAACATCTTACAAGTAAAGGTATGGAAAGACGCTGACCGTGTGAGACTGTGTTCTTTATCTGCACCCGACTTCACAAATTCCTATAGACTTTGAGGGACCAGTCCCACCTGTAGGGGACCCGACATCTAGCTGCCTCACCATCCCCTCAGAGATCTACAGCAGCGCTGGTACTAATTACCAGAATACTACAGGTGGCGTCACGAACTGTACATAAATATATCCCCAACATACGCCAGACCGCCCGGGCCACAGACCGAGCCACAGCTACCTGTGACAAATCCCATAGACTTCTACGGGCTCGGCTCTGAGTACCCCATTGCCCTGGTAATCCACAATTGTGGTGGCGGGTCGACACAGGGGCACTGTACATGGCACTATTTTGGGGCTTTGTAGTTGGATCTGTCCTGGGGCACTGTACATGGCACTATTCTGGGGCTTTGTAGTTGGCGCTGTCCTGGGGCACTGTACATGGCACTATTCTGGGCTTTGTAGTTGGCACTGTCCTGAGGCATTGTACATGGCACTATTCTGAGGCTTTCTAATTGGCCCTGTCCTGGGGCATTGTACATGGCACTATTCTTGGGCTTTGTAGTAGGCCCTGTCCTGGGGCACTGTACATGGCACTATTCTGGGGCTTTGTAATTGGCCCTGTCCTGGGGCACTGTACATGGCACTATTCTGGGGCTTTGTAATTGGCCCTGTCCTGGGGCACTGTACATGGCACTATTCTGGGGCTTTGTAGTTGGCCCTGTCCTGGGGCACTGTACATGGCACTATTTTGGGGCTTTGTAATTGGCCCTGTCCTGGGGCACTGTACATGGCACTATTCTGGGGCTTTGTAATTGGCCCTGTTCTGGTGCATTGTACATGGCACTATTCTGGGGCTTTATAGTTGTCCCTGTCCTGGCGCAGTGTACATGGCACTATTCTGGGGCTTTATAGTTGTCCCTGTCCTGGCGCACTGTACATGGCACTATTCTTGGGCTTTGTAGTTGGCCCTATCCTGGGGCACTGTACATGGCACTATTCTGGGGCTTTGTAATTGGCCATGTCCTGGGGCACTGTACATGGCACTATTCTGGGGCTTTGTAGTTGACGTTATCCTGGGGCACTGTACATGGCACTATTCTGGGGCTTTGTAGTTGGCCCTGTCCTGGTGCACTGAACATGGCACTATTTTGGGGCTTTGTAGTTGGCCCTGTCCTGGGGCACTGTACATGGCACTATTCTGGGGCTTTGTAGTTGGCCCTGTCCTGGGGCATTGTACATGGCACTATTCTGGGGCTTTATAGTTGTCCCTGTCCTGGCGCACTGTACATGGCACTATTCTTGGGCTTTGTAGTTGGCCCTGTCCTGGGGCACTGTACATAACACTATTCTGGGGCTTTGTAATTGGCCATGTCCTGGGGCACTGTACATGGCACTATTCTGGGGCTTTGTAGTTGACGTTATCCTGGGGCACTGTACATGGCACTATTCTGGGGCTTTGTAGTTGGCCCTGTCCTGGTGCACTGAACATGGCACTATTTTGGGGCTTTGTAGTTGGCCCTGTCCTGGGGCACTGTACATGGCACTATTTTTGGGCTTTGTAGTTGGCCCTGTCCTGGTGCACTGAACATGGCACTATTCTGGGGCTTTGTAGTTGGCCCTGTCCTGGGGCATTGTACATGGCACTATTTTTGGGCTTTGTAGTTGGCCCTGTCCTGGTGCACTGAACATGGCACTATTCTGGGGCTTTGTAGTTGGCCCTGTCCTGGTGCACTGAACATGGCACTATTTTGGGGCTTTGTAGTTGGCCCTGTCCTGGGGCACTGTACATGTCACTATTCTGGGCTTTGTAGTTGGCCCTGTCCTGGGACACTGTACATGGCACTATCCTGAGGCTTTGTAGTTGTCCCTGGCCTGGGGCACTGTACATGGCACTATTTTGGGGCTTTGTAATTGGCCCTGTCCTGGGGCATTGTACATGGCACTATTTTGGGGCCTTGTAATTGGCCCTGTCCTGGGGCACTGTACATGGCACTATTCTGGGGCTTTGTAGTTGGCCCTGTCCTGGGGTATTGTACATGGCACTATTTTGGGGCTTTGTAATTGGCCCTGTCCTGGGCATTGTACATGGCACTATTCTGGGTCTTTGTAGTTGGCCCTGTCCTGGGGCATTGTACATGGCACTATTTTGGGGCTTTGTAGTTGGCCCTGTCCTGGGGCACTGTACATGGTACTATTTTGGGCTTTGTAGTTGGCCCTGTCCTGGGGCACTGTACATGGCACTATTCTGGGGCTTTGTAGTTGGCCCTGTTCTGGTGCATTGTACATGGCACTATTCTGGGGCTTTGTAGTTGGCCCTGTCCTGGGGCACTGTACATGACACTATTTTGGGGCTTTGTAGTTGGCCCTGTCCTGGGGCATTGTACATAGCAGTATTTTGGGGCTTTGTAGTTGGCCCTGTCCTGGGGCACTGTACATGGCACTATTTTGGGCTTTGTAGTTGGCCCTGTCCTGGGGCACTGTACATGGCACTATTCTGGGGCTTTGTAGTTGGCCCTGTTCTGGTGCATTGTACATGGCACTATGTGGGGCTTTGTAGTTGGCCCTGTCCTGGGGCACTGTACATGACACTATTTGGGGCTTTGCAGTTGGCCCTGTCCTGGGGCACTGTACATGGCACTATTCTGGGGCTTTGTAGTTGGCCCTGTCCTGGGGCACTGTACATGGCACTATTTTGGCGCTTTGTAGTTGGCCCTGTTCTGGGGCATTGTACATGGCACTATTCTGGGGCTTTCTAATTGGCCCTGTCCTGGGGCACTGTACATGACACTATTTTGGGGCTTTGTAGTTGGCCCTGTTCTGGGGCATTGTTGTACATGGCACTATTCTGGGGCTTTGTAGTTGGCCCTGTCCTGGGCATGTACATGGCACTATTTGGGGCTTTGTAGTTGGCCTGTCTGGGCATGTACATGCACTATTTGGGCTTTGTATTGGCCTGTCCTGGGGCATGTACATGGCACTATTTGGGCTTTGTAGTTGGCCCGTCCTGGGCATTGTACATGGACATTCTGGGGCTTTGTATTGGCCCTGTCCTGGGCATTGTACATGCACTATTCTGGGGTTTGTAATTGGCCCTGTCCTGGGCATTGTACATGGCACTATTTTGGGGCCTTGTAGTTGGCCCTGTCCTGGGGCACTGTACATGCACTATTTTGGGGCCTTGTAATTGGCTCTGTCCTGGGGCATTGTACATGGCACTATTCTGGGGCTTTGTAATTGGCCCTGTCCTGGGGCATTGTACATGGCACTATCTGGGGCTTTGCATTTGGCCCTGTCCTGGGGCACTGTACATGGCACTATTTGGGGCTTTGTAGTTGCCCTGTCCTGGGGCATTGTACATGGCACTATTTTGGGGCTTTGTAGTTGGCCCTGTCCTGGGGCATTGTACATGGCACTAATTTGGGGCTTTGTATTTGGCCCTGTCCTGGGCATGTACATGGCAGTATTCTGGGGCTTTGTAGTTGGCCCTGTCCTGGGGCTACTGTACATGGCACTATTTTGGGGCTTTGTATTGGCCCTGTCCTGGGGCACTGTACATGACACTATTCTGGGGCTTTGTAGTTGGCCCTGTCCTGGGGCACTGTACATGGCACTATTCTGGGGCTTTGTAGTTGGCCCTGTCCTGGGGCATTTGTACATGGCACTATTCTGGGGCTTTGATTTGGCCCTGTCCTGGGGCACTGTACATGGCACTATTCTGGGGCTTTGTAGTTGGCCCTGTCCTGGGGCATTGTACATGCACTATTTGGGGCTTTGTAGTTTGGCCCTGTCCTGGGGCATGTACATGGCACAAATTTGGGGCTTTGTATTTGGCCCTGTCCTGGGGCACTGTACATGGCAGTATTCTGGGGCTTTGTAGTTGGCCCTGTCCTGGGGCACTGTACATGGCACTATTTGGGGCTTTGTATTTGGCCCTGTCCTGGGCAGTGTACATGCACTATTCTGGGGCTTTGTATTGGACCTGTCCTGGGGCACTGTACATGACACTATTCTGGGGTTTGTATTTGGCCCTGTCCTGGGGCACTGTACATGACACTATTCTGGGGCTTTGTAGTTGGCCCTGTCCTGGGGCACTGTACATGGCACTATTCTGGGGCTTTGTATTTGGCCCTGTCCTGGGGCACTGTACATGACACTATTCTGGGCTTTGTAGTTGGCCCTGTCCTGGGGCACTGTACATGGCACTATTTTGGGGCTTTGCAGTTAACCCTGTCCTGGGGCACTGTACATGGCACTATTTTGGGGCTTTGCAGTTGACCCTGTCCTGGGGCACTGTACATGGCACTATTCTGGGGCTTTGTAGTTGACTTTTTCCTGAGAGCACTGTATCTTTTATGAAGACCCTGAAACATACGCAGTTACATACGTTGTTATTTTGGGATGCTGCTGCTGGTGCTGTTCTAGGGCTGGGTTTTGCATTTTACTGAGGGCGCTGTAGCTTCTACTGTTTTTACGCCACTATAGTATGGGCACGTGGACATAGTCTGGTTCATCCTCTTATTGTAGCTCACGGCTTTTTCTTATAAAAATAAAACTCTTCTTTCAGTTTTATTTCAGTTTTATCCTAAATATTTATCTGCCAAGAAAAGTCTGGATTTGTATTCAGGTGAAATTCTCTTCTGATAAACTCGCTTTAATTGTCCGTAATTTTCCATGTGAAGATCGTTCTGCCAGGCCGTAATGTCTCCTGGCAGAGAGGACGGCGGCGGCACCGAAGATCTGCAGATCGATGGACGGTGTGTGCCAAAAAGCGCTGTGCGGTGCCCCGCTGCGGAGCGGGAAAATAAACATCCACGTCCCAGTACATGAGATATAGGAACATAAAGCCGGAGACGGCCCGCACTGCTCTGCACCTGCGTCCTCCCACCAGAAGAGACGACTGCATCCCGGGATGAGAGATTTCACCTCCGGATACCGGACAATTCTACCACTAGTACAGAGCACACAGTGTGTTCTCCCACAGGGGCCCCGGAGGTGTGATGAGCAGCTCCCGACCCTGTGCACAATGTGTAACAAGACGACCACCCACCTAGCGCTATTATAATACGGGGGTCTTCTTATGTCTTACTAATTGACACAGAAAGTGAGTTCAGACCCCAGATCAGACCCTAAAATGAATGCAGACCCCAAACCAATCCTCAAAATAAATACAGATCAGGCTCCAACATTAATATAGATCTCACCCTAGACGTCTAAACTTATAGAGATAACATAAAAGGCTCCTAAACTAATACAGACCCCAGACCAGCCCCCTAAACTAATACAGACCTCATACCACCCCCCTAAACTAATACAGACCTCATACCAACCCCCTAAACTAATACAGATCTCAGACCAGCCCCCTAAACTAATAAAGAACTCAGACCAGCCCACTATACTAATACAGACCCCAGACCAGCCCCTAAACTAATACAGACCTCATACCAACCCCCCAAACTAAAACAGATCCCAGACAAGACCCCTAAACTAATACAGACCTCAGACCAGAACCCTAAACTAATACAGATCTCAGACCAGCCCCCTAAACTAATAAAGACCTCAGACCAGCCCCCTATACTAATACAGACCCCAGACCAGCCGCCTAAACTAATACAGACCTCATACCAACCCCCTAAACTAATACAGATCTCATACCAACCCCCTAAACTAAAACAGATCCCAGCCTAGACCCCTAAACTAATAAAGACCTCAGACCAGCCCCTAAACTAATAAAGACCTCAGACCAGAACCCTAAACTAATACAGACCACATACCAACCCCCCAAACTAAAACAGATCTCAGACTAGATCCCTAAACTAATACAGACCTCAGACCAGAACCCTAAACTAATACAGACCTCAGACCAGAACCCTAAACTAATACAGACCTCAGACCATCCCCCTAAAGTAATACAGACTTAGACCAGCCCCCTAAACTAATACAGATCTCTGGACAGACCCCTAAACTAATGCAGACCACAGACCAGCCCCCTAAGCTAATACAGACCTCAGACCAGAACCCTAAACTAATACAGACCTCAGACCAGAACCTTAAACTAATACAGACCTCAGATCAGACCCATAAACTAATACAGACCACAGACCAGCACCCTAAACTAATACAGACCACATACTAACTCTTAAACTAAAACAGATCCCAGACTAGACCCCCTAAAATAAACAGACCCCAGACCAGCCCCCTAAACTAATACGGACCTCAAAGCAGAACCTTAACTAATACAGACCCCAGACTAGCCCCCTAAGCTAATACAGATGCCATACAAGCCCTTTAAACTAATACAGACCTCAGATGAGACCCCTGAACTAATAGTGACCTCAGACTAGCCTTCTAAACTAACACAGACCCCAGACCAGCCCCTTAAACTAATACAGAAAAACAGACCAAACTCTCTAAACTAGTAAAGATCCTAAACCAGACCCCCAAATTAATATAGATCCTGTTGTGAATGGACTTGAAATGAGTTCTGAGCAGAGGCTCCCTCTGGTGGTTACAAGCGGTACTGGACTGTCCAGTGAAGATTGTGAGGAGTGGGAATCAGGTGTTACTGACTGGTCTTATATAAGGGAGTCGCCTTCCCATCAGGGTTGCCGGTGATCAATTGTTCTGGTCTCAATCCTTGAGTCCTGTTTCCTTTGTAGCCTGCTGTGTCGTGTCTGCATCTCCTGCTAACAGATAAGACATTTTCTTCTTTTTGTTTTTGTGCTTGATTTTTGCATTTTGTCCTGCACTTCTGTGGGGGCCTTCAGGGTCCCCTCCGGGGGCTTTTGCCCTCTCAGTTTAGTTCAGCCACTGATGTTTGTACTTTTGCTTTTTCCAGTTTTTTCAGTGGCTGCTGTTTTGATTTTGTTACACCAGAGAACTAATTTAGGTGGTAGAGGTCGTGTGATCTCAGGTGATTTTGAAATTAGTAGAGTTGGTGCTTTTCAGGGTTTTTTGGGATTGCAGTAAGTACCCTTCCTATCCTTTTCTATTTAGTTAGTTTGGGCCCCAGCGTTTGCTCATACTATTTTCTGTCTGTGTCTGTATTTCATCTTGTCTAACCGCCATTACATGTTTGGGGGCTTTCTATGTTCTTTGGGGATCTGCTCCGGGGCAGATAGCTTTCCTATATCTATCTTTAGGTGTAGTTAGTTTCTCAGGCTGTGACGAGGCGTCTAGGACCAACGTAGGAACGCTCCACGGCTGCCTCTAGTTGTGGTGGTTAGTCAGGGTACTGCAATCTCATAGATTCCAACTTCTCTGGTGTATTGCCTTTTTTACCTGCACTCCTCAGCTACCGAAACATAACAAGATCCCCAGCCAAGACCCCTAAGCTAATTGTGACCCAAGACCAGAGGCCCTAAACTAATACAGAGCCCTGACCAGAACCCCTAAACTAATACAGAGCCCAAACCAGACCCGCTAAACTAATATAGACCCCCAGACTAGACTCCTAAGCTAATTCTGACCCCAGACCAGGCATAAAATTAATGCAGATTCAAGAGCAAATCTCTAAATAAATACAGACCCAACAATTAATGCCAACACCTTAACAGCCCCTAAAGGAAAAAAGACCCCAGACCAGACCCCCTAAACTAATACAGACCCTAGACCAGACTCCACAGTTATTACAGACCCCAAATCAGACTACTTAATAAAAGCAGACTACTGTCATGGTCTATGGAGCTTGTGGGATTAGGTAGTTCAGAGGTTAATCTGGACTGCCTCACTCTAGGATTCTGGGAGGCTTCTTATAGCCTCATGGTGGGGTCATTCCTCGTAGTTTATACTCTGACCCTTGGCTGAGTGTGTTTGACCCTGTTGTGCCTGTGCCGGTACTTTGTGCCTGTGCTACGTTTCGTCTGTCTGGTTCTGATTTGGCTGTGTCCCTGTTACGAGTTTTGCCTGCCCCTTTTATACTGTGCTGCCCTCTCTGTGTATGACCCCTTGGCTACGTCCAGACTACCCTCTGCCTGCTTCTCTTGTACTGCGATGCCCTCTCTGTGTATGACCTCTTGGCTATGTCCTGACTATCCGTTCTGTCTATGCCCCTTGGTAACTTTGTCCTGTAGTTACCCTTCTAGGAGTTTTCCTTCAGCTCCTAGCTCTCTGGAGCTTAGGCCACGCCCCCAGCAGTCAGGTGCTTCAGGTCCTATCTGGCCTGAAGCAATCTCTCTCTGCTCCTGCTTGCTCTCAGAGACCTGTGGCCGGCTCCGCCCTTTGGCAGTCATGTGCTTCAGGTCCTCTTTGTCTGAAGCACGCGTCTTCACCGCTGCTGCCCCGCTCCACAGGTATCTTTGGGCACAGTTGTTTTACTCAGGACATGCGCACTGGCTCAGTGAGCAAGTGCAGTGCGATGTTCCTGATAACTTCAGACCTTAGCCATAATTAATACATTCCCCTGACTAATGCCCTTGAAGAATACAGATCCTCGGACCATATGCTTAAAATAATAGACCCCACACTAAACCCCTAAACTAATAAAGATCTTAGACCAGTCCCCTTGAAGTAACAGAAACCATAGATCATATCCCTAAACTAATTTCAGACCCCAGAACAGATCCCTAAACTAATGCAGTACCCAGACAATATCCCCTAAACTAATACAGAATAGAAGAACACAAACCAGCTCACCGGTATACCAGAGGCACATGGAACTTCCGCTTGATCAGGCGTGAGAGACATGAGAAAAAAAGTAGAACAACGTTCCAGCTCCAATAAAATCTTCATCTTTATTTATCCATATAAAACATCAGTGATGACATGCTGTGATAAAGATCCTTGTGATTGAAACGCGTCGCTCAGCCCTGAGTTTGTCCAGGAGCATGTCATCACTGATGTTTTATATGGATCAATAAAGATGAAGATTTTATTGGAGCTGGAACGTTGTTCTACTTTTTTTCTCAAACTAATACAGACCCCAGACCAGATCCCCTAAACTAATACAGACCCCAGACCAGAGCTCTAAACTAATACAGACCCCAGACCAGAGCTCTAAACTAATACAGACCCCAGACCAAAACCCTAAACTAATACAGAACTCTGACCAGAACCCAAACTAATACAGACTCAAGACCAGAGCCCTAAACTAATACAGACCCAGACCAAAACCCTAAACTAATAACCCAGACAACCCAAACTAGAACCCTAAACGACAAACCCCAGACCAAAACCCTAAACTAATACAGACCCCAGACCAAAACCCTAAACTAATACAGACGCCAGACCAGAACCCTGAACTAATTCAGACCCCAGACCAGAGCCCTAAACTAATACAGACACAGACCAAAACCCTAAACTAATACCGACCCCAGACCAAAACCCTAAACTAATACAGACTCCAGATCAGAACCCTAAACTAATACAGACCCCAGACCAAAACCGTAAACTAATACAGACCCCAGACCAGAACCCTAAACTAATACAGACCCCAGACGAGAAAATAAAAACTAATACAGACCAGACCAAACCATAACATTTGACCCCTGAAGTGTTTTCAAGCAGCCATAGCCATTATTGGTCAGGCAGCTGCTGTTATTGGTCCAGATTTACCCATATAGCCCGTGTACACTTCTCTGCTTTGTCTTCTTTTAAAATAACGTTTCCCATTGACTTGGTTCTTTACTTTTCCTGCCTCCTACATGACTCCTCCTGAAGTCATAACTTGGGCATCTGTCTACAATGACGTTTCTTGGGAATATAACCTGAGCATCCAAGAACATCCCTTCCCCCTTAACACGATCAAGACTAAACAATGGGAGATAACTTCAGACCATGGCTGCCATTATACCCAACCCTACTAAGATGTGAACACTCGGTACTTGATCTTCAGTAGATCTGCTCTCCTCAGTGGTCTACTCTTGGCATGTCACAGAGTTATCCAATTTAGGTTGTGTACACCATGTGCAATCCTCCATTCTACATTATGTTTGACTTCCTTTGGGGAAAAAGTATTGATGATTTAAAGGGGTTCTTCACCTTGTACAGTCCTCACTTCCAGGTGACACAACTCTAGTAGTCATGAATTATCCATAGTGCTCATGTTAGCTTTTCTGTAAATGGATACATTGGTTGATTTGTAACACAGATATACAAGACTTCCGACATTTGAAGAAATGTTCTTCAAGGTTTGTTGACTCAACGCTCATCACAAAACCTTTTATGACCAAGCTAAAGACAGTATGAAAAGGTAAGGATTTCCACATGAAGAAGCTCAATCCAAGGGTCATCACGCATGACCAACAAGTCAACCGTGTCCTCCAAGATGTATAAAGGCATCATAAAATCTTGCTTTAATTTCACCTTACCCCTTTGAGTAGACTGACGACTGATGAGGATTCTTCAGTCCGTGACTCCCTTTAAAGGTTGATCATCATAACGAGCCCATTTTGGTGAGAAAATGTAATGTTCTGTAGAGAAATGGACTCCTCTCCGAAGACGCTTCATCATTTCTCTGTCAGTCGTTTCAATTACCGGCATGATGGCAATAGTTGCACCTCATTTACCGTCTCTTCAAATAAAGTCCTAACATTTTTAATTAATGTCCTGGATCAAATGAGGAAATCTTGTGTCTATCCATCAGAAACGCTTCTGGCAGAGTGAAAAACAGATGTCAGAGGTTTTATAGCCAGGAAGCATCAAAAGTTCGTCAATAGTGATGGTGTCTATGGAGCATGAGAAAGGAGATGGCTCCATTTCACCTCATGTAATATCCACTTTCACGGTGCAGTCCCAGTGAATGAAGGAGGCACCAGTCTACAATGTCTAGTCTATGATGTCCTGTCTTCTCTGACTTTTCATATCCTACAGCTCCATCCATCCTGATCTTCCTGGCTCATAAACAGAAGAATAGACTGACACTAGGGCAAATTCTTCCAAGATGGCCACACAACCTAAGGTTCACAATGTCCATTAATCTGAGGAGTAACCTCATTAATACGGGCCGTGTTATGGGCCTATGAATGATAACAATTACCTACAACTTAGGCCTCCTGTCTCATATTGTTTGGTGCAAGTCTCATCAGTTGATGGACAGGCCAAGTTGTAGGCACTGCCCTTCCCACCTCTCTCTTCTTCCCATATGACCCTGCTCTATTACCTAACACTGTAGCTTGTCTTTTCCTTGATTCTGTACCTCATCCTAATCCATCATCCTGTGGTTTGGACTCCACCATTCTGCTGAGTTCAGCAGCTTCTACACCTCAGAGCCCCACCGCTACCCTCCTTACAGCTGGGCTCTTCTTAGGACCCCCTGCTGTGTTACTGAGGATAGACCCTACCCAAACTCCCAATTGGTGGTTGCATGGCATTCGTAGAGCCGAGGCCTCTGTATGGCATCACAATGTGTCCTCTTTATATCGCATTTCTGGAATATCCACAGGATTTTCCATACGAGCCTGTTTTCTGGAATCCATTCTTCACCTCTTAGGAGGACAGGAATCCGGTGATTCAGATTATCACCAACTACTACCCAACACGTAGTCCATTGAGTCTAATGAGGAGGAGGCCAACTGTTATGATTTGGTAGCTGAGGAGAGCAGGCAAAAACGGCAATACACCAGAGAGGTTGGAATCTACTGGATTGCAGTACCCTGACTAACCACCACAAGTAAAGGCAGCCGTGGAGCGTACCTACGTTGGTCCTAGACACCTCGTCACAGCCTGAGAGGTTAACTACACCTAAAGATAGAAAGAGGAAAGCTATCTGCCCCGGAGCAGATCTCCAAAGAACATAGGAAGCCCCCAAACATGTAATGGCGGTTAGACAAGAGGAAATACAGACACAGACAGAAAATAGTATGAGCAAACGTTGGGGCCCAATCTTCCTAGAAGGAAAAGGATAGGAAGGACACTCACTGCAATCCAAAAAACCCTAAAAAAATACCAACTCTACCAATTGCAAAAACACCTGAGATCACACGACCTCTACCACCTAAATTAGTTCTCTGGTGTAACAAAACTAAGCCGCAGCCATTGAAAAAACTGGAAAAGGCAAATGAACAAATAACAGTGGCTCCAGAAGAACTGAGAGGAGCACAAGCCCCCGGAGGGGACCTGGCTGACCTCCACAGAAGTGCAGAGAACAATGCAAAAAGCAGGCACAAAAATAAAAGCAGAAAATAACTTATCTGATAGCAGAAGATGCAGGCAAGACTCAGCAAGCTTCCAAGTGAACCAGGAACCAAAGTTGAGACAAGAACAATTGATCACCGGCAACCCTGATGGGAGGGAACCTCCCTTATATAAGACCAGTCTGTAATTCCTGATTGCCAATCTTCACAATCTTCATTGAATGGTTCAGTACTGTTTGTAACCACCAGAGGGAGCTTCTGCTCAGAATTCATTTCTAACACATTCACAACAGTACCCCCCCCTTGAGGAGGGGTCACCGAACCCTCATTTGGGCAACCAGGTCGGTCAGGATGAGCTCGGTGATACGCACGGATCAGTCTCCTAGCATGGATGTCTGAAGCAAACACCCAAGAATTGTCCTCCTGACCATAACCTCTCCACTTAACCAAATACTGGAGTTTCCGTCTAGAAAAACGAGAATCCAATATTTTCTCAACCACATACTCCAGATTGCCCTCAACCAAAACAGGGTCAGGAGGCGCAGCCATAGGAACCACTGGCTCGACAAACCTCTTCAATAAGTACTTGTGGAACACGTTATGGATCTTAAATGTCCCTGGAAGAAGTAAACGAAAGGAAACAGGATTAAGAATCTCCATGATCTTATAAGGTCCAATGAACCTAGACTTAAACTTAGGAGATGCAACTCTCATAGGGATATTTCTTGAGGACAACCAGACCAAGTCCCCCACTTCAAACCGAGGACCATCAGTCCTATGCCGGTTGGCAAACCGCTGGGCCCTCTCCTGAGAGAGGGACAACCTCTCCAATACCTGGTCCCAAATCTGCTGCATACGCTCCACAACAGAGTCAACACCTGGACAGACAGAAGCCTCCGTCTGTCCCGAAGAAAATCGAGGGTGAAACCCAAAATTGAAGAAAAATGGAGACATCAAAGTGGCAGAGCTAGCCCTATTATTAAGAGCAAACTCAGCCAAAGGCAAGAAAGAGACCCAGTCATCTTGATCAGCAGACACAAAGCATCTCAGATAAGTCTCCAATGTCTGGTTTGTTCTCTCAGTTTGTCCATTGGTCTGAGGATGAAAAGCCGAGGAGAAAGACAATTGAACACCAAGTTTAGAACAAAAAGTCCTCCAAAATATGGAAACAAACTGGACTCCTCTGTCAGACACAATGTTCTCAGGAATGCCGTGTAACCGAACCACGTGCTGAAGGAACAAAGGCACCAATTCGGAGGAGGAAGGCAACTTAGGTAATGGCACAAGATGTATCATTTTGGAAAACCTATCACAAATCACCCAGATAAGGTCATTCTCTGAGCAACAGGAAGGTAGGAAATGAAATCCATAGAGATATGGGTCCATGGTCTCTTGGGCACAGGCAATGGCATCAACAAACCACTAGAGCGAGAGCAAGGCTTGGAGCGAGAGCAAGTCCCGCAGGACTGCACAAATTCCCTGACGTCACGAGACAAAGTAGGCCACCAAAAGGACCGACTAACCAAGTCTCTGGTACCAAAAATTCCGGGATGACCGGCCAACGCGGAACAATGAATCTCAGACATCACACTCTTTTTCCACCGGTCTGGGACAAACAATTTCCCAATAGGGCAGCGCTCGGGTTTATCCTCCTGAACCCTTCCAGAGCCATTCTCAAATTGTGCGAGATGGCGGAAAGAACTACACCCTCTTTCAAAATAACAGCAGGATCAGATAACTCAGGAGAGTCCGCAAGGAAACTCCTCGAGAGGGCATCCGCCTTAACATTCTTAGTGCCAGAAAGAAAGGAAACCACAAAATTAAAACGTGTGAAAAACAAGGCCCACCTGGCCTGTCTAGGATTAAGTCACTTGGCTGATTCCAGATAAACCAGATTCTTATGGTCCGTGATGACCACCACCTGATGTTTGGCTCCCTCCAGCCAATGTCTCCACTCTTCAAAAGCCCACTTCATGGCCAATAACTCCCGATTACCCACGTCATAATTACGTTCAGTTGGAGAAAATTTTCGAGAGAAAAAGGCACAAGGGTTACTTTTAGAGGTCTCTGGATCTCTTTGGGACAAAACGGCACCTGCCCCAATTTCAGAGGCATCAACCTCCACCTGAAATGGCAGAGAAACATCAGGCTGCCGTAGAACAGGAGCAGAAGTGAATCTCTGCTTCAGTTCCTGAAACGCAGAGACTGCCTCAGGAGGCCAATTCACCACATCAGAACCCTTTTTGGTCAAATCAGTCAATGGTTTAACAATAACAGAGAAATTACCAATAAATTTACGATAAAAATTGGCAAAACCCAAGAATCTCTGAAGAGCCTTTAATGAAGTAGGTTGGACCCAATCACAGATGGCCTGAACCTTGACCGGGTCCATTTCAATAACAGATGGGGACAAAATGAATCCCAGAAATGAGATCCTCTGTACGCCAAAAAGACACTTTGATCCCTTCACATACAGAGCATTCTCTCTCAAAATCTGGAACACAGTCCAACATGTTTCACATGAGAGTCCCAGTCATTGGAAAAAATCAAGATATCATCCAAATAAACAATCAGAAATTTATCCACAAAATCCCTGAAAATGTCATTCATGAAGGACTGGAAGACGGAAGGAGCATTAGTGAGCCCAAAGGGCATCACTAGGTACTCAAAATGCCCCTCTGGGGTATTAAATGCTGTCTTCCATACATCCCCGTGCTTAATGCGAATAAGGTTATACGCCCCCCTGAGGTCAAGCTTGGTAAACCAAGTAGCACTTTTCACCCTGGAAAACAGGTCAGAAATCAAGGGTAACGGATATTGATATTTCACAGTGATATTGTTCAAGAGACGATAATCAATACACGGCCTTAATGAACCATCCTTTTTGGCCACAAAGAAAAAACTGGCACCCATGGGTGAAGAGGATGGTCTGATATGACCCTTCTCCAATGACTCCTTGATATAAGACCGCATAGCGTCATGTTCAGGTACAGACAAGTTAAAAAGGCGACCTTTAGGGAATTTACTACCAGGCACTAATTCAATAGCGCAGTCATAGCTCCTATGGGGGGGGCAAGGATGCAGATTTACTTTCGCTAAACACAACAGAAAAATCTGTCAAAAAGTCAGAAACATCCTGAGCCTGGGGAGAGGCAGAAAAAACAGGAGTGTTGGCATTAACACATTGGCAGCCCCAACTGGTTACAGACACAGATTTCCAATCCAAAACAGGATTATGAGACTGTAACCAAGGGAAACCTAGTACAATAATGTCATGCAGATTATACAGCACCAAAAATTTGCAACTCTCCTGATGATCAGGTTCAACCCTCATTATCACCTGAGTAGAGAACTGGGGTTTATTCTCAGCCAAAGGGGTAGAATCAATCCCCAGTAGGGGAATAGACTTCCGTAGGGGTATCAAGGGAAACCCACAACGTTTAGCAAAATCAAAATCCATCAGGTTAATAGCTGCTCCCGAATCAACAAAAGCCTGAGCAGAAAATGTGGACAGGGAGCAAATCAGGGTAACAGTCAACAGAAATTTAGTCTGAACACTACCCAAGACAACTGAGCATGCAAAACGTCTTCCCCGCTTAGGGCAGACTGAAATAGCATGAGAGGCGTCACCACAGTAGAAACATAACACATTGCATTTTCGAAACTCATGACGCTGTGCCCCAGAATCCACTCTATCACACTGCGTGGGTTCAGAAGCTGGATCACAAGGCAACACTATTCCACGCATACCTCTACGCTCACGCAAACGTCTGTCAATTTGAATCGCTAATGACATAGAATCATTGAGACCAGAGGGAGCAGGGAAACCCACCAACATCTTTTACATTCTCTGACAGACCCTTCCGAAAAAGGGCTGCCAAAGCATCATCATTCCATTTGGTCAGGACTGCCCACTTTTGGAATTTCTGACAGTATAACTCAGCGTCCTCAAGCCCCTGATTTAATGCCAACAAGGTTTTTTCAGCTTGATCAGTGACATTAGGTTCATCGTACAATAACCCCAGAGCCAGAAAAAATGCATCAACATTACTCAAAACAGGGTCCCCAGGTGTCAGGGAAAAAGCCCAATCCTGAGGATCGCCGCGCAGGAGAGAGATGACAATTTGAACCTGCTGTGCCGCGTTCCCTGAGGACTTCGGTTTTAAGGCAAAAAACAACTTACAGTTATTTTTGAAATTCAGAAATTTAGCTCGATCCCCTAAAAACAAATCTGGCATGGGGATCCTAGGTTCCACAACCGGCAACCCTGCAAGATAGGTAGCAATACTCCGAACTTCAGTGGCAAGCTGATCCACACGGCCAGACAGCTGTGCAAACTCCATTGAGAGAAAAAAAAATCCTCAGCCCCCAGAGAAAAAGAGGGGAAAAAAAATGCAACAAACAGAAAAAAGAAAAAAAAATCTCTGACAACTCTGACAACTTTTTTTTTTTTTTTCACACTATTTTTCCCTTCTGTGAGTACCATATAATTTTCAGTTTGGCCGGTGATACTGTTATGATTTGATAGCTGAGGAGAGCAGGCAAAAACAGCAATACACCAGAGAGGTTGGAATCTACTGGATTGCAGTACCCTGACTAACCACCACAATTAAAGGCAGCCGTGGAGCGTACCTACGTTGGTCCTAGACGCCTCGTCACAGCCTGAGAGGTTAACTACACCTAAAGATAGAAAGAGGAAAGCTATCTGCCCCGGAGCAGATCCCCAAAAAACATAGGAAGCCCCCAAACATGTAATGGCGGTTAGACAAGAGGAAATACAGACACAGACAGAAAATAGTATGAGCAAACGTTGGGGCCCAATCTTCCTAGAAAGAAAAGGATAGGAAGGACACTCACTGCAATCCAAAAAACCCTAAAAAAATACCAACTCTACCAATTGCAAAAACACCTGAGATCACATGACCTCTACCACCTAAATTAGTTCTCTGGTGTAACAAAACTAAGCCGCAGCCACTGAAAAAACTGGAAAAGGCAAATGAACAAATAACAGTGGCTCCAGAAGAACTGAGAGGAGCACAAGCCCCCGGAGGGGACCTGGCTGACCTCCACAGAAGTGCAGAGAACAATGCAAAAAGCAAGCACAAAAATAAAAGCAGAAAATATCTTATCTGATAGCAGAAGATGCAGGCAAGACTCAGCAAGCTTCCAAGTGAACCAGGAACCAAAGTTGAGACAAGATCAATTGATCACCGGCAACCCTGATGGGAGGGAACCTCCCTTATATAAAACCAGTCTGTAACTCCTGATTGCCAATCTTCACAATCTTCATTGAATGGTTCAGTACTGTTTGTAACCACCAGAGGGAGCTTCTGCTCAGAATTCATTTCTAACACATTCACAACAGCCAACTGTGGAGTGTACATTCAATTAAAGTCAACACCATACATACTAAACATAGGAAAATCCCTCTAAGGACCTCAGCTGTCATCACTGCACTACATGTGTGATTCATGGATAACTTGGAGTCAGTGTCTTTCTGCCCCATCTCAAAAGGTGAAGTCTTGATTTTAGCACTGTCACTTTAAGCTTCACTAGCACTTTATTTAGTATTATAAATTTTTTTTGTAATATTAATTCATCTACATGTATTGTTATGCTGCATGTTTCTAATAATATGTATATATAACATTTATTTGAGAATTGTCCCTTATTTATATGTGGGATATGTTTATATTTATGTGTGCACATATATCAATGTAGTTTTCATTATGTATTTAGAAGTATACACAGATATTATTATTATTACTATCACTCATGATTTTATGTCCTAGATCCATGTGAGCAATAGCTTTATTGGTATCTTTGGGTACTTTCACAGCACATACACACGTGTTCAACCCCCTCATTAAGGCGGTGCGCATGCATATTACTTTGAGCTGCTGGGGGAAATACAGCGATCTACTATGTACGCAGTGTCTCCACGTCTTCTTTGAGGACCTGGTGTTCATCGGGTCACGTGATCGCTTGCCGTCCCTCCCATTGGCTGAGCAGATCTCATGGGTATTCGCATGCGCTGTAGAGCCTTCTTCTCTGTATGTAGGAACAGTACCTTGCGTGTATTGCGCAGGCGCTTCAGTCCTATGGCGCAGCTTATTTCACACACGCTGTTGCACCTTTTACAGTTTGACGAATAGCACACGTGGACCTCTTGTGTAAACCGGATCGCCCCCTGCCCTGACACGCCTCCCGAAGAAGCTGAGCGAAACGCGCGTCGGGGCAGAGGGACGTCCGGGGATCAACACCAGCTGTCATACCGGTATGTGTAATACATTGGAACGCTTTACATTTATAATATAGTGTTTAGCACACTTCATTGTTTGCAGTCTTTCACATTGATCTATATTGAGTTAAACTGGACACTAGCTTCCCTTGTTATTAAAGTGATATGCCCTCATTGGCAGTTTTTATCATTAAGCAGGATATAGGCAATAGGTCCGTCTCATGTGTATCTTTGGAGTGCTTTTGCAAATGTATTTTATATGGCTATGGCCAATTTTTTGTTTCTCTCACCGGTGGGTTTGTTTTAGTGGGATATCCTATGGAGTTGTAGTCCCTCTTCATTGGTCTGGCACCTTCGTTTTTCATTTTGTTTTAATTGTAACTATAATAAAGGAAATAATTTTATATATAATATACCATTCTTGGTGCTATTTATTTCATTTTTTTGGTCACCAAAAATTTGATGTCATTGTTTGCTAAATGTTATAGTCATCCCTATTGTAGGGGATTAAAAGGATGATTCTGTGCGATATTTTGTGATTACACCCTTTTTTCACATGTAAAGCGCCATGGAATAAATGGCACAATAAAAATGAATAATAATAATAAATAATAATAATAATAATAATCACCCCCGTGTTTTTTATAAACAGATTACATTTTTTTTAATTTATCCATTTTTATTATTCTCCAAATTTTCCTTTTTATTTATTTTAAGTTCGCACTTATTTGTCATTAGGTAATTTTACGTCTATTTTTAAAGTAAGAAAAAAAAGAAAAAAATGACTAGTTTGTTAGAATGAGTTTATGTTTTATTTTTTGTTATTAGGCAGGCACAGACTAGTAATAAAAAGGCCGTGTGAATGTTCACTGTGAAGCGGGCGTACACCCGGCTTTGCTCTGGCATAAATATCTCCAGCGAATGTCGTCTCCTCTTCTTGCGCAGGATCCCACAGCCCGATGGTAGTGGAGTCAGTCGTCACTGCTGAACTGTCAGAGTCAGGGCCGAGTTCTGCAGTCCCCCCTTCACTGGTATCCTGTCAATTCATTTTCCCTTCAAATACCCCAGTTTTTATTAATAAAACATGATGTCACAAATTTTACCCCCTTTCAATTTTTCCAAATTTTTCTCACCCATGAACTCTTGGAATTAATCGACGAACAAACAAATCTATGTGCCGGGCAATATATTTACCAAAACGTCACATCCTTCTTTTCCTGTTCATGGATTCCCACAAATGTCCCTGAAATTAAAAAAGAATTGACAATTACCCTCAACATAGTTTGGTAAAAAAAACAAAACAATCTACGCTCCTGCTGGGCAGCAAGATCTGTCCACAGCACCCCTGTATTTGCAGCAGTTATGACCCGATCCTGTCATGAAGCCCTGCTGAGATTCCTTCAATTTAGTGGCAATTCCCATCCCCCCAAGAAATGACCTCAACTACAATCCCCTTTATACATTGAGATCCCTCATTTCCCTCCGAAAACATTCATCTTTCAGTTTCTGTGCCCCTGAGCAAAACGTAGCAATTGACGAGTCCTTGATGAGTTTCCAGGGTCGCCTTCCTTCTGCCAATTCATTCCGTCCAGGCGCCGAATATGGAATAAAATGATATAAAATGTGCGAGAGCCCAACAGGGTACACATCCAACGTTCTAATGTAAGAAGGTAGGGACCCCCAAATAAGTCCTCCAAGCTGCCCCCAAACAATTGGCATCCCGAGTAAAATTGAGGACCGATGGCGCCATTTCTGCATCAAGGTTACCACGTGTACACCGACAATTATTACACCAGAATCCCCCTTTATAAACCCCTCCATGGTGCAAGTCACAGTGGCCTGTGGGACAGTTCTTAAAAACTAAATCGGCTGTGTGTATCGGGGCTTGTGGCGGTAGCCATGGGCCAGTATTACGGGCTCCACGCCCCGGCCCGCTACAGAAAATCGAGAGTTCTGGATGTGTGTCTATGGTGGCAGTGTTACTATGAGTACCCGCATCTTCAGGACTGTCCCGCTCCACTCCTCACCAGGTCCATTGGACTTCAGGACAAGGACACCAGACATGTTCAAGAAATAAAGGCTCTCTTGGAAACACACGAAAGTACACAGGGCAGCAGGCAGCAAACTTCAGGGTTTCTTCTGTCTCATTCAGAGGTGCGTTCTTATCGGTTTCTGGCAATGGCACTTTACATGTGGACGGTAAACGAGCAGAGCAAATCAGATAATCCTCCATGTTCTCGATGCACACGGGTCAATATGTCACGCTGTGAACCCTGCACCCAAACAACAGTCTGAGATCCCTTACAAGGGCCACTCCTACAGCTGCTTCGCTCTTCTGTGTCCTCACCGCGGCAGCACCCATCCTTCACATGGCCACCCACATTTGGCCAACACTGAACTCTCTTCTTCCTTAAATTCTCCCACTAAGGCCTCTTTCACACATCCGGTGTGCGCCTGACGGCGCCCCCGGCATTTAGCTGCAGCGCCGCATCAGAAAACCTGATGCGCCGCATGCGTTTTTTTGCCGGATGGTTTCTGATGCCCGGAGACATCAGGGGAAACGTTACATGCTGCGTTTTGTCCGGCCGCCGGAATGTACATTTCCGCCGCATCCGGACAAAATCGCATACGACGCATTGACATGCGGCGCCATCCGGCGCTAATGCAAGTCAATGCAAAAAAAAACGCAAGCGGCGCATCAGGTTTTCTGATGCGACGCTGCGGCTAAATGCCGGGGGCGCCGTCAGGCGCACACCGGATGTGTGAAAGAGGCCTAATAGGTTTCGCTCACTTGTCTGCTGAACTGGATCTCAGTCGCCTCTAAAGTTCTTTAATGGTTCTTGCTGCCTTGTGATTCCCAGCTCACACCACACCTGTTCTGTTCCTATCCAGATCTCTGCACGCACTAACTTCTAACAGGAACAGAATAACCTTTCCATGCAGGCTAACCCCTCCTCTATGTGCTAGTTCCAACATTAACTCTGTCTGCCACAGCAGACTGTTGCTGGGCAGACTTAACCTTTCACTTACATTCTAACACACAGCTTGCATTACTTTCCTACATTAACATGACATATTATATACCACAGTAGCATTGATGTCCTCAGGGGGTAACACGGCAGCTGGTCCGCCTCCTCACATGTCCACAACAGTTGGTATCAAGTCAAGACATTTTTAAGAACCAGGCGTCATTCCTACTTGTAAGTGACCAACTTCTTGCAGTGAAATGGAATGATCTAAAATAAGTCTCCATGCTGACTATGCTGCATACAGACACCACTGTGAAGGCCAGAGAGGGGGACAAACAGAAAACGATCTGTGTAACAGGCTACATTTATGGATATTGTTGACCTGTCAGACCAGGTACTTCAACCATAAAACCAGCGCCTGGTATAAAAAAGGAAGCATTGATACAACAGTCCTGTCCAAAGGTTGAAGAATTTGTAAAAAAAAAAATCAAATTGTCATTTTTCAAACTTGTGTTGCATCAACTTCATGAAAAATGGTGGAATCAAAATACTCACTACCTCCTTAGATAAATATGGTTAATTTTCCAAAAAATCATTTATAGGAGTTTTCTCTTAGTCCAGAACCTCACGGGCTCTGCAAACATGATAATCTATTTCAGATAGAGCCAAATTTGTGTCCCAAAATTCAAATGCTGCTCCATTCCTTCCGAGCCCTGCTGTTGTCCAAACAGAAGTTTCTGACCACATTTGTGGGAGTACATTACTCAGAAGAAAGTGGGTAACAAATTGCATGGTCCACTTTCTCGGATTAATCCTTGTAAATATGAAAAATTTGGGGCTAAAGCAATAATTTTGCTGAAAAATTGAAATTTTTCAATATGACGACCTAATGTTATAAAATTCTGTGTGGCACTTGAGGTTTAAAAATGTTCCCTATACCCCTTAGATGAAATCCTTGAGGGAGTAGTTTTCATAATGGGGTCAGCTGTGGGGGGGTTTCTGTTGTTTAGGCAACCTAGGAGTTCTGGAAATACAACATGGCATCCATAATGTATAACAGCTAAATTTGTGTTGCAGAATTCAAATATTGCTCCTTCCCTTCCGAGTCCTGCCGATTATCGAAACTGTAGTTTCTGACCACATATGGAGTATAATCGCTATCAAAAGAAAGTGAGTAACGAATAGCGGGGTCCACTTTCTCATGTTACCCATTGTAAATGTGAAAAATTTGAAGCTAGATCAATATTTTAGAGTAAAAAATACCGTACTTTTTGGACTATAAGAAGCACCGGACCATAAGACGCACCTAGGTTTTAGAGGAGGAAATTAGAAAAAGTTGAAGCAAAAAATTTGGTCAATTCTGTACTTAATATCCCCTATTCTGGTATATATGGTCCTCTCATCCCTATCCTGATATACATGGCCCCCTTATCTCTATCCTGGTATGCATGGCCCCCTATCCCTACCCTTGTATGCATGGTCCCCCTCATCCCAACCCTTGTATGTGTGGCCCCCCTCATCCCTACCCTTGTATGCATGGCCCCCCTCATCCCTACCCTGGTATGCATGGCCCCCCTCATCCCTACCCTGGTATGCATGGCCCCCCTCATCCCTATCCAGGTATGCATGGCCCCCTCATCCCTACCCTTGTATGCATGGCCCCACTCATCCTTACCCTTGTATGCATGGCCCACCTCATCCCTACCCTGGTATGCATAGCCCTCTCAATGCATGTGGATCACCCACCAGGGCAGTGGGGTACTCGATACCAGACGGCTTCTTAAAGGGGCAGTGTCACAGCGGCAGTGACCCGGTCCGTGGCCCTGAGCATCCAAGTAAAAGGGGAATATTTACAAGGGATAAAAGTTTTTGTAAGAACGTGTTCGTGATGCCACCTGTGGTTTCTAATCAGAAGTAACCAACGCTGCAGTGCAGATCCTCTGGGACTGGTGGTGATGCAGCAGAGTTGGTATAGCTCTCCACAGGCAGAGCTTTATCCCAGGGCAGATGTAGGGTGTAGAAGATGGTAATGTTGGTAGATGTAGCAGTGTTGGATGGGTGAAGCAGGAATGAGTAGAGGACACAACGGGAGTTTCCAAAGCTTTACTCACAGTTCTGGTGTGATCAGGTGCCCGCTTGGTGCCGTGTCCTCCAGGTGAGGAGCTCAGCAAACTCCCAGGTAGTTCAGGATACACCTTTCCAGGACTCCCTTCAGTATGTTCCTTTCTCGGTCATCTCACTGTGCTGACTTTCCACCTTTCCTTCCTGTCCAAGACCTCACAGTCAGTGTCCCAAGTCAGTAGCCGCGGACCTTGGCAGATAATGTCCTCACTACGTTTCCTTGCTCCCTTATGGCTACCTTTTCGGAGAAGATAACTGTGGTTCTGTAGCTGAGGCACCAAAAGATGCCACTGCCTCCGGCTTGCTAGCTGAGTCTTGAAGTTCTCCCCTATGCTAGGGGCCGGTGTCCCTTCTGCGACCTGGTCCCTCCAGTATTGGATCGGGCCCCATGGATAGATCACTCACTATCTGTGCCCCTAGGACCCCTTCTGTCCTTCCAGAAGCTTCTCTCTGCTCCGTTCGTATCTAGCTTTCTCCATCTGGGAACAAGCTGCTACCAGCCTCAGGTCCCCTCACAATCTCTCTCTACAGTCTCCTTCCCGCTCTCTAAGTTTCACTTCCCCTCCTTCTTACTTTCTCCACCCACCGCCCAACACTCTTTCCTACCCAGCCTGGGATGAGACCATCCTCCCTTAGGGTACGTCCAGGGTGCCCGGCTGCTATAGTATGTGTTGGGTGTAAGTGTTAGAGTCCTGGGTGGTGCTCACTCCTTACCTGAGTGGGGTATCACACCTCTGGATGAGGTGCAATACCTTTGTGGCGACAGAACCCTCAGAGGCGTCACACATGGCTCCCTTATCCCTATCCTGGTGTGCATGGCCCCCTCATCCCCATACTGGTATGCATGCCTCCTCATCCCAAGTCTGGTATGAATGGTCCCCCTCATTCCTATCCTGGTACGAATGGTCTCCCTCATCCCTATCCTGGCAGGAATGATCGCCCTCATCCCTATCCTGGTGAGTAGGGTCCCCATCTTGTCCTAGTATGCATGGCCCCCATCTCTATCCTGGTATGCAGAGCCCCATCCTTAACCTGGTATGATTGGCCCCCATGCTGGTCTTGGTATGTATGGTCTCATCCTTATCCTGTTATAATTTGCCCCACCCCCATCCTGGCATGCATGGCCCCCATCAGAAAACATAAAAAAAAATTAAACTTACCTTCGCGGCGCTCCCTCACAGCGTCCTGCTCTGATGCCAGCAGCTGGTTTATGCTTGTAAGCAGCGCATGGCAGGGACGTCATGCACTGCTTGCAAGCCGAAGGGCAGCTGCTGGAATATTCACTGTTCAACACGACAGGACTGTGCACGCAAAGCAGTGAGTATTCATTGTTCTCAGGCGAGCACAGTGTCAGCTGGAGATTTCCTGCAGCTGCCGGCGGTCACGTGTGCCGATACTTAAGAGAAATGAATATTCATGGAATGGGGTAAATATACTTTTCTCTTAAGTAACGGCACACGTGACCGCTGGCAGCTGCAGGAAATCTCCAGCTGACACTGTGCTCGCCTGAGAACAATGAATACTCACTGCTTTGGGCGCACACAGTCCTGGCGTGCAGAGCATTGAGTATTCCGGCCGCTGCCCTTCGGCTTGCAAGCAGTGCATGACGTCCTTGCTAATGCAAGAGCAGGATACTGCGGGGGAGCGCCAGGAAGGTAAGTGTAATGGTTTGTTTTTTTAATATTTTCTGATGGGGCCATGCAATACCAGGACCGGGATGGGGGCCAATCATACCAGGCTACGGAAAGGATGGGACCAATCATACCAGGATCGGGATGGGGGCCAATGATACCAGGATGAAGCCACTAAAGAGAGTTGAATATTCATTACCCTCCAAGCCCATGGGCGTGGAATGCAGTGAATATTGATTTCTTTTTAGCAGCGGACACAGAAGTTAGCTTTAATTCCAGTGAATCACCTGAAGGGTTAAAAAAGGGTTAAAACAATTCCTGACAATAGTTGTATAGTTTGAGGGTTGCAATTTTCAAAATGGTATCTCTTTAAAATATGAATAGGTCGTTATCGCTGTGGAATTAACGGTGCTATATAAGGGAGTAAAATAAATCAATAAATAAACATGTTTTGTAAATTTCTTGAAAAAATGAAAAATTGCTGCTAAAATTTTTAACTTTAAATGATATCTAAATATTCAGACATATATGTTTGAACAGCAGAGCTGAGAAAGTAGACTTAGAACAACACAGCCAAGTATGCAGACAGGCACCTTAGAATAGGAGAGCAGAGTATGCAGACATGTACTTTGGAACAGCAGAGCTGAGCAGGCAGACTGGTATTTTGGAACAATACAGCTAAGTATGCAGACAGGCACCTTAGAATAGCAGAGCAGAGTATGCAGACATGTACTTTGGAACAGCAGAGCTGAGCAGGCAGACTGGTATCTTGGAACAACACAGCCAAGTATGCAGACATGTACCTCAGAATAGCAGAGCAGAGTATGCAGACATGTACTTTGGAACAGCAGAGCTGAGCAGGCAGACTGGTATCTTGGAACAACACAGCCAAGTATGCAGACAGGCACCTTAGAATAGCAGAGCAGAGTATGCAGACATGTACTTTGGAACAGCAGAGCTGAGCAGGCAGACTGGTATCTTGGAACAACACAGCCAAGTATGCAGACAGGCACCTCAGAATAGCAGAGCAGAGTATGCATACATGTACTTTGGAACAGTAGAGCTGAGCCAGCAGACTGGTATCTTGGAACAACACAGCCAAGTATGCAGACAGGCACCTCAGAATAGCAGAGCAGAGTATGCAGACTTTGGAACAGCAGAGCTGAGCAGGCAGACTGGTATCTTGGAACAACACAGCCAAGTATGCAGACAGGCACCTTAGAATAGCAGAGTATGCAGACATGTACTTTAGAACAGCAGAGCTGGGCAGGCAGACTGGTATCTTGGAACAACACAGCCAAGTATGCAGAGAAGTACCTTAGAATAGCAGAGCAGAGTATGCAGACATGTACTTTAGAACAGCAAAGCTGGGCAGGCAGACTGGTATCTTGGAACAACACAGTCAAGTATGCAGACAAGTACCTTAGAATAGCAGAGCAGAGCATGCAGACATGTACTTTGGAACAGCAGAGTCGAATATGAAGACTGATACCTTGAAACTGCAGAGCTGAGTGTGCAGATAGGTACCTTGTAATTAATTACCGTACATAGCGGAGTATGTCTTGTGGAGCACAGAGTCTAAAGACTTGATAGCCAAAGTGTATGCAGAACCACATGAATACTGAGACTGCAAGGTAACCCAATGCACATGAGGGCAGAAGGGTTACCTCGGGGCAGCACGGTGGCTCAGTGGGTAGCACTACAGCCTTGCAGCGCTGGAGTCCTAGGTTCAAATTCCACCAAGGAAAACATCTGCAAGGAGTTTGTATGTTCTCCCGTGTTTGGGTGGGTTTCCTCTAGGTACTCCGGTTTCCTCCCACCCTCCAAAAACATACAGATAGGGAATCTAGATTGTGAGCCCCTTCGGGACAGCGATGATAATGTGTGCAAACTGTAAAGCGCTGCGGAATATGTTAGTGCTATATAAAAATAAAGATTATTTATTATTATTAAGGGTTAGAAAATTAGGAAACAGAGCCCGGCACTGGAGCCAGGACAAGTCAGTTACACAAAGCAGAAGAGACTACCCGAAGTCCTGGGGTCTGCTGCTCCCCACTCAGGGCAGAAGATTTAGTGCCAATTCTGAAGGAAACTTCCCCTTCCGGTATTATGGGGTGCACAATGTTGGGGGCCGCTGTGGTGGAGTCACTGCAGGAACAGTGATACAAGGAGTGTGATAAATCTGTGTGCATGTACCTGTCTGTGTGCACAGTGCCTGATGTATACAGCTGGCTCACCTTAATTTAATAGAGACATGACCTCAGCCGGAGCGTGAATGCGTGGAGCGTCCACCATGACACTTTTTAATTAGCTGGCTCATGGCTTATAAATGGCTCATTTATCTTTGTAAGCTTCTATTAATCTGTTACATTAAAGATATAATCACCGGAAAGTGGAAAAGTGTCTGTAAGATGCGTCCTGACAGCGATAAAAGTCCTACAAACAAGTGTTACTTCACTGCTAGACACGTGACACTGCAGGAGATACAGAAGCAGTGCCGGACGGGGGACCAGTAACATTGACTATGGGGGGCCACGTATCCCCTGCATGCAAATATTACACTTCCCTCCTTCACAAATGTAACTAAATCTCTACAAAATAATAAACGGGGTAGATTGGTTATTGAGTGATGAGAGGCTACATTTTCTGTACAGCGTAAAGCAAGTGAATTATACCAAGTACTGCCCATACAGTGGGGTGGGGGCCCAAATCTGCACAGGGGCCCACTGGGGGATTCCCCGTTCCCCTATGGGCCAGTCCGAGCCTGTACAGAAGTATCTATGTATGGAATATGCTGGTATAACCTGGGTATCTCCTGTATATAATTATATATGTACAGCTGGTATAACCTGGGCATCTCCTGTATATAATTATATATGTACAGCTGGTATAACCTGGGTATCTCCTGTATATAATTATATATGTACAGCTGGTATAACCTGGGCATCTCCTGTACATAATTCTATATGTACAGCTGGTATAACCTGGGCATCTCCTGTATATAATTATATATGTACAGCTGGTATAACCTGGGCATCTCCTGTATATAATTTATATATGTACAGCTGGTATAACCTGGGCATCTCCTGTACATAATTTATATGTACAGCTGGTATAACCTGGGCATCTCCTGTATATAATTATATATGTACAGCTGGAAAAACCTGGGCATCTCCTGTCTAATTCTATACATGTACAGCTGGTATAACCTGGGTATCTCCTGTATATAATTATATATGTACACTGGTATAACCTGGGCATCTCCTGTATTAATTATACATGTACAGCTGGTATAACCTGGTCATCTCTGTATATAATTATATATGTACAACTGGTATAACCTGGGTATCTCCTGTATATAATTATATATGTACAGCTGATATAACCTGGCATCTCTGTATATAATTATATATGTACACTGGTATAACCTGGGCATCTCCTGTATATAAATATATATGTACAGCTGATATAACCTGGGTATCTCCTGTATATAATATATGTACAGCTGGTATAACCTGGGCATCTCCTGTATATAATTATATATGTACAGCTGTATAACCTGGGCATCTCCTGTATATAATTATATTGTACAGCTGATATAACCTGGGTATCTCCTGTATATAATTATATATGTACAGCTGGTATAACCTGGGCATCTCCTGTATGTAATTATATATGTACAGCTGGTATAACCTGGGCATCTCCTGTATATAATTATATATGTACAGCTGATATAACCTGGGCATCTCCTGTATGTAATTATATATGTACAGCTGGTATAACCTGGGCATCTCCTGTATATAATTATATATGTACAGCTGTATAACCTGGGCATCTCCTGTATATAATTATATATGTACAGCTGGTATAACCTGGGCATCTCCTGTATGTAATTATATATGTACAGCTGATATAACCTGGGCATCTACTGTATATAATTATATATGTACAGCTGATATAACCTGGGCATCTCCTGTATATAATTATATATGTACAGCTGGTATAACCTGGGCATCTCCTGTATATAATATATATGTACAGCTGATATAACCTGGGTATCTCCTGTATATAATATATATGTACAGCTGGTATAACCTGGGCATCTCCTGTATATAATTATATATGTACAGCTGATATAACCTGGGTATCTCCTGTATATAATATATATGTACAGCTGGTATAACCTGGGCATTTCCTGTATTAATTATATATGTACAGCTGGTATAACCTGGGCATCTCCTGTATATAATTATATATGTACAGCTGATATAACCTGGGCATCTACTGTATATAATTATATATGTACAGCTGGTATAACCTGGGCATCTCCTGTATGTAATTATATATGTACAGCTGGTATAACCTGGGTATCTCCTGTATATAATTATATATGTACAGCTGGATAACCTGGGCATCTCTGTATATAATATACATGTACAGCTGGTATAACTGGTCATCATCTGTATATAATTATATATGTACAACTGGTATAACCTGGGCATCTCCTGTATATAAATATATATGTACAGCTGGTATAACCTGGGCATCTACTGTATTAATTATATATGTACAGCTGGTATAACCTGGGCATCTCCTGTATATAATTATATATGTACACTGGTATAACCTGGGTATCTCCTGTATATAATATATATATGTACAGCTGGTATAACCTGGGCATCCTGTATGTAATTATATATGTACAGCTGGTATAACCTGGGTATCTCCTGTATATAATTATATATGTACAGCTGATATAACCTGGGTATCTACTGTATATAATTATATATGAACAGCTGGTATAACCTGGGTATCTCCTGTATGTAATTTATATGTACAGCTGGTATAACCTGGGCATCTACGGTATATAATTAGCACGGTGGCTCAGTGGATAGCACTACAGCCTTGCAGCGCTGGAGTCCTAGGTTCGAATCCCCCCAAGGACAGCATCTGCAAGGAGTTTGTATGTTGTCCCCGTGTTTGCGTGGGTTTCCTCCGGTTACCTCCCACACTCCAAAAACATACAGATAGGGAATCTAGATTGTGAGCCCCATAGGGGACAGCGATGATAATGTGTGCAAACTGTAAAGCGCTGCGGAATATGTTAGCGCTATATAAAGATTATTATTATTATATGTACAGCTGGTATAACCTGGGCATCTACTGTATATAATTATATATGTACAGCTGGTATAACCTGGGTATCTCCTGTATATAATTATATATGTACAGCTGGAATAACCTGGGCATCTCCTGTATCTAATTATACATGTACAGCTGGTATAACCTGGTCATCATCTGTATATAATTATATATGTACAACTGGTATAACCTGGGCATCTCCTGTATATAAATATATATGTACAGCTGGTATAACCTGGGCATCTACTGTATATAATTATATATGTACAGCTGGTATAACCTGGGCATCTCCTGTATATAATTATATATGTACAGCTGGTATAACCTGGGTGTGATGATACTGCTAGCTTCATTTCTTGTGCTGTTTCCAGAATGTTCCCCATAGTACAACCCCCACCGTTTTCAAGCACAGGGCAAAGTTACCCCTCCCTCCTTTTCTCTGCAGCTCACGCTTCCCTTCCCCCCTGTCAACCTGCAGTCAAGCTCAGTGTAACCTGAGCTACCAGTGCTGGAAGTTTTGCCGCTTCACCGCAGGGGTCCTCCATTGTCTGCACACGTGCTTTCTTCCTATAGCAGCCATTTTGGAGAATTCATTCTTTTTGGTTAATAACACGGTGGGAGCATTCGCTAGAAACACTAAAGTTACTGTGTTGAACCATGCGCCGACGGGCATCGTTCCCGTGGTACTGGTAAACCCGTAACTCCAACAGAACCCGAGAAATGGAATTCTCGGGTGCCCCATGTACTAGCCCACCCAAGTGTGGGCTCATTGGAACCGTCATTTTAGAGTAAGATCATTGATAGGTCTGCCGTTATTCTGCTAGGTTCACAGGACGAGTTATGGACCTTATGATATTGCAGAGCTCAAACCATAGCTTGCAGCCAGGGGAGGTGGCCAGACAACCAGCCCCTTTTTGTGAGGTCAGAAGCTGACATGCATAAGTCTTGCAGTGAAGTTCCTTAGGCACTTTTCTGCTGGGATGTCCTGACTAACAGATCTGCCAATGAACTATGACGTGTGGCTCCTTCCCCCAGCCTGGCTTGCCTATGCATATGTAACTATCATGTGAGTTATCTTTCATTCTTAATCCCATTTTATTTTATAACTGCATCTGTACATAACGATATTGTCTCAGTTTGTTACATCTTCTTATATTATATAAGCACTGCCTGTTTTTAAGGAATAAACCTATAAATTTATTAGTTTGTTTCTCCTGCTCTATAAACGAATTTGCACGTGCCTGAAGCACTACGCTACTGTTTTGGGGTTGCTACGGACCCTCTTGATAAATTGTTCATCAAAAGCCGTAGCTGGTGGCAGCTAAAAGGAAGGGGTGTAAAGTGTTAATCTATTGGGTGACGCTGGCAGTGACGGAGCGGGGTTTATAAGGGTACTGCCTGGCTGCAGCCAGGAGTAATTATAATTCCCTCACTGCAGCGTGCCCAATAGCCAGCACACATCCAAGTGACCCGTCTGGCGACCAATTATCCTAGGTGCAGTTCCCTGACTGACCTTAGGGTAAGGGGGGCGCCAGAGAGCTGCAAGTTCCTAAGTGGAAGTGGGATAATTATAAATCCCTGCAGTTTACTGGGTCGGACGGCAGCAGCCTTCGTGTGTGTGCGCGTTTTCGTCACATTTGCAGCACGGAGGGATCACAAGCCGTGATACCCCGGGCTACCGTGTGGCGGACCGCGTGCCCGTTCATCACATATTGGTGGCAGCAGTGGGATTATAGAGCATTAGTGATCTGGTTTGAGCAATCATTCCATTCACTAAAAAAAAAACTTGCACGGTTCTTCAGCGACCCTGCATCTAAAGTTTTGGAGAACAGACTCAGTGTTTATTAGTCCTGAGACAATTGTGTGTACTTGCGGTTACCCCTCCCTTCTCTTTGTTTTTCTAGCCTATCTTTTATTTGGCAAACATGGCTACCATAGGAGCAAGTTGGTACAAACTGCAGAAAAGGGACACTCTTGCTGGAATATGCATTTCCCGAGGCCTTGACCCCATGGGCCAAACCAAAGCTCAACTGATCAAGGTCCTGATGTCACAGGACCAAGCTGAGAGCGAGGAGGGCACAGAAGCCGGCCCAAGCCAAGGTGGGGCAGCGGCAGAGGCCCAAACCCTGCAGGCTTACACCCAGGGCGGGTTGGACCCTTACCTGCAGGCGGCCCTGGAGGAACTCCCCACCGACGACCGGGGGGAGCGCCTGAAGCTGATTCAGCAATACCAGCAGGAGGCCCGAGCCGAGCGCCAAGCCGAGCGCCAAGCCCAGCGAGAGGCAGAGAGAGCCGAGCGGGAAGCGCAGAGAGCCCATGAGCTGGAGATGGTCCAGCGAGGGGCAATGCCCTCCACAGCCCAGAGCAGTGTGCCCAGCAGCACTCAGAGTCCCAAGCCCCGGCCGGAGCACTTTCCCGTGCTGGAAAGGGACGGAGACTTGGACACTTTTCTGCGGGCCTTTGAGAAAGTCTGCAGACAGTACCGGCTGCCTGCCGACCAATGGGCCAGGTACTTGACCCCCGGGCTAAAGGGCAAAGCTTTGGAGGCGTTCGCTTCCCTCGCACCAGATCAAGACAGTGACTATGAGGCCATCAAGCAGGCCCTGATTGCCAAGTACCAGCTAACCCCTGAGGTATACCGAAAGAAGTTCCGGAACCTCCAACGTGGCCCACACGACAGTTATAGCGATGTGGTGCAAGGACTCAGGAACCACTTTGACCAGTGGATCCATGGACTGTCAGTTGACACCTATGAGGAGCTGAAAGACCTGATGATCAAAGACCAGTTCCTGCATCTGTGCCCAGCTGAGGTCCGACAGTTCATCCTGGACCGAGAACCAGAGGACGCGGTCACAACAGCCCGGATCGCCGACAGCTATGAGGCCAACCGGAAACCCGAGGTGCGGAAGCCCGTCACCACCCGTTGGGGAGGGGGTAAGCCTGCAACCAACCCCAGTGCCCCTGCCAGTCGTCCCTCTGGAGGCACTATCCCCTTTGCCAGCGCCAGGTCTACATCAGACCCCCGCCAGTGTTTCTCCTGTAAAAGGACTGGTCACATCAGCGCCACCTGTCCGGAGAGGCAGAAGAACCCCCCAGCCAAGGCCTCCGGGCCCAACGCCTCTGTTCTTTTGGTGGGTGGTGTGGTGGAGAGGGTTGATGACAACGTGCAGCCCGTCCGCGTGGGGGCCCGTCTTGCTACAGGCCTCAAGGACACCGGGGCTGAACGAACCCTCATCCGACCCGAACTGGCGGCCCCTGGAGAGTTGATTCCGGGGAAAACCTTAACTGTCACAGGGATTGGGGTGTCCACTACTCCTTGCCGATAGCCCGAGTTTTCATTGACTGGGGTGCCGGGAGCGGGGTGAAGGAAGTGGGGGTGTCCGAAAACCTGCCCACTGATGTTTTATTGGGGACTGATCTGGGGAGGATGGTGGCGTACTATGTCCCTGACACCCCTTCCCAATCTGATGATAAGGTTAACGTTAACCATGATGATGATGTTGATGATGATGGGAAACTGAATGTGTTACCTGCCAATGCTTTGCGAAGTGATTATGCAACCGATAACCTTTCTTTCCCTAGGAATGATGTTGATAGTGATGTATCTGTGCCATCTGAATCTGTTAACCCTTTCTCTGAAGTGGTAGATGTGTCCACAGGTACAGGAGCGTTCAGCCACGTCGCTCTGCGGAGTGAGACGGCTGAGGAACCCCTAGCAGGAGCAAGCGACAGTGCTCAAGGAAATGGGGAGGTGCATGGGAACCGGGAGGAAGGTGATGCCATGACACTGACCAGTGCCACCGAGGAAGGTAACTGGCCCATAAGTAGCACTGCTCCTGAAGTGTTGGGGGTGGATGGGGAGGTAGAGCCCATAGCAGCGCAGGCTGATGGGTCTGTAGAAATCCCCGGGGAGACTGCATATGTAGCTGCTGTCACCCGCAGTCAGAGTGCCCGGATCGCAGGTAGCGCCCTGCCATCTGGACCCTCCTCCGCTACAGGAGAGACTGAACCAGAGGTGGACCCAGAGCCGGTCCCAGAGGGTCCCAGTGAGGAAGGAACCCTAACGTCACTTCTGGCTGCCTCCAGCCAGGAGTTTCAGGCTGCTCTGCACTCAGATGCGAGCCTGGAGAACTTGAGGCGCCTCGCCGAGACGCCCACCTCCGTGACTGATAAGGAGAGGGTGTTCTGGGAACGAGGAAGGTTGTACCGGGAGACAGTACCCGGAGATTCCCAAAAGGAGTGGTTGAGGGAAAAACAGCTGGTCGTCCCGCACCAGTTCCGAGGTGAGTTGTTGAGGATTGCCCATGAGATTCCACTCGCTGGACACTTGGAGATCAGCAAAACTAAGGCACGGCTGTCTCAACACTTCTATTGGCCCAAGATGGGGACAGATGTGACTAACTACTGCCGCTCCTGTATCACCTGTCAAAGAGTGGGGAAGGCGGGGCCTGCTCTTAAGGCTCCCCTGATCCCGTTGCCAGTGATAGAGGAGCCTTTCCAGAGGATCGCGGTGGACATTGTGGGCCCGCTGGCCGTCCCCAGCAGCTCTGGAAAGCAATACATCCTTACTGTGGTAGACTACGCTACCCGGTACCCGGAGGCAGTAGCTCTGTCCTCAACTGGGCAGATAAGGTGGCGGATGCACTGGTGACCATCTTTTCACGGGTAGGATTTCCCAGGGAGATGCTTACCGATCAAGGAACCCAATTTATGTCTCGCCTAATGAAGGCTCTCTGCAGCAAAATGCAGGTGACGCGTATGGTATCGAGTGCGTATCACCCACAGACCAATGGTTTGTGTGAGCGCTTTAACGGTACCCTCAAACAGATGCTCCGCATGCTGGTTGAGACCCAGGGACGCGATTGGGAGCGGTACCTCCCACACCTGCTATTTGCCTACAGAGAAGTCCCGCAGGCCTCGACGGGGTTCTCCCCCTTCGAGCTCCTGTATGGTAGGCGAGTCCGGGGACCCCTTGGGTTGATAAGAGAATCCTGGGAAGATGAGCCAGACCCCACGGTAGTGTCCATCGTGGATTATGTCATGCGCTTCCGCGACAAGATGCAGACCTTGACGCAGTTGGTGCATGACAACATGACGCAGGCTCAGGCTGACCAGAAGCACTGGTACGACCAGAACGCCCGGGAGCGGACCTACCAGGTGGGTCAAAAGGTGTGGGTGCTGGTCCCCGTACCAAAGGATAAGCTTCAGGCAGCCTGGGAAGGCCCGTACGTCGTGCACCAACAGCTCAACCCAGCCACCTACGTGGTCACGCTTGACAACACTCGGGGTAGGCGCAAGGCCTTTCACGTCAACATGATGAAGGCCCATCACGAACGTGAAGCCTGCGTCCTACCGGTCTGCAATCTGCCCGAGGACGGGGAAGAGGATCCCCTCCTAGACATGCTGGCCCAAGCTAATGCCAATGGGTCCATTGAGGACATGGAGGTAAATGCCTCGCTAACCGTCTCCCAGCGGTTGCAGTTGCTGACCACTCTGGAACCCTTCCGGGCCGAGTTCACGAACCGACCCGGAAGGACCGAGTTGGCAGTCCACGAGGTGGACACCGGGAATCACGCCCCGTTACGGCGGACACCTTATCGGATCTCTGAGGAAGTGCAGCAGATCATGCGCCAGGAGATCCATGAGATGTTGCAGCTGGGGGTGATCCGGCCGTCCAAAAGCGCGTGGGCCTCACCTGTAGTTCTCGTGCCAAAAAAGGATCGGACCACCCGGTTCTGCGTGGACTACAGGGGGCTCAACGCCATCACTACCTCTGATGCGCACCCAATGCCACGCATCGAGGATCTGCTGGAGCGGTTGGCGAATGCCAAGTACATATCCATCATGGATTTGAGCCGGGATACTGGCAGATTCCCCTGAGCCCTGCGGCGCAGGAGAAATCTGCCTTTATCACCCCTTTTGGACTGTACGAGTCCACGGTCATGCCTTTCGGCATGAAGAATGCCCCTGCCACTTTTCAGCGGATGGTCAACCACCTGCTTCAGGGACTGGAGGAGTACGCTGTGGCGTACCTGGACGACATTGCCGTCTTCAGTTCCACCTGGGAGGAACACCTTCAGCATCTCCAGGAGGTGCTCAAGCGTATTCACCAGGCAGGTCTGACCATCAAGCCGGGAAAATGCCAGATGGGCATGAGGGAGGTCCACTACCTGGGGCACCGGGTAGGTGGGGGTTCCATGAGTCCAGAGCCCGAGAAAGTGGACGCGATCGTGTCCTGGCCCACCCCAGGACCAAAAAGCAGGTGAATTCCTTCCTGGGCACTGCAGGGTACTATAGGCGTTTCGTACCGAACTATAGCGCCATTGCAAAACCCTTGACGGACCTCACCAAGGGCGGTCTACCCCAAACAGTCAACTGGACAGATGGCTGTGAGGCGGCATTCCGAGCTTTGAAAACAGCCCTGTGCAGCTCTCCAGTGTTGAAGGCCGTCGACAGCAGTCGGCCATTCCTGGTACAGACTGACGCCAGCGAATTTGGCCTCGGTGCTGTACTCAGCCAAGTTGATTCGGGGAACCAGGAGCACCCCGTGTTGTACCTGAGCCGGAAACTTCTGCCAAGGGAAGTGGCATACTCCACCATCGAGAAGGAGTGCCTGGCCATGGTCTGGGCACTGCAACGTTTGCAGCCCTACCTGTACGGGCGCACCTTCAAGGTGGTCACCGACCACAACCCTCTGAGCTGGCTGCACACAGTGTCCGGAACCAATGGTAGGTTGCTACGCTGGAGCCTTGCCCTGCAGCAGTATGATTTTGCCGTACAACACAAGAAAGGCAGTGATCATGGGAATGCTGATGGGTTATCACGATGTGGCGAACCCGCTGAGGTGCGCATGTCGGATTACCGACAGGTCATGCCTCCGTAGTGCCCTCTAAAGGGGGGAGGTGTGATGATACTGCTAGCTTCATTTCTTGTGCTGTTTCCAGAATGTTCCCCATAGTACTACAACCCCCACCGTTTGCAAGCACAGGGCAAAGTTACCCCTCCCTCCTTTCTCTGCAGCTCACGCTTCCCTTCCCCCCTGTCAACCTGCAGTCAAGCTCAGTGTAACCTGAGCTACCAGTGCTGGAAGTTTTGCCGCTTCACCGCAGGGGTCCTCCATTGTCTGCACACGTGCTTTCTTCCTATAGCAGCCATTTTGGAGAATTCATTCTTTTTGGTTAATAACACGGTGGGAGCATTCGCTAGAAACACGAAAGTTACTGTGTTGAACCATGCGCCGACGGGCATCGTTCCCGTGGTACTGGTAAACCCGTAACTCCAACAGAACCCGAGAAATGGAATTCTCGGGTGCCCCATGTACTAGCCCACCCAAGTGTGGGCTCATTGGAACCGTCATTTTAGAGTAAGATCATTGATAGGTCTGCCGTTATTCTGCTAGGTTCACAGGACGAGTTATGGACCTTATGATATTGCAGAGCTCAAACCATAGCTTGCAGCCAGGGGAGGTGGCCAGACAACCAGCCCCTTTTTTTGAGGTCAGAAGCTGACATGCATAAGTATTGCAGTGAAGTTCCTTAGGCACTTTTCTGCTGGGATGCCCTGACTAACAGATCTGCCAATGAACTATGACGTGTGGCTCCTTCCCCCAGCCTGGCTTGCCTATGCATATGTAACTATCATGTGAGTTATCTTTCATTCTTAATCCATTTTATTTTATAACTGCATCTGTACATAACGATATTGTCTCAGTTTGTTACATCTTCTTACATTATATAAGCACTGCCTGTTTTTAAGGAATAAACCTATAAATTTATTAGTTTGTTTCTCCTGCTCTATAAACGAATTTGCACGTGCCTGAAGCACTACGCTACTGTTTTGGGGTTGCTACGGACCCTCTTGATAAATTGTTCATCAAAAGCCGTAGCTGGTGGCAGCTAAAAGGAAGGGGTGTAAAGTGTTAATCTATTGGGTGACGCTGGCAGTGACGGAGCGGGGTTTATAAGGGTACTGCCTGGCTGCAGCCAGGAGTAATTATAATTCCCTCACTGCAGCGTGCCCAATAGCCAGCACACATCCAAGTGACCCGTCTGGCGACCAATTATCCTAGGTGCAGTTCCCTGACTGACCTGAGGGTAAGGGGGGGCGCCAGAGAGCTGCAAGTTCCTAAGTGGAAGTGGGATAATTATAAATCCCTGCAGTTTACTGGGTCGGACGGCAGCAGCCGTCGTGTGTGTGCGCGTTTTCGTCACATTTGCAGCACGGAGGGATCACAAGCCGTGATACCCCGGGCTACCGTGTGGCGGACCGCGTGCCCGTTCATCACACTGGGTATCTACTGTATATAATTATATATGTACAGCTGGTATAACCTGGGCATCTCCTGTATGTAATTATATATGTACAGCTGGTATAACCTGGGCATCTCCTGTATATAATTATATATGTACAGCTGATATAACCTGGGCATCTACTGTATATAATTATATATGTACAGCTGGTATAACCTGGGTATCTCCTGTATGTAATTATATATCTACAGCTGGTATAACCTGGGCATCTCCTGTATATAATTATATATGTACAGCTGGAATAACCTGGGCATCTCCTGTATCTAATTATACATGTACAAGGTATAACCTGGTCATCATCTGTATATAATTATATATGTACAACTGGTATAACCTGGGCATCTCCTGTATATAAATATACATGTACAGCTGGTATAACCTGGGCATCTCCTGTATATAATTATATATGCACAGCCGGTATAACCTGGGCATCTCCTGTATATAATTATATATGTACAGCCGTATAACTTGGGCATCTCCTGTATATAATTATATATGTACAGCTGGTATAACCTGGGCATCTCCTGTATATAATTATATATGTACAGCTGGTATAACCCGGGCATCTCCTGTATATAATTATATATGCACAGCCGGTATAACCTGGGCATTTCCTGTATATAATTATATATGTACAGCTGTATAACCTGGCATCTACTGTATATAATTATATAGTACAGCTGGATAACCTGGGATCTCCTGTATGTAATTATATATTACAGCGGTATAACTGGGCATCTCCTGTATATAATTATATATGCACAGCCGGTATAACCTGGCATCTCCTGTATATAATTATATATGTACAGCCGGTATAACTTGGGCATCTCCTGTATATAATTATATATGTACAGCGGTATAACCTGGCATCTCCTGTATATAATTATATATGTACAGCTGGTATAACCTGGGCATCTCCTGTATATAATTATATATGCACAGCCGGTATAACCTGGGCATCTCCTGTATATAATTATATATGTACAGCTGGTATAACCTGAGCATCTCCTGTATATAATTATATATGCACAGCCGGAATAACCTGGGCATCTCCTGTATATAATTATATATGTACAGCCGGTATAACTGGGTCATCTCCTGTATATAATTATATATGTACAGCCTGGTATAACCTGGCATCTCCTGTATATAATTATAATGTACAGCTGGTATAACCTGGCATCTCCTGTATATAATTATATATGCACAGCCGGATAACCTGGGCATCTCCTGTATATAATTATATATGTACAGCCGGTATAACTTGGGCATCTCCTGTATATAATTATATATGTACAGCCGTATAACCTGGGCATCTCCTGTATATAATTATATATGTACAGCTGGTATAACCTGGGCATCTCCTGTATATAATTAAATATGTACAGCTGGTATAACCTGGGCATCTCCTGTATTAATTATAATGTACACGGTATAACCTGGCATCTCCCGTATATAATTATATATGTACACTGGTATAACCTGGGCATCTCCTGTATATAAATATACATGTACAGCTGGTATAACCTGGCACTCCTGTATATAATTATATATGCACAGCCGGTATAACCTGGGCATCTCCTGTATATAATTATATATGTACAGCCGGTATAACTTGGGCATCTCCTGTATATAATTATATATGTACAGCTGGTATAACCTGGGCATCTCCTGTATATAATTATATATGTACAGCTGGTATAACCCGGGCATCTCCTGTATATAATTATATATGCACAGCCGGTATAACCTGGGCATTTCCTGTATATAATTATATATGTACAGCTGGTATAACCTGAGCATCTCCTGTATATAATTATATATGTGTGTGACCCGCACCACAATTGTGGTTTACCAGAGCAATGGGGTACTCAGAGCCGAGCCCATGGAAGTCTATGGGGTTGTCACAGGTAGCGGTGGCTCGGTCTGTGGCCCTGGCGGTCAGGCGTATGTTGGGGGGTATATTTACAGGGGATAGGTATATATACAGTTCGTGACGCCACCTGTAGTTCTCTGATCACTAAGACCAGCGCTGCTGTAGATCTCTGAGGGGATGGTGTGGCAGCTAGATGTCGGGTCCCCTACAGGTGGGACTGGTCCCTCAAAGTCTATGGAATTAATGATGTCGGGTGCAGGTAAATAAATCAGTCTCACACCATCCAGCGTCTTTCCATACCTTTTACTTGTCAGAAGATAAGGCAGGTCCCAGGGAGGCTGGTCGGGTGGAGGATGTGCTTTGAGATAACAGCTGAACAGGTTATGGGCCTCCTTCACTTTCCATATGATGAGTCCAACTAGCATAAAGCTTAGTTCACTCCAAGAACTCCAGCTTCTTCAAAGCTGTACTGCCCGGTCAGTTTTGTGGTCGGAGTCTTCCTTTGAGAGAGCTGAGTTCCTAATGATGTCCTGCAGTGACTCAAAGTTCCCACTCTCCCTGACCCCAGTTACGTACCGACACTCCAAGGGCTGCTTTCTGCGACCTAAGGTCCAGTAAGACTCTGGTTTTTCTATCCCTACGCCTGAAGCTGTAGTGATACTTCGGTCCCCAGTGACCGGTGATCAATGCCGGATAGTTCAATCCTTAAGGCACTTTTAGATTCCTTTCCACTGTGCCTTTCGCCCTGTTCGCGCTTGTAGCATAAGCACTCCACACTTCCAAAGGCCATGCAGGTTAATCCCTTCTTGCTTCTTCCCAGAGCTCGCTAACAGAGGCTCAGTAATCTTCTAGTTCAGGAGCACGTCGACTGAACTCCACTGTCCTTGGGACAGGCGACTGAAGGTTCTGCTGCTGACTCCTCTTTCTTCCTGCACAGACTGCACAATGACTGTTCTGTCCGAAGACAGGAAACAGACTGACTTTTCTCTGTCCGAGGACAGGAAACAGACTGACTGAGCTGTATATCACTAGCCTATATAACCTATGGGTGTGTCTAAGTGTGTGATGGAGTGAATGTTTATTGAGCATTAAACTGTTACCTCTCCGCACATCCTCCAGGGTACTGCGTGTGCCTTCACACCAGGGCTACACATTCCCCCATGGTAAAATACAGCACTCCCGGCTGTGAAATACAAGAAGACATTTTGTTTTTCATTAACAGTAAACATTAAACTCTTCCCATCCGGGAGGTAAGGATTTCTTAAACGTTGCATTATGTACAGTAGGAAAATACAAAAAGTATTAAAGCATCAAGGCATTCAATATATACACAGTATTCTTGTAAAGGACCCGCACCAAACCTTCAAAGTGGGTCCTGGGTGGGCTGCAGGACATCTGGCTGCAGACCTCGCTCAGTGCCACACCACATGGGTTTTATATTCAGAGGTAGTTGTGGTTTCATGTAAAACCAATATAATGCACCTTAGTGCAACTATTTACAGGATACAGTTTTTGGGCTGGCTCAGTCCTCAGCCACGAAGTCCATGACATAATAAAAGGACACATATATATACTTTTCACTTCAATATTTACATGATATATCCAACGATATTTACTCAACCAGAGTATTCTATATGTAAAACTCTTACTCTTTATTTCTCAAAATTCTTTAACTTTTCAAAATTTTCATCTTTGTACCCAGCCGGGTATTCTACTCGTTATATATAAAACTATGTAAACCCTATATATAGCAATAAAGTGCAAAACAGCAATTATTTCTTTTATCAAAACTTTCTACATTTTCTTTGTTGCGGTAAACCCTGTCTGGGTCCTACCGTTCTTCACATTTTCTTGCAGGCTTCCATTATACTTTCCATCCCGGGGGCTGGAACAATACGATGATCCTTAGATCCCATGACCAACAAGTCGTGACCTGCTATCAGGGTTTGGGTCGCTACAGTCCTCGTGCGAACCACTAGGGGCGCAACGGGTATGTCATCCTTGCAAGATTCTGATGGCATCTCTGCTGGTGCCGTCACGTCCGGCGGTATAACTTGCGACTTAAACGGGGTCGCGGTTTGCGATTTGGCGCGAGATACTGGCAGAGTAGAGTATGCAGGGGGCGCTTCCAACTGTGATATTCTCTCCTGGGGCGATGCCGGGGCACGGCCTGATGCAGCGGTAGATTGAGACTGGGATGCGCTGGCAATGGTGACGTTACCTGCGTCGGGGACGGGTCTCTGACGACTGCGACATTTAAGGATACCATCCTTTCATACCCCAGTGCCGTGTATAGGTTACTATGTCCCCATTGATTAGGTCCCTCCCGGGATGGCCGATGGGCAGGTGGGATTCTACGTCCCTGCGACTGACAAAGACCCCTGGGTAGAGGCCCGGTTCTCTAATGAAGCCCCAGCCCTTCCGGAGCTGGAACTCTGTCACACACCCCTGCCGCCGCAGTTCCCTTAGAGTACCTTTTTCCCTGCGGACACTTTCCTTATCCGCAATCAGCTGCTCGTACTGCCGCTGCCGGTTCCGCTGCACTTCCCGCTCTTCCTCCTGCCGGCGTCGCTGTTCCTCTTCGCGACGCTGCCACTCACGTTCCCACTGGGCGGTGTAGGCGACGTCATCCAGGCGCGCCATCTCATCCCAGTCGACGTCTGGTAATGATGGACAGGACCCCTCCGGTGTCCCTACCGGGGATCGATCATCTGCTGCGGCCTCCTGGCCGGGCGGGCATTCCGGAACTGGCGTACCTCCTCAACCTCCTTCGCTTCCACCGCTCCATCGGTAGGATCAGGGTCGGTCCTTTTGGGGGTAGCCTCCGGTTGCTCCTTAGCCTTGGGCAGCAGAAGTCTTGGTAGTTCAAATCGTGGGGGGTCGTCGAGGGGAGAGAACACCGCGTCCCACAGCCGCCGCTGCATCTGGTTACGCCGGCGTCTCTCGATCTCCTCCTTGCCAGGTTGTTGCGAAATCATCTTCTTCAACCTCGCATTTTCCCTCCCAATCTCCAGCAAGGCTTGCTGCAGGTGCAGGACCACAGATGGTTCTGGTTCTAGTGGCAGCTTGGCTGGGGAACGGGGCCTGCCTTCCACCGCTTCCCTGCTCGGCTGCACACATCCTGCCTCCATCATGTTCCAGAACACTCTCCCTTCTTCTAGAGCCGTCTGGTCTCTTCCGTGGAGGCGGGGTTTGCGTCTCCTCCTCTTCGCAGGGAAGGTGAAGAGGAGGCGGACCTCCTTTGCTGTAGGGCAGGATCGCATATTGTAATAGCACTTTGAGAGGGCAGGCATTCTCTTCGCGCCACAGGGGGGCACACGCCCACGAATCCACGCCCACCTTCTTCTCCAGCGCCTGAGGGCGCGAATTTGGCGGCAAAATGGCGGATTTTAGCGCCAAAAATAGCAAACAGTCCTTTTTCACAAAAACACCTCCACAGGCACACAGGGCTCGCAATTTTGCGAGTTTCGCATCCTGTTCGTGACGCCAAGTTGTGTGACCCAGCACCACAATTGTGGTTTACCAGAGCAATGGGGTACTCAGAGCCGAGCCCATGGAAGTCTATGGGGTTGTCACAGGTAGCGGTGGCTCGGTCTGTGGCCCTGGCGGTCAGGCGTATGTTGGGGGTATATTTACAGGGGATAGGTATATATACAGTTCGTGACGCTACCTGTAGTTCTCTGATCACTAAGACCAGCGCTGCTGTAGATCTCTGAGGGGATGGTGTGGCAGCTAGATGTCGGGTCCCCTACAGGTGGGACTGGTCCCTCAAAGTCTATGGAATTAATGATGTCGGGTGCAGGTAAATAAATCAGTCTCACACCATCCAGCGTCTTTCCATACCTTTTACTTGTCAGAAGATAAGGCAGGTCCCAGGGAGGCTGGTCGGGTGGAGGATGTGCTTTGAGATAACAGCTGAACAGGTTATGGGCCTCCTTCACTTTCCATATGATGAGTCCAACTAGCATAAAGCTTAGTTCACTCCAAGAACTCCAGCTTCTTCAAAGCTGTACTGCCCGGTCAGTTTTGTGGTCGGAGTCTTCCTTTGAGAGAGCTGAGTTCCTAATGATGTCCTGCAGTGACTCAAAGTTCCCACTCTCCCTGACCCCAGTTACGTACCGACACTCCAAGGGCTGCTTTCTGTAACCTAAGGTCCAGTAAGCCTCTGTTTTTTCTATCCCTACGCCTGAAGCTGTAGTGATACTTCGGTCCCCAGTGACCGGTGATCAATGCCGGATAGTTCAATCCTTAAGGCACTTTTAGATTCCTTTCCACTGTGCCTTTCGCCCTGTTCGCGCTGTAGGTGTAGCCCTGGTACACAATACCAGGAGGATGAGTGGAGAGGTAACAGTTAAGGTCTCTTCATGACATCACGTACACTTCTGACAACACCCAGCAGGGGTGTGGAAGGGAGTGATTTTTAGTCAGTCAGTTTCCTGTCCTTGGACAGAGTAGACGTGTCCAGTTTGAGCCTGTCATCAGTTCAGAAAGTGAGGCTGGTACAGGTGGTCTAATTCACCTTAGTCTAGTCAGAGCTGTGCCCCACTGGAAGAAAGACTGAACTAGCTATTAAGAGTTGAGCAAATCGAAGGGCAAAGTGGAAGGAAGATTATTGGAAAAGTGCGTTTGGCTTGGAAAAGTCCTGCACATTGCTACCGGTCACTGGGGACCGAAGGATCACTATTAGCTACAAGCATAGTGAAGAGAAAACCAGAGATTTACCGGACCCTAGGTCGCGGCAAACACCCCTTATAGTCAGTACGTAACTGGGGTCAGGGGAAGTGAAGACTTTGAGTCTCTGCAGGACAAAATAAGAATTCAGCTCCCTCATAGAAAGGCTCCTAACACTAAATTGACTGGGAAGCACAGCTTTGGATAAGCTGGAATCATAGAGGGGACTACGCTTCAGGCTGGTCGTACTCATCTTCATTGGACAGTAAAGGAGGCCCCTAACTTGCTTAGCTGTTGCCTCAAAGCTCATCCTCCATCAACCCCATCAGCCTCCCTGGGACCTGCCTTACCATCTTGCAAGTAAAGGTATGGAAAGACACTGACGGTGTGAGACTGAGTTATTATTGCATGCCTGCACAATCCCTACCTAACTACCGACCTGAGGGAAGAGTCCCACCTGTAGGGGACCCGACATCTAGCTGCCTCACCATCCCCTCAGAGATCTACAGCAGCGCTGGTACTAATTACCAGAATACTACAGGTGGCGTCACGAACTGTATATAAATCAATCCCCTGTAAATATTCCCCCAACATACGCCAGACCGCCAGGGCCACAGACCGAGCCACAGCTACCTGTGACAAATCCCCATAGACTTCTACGGGCTCGGCTCTGAGTACCCCATTGCCCTGGTAACCCACAATTGTGGTGGCGGGTCGACACAAAAATTTGGCGTCACGAACAGGATACGAAACTTGCAGCATTGCGAGCCCTGTGTGCCTGTGGAGTGTTTTTGTGAAAAAGGACTGTTTGCACTTTTGGCGCCAAAATCGCCATCTTGTCGCCATATTCGCGCCCTCAGGCGCTGGAGAAGAAGGTGGGCGTACCTGAAAGAGCGCGCAGAGTCTTGGACACGCCCCCCGGCTCTGACTCATCGGCAGGTCCTGCAACAGGAAGTGAACGCTCTGACATCAGAGCGCCAGCGACGAAGGTCCTGTTCCCACTGCGGTGCCTGTGAAATAGCAGCGTCTGAAACCGGTAGGCTCCGTTTAACCAAGGGGGCGCTAAGATGTCACAACAACCGGCTGACAGTGCGGCCCCAGCCGGAGGCCCCAATCCCGCACCGTCTGGTATTGTAGCGCCAGATGGGGGCGCAGGCCCTGCACCCAGTCCGGTAGTCCCGATCATGCCACTAACGCTCCCATATATGCCTGGGGCGAAATGGCTTCCCCAATACAGCGGTGAGCCAGGCACATTAGCAGGCTTCAAGCGGAAGTTATGCAGCATCCTAGAAATGTACTCCATGCCTGAGAGACAAAAAGCTGCTGTGCTAATAGGGCAGCTAACTGGCGCTGCTGAGAGGGAAGTGGAGACCTGGGATACCGTTGATCAGGAGTCGGTACCTGCGATCTTCCTGAAGCTACATGCCATATTTGAAGACCGCACAGAAACGGATCTCCGGATGGCCTTCTATCACTGTTCACAACAGCCAGGTGACAGCATCCGGGACTATGCTTGCCGACTACAGGGAGCCTGAGAGCCCTCAAGCAAATTAACAATTTAAATGCTATCGACGAGAATAGAATGCTGAAAGAACAATTTATACAGGGATTGAGATCCCCAGAGGAACGCAGAACTGTAAATTGGTGGTCCTTAGATCATCCGGATGCTACCTTTGATGCCCTAAAGGACATGGCAATAAAAGGGCTGCGGCCCCTGGGCAAACCTGAGGTGGCCGCCCAACATCATCAGGGTGAAGTCACTCTGGAACCGGCAGTAACCCCCTGTTCCCCGCTAGTGGCAGAAACCAAAACGCAGGTGACACCTCCTAGTGAATTGGACTGTCTGCGCTCAGAGGTGCGCCAGCTGACTAAAAATCTGGCCGCTGTGATGAGTGCCCTACAGCTGCGGAAAGAGGAGGAAGGGAAGATCTTGTTAGCTGACTGCCCGGAGGATGTTCCGTGGATGCACCGGAGAAGAAAGAAGACGTCACCCCCCCGGAGGAGGACAACGCCCCCCCAGGAGCAACCTCTGATCAACACCCTTCTCGTCGAGAGATCATCTGTTATCGCTGCAACCGGAAAGGTCATCTGTCTATACAGTGTCCTTTAAACGGGCAGAACCTGGGTCCAAGGGCCAACACCCAGGAGAATACCCGTCAGGCCCCCTAGACTGGAACCGCAGGTATGTGGGCGGGCGACCCTACCTGTCTATTATTCTAGATGGTATTGCTGTTCCAGCATTGTTAGACACTGGGTCCCAGGTGACCCTAATACCTGATGCTCTATATACCAAGTACTGGTCAATGGACAGTCTTAAACCTCCGAGCCTTGACTTTACTGTGTATGCTTCGAATGGTCTTCCTGTAGAAGTACTCGGAACAAAATGTGTAGATGTAAAGGTGGCAGAGAGGAGTTGAAAGACCAAGGGCTTCTGGTAGTAAAGACTGTAAATGAGGAGAATGGTCTAAATATAATTCTGGGTACTAACATTATCGGTAATTGTTTGGGAGAAGTTGTGTTCTTGCTCCAACAGCTCGCTGAGATTGCCCGACCAAGGCAGAGAGGAGTAATCCAAAGAGAGATCCGGGCCCTGGTGTGTCAGCAGCAAGCGAAGCTTACCGACGGCGAAATTGGTAATGTAGGGTCACTGACTCAGATCCTATTGTGATACCCCCAATGAGTGAAATGATCATTTGGTGCAGGGCAGCCCATAGGTCTGAGAGGACAGAATTACCAAGCTGTAGTAGAACCCCACCATTCAGAACATAGACCTACACTTATGACTGCTAGAGGAGTAGTAGAGGTGGTGAATGGAAGAGTAACCGGTACGGCTTCTCAATTGGGGAGATGATGAGGTAAATATACCCCGTTATGCAACCATTGCTAAACTTCATGCTGTTGATAATAATTCTATTCCCGGCTGAGTCCTTAGACTCCTGTCAAATAGAGGAGGACAATGACCCAGCAACTCAGGTGGCGGAATGGTGTCAGCAACTCCATGTTGGGACGGACACCACTCCCGCTCACCAGAAGCAAGGGGTATTACGGGTGGTGCAAGAGTACGCCCAAGTGTTTAGCAAAAATCCACTTGATTTTGGGACAATTAAGGGAGTACAACATCATATCCCTACAGGCAGTCATCCTCCCATCAAAGAGCGGTATAGGCCCATACCTCCAGCTCATTATCAGAAGGCTAAAGAAATGTTGAATGATATGAAGAAAGCTGGGGTGATAAGGGATAGTTGTAGCCCCTGGGCAGCCCCTCTAGTTCTGGTTAAAAAGAAAGATGGTAGTATAGAATGTGTGTGGATTACAGCAGGTGAACCGCATAACACACAAGGATGCATACCCGTTACCACGTATAGAGGAATCATTAGCTGCTCTGAAAACGGCTAACTACTTTTCTACCCTCGATCTGACTAGTGGTTACTGGCAAGTGGCTGTGGCTGAGGAGGATCGTGAGAAAACGGCTTTCACCACCCCAATGGGGCTCTGTGAGTTCGACAGAATGCCGTTTGGGCTCAGCAGTGCCCCAGGAACATTTCAGAGAGTGATGGAAAATTGTCTGGACATCTCAATTTTGAAACCGTGCTGCTATACCTAGATGACGTTATCGTGTATTCCAGACATATGAGGACCATCTGAAGCACCTGGCAGAAGTATTCGAGTCCCTGTCCAGGTACGGGATGAAATTAAAACCCTCAAAATGCCATCTACTCAAACAGAAGGTACAATACTTGGGGCACATCGTCAGTTCGGAAGGAGTAGCGCCGGACCCAGAGAAAGTCACTGCCATCCAGAAGTGGCCGGAGCCGAAGAACCTTAAGGAAGTGCGACAGTTCCTGGGACTAACGGGTTACTACAGGAGATTCGTGAAAGATTACACGAAGAAGGCAGCTCCTTTACAGGACCTCCTGGTAGGACAATCCTTAAAGAGCAGAAACCCTCCCTTTAATTGGGGTAAAGAACAGGCTGAAGCATTCCAAAAGATGAAAGAGATCCTGACAGGTGATGAGATCTTAACCTATCCTGATTACAGCCAACCGTTCCTGTTGTACACCGACGCCAGTAATGAAGGGCTGGGAGCAGTTCTCAGTCAGAAGCAGAATGGCCAAGAAAAAGTCATCGCTTATGCTAGCAGAAAACTCAGGCCAACGGAGAGGAATCCGGAAAATTATAGCAGCTTCAAGCTGGAGTTTCTGGCGCTGGTCTGGGCCATTACTGAAAGATTTAAGCACTATCTGGCCTCCAATAAGTTCACGGCGTACACAGACAACAACCCGTTAACGCACCTGGAAACCGCCAAGCTGGGTGCCATGGAGCAGCGATGGATGGCCCGGTTGTCCAATTACCAGTTTACTATCAAGTACCGGCAGGTCGAAAGAATGCTAATGCTGATGCGTTGTCCCGAAGGCCGCATGACTCTGATACGGAAGAAGAATCGGACGACCTGGAAGAAATTGAGCTACCCGCGTTCCATCGAAATGGGGTAGTCCATGAGCATCGAGTTCACAGAAAGCAGTATGGTGCAACATTAAATCCTTTACCCCATCACAGCTGGAAAGAGACTCAGGACAGTGATCCAGTGGTCAGCCGCATCAAGGAGTTGTTAAAACAGGAAGGTTCCTCCTTGGAAAAGGATGCACCTATGTCAGCCAAGCTCCTGTGGAACGAGAAAAGCAGGTTGTTCCTATACCGTGAGAAGTTGTGCAGGAGATACGTCAACCCCAGAACCCATGAAATGGTCTGGCAAATAGTGGTCCCCAAGGCAGACGTCCCAATGGTGTTGGAAGCGTACCACGATCAAGCAGGACACTTTGGCTGGAGAAAGCTGGAGACCCTGTTGAGATGCCGGTTCTATTGGGTAGGGATGCGCAGCTCCATCGAGAGGTGGTGTCGGAACTGTGGACCCTGTGGTCTCAGAAGAAAGGACTACGGTAGTCAGAAGGCACCCCTGCAACCTATCCGGACGACTCGTCCTCTGGAGATTGTGGCCCTGGACCATGTCAACTGTCGCCAAGTAGAACTGGATACTCATACGCCTTGACCATGGTGGACCATTACTCCAGATTTCTGGTGGTTGTTCCAGTGAAAGACCAGACCGCAGTGACGGCAGCGAAGACCTTTCAAGCAAGTTTCTGCAGACCGCATGGGTATCCGGAGCAAGTCTTAACCGATCAGGGACCTGCTTTCGAAGCCGATTTATTCAAGGAATTCTGTCACATGTACGGGTGCAAGAAAATAAGAACAACACCATACCACCCTCAAACCAACGGTCTTTGTGAAAAGATGAACCATATTGTCCTTGACTTGTTGAGATCCATACCGTTGGAAGACAGGAATCGATGGCCGGATTTACTACCTGATTTGGTTTTATTTGTATAATCATATACCTGTAAGTTCTACTAACTGCACTCCAGCTTATCTTATGCGAGCAAGGCCCGGAAAACTACCAATGGATCTAGAACTTGGAGTGGTAGAACCGGAGGCAGACGACGCTGTTGAAAACTGGGACGTCAATCGGCAAGAGCAATACAGAAGAGTACAAATCTGTGTAGAGGAAAGTCTCAATAAGGCACGGGAGAAACAGGAAGATGTTTACAACAGAAATGCTCCTGCCAAGCCTTTGATGCCTGGAGAGGTAGTATTAAAAAGAAAAAGGAAGATGCACAAATTGGATAATCAGTGGGAGCAAGAACCCTACGTCATACAAGATTCTAAATATGACAACAGAAAAGTTTGTGTCGTCAGTAAGGACGGAGGAAGAACAACAACCACTGTGTCCAGAGATCATTTGAAGTTGTGTCCAGAACACTTAAAGCGTTGTGAAAAGAACCCTGTCCTCAATCAAGGAGAAAGAAAGGAAGAGGTCATACACACCGATCTGGGAGATTTTCCTGCGGATTGGCCTAGACTGGGAGATGCTGTGATAATTCCAGTGTTGCAGTTTTATCAGCCACAAGAGGAAGTTCTACCTCCAGTTGTGCCTGTGGTGCCAGTTGAGCCCGCTCAGGAGTTACCCATTCCAGCAACACCTCAACCTGTGGAACCTCAAGATGGATCATCTGAAGCAGCACCCCATACTATGGGATCTCCTGGTGAAGCTGACTCACACCGCCCAGACATCAGTACGCTTGCCAGATCCATGGAAAGATTAAGGCAGTTCTATAGTTTGCCGTTACGCAGTGCAGACAGATCGCAACTTGATATACCTGAAACTACACCACGTAGATCAGAGAGAATCACAAAAGGGAAATTACCCATTAGATATCAGCAGTGATTATAACGAATTTATGTGAACATTGTAAAAAGTCTATATATATAAATGTGTTTTCCCTATTATGTCTTTGTTTAACAATGATTTAGAGGCTGAGGACTGAGCCAGCCCAAAAACTGTATCCTGTAAATAGTTGCACTAAAGTGCCTTTTTAATGGTTTCACATGAAACCTTGACTTACCTCTGAACCAAAAACCCGTGTGGTGTGGCACTGAGTGAGGTCTGCATTTGGATGTCCTGCAGCCCACCCAGGACCCACGTTGAAGGTTTGGTGCGGGTCCTTCACAAGTATACCGTATATTTATTGAATGCTATTTAATACTTTTTGTATTTCTATAATGTTTTGCAACGTTCAAGATATCCTCACCTCCCGGATGGGACGAACCAATGTTAATTGTTTAATGTTTTCATGCATAAACAAAAATGTCTCTTTATATTTTACAGCCCGGGAGTGCTGTCGTTTACCATGGGGGAATGTGTAGCCCTGGTACACAATACCAGGAGGATGAGTGGAGAGGTAACAGTTAAGGTCTCTTCATGACATCACGTACACTTCTGACACACCCAGCAGGGGTGTGGAAGGGAGTGATTTTTAGTCAGTCAGTTTCCTGTCCTTGGACAGAGTAGACGTGTCCAGTTTGAGCCTGTCATCAGTTCAGAAAGTGAGGCTGGTACAGGTGGTCTAATTCACCTTAGTCTAGTCAGAGCTGTGCCCCACTGGAAGAAAGACTGAACTAGCTATTAAGAGTTGAGCAAATCGAAGGGCAAAGTGGAAGGAAGATTATTGGAAAAGTGCGTTTGGCTTGGAAAAGTCCTGCACATTGCTACCGGTCACTGGGGACCGAAGGATCACTATTAGCTACAAGCATAGTGAAGAGAAAACCAGAGATTTACCGGACCCTAGGTCGCGGCAAACACCCCTTATAGTCAGTACGTAACTGGGGTCAGGGGAAGTGAAGACTTTGAGTCTCTGCAGGACAAAATAAGAATTCAGCTCCCTCATAGAAAGGCTCCTAACACTAAATTGACTGGGAAGCACAGCTTTGGATAAGCTGGAATCATAGAGGGGACTACGCTTCAGGCTGGTCGTACTCATCTTCATTGGACAGTAAAGAGGGCCCCTAACTTGCTTAGCTGTTGCCTCAAAGCTCATCCTCCATCAACCCCATCAGCCTCCCTGGGACCTGCCTTACCATCTTGCAAGTAAAGGTATGGAAAGACACTGACGGTGTGAGACTGAGTTATTATTGCATGCCTGCACAATCCCTACCTAACTACCGACCTGAGGGAAGAGTCCCACCTGTAGGGGACCCGACATCTAGCTGCCTCACCATCCCCTCAGAGATCTACAGCAGCGCTGGTACTAATTACCAGAATACTACAGGTGGCGTCACGAACTGTATATAAATCAATCCCCTGTAAATATTCCCCCAACATACGCCAGACCGCCAGGGCCACAGACCGAGCCACAGCTACCTGTGACAAATCCCCATAGACTTCTACGGGCTCGGCTCTGAGTACCCCATTGCCCTGGTAACCCACAATTGTGGTGGCGGGTCGACACAGTAGCATAAGCACTCCACACTTCCAAAGGCCATGCAGGTTAATCCCTTCTTGCTTCTTCCCAGAGCTCGCTAACAGAGGCTCAGTAATCTTCTAGTTCAGGAGCACGTCGACTGAACTCCACTGTCCTTGGGACAGGCGACTGAAGGTTCTGCTGCTGACTCCTCTTTCTTCCTGCACAGACTGCACAATGACTGTTCTGTCCGAAGACAGGAAACAGACTGACTTTTCTCTGTCCGAGGACAGGAAACAGACTGACTGAGCTGTATATCACTAGCCTATATAACCTATGGGTGTGTCTAAGTGTGTGATGGAGTGAATGTTTATTGAGCATTAAACTGTTACCTCTCCGCACATCCTCCAGGGTACTGCGTGTGCCTTCACACCAGGGCTACACATATGCACAGCCGGAATAACCTGGGCATCTCCTGTATATAATTATATATGTACAGCCGGTATAACTTGGGCATTTCCTGTATATACTTATATATGTACAGCCGGTATAACCTGAGCATCTCCTGTATATAATTATATATGTACAGCTGGTATAACCTGAGCATCTCCTGTATATAATTATATATGCACAGCCGGAATAACCTGGGCATCTCCTGTATATAATTATATATGTACAGCCGGTATAACTTGGGCATCTCCTGTATATAATTATATATGTACAGCCGTTATAACTTGGGCATCTCCTGTATATAATTATATATGTACAGCTGGTATAACCTGGGTATCTCCTGTATATAATTAAATATGTACAGCTGGAATAACCTGGGCATCTCCTGTATCTAATTATACATGTACAGCTGGTATAACCTGGTCATCATCTGTATATAATTATATATGTACAACTGGTATAACCTGGGCATCTCCTGTATATAAATATATATGTACAGCTGGTATAACCTGGGCATCTACTGTATATAATTATATATGTACAGCTGGTATAACCTGGGCATCTCCTGTATATAATTATATATGTACAGCTGGTATAACCTGGGCATCTCCTGTATATAATTATATATGTACAGCCGATATAACTTGGGCATCTCCTGTATATAATTATATATGTACAGCTGGTATAACCTGGGCATCTCCTGTATATAATTATATATGTACAGCTGGTATAACCCGGGCATCTCCTGTATATAATTATATATTCACATCCGGTATAACCTGGGCATCTCCTGTATATAATTATATATGTACAGCCGGTATAACTTGGGCATCTCCTGTATATACTTATATACTGTATGTACAGCCGGTATAATCTGAGCATCTCCTGTATATAATTATATATGTACAGCTGGTATAACCTGAGCATCTCCTGTATATAATTATATATGCACAGCCGGAATAACCTGGGCATCTCCTGTATATAATTATACATGTACAGCCGGTATAACCTGGGCATCTCCTGTATATAATTATATATGTACAGCTGGTATAACCTGGGTATCTACTGTACATAATTATATATGTACAGCTGGAATAACCTGGGCATCTCCTGTATCTAATTATACATGTACAGCTGGTATAACCTGGTCATCATCTGTATATAATTATATATGTACAACTGGTATAACCTGGGCATCTCCTGTATATAAATATATATGTACAGCTGGTATAACCTGGGCATCTCCTGTATATAGTTATATATGTACAGCTGGTATAACCCGGCATCTCCTGTTTATAATTATATATGCACAGCCGGTATAACCTGGGCATCTCCTGTATATAATTATATATGTACAGCCGGTATAACTTGGGCATCTCCTGTATATAATTATATGTACAGCTGGTATAACCTGGGCATCTCCTGTATATAATTATATATGTACAGCTGGTATAACCCGGGCATCTCCTGTATATAATTATATATTCACATCCGGTATAACCTGGGCATCTCCTGTATATAATTATATATGTACAGCCGGTATAACTTGGGCATCTCCTGTATATACTTATATACTGTATGTACAGCCGGTATAATCTGAGCATCTCCTGTATATAATTATATATGTACAGCTGGTATAACCTGAGCATCTCCTGTATATAATTATATATGCACAGCCGGAATAACCTGGGCATCTCCTGTATATAATTATACATGTACAGCCGGTATAACCTGGGCATCTCCTGTATATAATTATATATGTACAGCTGGTATAACCTGGGTATCTCCTGTACATAATTATATATGTACAGCTGGAATAACCTGGGCATCTCCTGTATCTAATTATACATGTACAGCTGGTATAACCTGGTCATCATCTGTATATAATTATATATGTACAACTGGTATAACCTGGGCATCTCATGTATATAAATATATATGTACAGCTGGTATAACCTGGGCATCTCCTGTATATAATTATATATGTACAGCTGGTATAACCCGGGCATCTCCTGTATATAATTATATATTCACATCCGGTATAACCTGGGCATCTCCTGTATATAATTATATATGTACAGCCGGTATAACTTGGGCATCTCCTGTATATAATTATATATGTACAGCTGGTATAACCTGGGCATCTCCTGTATATAATTATATATGTACAGCTGGTATAACCCGGGCATCTCCTGTATATAATTATATATTCACATCCGGTATAACCTGGGCATCTCCTGTATATAATTATATATGTACAGCCTGTATAACTTGGGCATCTCCTGTATATACTTATATACTGTATGTACAGCCGGTATAACCTGAGCATCTCCTGTATATAATTATATATGTACAGCTGGTATAACCTGAGCATCTCCTGTATATAATTATATATGCACAGCCGGAATAACCTGGGCATCTCCTGTATATAATTATACATGTACAGCCGGTATAACCTGGGCATCTCCTGTATATAATTATATATGTACAGCTGGTATAACCTGGGCATCTCCTGTATATAATTATATATGTACAGCCGTTATAACTTGGGCATCTCCTGTATATAATTATATATGTACAGCTGGTATAACCTGGGCATCTCCTGTATATAATTATATATGTACAGCTGGTATAACCTGGGCATCTCCTGTATATAATTATATATGTACAGCTGGTATAACCTGGGCATCTCCTGTATATAATTATATATGTACAGCTGATATAACCTGGGCATCTCCTGTATATAATTATATATGTACAGCTGGTATAACCTGGGCATCTACTGTATATAATTATATATGTACAGCTGGTACAACTTGGGCATCTCCTGTATATAATTATATATGTACAGCTGGTATAACCTGGGCATCTCCTGTATATAATTATATATATACAGCCGGTACAACCTGGGCATCTCCTGTATATAATTATATATGTACAGCTGGTATAACCTGGGCATCTCCTGTATATAATTATATATGTACAGCTGGTATAACCTGGGTATGTCCTGTATATAATTATATATGTACAGCTGGTATAACCTGGGATCTCCTGTATATAATTATATATGTACAGCTGGTATAACCTGGGCATCTCCTGTATATAATTATATATGTACAGCTGGTATAACCTGGGCATCTCCTGTATATAATTATATATGTACAGCAGGTATAACCTGGGCATCTCTTGTATATAATTATATATATACAGCTGGTATAACCTGGGTATCTCCTGTATATAATTATATATGTACAGCTGGTATAACCTGGGCATCTCCTGTATATAATTATATATGTACAGCTGGTATAACCTGGGTATGTCCTGTATATAATTATATATGTACAGCTGGTATAACCTGGGCATCTCCTGTATATAATTATATATGTACAGCTGGTATAACCTGGGCATCTCCTGTATATAATTATATATGTACAGCTGGTATAACCTGGGTATCTCCTGTATATAATTATATATGTACAGCTGGTATAACCTGGGTATCTCCTGTATATAATTATATATGTACAGCTGGTATAATCTGGGCATCTCCTGTATATAATTATACATGTACAGCCGGTATAACCTGAGCATCTCCTGTATATAATTATATATGTACAGCTGGTATAACCTGGACATCTCCTGTATATAATTATATATGTACAGCTGGTATAACCTGGGCATCTCCTGTATATAATTATACATGTACAGCTGGTATAACCTGGGCATCTCCTGTATATAATTATATATGTACAGCTGGTATAACCTGGGCATCTCCTGTATATAATTATATATGTACAGCTGGTATAACCTGGGCATCTCCTGTATATAATTATATATGTACAGCTGGTATAACCTGGGCATCTCCTGTATATAATTATATATGTACAGCTGGTATAACCTGGGTATCTCCTGTATATAATTATTTATGTACAGCTGGTATAACCTGGGCATCTCCTGAATATAATTCTACATATACAGCTTTGTGCTGTTCAGTAACAGAAACCTCTGAGCAGTAAGTAGATGAAATGTAGGTGACACTTCCGTCTCCTCTTATGATGGACGCGACTACTTATTGCCACTTATTGCCACTCGATTGAGCCGTACCTTCCGCCATCTCTCTCGCTTACCTCCCACAGGGCTCACATCACTTTGCTTTTTTTTGTCAGTGAGAATAAATGTGGCGGAGGAATCGATATAACGCGCTCGGCTGACGGATCCATTTATTACTATTCATATTGTATCGATCCAGAAAAGACCAGGAGCCATTCAGAAGATCTCACCGGAGCGGCGGCCGGCACGACGAGGAGGTGGAGGAATGGAGGGTCGTCCAAAAGAGTTAACGGGAGCGGGGTATCTAGGTCACTATGGATTTTAAGGGTTAAAAAAAAATCTGGTACTTCTCTGTGTGGCACCTGTCAATCAGAACGACCCCTAGTGTTGGTGACTGTGACCCCGATCACAGCTGTAAATGCACTGAGCAAATCTGCCAAAATCTTTCCTAATGATCCACCTTAACCCCTTATGATCAGATTCCTTTTTTTTTACTTTAAATTTCATTTTTTTTCCATTCCTCCAGTTTGCATTACAGATTATTGAATTCTGTTTTTCTTGGGGTTTACAGCGCTGAGCAGATTTCCATCATCACACGATTATTCTGATGGCCGCTCCCGTTACAGCGAGAGCAGAGTTCACATCACACGATTATTCTGATGGCCGCTCCCGTTACAGCGAGAGAAGAATTCACATCACACGATTATTCTGATGGCCGCTTCCATTACAGCGAGAGCAGAATTCACATCACACGATTATTCTGATGGCCGCGTCTCGTTACAGCGAGAGCAGAATTCACATCACACGATTATTCTGATGGCCGCTTCCCGTTACAGCGAGAGCAGAATTCACATCACACGATTATTCTGATGGCCGCTTCCCGTTACAGCGAGAGCAGAATTCACATCACACGATTATTCTGATGGCCGCTCCCGTTACAGCGAGAGCAGAATTCACATCACACGATTATTCTGATGGCCGCCTCCCGTTACAGCGAGAGCAGATTTCACATCACACGATTATTCTGATGGCCGCTTCCCGTTACAGCGAGAGCAGATTTCACATCACACGATTATTCTGATGGCCGCTTCCCGTTACAGCGAGAGCAGAATTCACATCACACGATTATTCTGATGGCCGCTTCCCGTTACAGCGAGAGCAGAATTCACATCACACGATTATTCTGATGGCCGCTTCCCGTTACAGCGAGAGCAGAGTTCACATCACACGATTATTCTGATGGCCGCTTCCCGTTACATCGAGAGCAGATTTCACATCACACGATTATTCTGATGGCCGCTTCCCGTTACAGCGAGAGCAGAGTTCACATCACACGATTATTCTGATGGCCGCTTCCCGTTACATCGAGAGCAGATTTCACATCACACGATTATTCTGATGGCCGCTTCCCGTTACAGCGAGAGCAGATTCACATCACACGATTATTCTGATGGCCGCTCCGTTACAGCGAGAGCAGAATTCACATCACACGATTATTCTGATGGCCGCTTCCTTACAGCGAGAGCAGATTCACATCACACGATTATTCTGATGGCCGCTCCCGTTACAGCGAGAGCAGATTTCACATCACACGATTATTCTGATGGCCGCTTCCATTACAGCGAGAGCAGATTCACATCACACGATTATTCTGATGGCGCTTCCCGTTACAGCGAGAGCAGAATTCACATCACACGATTATTCTGATGGCCGCTCCCGTTACAGCGAGAGCAGAATTCACATCACACGATTATTCTGATGGCCGCTTCCCGTTACAGCGAGAGCAGATTTCACATCACACGATTATTCTGATGGCCGCTCCCTTACAGCGAGAGCAGAATTCACATCAATGATTATTCTGATGGCGCTTCCTTACAGCGAGAGCAGATTCACATCACACGATTATTCTGATGGCCGCTTCCCATTACAGCGAGAGCAGAATTCACATCACACGATTATTCTGATGGCCGCTTCCCGTTACAGCGAGAGCTAGATTCACATCACACGATTATTCTGATGGCCGCTTCCCGTTACAGCGAGAGCAGAATTCACATCACACGATTATTCTGATGGCCGCTCCCTTACAGCGAGAGCAGATTCACATCACACGATTAATCTGATGGCCGCTCCCGTTACAGCGAGAGCAGATTTCACATCACACGATTATTCTGATGGCCGCTCCCTTACAGCGAGAGCAGAATTCACATCACACGATTATTCTGATGGCCGCTCCCGTTACAGCGAGAGCAGAATTCACATCAACGATTATTTGATGCCGCTTCGTTACACGAGAGCGATTCACATCACACGATTATTCTGATGGCCGCTTCCCGTTACAGCGAGAGCAGAGTTCACATCCACGATTATTCTGATGGCTGCTTCCATTACAGCGAGAGCAGATTCACATCACACGATTATTCTGATGGCCGCTCCCGTTACAGCGAGAGCAGAATTCACATCACACGATTATTCTGATGGCCGCTCCCGTTACAGCGTGAGCAGATTCACATCACACGATTATTCTGATGGCCGCTCCCGTTACAGCGAGAGCAGAATTCACATCACACGATTATTCTGATGACGCTTCCTTACAGCGAGAGCAGATTCACATCACACGATTATTCTGATGCCGCTCCTTACAGCGAGAGCAGAATTCACATCACACGATTATTCTGATGGCCGCTCCCATTACAGCGAGAGCAGAATTCACATCACACGATTATTCTGATGGCCGCTTCCCGTTACAGCGGAGCAGATTCACATCACACGATTATTCTGATGGCCGCTTCCCGTTACAGCGAGAGCAGAATTCACATCACAGATTATTCTGATGGCCGCTTCCCGTTACAGCGAGAGCAGAATTCACATCACACGATTATTCTGATGGCCGCTTCCCGTTACAGCGAGATCAGAAGTTCACATCACACGATTATTCTGATGGCCGCTTCCCGTTACAGCGAGAGCAGAATTCACATCACACGATTATTCTGATGGCCGCTTCCCTTACAGCGAGAGCAGAATTCACATCACACGATTATTCTGATGGCCGCTTCCCGTTACAGCGAGAGCAGATTCACATCACAGATTATTCTGATGGCCGCTTCCGTTACAGCGAGAGCAGAATTCACATCACACGATTATTCTGATGGCCGCTCCCTTACAGCGAGAGCAGAATTCACATCACACGATTATTCTGATGGCCGCATCCCGTTACAGCGTGAGCAGAATTCACATTTCACCACAATGTGGGTTCGGATGGCGCTATCGGCCGCCTAAGCTTGGGGATTCACATACATGTGTGTCTGTGGCCGCTTGGCTAGTTTATATTCAGGGAAGGTTATTACATCGTACGCCACCGTTATTCTGTAATATGTACAGCGCTGCTGTAGATCTCTGAGGGATGGTGAGGCAGCTAGATGTCGGTCCACTACAGGTGGACTACTTCCCTCAGGTCGGTAGTTAAGTAGGATTGTGCAGGCATGCAATAATAACTCAGTCTCACACGGTCAGCGTCTTTCCATACTTTACTTGCAAGATGGTAAGGCACAGTCCATGGATGGCTGATGCGGTTGATGGGGATGAGCTTTGAGGCAACAGCTAACAAGTTAGGGCCTCCTTACTGTCCAATGAAGATGAGTACGACCACTGAAGCGTATCCTTATGATTCCAGCTTTCCAGAGCTGTTCTGCCCAGTCAGATTTGTGTCAGGAGCCTTTCTGTGAGGGAGCTGAATTCTTATTTTGTCCTGCAGAGACTCAAAGTCTTCACTTCCCCTGACCCCAGTTACGTACTGACTATAAGGGGCTTGTTTGCCGCGACCTAGGGTCCGGTAAATCTCTGGTTTTCTCTTCACTATGCTTGTAACAATAGTGATTCTTCGGTCCCCAGTGACCGGTAGCAATGTGCAGGACTCTTCCAAGCCAAACGCACTTTTCCAATAATCTTCCACTTTGCCCTTCGATTTGCTCGACTCTTAATAGTTAGTTCAGTCTTTCTTCCAGTGGGGCACAGCTCTGACTAGACTAAGGTGAATTAGACCACCTGTACCAGCCTCCACTTTCTGAACTGCTGACAGGCTCAAACTGGACACGTCTACTCTGTCCAAGGACAGGAAACTGACTGACTAGAAATCACTCCCTTCCACACCCCTGCTGGGTGTGTCAGAAGTGTACATGATGTCATGAAGAGACCTTAACTGTTACCTCTCCACTCATCCTCCTGGTATTGTGTACCAGGGCTACACATTCCCCCATGGTAAACGACAGCACTCCCGGGCTGTAAAATATAAAGAGACATTTTTGTTTATGCACGAAAACATTAAACAATTAACATTGGTTCGTCCCATCCGGGAGGTGAGGATATCTTGAACGTTGCGAACAATAACATTATAGATAGAAATACAAAAGTATTAAATAGCATTCAATAAATATACAGTATACTTGTGAAGGACCCGCACCAAACCTTCAACGTGGGTCCTGGGTGGGCTGCAGGACATCCAAATGCAGACCTCACTCAGTGCCACACCACACGGGTTTTTGGTTCAGAGGTAAGTCAAGGTTTCATGTGAAACCATTAAAAAGGCACAAAGTGCAACTATTTACAGGATACAGTTTTTGGGCTGGCTCAGTCCTCAGCCTCTGAGTCCATTGTTAAACGAAGACATAATAGGGAAAAAACACATATATATATATAGACTTTTTACAGTATTCACATGAATTCGTTATAATCACTGCTGATATCTAATGGGTAACTTCCCTTTGGTGGTTCTCTCTGATCTACGTGGTGTAGTTTCAGGTATATCAAGTTGCGATCTGTCTGCACTGCGTAACGGCAAACTATAGAACTGCCTTAATCTTTCTATGGATCTGGCAAGCGTACTGATGGCTGGACGGTGTGAGTCAGCTTCACCAGGAGATCCCATAGTATGGGGCGCTGCTTCAGATGATCCATCTTGAGGTTCCACAGGTTGAGGTGTTGCTGGGATGGGTAACTCCTGAGCGGGCTCAACTGGCACCACAGGCACAACTGGAGGTAGAACTTCCTCTTGTGGCTGATAAAACTGCAACACTGGAATTATCACAGCATCTCCCAGTCGGGGCCAATCCACAGGAAAATCTCCCAGATCGGTGTGTATGACCTCTTCCTTTCTTTCTCTTTGATTGAGGACAGGGTTCTTTTCACAACTCTTTAAGTGTTCTGGACACAACTTCAAATGATCTCTGGACACAGTGGTTGTTGTTCTTCCTCCGTCTTTACTGACGACACAAACTTTTCTGTTGTCGTACTTAGAATCTTGTATGACGTAGGGTTCTTGCTCCCACTGATTATCCAATTTGTGCATCTTCCTTTTTCTTTTTAATACTACCTCTCCAGGCATCAAAGGCTTGGCAGGAGCATTTCTGTTGTAAACATCTTCCTGTTTCTCCCGTGCCTTATTGAGACTTTCCTCCACACAGATTTGTACTCTTCTGTACTGCTCTTGCCGATTGACGTCCCAGTTTTCCACGGCATCGTCTGCCTCCGGTTCTACCACTCCAAGTTCTAAATCCATTGGTAGTTTTCCAGGCCTTGCTCTCATAAGATAGGCTGGAGTGCAGTTAGTTGAGCTTACAGGTATATGATTATACAAATCAACCAAATCAGGTAGTAAATCCGGCCATCGATTCCTGTCTTCCAACGGTATGGATCTCAACAAGTCAAGGACAATATGGTTCATCTTTTCACAAAGACCGTTGGTTTGAGGGTGGTATGGTGTCGTTCTTATTTTCTTGCACCCGTACATATGACAGAATTCCTTGAATAAATCGGCTTCAAAAGCAGGTCCCTGATCGGTTAAGACTTGCTCCGGATACCCATGCGGTCTGCAGAAGCTTGCTTGAAAGGTTTTCGCGGCCGTCACTGCGGTCTGGTCCTTAACTGGAACAACTACCAGAAATCTGGAGTAATGGTCCACCATGGTCAAGGCGTATGAGTATCCAGATCTACTTGGCGACAATTTGACGTGGTCCAGGGCCACAATCTCCAGAGGACGAGTCGTCCGGATAGGTTGCAGGGGTGCCTTCTGACTACCGTAGTCCTTTCTTCTGAGACCACAGGGTCCACAGTTCCGACACCACCTCTCGATGGAGCTGCGCATCCCTACCCAGTAGAACCGGCATCTCAACAGGGTCTCCAGCTTTCTCCAGCCAAAGTGTCCTGCTTGATCGTGGTATGCTTCCAACACCATTGGGACGTCTGCCTTGGGGACCACGATTTGCCAGACCATCTCATGGGTTCTGGGGTTGACGTATCTCCTGCACAACTTCTCACGGTATAGGAACAACCTGCTTTTCTCGTTCCACAGGAGCTTGGCTGACATAGGTGCATCCTTTTCCAGAGTTTCTGCAAGTTTCGGATCCTGTTCGTGACGCCAAGTTTTTGTGTCGACCCGCCACCACAATTGTGGGTTACCAGGGCAATGGGGTACTCAGAGCCGAGCCCATGGAAGTCTATGGGGATTGTCACAGGTAGCTGTGGCTCGGTCTGTGGCCCTGGCGGTCTGGCGTATGTTGGGGATATATTTACAGGGGATAGGTTTATATACAGTTCGTGACGCCACCTGTAGTATTCTGGTAATATGTACCAGCGCTGCTGTAGATCTCTGAGGGGATGGTGAGGCAGCTAGATGTCGGGTCCCCTACAGGTGGGACTCTTCCCTCAGGTCGGTAGTTAAGTAGGGATTGTGCAGGCATGCAATAATAACTCAGTCTCACACGGTCAGCGTCTTTCCATACCTTTACTTGCAAGATGGTAAGGCAGGTCCCAGGGAGGCTGATGGGGTTGATGGAGGATGAGCTTTGAGGCAACAGCTAAGCAAGTTAGGGGCCTCCTTTACTGTCCAATGAAGATGAGTACGACCAGCCTGAAGCGTAGTCCCCTCTATGATTCCAGCTTTCCAAAGCTGTTCTGCCCAGTCAGATTTGTGTCAGGAGCCTTTCTGTGAGGGAGCTGAATTCTTATTTTGTCCTGCAGAGACTCAAAGTCTTCACTTCCCCTGACCCCAGTTACGTACTGACTATAAGGGGCTTGTTTGCCGCGACCTAGGGTCCGGTAAATCTCTGGTTTTCTCTTCACTATGCTTGTAACAATAGTGATTCTTCGGTCCCCAGTGACCGGTAGCAATGTGCAGGACTCTTCCAAGCCAAACGCACTTTTCCAATAATCTTCCACTTTGCCCTTCGATTTGCTCGACTCTTAATAGTTAGTTCAGTCTTTCTTCCAGTGGGGCACAGCTCTGACTAGACTAAGGTGAATTAGACCACCTGTACCAGCCTCCACTTTCTGAACTGCTGACAGGCTCAAACTGGACACGTCTACTCTGTCCAAGGACAGGAAACTGACTGACTAGAAATCACTCCCTTCCACACCCCTGCTGGGTGTGTCAGAAGTGTACATGATGTCATGAAGAGACCTTAACTGTTACCTCTCCACTCATCCTCCTGGTATTGTGTACCAGGGCTACACAACATCACACGATTATTCTGATGGCCGCTTCCCGTTACAGCGAGAGCAGAATTCACATCACACGATTATTCTGATGGCCGCTTCCCGTTACAGCGAGAGCAGAATTCACATCACACGATTATTCTGATGGCCGCTCCCGTTACAGCGCTGAGCAGAGTTCACATCACACGATTATTCTGATGGCCGCTTCCCGTTACAGCGAGAGCAGAATTCACATCACACGATTATTCTGATGACCGCTCCATTACAGCGAGAGCAGATTTCACATCACACGATTATTCTGATGGCCGCTCCCGTTACAGCGTGAGCAGAATTCACATCACACGATTATTCTGATGGCCGCTCCCGTTACAGCGAGAGCAGAATTCACATCACACGATTATTCTGATGGCCGCTTCCCGTTACAGCGCTGAGCAGATTTCACATCACACGATTATTCTGATGGCCGCTTCCCGTTACAGCGAGAGCAGAATTCACATCACACGATTATTCTGATGGCCGCTTCCCGTTACAGCGAGAGCAGAATTCACATCACACGATTATTCTGATGGCCGCTCCCGTTACAGCGAGAGCAGAATTCACATCACACGATTATTCTGATGGCCGCTCCCGTTACAGCGAGAGCAGAATTCACATCACACGATTATTCTGATGGCCGCTCCCGTTACAGCGAGAGCAGAATTCACATCACACGATTATTCTGATGGCCGCTTCCCGTTACAGCGAGAGCAGAATTCACATCACACGATTATTCTGATGGCCGCTCCCGTTACAGCGCTGAGCAGAGTTCACATCACACGATTATTCTGATGGCCGCTTCCCGTTACAGCGAGAGCAGAATTCACATCACACGATTATTCTGATGACCGCTCCCATTACAGCGAGAGCAGATTTCACATCACACGATTATTCTGATGGCCGCTCCCGTTACAGCGAGAGCAGAATTCACATCACACGATTATTCTGATGGCCGCTCCCGTTACAGCGAGAGCAGAATTCACATCACACGATTATTCTGATGGCCGCTCCCGTTACAGCGCTGAGCAGAATTCACATCACACGATTATTCTGATGGCCGCTCCCGTTACAGCGAGAGCAGAATTCACATCACACGATTATTCTGATGACCGCTCCCATTACAGCGCTGAGCAGAATTCACATCACACGATTATTCTGATGGCCGCTCCCGTTACAGCGAGAGCAGAATTCACATCACACGATTATTCTGATGACCGCTCCCATTACAGCGAGAGCAGAATTCACATCACACGATTATTCTGATGGCCGCTTCCCGTTACAGCGCTGAGCAGAATTCACATCACACGATTATTCTGATGGCCGCTCCCGTTACAGCGAGAGCAGAATTCACATCACACGATTATTCTGATGACCGCTCCCATTACAGCGAGAGCAGAATTCACATCACACGATTATTCTGATGGCCGCTTCCCGTTACAGCGAGAGCAGATTTCACATCACACGATTATTCTGATGACCGCTCCCGTTACATCGAGAGCAGAATTCACATCACACGATTATTCTGATGGCCGCTTCCCATTACAGCGAGAGCAGAATTCACATCACACGATTATTCTGATGGCCGCTTCCCGTTACAGCGAGAGCAGAATTCACATCACACGATTATTCTGATGGCCGCTTCCCGTTACAGCGAGAGCAGAATTCACATCACACGATTATTCTGATGGCCGCTCCCATTACAGCGAGAGCAGAATTCACATCACACGATCATTCTGATGGCCGCATCCCGTTACAGCGCTGAGCAGAATTCACATCACACGATTATTCTGATGGCCGCTTCCCGTTACAGCGAGAGCAGAATTCACATCACACGATTATTCTGATGGCCGCTTCCCGTTACAGCGAGAGCAGAATTCACATCACACGATTATTCTGATGGCCGCTCCCGTTACAGCGCTGAGCAGAGTTCACATCACACGATTATTCTGATGGCCGCTTCCCGTTACAGCGAGAGCAGAATTCACATCACACGATTATTCTGATGACCGCTCCCATTACAGCGAGAGCAGATTTCACATCACACGATTATTCTGATGGCCGCTTCCATTACAGCGAGAGCAGAATTCACATCACACGATTATTCTGATGACCGCTCCCATTACAGCGAGAGCAGAATTCACATCACACGATTATTCTGATGACCGCTTCCCTTACAGCGAGAGCAGATTCACATCACCGATTATTGATGGCGCTCCCGTTCAGCGGAGCAGATTCAATCACACGATTATTTGATGCGTTCCCGTTACAGCGAGGCAGAATTCACATCACACGATTATTCTGATGGCCGTCCTTACAGGAGAGCAGATTCCATAACGATTATTCTGATGGCGCTTCTTAAGGAGAGCGAATCAATCACACGATTTGTGGCCGCTCTACAGGATAGCGTTCCAGTTACAGCGAGAGCAGATTTCACATCACACGATTATTCTGATGGCCGCTTCCCGTTACAGCGAGAGCAGAATTCACATCACACGATTATTCTGATGGCCGCTTCCCGTTACAGCGAGAGCAGAATTCACATCACACGATTAT